>JAZKJV010005306.1:0-665000 GCA_037367405.1 Ottelia alismoides | reverse complement strand
TCCCTTTTCGCTGGGGACTTGGTTGTTTTGGATAATTCCAGGTATTGTGTTCGTGGCCTCTCCGCGGAGCAACGTGAAAGGTTGTTTGCGCGTGGTGCGTTCGAAGACATCTTCTAGAGGCCTGTGCGTTACGGTGATAGAGCTTGCACTGACGTTGAGGTGTGTGTTGCGGAGGTGCGAGGGGTTCCGTTCCTCTCTCGAAGGATTCACGGCTTGGGTGAGGCTCTTCGGCGTTGGGAGGAGGTGCTTGCGGTTGTGGAAGATGGTTTCAAGCCGATCTCGGATTGGAGGGTCACTCGGGTTCTGATGGAGTATAGCAAGAACTTGCTGGACAACGCTATGGGCAAGGTGTTCTTTGAGACACTGTCGGTTGGTCGGTTCCGCTTCCCGCTGGAGTTGTCATTCTTGGAGCCTCCGGCGCCGCCGCAGGCGGTGGCTAGGCCGGTGGCCTCTTCTGAAGGGATGAAGACCCCTTCGGTTGGTGACGTCGCCTCGTCTTCTGTTGGACAGCTGGCGCTGCGTGGGGGCTCTTTCGAAGCATCGCCCTGTTTGTTTGATTGCCCGCGCCCCTTCGGCGGCGTTTCTCGTGTGTCGTGCAATTTCTCTCTAAGAGGCGATGTGGCTGAGGGGGGGCCACCCGAGAATGATTCTATTTTCAGTTCTCGTCTTTGGAAGGTGGACCGTGCGCTGCACTTTTGCTATTCGGGCCCGTGGCCGGATTTGCCTGCGGTGGAGTTTTGCGGGTCGCGGGATGTCAGATCTTGGTCCGGAGTGGGAACTTCCTTCTCCTCCGCGGATTCGGATCCGATCCCGAGGCTCGAGGGCCCCTTCATCGAGGCGGGTCCTGCTTCAGTTGTGCCTCAAGCTCCTATTAGCAATCCGACTGTGTCTGGGTCGCTATTTCTCTCGGATGATGGTTTGGGTAAGGTGGTGGGCTCGAACTCTGGATCCATTCTGGGGCCTTTTTCGCCAGTTGATGGTGGTTCACCTCTCCTCGCCTTGCCGAGCTCTGTGGAGGGTGCTTTGGCCGTGGACGATGACTGCGACTTGGGGAGACGTTATGATAAGAGGTCGGGGAAAAGATACCGTCGGAGGAGCAGATCCCAGGCGGGATTCTCGCCCCTTCATTCTTGTGCTACTTTGAGAGATGTTGTGGAGGAGGCGGCTGGCCTATCACAAGCTGGGGGGTGTCGCCATCTATCTTAATGAAGGTTCTCTCCTGGAATGTGAGAGGCCTAGGGGAAGTTGATAAGAGAAGGGTGTTAGGGTCCAGACTTACTGAATGGGGTTGTGATATTGCCCTGATTCTGGAATCAAAATTGAGGGGGATTGATGATTCTCTATGGCGTTCCTTTGGTGCGGGTGCGGTGGATGATCTTAGGGCCCTAGATGCGGTTGGGGTGGCGGGGGGTTTGTTCATTGCGTGGAGGTCGGCGGCTTTTTCATTCAGTTCTTCTCTCCTGGGAAGGCATATGATATCGATGGTACTTGTGAGGGGTGCGACGGCCTCTCCGATTGCCTTCTCTTACATTTATGGCCCTTGCTGTCACATTAAAAGAAACGAGCTCTGGGAGGACTTGCGTGCGGCGGGCAATGCTTTTGAGGGGCTCCCTTGGATCATTGGGGGTGACTTCAATGTGACGGTCCACTCTTCGGATCATCCCCGGTCGAGGGGGGGTCGGGACCTGGGGTCTTCCTTGTTTTATGAGCTTGTGGACTCCTTGGCTTTGGAGAATTTGGTGGCAACTGATATTACCTACACCTGGCGGAGCAGCAGTTCTCGATCTCGGATCGATCGGTTTTTGGCCTTTGGTAGGTTGATGGACGTGTTCCCCTCTTGCTCGGTTTCCTCTAGGCCCAGGTTTTTTTCGGATCATTCGCCAATTCTTTGGGACTCCGGGGAGACCCCTTTGCTGAGGGGCCTCTTTAGATACGAGAGGTGTTGGATCCAAGAGGCGCGATTCAAGGACGTTGTGGCCGAGCATTGGGCTACTTCCTCTTATGTGGGGGTTGTGGCTTTTAGGTTGAGTCGGAAGCTCGAGTATCTACGAAAGAGGTTGGCGCTTTTCAAGAGGGAGTCCCAGACGACGAGAGTGGCTATCAGATCTGAGGTTGAGGCTGTTATTGCAAGGCTTGATTCGGTAGAAAACGAAAGGGATTTGATGCATGATGAACTTTGTGAGCGATCATGTGCGCAAAAGAGTGTGGCGGAGGAGGATAAGAAGAGATCTACTGAATGGCATCAGCGTTCGAGGTTGAAGTGGCTCAAAGAGGGCGATGCAAACACGACATTCTTTCACCGTGTGGCTAGTGGAAGAAAGCGTAACAATTCACTACGCTCTATCTCTGTTGATGGTGAGAGGTTTGTGGGGGACAGCGCGATGGGGCGTGCTATTGTGGAGCACTTCAAGGGCGTCATGACGAGGCGCTCCCCGAGGTTCTGGAGATGGTTGGGGCTGGGGGTGCCGCAGGTCTCGGAGGAGGACTGTACTATGCTTATTAGGCCGATTTCTTTGGAAGAGACTAAAGAGGCTGTGTGGGAGCTAAACGTCGACGGGTCCCTGGGCCCGAGGGCTTCTCCATGGCTTTCTTTCGTGATTTCTGGGAGTTGGTGGGCGAGGAAGTTTTAGAGGTTGTTGCAGAGTTTTGCTCGGGGAATGCGGGCTTCGATCGGCTTAACAGGGCCATTTTGCTTCTGATCCCCAAGATGAGTGCGGTGGAGGATATTGGGGACTTCCGCCCCATCTCAATGTTGAAAGCCATCTACTTAATTGTGGCCAAGGTGCTGGCTCGGAGGCTTGCTCGGGTTCTTGATTTGATTGTTTCTCCCATTCAGGCTGCTTTTATTCGGAGGAGACAGATTTCTGATTGTATTGCGGTCGCTTCGGAATTGGTGGCTGATTGGAGCTGTTCGGGGAGGCAGGGGGTGCTTTGGAAGATTGATTTTGCCAAAACCTGTGATAGCATTGATTGGAGCTTCTTATGGTCGGTCCTCAGAAGGCGGGGGTTTCCGGAGATATGGATTTCTTGGATGCGGCGCTGTGTGACAACCGTGTCCTTCTCGGTTTTGGTTAATGGAGGCTTGGAGGGGGGTTAGTACAGCCGAGAAGGGGGATGCGACAGGGTTGCCCGCTGGCCCCCCTCCTCTTTGTTATAGCTACGGATGTCTTGGCTCGTATGGTTGATCGGGTTGTTGTTGCTGGACTCTCGAAGTTCTTTTCCAAGGGATGCGTGTCTGTGCCGCTGATACAATTTGCTGATGACACCTTATGCTTCATTGAAGGAGGTGTTGATGAGGTTGCTGGCATGTCGAGGACTCTTGATCTTTTTAGCAAGATTTCGGGGCTGCTCATTAATGGGGCCAAGTCAAAGGTTATTCCTTTTGGCATGACGATGGATTTGGCGCTTGACTGTGGGAGGATTCTGGGGTCTACTCCGGGAGAATTGCTGATTGACTACCTTGGCTTCCCGTTGGTGATTGGGAGGCCCAGACTTAGGGATTGGAGTGTGGTCGTTGAGAAGGTGGAGGCGCGGCTGGCGGGTTGGCGCACAGCGCTTCTTTCGAAGGGAGGGAGGCTGATCCTTCTCAATTCGGTGCTTGCTGCTATCCCGGTGCATTTTTTGTCGATTCGTCGGTTGCCGGCTGGGATCTGTAGGAGACTCGACTCTTGTTTGAGAAGGTTTTTGTGGGGAAAGTCGGGTGCGTCAGGGAGGGGGTTTCACCTTGTGGCGTGGGATGAGGTGAAGAGAGGGAAGCTGGAGGGGGGTTTGGGCATTAGGCGGTTGAAGATTGTCAATGACGCCTTCTTTCTTAAGTGGGCGAGCAGGGTTTGGGGTAGGGGTGGAAACTTCTTTATTGATGTTCTGAGGGAGCTCCATGGGGCGGAATGGGCAGGGGAGGATAGGGTCGGTGTGGTGGGTGCTCGCTCTCCTTTTTGGCGTCGTGTACAGGAGATTTTCTTGAGAAATCGGGCGAGGTTTAAACCAGTTTTGGGGAACGGCTGTGCGTTCTTATTCTGGAAGGACAACTGGTTGGGGGGAGATCCTTTTTGTGTTTGTTTCCCGCGGTTATTTGCGCTGGCGGAGGACAAGGATGCCTCGGTTGCTTCTTGCTGGGAGAGCGATTGTTGGTGCCCTCGTTTTGGGGCGAATTTCTCGGATCAGAGACTGGTTGACTTTCTTGCCCTGCTGGACGTCCTTGATGGTGTTGATACGCCTTCCGAGGGAAGGGATCATTGGGTCTGGAGGGACGGCGGCTTCTCGACGCGCAAGGCCTATGATGTGTTAGCTTTTGCACCGCTCGCTCGCTCTGACTCCTTGGTGAGGGACTGCTGTTTTTTCTGGAGGCTTGGTTTACCTTTGCGCATTGCTATATTTTTATGGCTGGTCCGCAGGAAGAGGCTTTTGACGAGAGACCATTGCTCCAGAATGTTGCCATATGTTTCTAATATCTGTGTGCTTTGTGATTCGGATGTGGAATCCATTGACCATGTTTTCTTCGAGTGCCTTATGGTTCGTGGGCTGTGGGAGGATCCGAGTGTGGATTGGGTGCGAGCTATTGACGTGGTGGCCTTCTGTGGTTCGTTACTTATAAACAGGCATACAGATAGAAGGCGACTTTTGACTCCGGTGGCAAGATTATGGTCGATCTGGCTTGGTCGGAATGAGGTCATATTCTCGGCGCAACGCTTTTACAAGGAGAACGTGATCATTCGCGCTGCAAGACTGGTGGACGACTGGAGTGGAAGTTAGGTTTTTGTGTTTCCTCACCCTGGCTGGAGGCTTTCTTGCCTCGTTGTATGGCCTTTTCGCTTTTTGTACAATGGGGTTGCGATATCATCATGCTGCAGGAAACGAAGTTGCAGTCCTTGGCGGAGGGGGTTTGGGCGACTTGTGGGGTTGGTGGTATTGATCAGTACAGAACTATTGATGCTTCGGGGGCTTCGGGGGGTTGTTGGTGGCGTGGCGCTCGGCGATGTGGTCGTGTCACTCAGAGATTCGGGGGCGCCATGTGCTGACGGTGATCCTTAAAGGTATTGCCTCTTTTGAGCAACTGGCGGTGTCGTGTGTTTATGGGCCATGTGATAGTGGGCGGAGGGGGGAGTTGTAGGAGGATCTGTTGGAGGCTGGGAGGGCGGTGGGGGGGTGGTGGGCGGAGATTTTAACTTAACGTTGTTATCTACTGACAGGCCCGGAGGGAGAGGGGGCCAGGACTCGGGCTCCGTGGACTTCGCTGACACCATTGATTCGCTCGGCCTTGAGATCATGGACGCTGAGGATGTCACTTTAACTTGGAGAAATTCTAAAACGCGATCGCGGCTGGATCGTTTCTTCGTCTCTAATGAACTGCTGGAGAATTTCCCATTGGCTTCGGTGAGGGCCAAACCTAGATCTTGGTCTGACCATTCCCCGATGTTATGGTGCTCTAGGGTTACCCCGGATCGTAGGGGACTTTTTAGATACGAGAAATGTTGGATGCTGGAGGATGGCTTCAGGGAAATTGTGACTTTGCACTGGGCTGAGTCGAAGCCTTCGAGGTCCGCCGCATGCAATTTTGTTCAAAAGCTCGACTCTTTGAGGGGCAGGCTTGCGTCGTTCAAGAGGGATACGAGGGCTGCTAGGTGCGAGGCTAGAAAGGTCGCTGAGGAGGTGATTAGAGACCTGGACGCGATTGAGGATGTGAGGCCTCTCTTGCCTTCTGAGCTGGATTCGCGGATGAGGGCTCAGAGGACGGTTACTTTGGAGGACAAGAAGCGTGTCGCCGAGTGGAGGCAGCGGTCGAGGAGCACCTGGTTGAAGGAGGGGGACGCGAATACTTCGTATTTCCACCGTATTGCTAGTGGAAGGTGCAAGTCAAATGCTTTGAATTCGATCACTGTTGATGGGGTTACGCTGGAAGGGAATAAAAACATGGCCTCGGCTATTGCAAATCACTTCAGGGCGTTTTCCGCTGCTATGATTCCGCGGCGATGGAAATGGTTAGGTCAAAATTCTAGGACGGTGGAGGCGCCTGCTTGCGAATCTCTTATTCGTGCCGTCACCTTGGAAGAAGTCAAGGATGTCGTATGGGACCTTAACGCTGATGCTGCGCCTGACCCCGATGGCTTCTCGATTTCCTTCTACAGAGTTTTTTGGGACCTTGTTGGCCAGGAGGTGCTCGATGTGGTGTTGGAGTTCTGCAATGAGAATAGGGGCTTTGACCGTATCAACCGAGCGCTCATTGTTCTGCTTCCCAAATGTGCGACGCCAGCCTCCATCGACGACTATCGCCCCATTGATGTCTCAAACGCCCTCTATCTTATCACGGCCAAGGTTTTGGCGAGGAGGTTGGTTGGCGTCCTCGGGAGCTTGATATCCCCTGTGCAGTCCGCTTTCGTTCCGGGTCGTCAGATATCGGATTGCACGACGATTGCTTCCGAGATCATTGCTGATTGGCGGAGGAGGGGCACGAGTGGTATTTTGTGGAAGGTGGATTTTGCCAAGGCTTACGATAGCCTTGACTGGAGATTTCTGTGGTCAGTTTTGAGGAGATTATGTTTCCCGGATCGGTGGATATCTTGGATGAGGCGTTGTATCACCACGACGTCTTTTTCGGTTCTGATCAACGGTAGGCCGGAGGGGGGGTGGATTCAACCCCGCAAGGGGGTGCGGCAAGGGTGCCCCTCGCTCCTTTGCTTTTCATCATTGCGGCTGATGTTCTGGCTGACATAGCGGCGGGCGTGGTCAGCCATGGTCTTTCTAGAGATTATTCGAGGGGCGAGGGGCGGGTGTTGATCTTACAGTACGCGGACGACACTCTGTTCCTTATTGAGGAGGGGTCGAGGAGGCCAGCACCATAGCTACGACTTTGGAGATATTTTCGAAGCTATCTGGATTAAAGAAAAAGGACTGTAAGTCTAGTTTTGTCCCTTTCGGGCAGGCGGAATTTGTTACTAATGGGTTGGCGATTTGTTTGGCTTCTTCGCGCGCCTCGCTCCCAATGGACTATCTCGGCATACCTCTGGGTCTGGGGAGAGCGAGGCTTCGTGACTGGTTGAGGGTGGTGGAGAAGGTGGATTGTGCGATTGGCTGGGTGGAAGGCCTCTATTCTTTCGAGGGGAGGTAGGTTGGTTTTGATCAAGGCGGTGTTGTCGTCCATTCCAATTTACTTTCTTTCTTGCCGCAAGTTACCTAAGGGGATCCATGCGAGGCTGGAGAGGAAGATGCGCACTTTTTTATGGGTCAACGGTACTAGTGGGCGTGGTGGGATCCATCTAGTTGGTTGGGAGGATGCCGTACGGAGAATGGATTGGGGGGGTTTGGGGTTAAGATCTCTTGGACAGGTGAATGAGGCGCTTTTGCTTAAATGGGCTAGTAGGGTTTGGGGTCCGGGCGATGATCTTGTTTGCTTGGTGGTTCGGAGCATCTACTGAGTGAAGGGCGCGCCCCAGTCGCAGCTGCTCAACCTTGCGGCAATGACGCCTTTCTGGAGAGGCGTGGTGAAGACGTTTGTAAAGAATATTAATCTCTTCAGGCCGGTTCTTGGAAGGGGGAACTCCTTTGCTTTTTGGGGCGATGATTGGTCGGGGGCGGGAGCTCTTTGCTCTCGTTATCCGCGGTTATTTGCATTGGCGGATGATAAGCTCTGTTCGGTGGCGGACTGCTGGGTTGATGGGTCTTGGTGGCCTGCTTTCTCCGCTAACTTCTTGGATCGGAGATTTGAGGATTTCTTGGCGCTGCTTGACGCTGTGGGGAAGGTGGGTGCCTCTATTGGGGGTAGAGATCACTGGCGCTGGAAGGAGGGGAGCTTCTCAGTTAAGGGCACCTATGGTGCCATCTCCAGACCGTCGCCGGCGAACTCGAAGGTGCTAAACAGGGATTGTGCTTGTATTTGGGCCCTTAATCTTCCTGAGCATGTTGGGATATTCCTATGGCTCCTTAGGCACAAGAGGCTGATGACGCGTGATCGGTGCGTAAAGCTCCTGGGCATCATCGCGGACAGGTGCTTAATATGTGACAATGCAATCGAGTCGGTGGAACACTTTTTTTACATGCCCTGTGATATCGCAATATGGCAGGAGGCGGGGATTCTTTGGTGCCGAACCGATGAGTTCCAGGCCTTCTGGAATTCGGTGTACGAGAATATGGCGAGATCAAGAAGGGAGCGGCTCTTCCCCATGGCTATTATGTGGGCAGTTTGGCGTGGCAGAAATGATTTGGTTTTCTTGGGCCAGAGATTTTACAAAGAAAATGTCGAGTGCTTTACAAGGAGACTGGTAGATGAGTGGATGATGTAGTAATCTTTTTTTTGTTTTGTGTTTTGGGGTGTTGTTACCGTGTGATGTAACCTTTTGCCTTTTTAAGTATATTTTGATGGGGCGGGCACCACCGAGTGCTTCCCCCTACCTTGCAGACTTCAAAAAAAATATTGGGGTGAACACCACTGAGGTATCCCCCTTTTTCTTGGTATCAAAAAAAATTCCATAAGATCCTCAAAATGTTGATCCAAAGAAGAATCAGATGGGGGCTCAATCTGCTCAGCCACTCGAGCAGAAGTGGGGAGTCCATACTTGGAGTAGCATGTATCCTCTGTATGTCCAGGACGATGACAGAAAGTACATGGCTGACGAACACGACCACCTCTGCCCCGAGGTCTACGACCACGAAACTGAGAAGATCCTCCGCGACCTCGGGAAGCCACCATTGCTGAGGATGTCTGACTGGCAGTAGAAGATGGAACAATAATCCGACTGAGTCTGCGGAAGGCTTCCTCCATATGAGGAATAGTAGAATCTGCCAAAATCTGAGAACGAGCCGCATCATACTCAGGATCTAGGGCTGCCAGGAATACACCAACCATGGTGGCATTCCTATATATCTTCTGCTTCTCAGGAGTAGATGTGAGGGGCATGAAACTATAAAGCTTCTCAAACATCCCACGCAAGGATGTATATATCGAGTGAAGAGGTCGTCCATTCTGCTTGATAGTAAAAATATCATGCTGGAGATGTAGGATCTTTGTCTCATTCTTCGCCTGTGAATAAGTAGCAGCAAGAATATCCCACATCGCCTTGGTTGTGGGCTGATGGAATTGGAGTATATCATTGGCGATCTCTATTGCCAATGTACCTGAAATCCAAACCTTGGCATACGCATCATCCGCCTCCCATGAGACATTAACCCAAGTCTTCTCAACCAGCTCTTCCTCGGTAAGAATGTGTTTCTTACCAGTAGACTTCATCATGCTCATGAACTGCATAACCCACAGTTCATAGTTTGATCCATCCATCTTTACTATAGGCGCAGGACCTCTGAAGGCGCCCGTGGAGGGAATATCGACCTTGCTTTCTGACATGATGGCTCAAGAAGATTAGGGTTGAAGACTAGACACGAGCTTTTCTACAGTGACATAAAGAGATACGGTTGCATGTGTAGACTCATGCAACCTATCTCATCAAGAAAGAGGGCTCAGCTACGGTGCCTGCATGTAGGAGAGCAGCCGGCTCAGGCGGCGGCCTGCGTGGAGGCGGGTTGTGACCGCGTAGAGGCGGACTGCGGGCCCAGGCGGCAGGCATGCCTAGGCTACGGCTGCAGGCCTAGGTGGCAGGCAGGCCCAGGCGGCGGACGACAGCTGCGAGCCCAGGCGCTAGCGGGCAACGGCTACGGGCCCAGGCGATGGCCTACATGGAGGGGGCAGGGCCGGGCGGCAACCATCGTGGAGGGAAGGCAGCGGAAGAGAGAGAGAGGGGGGGAGGGGGTGGATGGGGGCGGATGGGGGTCTTAGGATTAGAGTTAGGGTTTCGGAGCTCCGGTCTAGGACCATGTTGGGAAAAACGAATGAGATGTTTATTCCTTGGGCCCTAGGCTCTCTTATATAGGGAAAGACCTATGGGTAAATTATATAAAGTGGATAGAAGAATAGAAAATATATAAACGATACATAAATGAGAAATATATATCTCTACAACATCAAAATAGTCATTTCAGGGTAGTTGCCAAACGTTATTTGATGAAAGGATGCAATAGTTGTCTAAAATAAGCGTTGCCATTCAAAATGAGCATCTTTGAAACAGAATAGTCAGTTGGAGTATTTTTTAGCCAATTGAACCACAAATTAGCCAACTAATCAGAATAGATCGTTGTCAAATGTAGTCGTTGGCCAAGTGACCATTTAAATGATTGTTCGTCATGAAGCAGTTGACTGATCAAAGTCATCGATCGCTTGAAGCAAAATCAGACAACTGGAAATCTTGTCAGCTGGGTTGATTTATTCTAAAATTGAAATTGAGCTGGAGATGTATGTTGTATGTGTACATGAGGTTTACAATGCAACTCTCTCAATAAAATAGAAAACACTTGGAACTGTTGAACTTCATCTCCTCTTGGTCTTCATCACAGCTTTGTTTTCATAGAGCAGCTTCGATGTTGTTCATCATGAGTTTTAAAGTTTGATCTTTTCGCTAAAATGCTCGTAGTTACAAAAATCGCTCGACTAATCGGTTTGGCTAGTCAAGTCCATTGACTACTCGATCGATAATCAATCGGCCAACTAGTTGGCTGATTTATTTTATTGGATGTCTTTACTTTGTTTACTTTTTGCTTTTTTGCAAGCAAGCTTAATCTAAGATTTCTAAATGATATGGGATTGTAAAACTTGAGAAGATATTGTTACTTGTTGCTCATGAAATTGGGCAGATGACAAGGTTTGTTGGACACTAAATCAAGTGAAGAATATATACTAACCAATGGGTAATCTTTTTGTGACAACTGAAATTTTTAGGTTGCTAAGATTGCCATTTTGCGGTTCTCATTGCTAAACATTAATGATATTCTTTGAGAATTTCAATGATGGAGTCTTCTGCTTTCTAAAAGATGGTTTAATCTGTTGAAATGCAAGTGTTGTTGAACATCATAGGGAAACGGAGATTGGAAGTCATTGAAAACATGCTTCGTTTGCGCATGCGATTTGAGCTGCTTCTATGTTACCGGATGAATTGTGTTGCCTCTACGAGATAAATGGTTTGTTGATATGATTTCGTTGATTACGGGTCTGCTTCACCTTTCCAACGCAAGCTGATGGTGTTTCACCTTGCAACTTGAAATGAGCGAAGGGATTCTCTTTAGGCTAAATTTGGAAGTTTCACGGTTATTTTACTTCCAGAACAATTTCAATTGCTTTATTCTTTTATGTTTTGCATCTTTAATTTTTAATTTTCCTTTTGTTTCTCATGCACACCCCATTGAAAGGGCACAATATGTAATGTTCCAAGTTTGATGAAATAAAGGGGATACATGAACCCCATAAGGTTTAACATTAAAAGAACTTAATCTAAGATAGCTTAATAATTGAGTTGAATCAAACTGTTTCTAATGTGTCACTATGATAGTATAGAAAATATGTAAATTAAAATAATTAAAAAATACAAAACTGACTAAAATTCGACTAAATCTAATTAGTCGCTCGATTGTCTGAGCAACTGAATAGTGACTACAGACTTTTGCAAGCTTGAATGTGCTCCATCAAGCTGCATAAATCACAAGCTTCTTCTTATTATCATTTTACATCTTTCATCATCAAATCCTGAGCTTGCTTCACATCTAAAATACAAGCTAATACAATAAAGCTTTATCATCATTAAAATATGCATGCATGAGGGCATGAAGTAGCAATCTCTCTCTCTTTTATGATGACAATTATTTTTGACAAAATTATTTTAGATAAAATTATTTTTGAAGTGTTTGGCAAAAAAAATATAGTTATTTTGTTGAAAACTTTTTGAAAACATGTTCTCTTTTAAAAACTTAAAATTTTTGAAAAAAACTCTTTTGCATACTTCTCCTCATTTTTGACATTATCAAACTGTGAAGTTTGTTTAAAAAAACTAGTAAATACCACATAATATCTCGATACCCAACGAACATTTTTTCATTTTTATCTTTCGAGCTCTTCCTTGTTCTTTTGATTGAGAGCTCCCTGTTAGTTCTACTTAATGCTCCTCTTAAAAGATAGAAATGAAAGGATCATAGCCAAGATTTAAATAGAAATGACAAGAAGTCACCTAGAGTTCTTGGCAAAGGTAGACTTCTCCAATCGTTGTAGCTCCTTTGCTGAGTGCATCCGCTGTCTTCACTGGAACGGATTCTCCTTTGGTATTGCGGGTTCCATCTCTGATGGTGACGATTGACATTTGGCCTCTTGCTTATCTTGATCTTGTGAACCACAAGACCTGCAAGTGTAGTCTCTCATACCCTTTACATTTTGGGTCTTTGAGGGTTATCTTACAATTTCAATTGTGTCAAACAAAGTCAATAAAATCAAATCTCTTAGATCACAACAATCCAATGAAATAATGGATAAAGCATACTTTATCCTAAATATTTTCGAATTGTATATTGTCGCAGCTTCAGGAGATTTAGTAGCAGTGGTTGGTTCTGCAAGTTGTTCACGGAGTTTTGACAGGTTTGAAGCATGAATGTTCCCCCAGTTCATACAGGATCCTTTTTACAGGGAGTCTTATATGTAATGGAAAACAAAGGTGCATGGTTAAAATAGTTTGTGCTTCCTAAGCATTATTCAATATAAAGATAAAGTTTGTCAACTAATTGCATTGTCAAATCTGATTTAACTTGTGGCATCGAAGAACTGCAGTCAGGGCCTCATTTTGTAATCCTCATAATCAAATGTTGCCTCATTTTGTAATACTCGTAATCAAATTGCCTTTCTTGTGGGTTGATTACATGAAAACCTACAATTCCCTGATCAATTCCTAGAATAAAGCCATATTTTGGAGTTCAATGTAGACGGAGAGCGTCATTATATACGGATGTCCTGAATAAGCGTTGCTTCAATGAAACACCAGTCTCAATTTTGATAAACAACAGTCGTAATGTGAGAATCAAGAATGAAGAGTAGGGAAAACACATCAAGGCACGCCAATTGAAAGGGAAATCAGTGATGAGAGAGCTAATCCCAATACACTACGGGCATGTTCGTTAGGAGAATAAGCACTGGAATAAGGGATCAATTCCCCACCCAACACAGTTCCCAAGAGCAGTGTTCAAGAAAGCCCTCGGAGCGGCCGCATATGCGTGTGTGGTCCCTCAGGCGCGCCGCATTGATGAATCGGGGCCCTAAGCACCCCTAGCGCATGCACGGACCGCATATGCGGGCTATACGGCTGCATATGCGGATCGTGCGTCCCCTCAGAGGCTCACATGTATCAGATCCTATAACCCGATTACCTGATTAAACCCTCTCATCTCCGATTACCCGTTATCGTCTAGGTTTCCAATCGATTACAACCTCCCAGCTTCGATCGCCCCCTCCCAACGCCTCTGCCCCCTCCCAGTGCCTCCGCCTCCATCACCCTCATTGCCGAGTTTGAATAAGGAAGAACTCCTATCCGATGAAGAGAGTGAAGATGAGATAAAGACAATATCGCAGTGGAATTTGATGATGACTTGATTAGAATTGCTTTGTACTTAGTAGAATATTGTCGCTTGAACATTTCATTTTTCTTATGTTATCTTAATTAGTACTTTTGCTAATGTTATTTGTTTTGAAATTCAGTTTTCTTTCAGATACTTACATATTTTGGTGATTGTTGTTCATTATCAAGTGTGCTGACTTTTTTATTGAAGTATTGACCACTATATGAAAGTTATTTTTCTTAGATCTTCTGTTGGACCACAATTATACATAAATTTAGTTCTGTTGTAGTCACTTTTGTATATATTTATTTATTTTTAAATAAAAAATTAGGAAACCGTGTAAAACCGCTTATACCCCGCATATGCCCCGCATACCGCTTAAGCATTATTTAGTTACCTGTCCGAACGCATACGCATGTCGCTTTCCTGAACCTTGCCTAAGAATACAGCTATTCCCATCCACATCCCATTGTTTCACTTTATTCCGCCCTTATTCCTATCTTTATTCCACCATACCTACCTTTATAGTTTATTCCACCATATTCTCTGTACTCCTTTCTTTCCAACCGAATAGAGAATAGACCGTTATTCTCCTTAGTCCTTATTCCCCATCATTATTCCTGCTTATTCTCGAACCGAATGCACCTTACTAGAAAAGGCAGATAGCTGGAGGCATACATGTAAATTAAGGACTGGAATATCAACCTCGTTCCCCTTGCTTTTATTCATCTCGAATCATAAAAGAAAATCTTACATTTTAAGACGAAGAGAAAATGAAAAAATAAAATCCAACACTAAAACTAAATTTGATTAACTTGAACTTACACTGCTTTAAATGGAATACATACCAATGCATATAGATCAAAATGGCTCTAATAGATCAAACAAACAGGCAGATTACTTGAACAAAGTCCATAATTTTCCTAATCAACTTGCTATGTGGTCTGCACCAGAAACCCATTATTCCAGAGAAAGGCCCATGAGGTCATCACTTCAGTGATCCCAGATCCCTCCAGGGACCCGATGCGGGAAGGAGTTCTGAGTATATTCACATATCCGGCAACAAAACATAATTCAACGTGCCCGGCGGCTTTGATCTTAAGCATTCATCGATGCTGCCACCGTGCTTTGCAAAAGGATTTCAATAGCGGCTTCCACTGTTGTCTGTTGTTATTGTTGGAATTTATCTTGTATGTGGTCCATATAAAATATTTACGAGATAATAAATATTGGATTTTGTCGAGTCAATGGATTAAACGTAACCGAATTATCTTGATCCACGTTGATGGTTAGTGGATTATCATGAGTCGGTTACGATAGAGTTCGTTATTCTTTTGAACCCTCCAACGCTATCCCTATAAGAGAGACACGATGGCTTATTATACTAGACACCGAATCAAGAATTAGACAGAGCCACCATCAGAACTCTCTACCATCAGAGAGAGTCTTAACGATTGGGGTTAAGGGAAGGAGAAAAAGAAGAAGAAAAGATCACCATTATTTTCCTTCAGCATCTTTGTTTCAAGTATTTCTGATTTGCAATGGAAGGAGGTAATTCATGAATAAAATTTTTATTGATTCTTTAATGCTACACCTAAAATTTCCTACAATATGGTATCAGGACCATGTTGTAAAACCTTGATTTTGGCGAACACAAGATTATAGTTTTATTAATGGTAGATCACTTGGATTGTTAAACTATGTAAAAGTTATTCCTACCATTAATTTTGGTAATATTATTCTCTGTGGAATGAAAGTAAAATAAATTGGAAGAAGATTAATGCATTATCGATCCTTGACATTTCCATGGTCATAGATATTACGACAGTAATTGTTTCAATCCATGTCAATATGGTATTTGAAGTTAATCTTCTCTATTTAAGTTTGGAATTATCTTCTTAGTTGTTATCGTCTCAATTTGTCAGCTTAAAATAGTAATAGAAAACATATTAATAGAGTTTATTCAAAATGGATGGACAATATCTCTTCCTTTAAAAAAAGTATTATATATATATATATATATATATATCTTTGACATTGGATGGACATATCTATGGTCTTTGACATTGGATGGATATATATATATCTTTGACATTGGTTGGACATTATCTCTTCCTTTAAAAAAAGTATTGGATGGACATATCTATGGTCCTTGTGATGGTTCGTTGAGGAGGGGGGGTTATGGCAAGATCTTCTTGATGCTGGGGGGGCCATAGCAGGGATCCCTTGGCTGGTGGGGGGGCGATTTCAACGTCACTCTACTCTCCTCCGATCGGCCGGGGGGGAGGGGTGGCCAGGATTCCGGATCTGATCTCTTTATGGACGCCATGAACTCGTTGGGCCTTGAATGTTTGGACGCCTCTGACGTTAAATTCACTTGACGAAATTCCAGATCACGCTCCAGACTTGACCGTTTCTTCGCCTCAAATGAGCTGCTGGAGGCCTATCCTTTGGCATCGGTGCTGGCCAAACCTAGGTCCCTCTCTGATCACAACCCTTTACTGTGGTCCTCTGGGTCGACCCCGACCCAACGTGGTTTCTTTCGTTACGAAAAATGCTGGCTTTTGGAGGACGGCTTCCGGGAGATGGTGAAATCGCATTGGTCCTCCACTGAGACTTTAGGTTCCGCGGCTAATAGATTCTCACAAAAATTAACCTCTTTGCGAAAAAGGCTGGCTACATTCAAACGTGATTCTAGGACTGCCAAGCATGTGGCAAGATTGAATGCTGAGGAGGTCATTCGTAGGTTGGATGCCTTGGAGGACGAAAGGAACCTCTCCACTACCGAGCAGAAGGAGCATCTCGTGGCACAGAAGACGGTGGCTCTGGAGGACTAGAAGCGCGTAACTGAATGGTGCCAACACTCAAGGACCTCATGGATTAAAGAGGGAGATGCGAACACTGCTTTCTTCCATCGTATTGCTAATGGTAGACGCAGATGTAATGCTCTTCGCTCTATCACTATTGATGGGATTACGACCGAGGGGGACAAAGATATGGGAAACGCGATTGCTACTCATTTCAGGGACAAGCTTTCCACTAAAATCCCGCAGGTTTGGAGATGGTTGGGCCGCACCTCCAGATTACTCGAAACACCTGTCGCTGACACTCTCATTCGTGATATTTCTATTGAGGAAATTAAAGATGCTGTCTGGGATCTGAACCTTGATGCCGCCCCCGGCCCTGACGGATTTCCTATCTCTTTTTATAGAGACTTCTGGGACCTTGTTGGCCCTGAAGTCCTCGAGGTGACGCATGAATTCTGTGGCGGGAATCGAAGTTTTGATCGCATTAACAGAGCGCTGCTTGTTCTTATTCCTAAGCGTGCTTCGTCAACCTCGATTGGGGACTATCGCCCATGGAAGGACATATCGATATCGATATCGTTTCGATATCGTGTCGATATCGATATATCGGCGATATATCGTCGATATATCGCCGATATATCGCTATATCTAGGAATCTTTCTGAAGAAAATGCCTGAAATCGGATATATCGATATATCGATTTCGATATCGGTCCCATGTCGATATCGATATATCGCCGATATATCGGGATACGGCCTTCCATGCGTATCGCCCAATTGGAATTTCAAATGCTCTCTATCTTATTGTGGCAAAGATTCTTTCCACCAGATTGGTTAACGTCATGGATGCTTTGGTTTCGCCGGCTCAATCCGCCTTCATCCCGGGTCGCCGGATATCGGACTGCACAACTCTTGCATTGGAGCTCATCGCGGATTGGCGCAGACAGGGATCGAGCGCCATTTTATGGAAGGTGAACTTTGCTAAAGCTTTCGATAGCCTTGATTGGAGGTTTTTATGGTCGGTTTTGAAGAGATTACGCTTCCCCGATGTTTGGATTACCAGGATGAGGCGTTGTATTACCACGGCCTCGTTTACGGTTCTTATCAATGGCAAACCCGAAGGGGGTTGGATCCAACCGCAGAAAGGTGTGCGCCAAGGTTGCCCCCTCGCCCCTTTACTGTTCATACTGGCAGCTGATATCCTCGCTGACATGGCCAACGGCGTGATTCAACATGGTCTGGCTGGCTGCTACACCAAAGGCGATTTACGAATTCCTATTATCCAATATGCGGATGACACACTTTTTCTCATCGAGGGAGGGGTCCAGGAAGCAAGCGGCATGGCCACAATGCTTGAAATTTTCTCTGAACTTTCTGGCCTTTGCAAAAACGACAACAAATCCACTTTTGTTCCTTTTGGTGCTGCAAAACTATTGATTGATGGATTGACTTCTGCTTTGGGGTCTGCGGCCGTTGACCTTCCTATGGACTACCTGGGAATGCCGCTATGTTTGGGGAGGGCACGGCTCCGTGATTGGCTGAAAGTGGTGGAGAAGATCGACTCGAGATTGGCAGGTTGGAAAGCTAGCATTCTGTCAAGAGGTGGTAGATTAGTTCTTCTCAAGGTCGTGCTTTCGACCATTCCCGTTTACTTTCTTGGTTTCCGAAAGATCCCGAAAGGAATTCGTGCAAGGTTGGAAAAGAAAATGTGCGGCTTTCTTTGGGGCAATGGTGCCACTGGAAGATGGGCATTCACTTCGTCAGTTGGGAGGATATTCAACGCTCCAAGCTTTGGGGGGGGCTGGATGTGAGATCCCTGGAAGACTTCAACGAGGCTCTTTTGCTCAAATGGGCTAGCAGGGTTTGGGGCCCGGAAAACGACCTGGTTGTTTCGCCATTCGCGAGATTTATGGGGTGAAGGGCATGCCTCATTCGCAGCCTATTAATAGCAGCTCCATTACGCCTTTCTGGAGGGGCGTCACGAAAGCTTTCTTGAAAAATCTTCAGCTGTTCAAGCCAGTTATGGGGGATGGAAATGACTTTATTTTTTGGATGGACGATTGGTCGGGGGCGGTAACTCTCTCTACTCGCTTTCCTCGCCTTTTTGCCTTGGCGACTGACAAGCGATGTTCGGTGGCGACCTGCTGGGTTGATGGTACATGGTGCCCCACATTCTCCACCAATTTCTCCGACAGTAGATTTGTTGAGTTTCTTGATCTCCTCGAGGCCTTGAGGAATGTGGAAGCTCCCAATGTGGGTAGAGATCACTGGGGCTGGAAAGCTGGCCCTTTCTCAGTTAAGGGGGCATATGGGGCTATCTGCAGACCCCCGCCGACGAACTCGGAGTCTCTGATCAGGGATTGCACTTCAATTTGGTCCCTTCGCCTGCTGGAACGTGTGGGGATTTTCTTGTGGCTCCTTCGGCGCAAGCGGCTTTTGACTCGCGACCGATCTGGCTGAACTCAGAAATTCCTTGGTGCCATTTAGATGACTTCCATTCATTCTGGAATTCGATCCACCTGAACAAGGACAGACCAAGAGCAGATCGCCTTCTTCCGATGGCTTACCTTTGGGCGATTTGGCGTGACAGAAACGACCTCCTATTCTCCGGTCAAAGATATTATGAGGAGAACGTGGCTTTCCTTGCGAAGAGGCTAGTCGATGACTGGTTGCTATAGCGTTTTTGCTATTTTTGGGAGGTTTTTGTTAACTTTTTGTAAGGATGGGTTAATCTACTTTTTAACTCTGTAATTTCCTTAGTTTTGCTTTCTATTTGAAATAAACTTTTGATGGGGAGGGTGCCACCGAGCACTGCCCCCTGACCAGCAGACTTTCAAAAAAAAATCTTTGACATTGAGATGGAAATGAGATCTATGGCATTTTAAGTTTAGCCCTTATAGTTATCCTTTAACTCATTCCATTGTTGTAAAATTCGGCCGACTAGTCGGTCCGACTGGTCGAGTCGGGGGGGGGGGGGGGGGGGGGGGCGGAGGGGGGGTACCAACTCGACTAGGCCAAATCGACCAATAGTTGGTCTGACACAATTAATCGAGCGATTAGTCGGCCGACTTTTGCATAGGGATTTCGGATATAGTTTAGGTGCAAACCGTAAATCCGATTACCCAGTTAGAATTATATGAGAGTTAGAGCTTGTTGTTAGACAATAAAATAAGATGCTTAGGCCATGTTTGGCAGATGTGTTAACCCCCTCTTGGGGGATTTACCCCCAAAACCCACCCTTTCTCTCACTTGTGGGGCCCACTCTCCATTTCTTTTTTATACAGTAAATAAGTCATTTCTCTTTCAACTATTCCATCAAAAAATAATATATTATACAATCATATCATCTAAAAATTATAAACTACTCAACTTCTACTCACTTTTCCAAACTTCAATACAATCAAATCACCATAACTACTCACTTTTCCAGACTTCAATACAATCACATCACAACAAACCCTCTCAACCCAAAACCCTCTATCCAAACACCAAAACACAAAAACGGGTTACCCCCGCCAGTTTACCCCGGGGTAACCCGACAACCAAACGCACCCTTAAGGTTACATGCTAATAAGTATAATTCACAAAGAAATAAAAAATATAAAAACAAAAAATACTAAAAATGTTAAATAAAAATTATAAGAAAATTCGGTATACTTCTGTACTTTAAATTATACTTTTTCATCTAGATATAAAATATCAACTAATTAATATACTATCCTGGATAATTTACTTAGTTTATGATTTAATTTCATAAAAATATTAAAATTAAAAATATACAAAATAAATAAAATATAGCAAACATATATGCATATACGAAATGTTCTTAAATACCATTCTAAATATATACTTATATAACTTAAAGTGTGCACGCACGTACGCGAGCATACACCCACGCGCTTCCACACCCACACCCACATACTCTTACCGATTTACATGTTGGTTAACTTATATAAGGTTAAAATTGTGTTTATTACACCCTAAATGTTCGTTAACTTAGATACTTCTTGTTGATTTGCATGATGGTTAGGTAACTTAGGTTATTTACCTTTTGTGGTTGTTGATTAGCTTTGTGTTAATTTATTTGTAACTTCAACTTGTGATATGTAACAAACATTTTGTTCTTAACATTTTACTCATGCTATGTACCAAACATTTTGTTCTTAACTTGCTTCATTTTTTCTTCTCTTGCTATAATTTTTTAAGCTCTTAAAAACATTAAAAGAGCTAAATATATGAATATGAATGAAAGTATATGTTATAAAAATTGATTTATATATTTAGAATATTTAAAAAATTCAAAATCGACTAATGCCCGACTAAATCCGATTACTCTCCCGACTGCCGATTTATCCTTAGTCAGTGACCCTGCCGACCGAGTACCGACTGCCGACTTTTGCAACATTGACTCATTCAAAATGGTTTGGAATGGACAAAAGGATATAAGTTATCAACTTTGTTTGTAGCAATTTAATGTGGAATGTCGTTGAGATAATTATATTATATACTTATCATCTCAACTATTCTTAATTGCTAATTGTAAATATTATTAATTTAACCAGATAATTGAATAACATGCATTTGTAAAGTTATCGTATGCATATTTGTTTGTAAACAAAATTATAGTGTTCAATTAGTGGTTAATCACCAAAGTGACTCCACTACATATGGAATTGAACCCATATTCTGATTATCATAGTATTGATGCAAATTAAAGTTAAATGACATAACATTTATTTCGATAATCAAAATGATATAATCATGGGCTAGGAGATCACCCAAATGTGGATCATTGTCCGTGATTATGCACACTAAGAGGCAAATTAATGAATATGGATTTTACATCCAAAGATTGAAAACATGAACTAGACATGATTTATTCAATTACATATTAAAGTATTTCTAATTGCATCACCTGTGTATTTATTGATATGTTAATATTCTGCCCAAAGGTGATTATTAACATGTTATAAAAGAAATTTTTAATATGGATATCTCGCGTATAGAAAATTAATTTATTTCTCAAATCATTATTGTGAGCATATGTATTATTGTTGTACAGTTTCAGCAGCTATGAACTTGTTTGGTTCAATGGACTCAACTATGCAGATTGGTCAGAACAGAATCTCTTCCATTTAGAAGTGATGAATTTATTTAGGCCATGCATTAGTTGAAGATCAAAAACCACAAGCCATTACGGAAAACAACATGAAGGATGAAAGGTTGTATTATGAGACTTGGGAAAGATCGAACAAGCTTTGTTTGGGCCTAATGAAAATTACAATGGTGAAGAATGTCAAACCGCCAATGCCTATGTTAAGGAATTTATGAAGAAAATTAAGGAGTATTCCCAGTTTGATGTAGCTGATAAGTTTATTGTTGGGACTTTAATGAGCGAGTTGACCATAAAGAAATTCAACTGGTACAACTCGATGATATATCATGTAACTGAAATGTCTAATCTCGCAGCGAAATTGAAAACCATGGGGATGGATGTCAATGAGATATTCATAGTACAGTTTATCATAAACTATCTTCCTATTAAATTTGGCCAATTCCAGTAAATTACAACATTAAAGGATAAATAGAGTTTTATGAAATTAAAGACTATTCTCAATCAAGAAGAAGAGAGATTAACGAAGATAAAAGAACATTCGGTGAATCTCATAGCTACTGAAAAGACTTTGATAGGGGCTAGCATAAATAAAAGCCACACAAGCAAAAGGAACAAAAGAAAAACTCCCATGAAAGCTAAAGGGAGCTGTTAGAATACTCAGATGATTCATTCCATAGAGCCCTCGGGTCTCTTATATAGGGAGAGAGCCCTTGGGTAAATTACAGTGACATACAATACAAAATAGAAATTATGAAACAGTACGCAACATGAATAAGTCTCTACACTCCCCCTCAAGATGGAGCATAGATATCTATCATGCTCAGCTTGGAAGAACATCTCTGGAAAGGTCCTCTGAGCAATGACTTAGTGAATATGTCCGCTGTCTGGTCCTCTGAACTGACATGAGACGTGGAGATGAAGCCCTTCTGAATCATGTCCCTAGTATAATGACAATCCACCTCTATGTGTTTTGTTCTCTCATGGAAGGCTGGATTGTTGGCAATAAATAATGCTGCCTGATTATCACATTGAAGGTTCATAGGAAAGGGAACATCAACATTCAGATCTTCTAAGACTGCTTTAACCCACATCATTTATGTGCTTGCCTGTGCCATGGCTCTGTACTCGGATTCGGCACTGGATCTCGCCACAACAGTCTGCTTCTTGCTTTTCCAAGAGACTAAAGAGCTTCCTATGAAGATAGCAAATCCAGAAGTAGACTTACGATCCCTTGGACATCCTGCATAATCTGCATCTGCACATGCTGAAATAGACAGATCTGTATCTTTCTTGAATAGCAACCCTGTGCCTGGGGAAGACTTCAGATATCTCAATATCATGTACACGGCATCCATATGCACTTGCCTCGGCTGCTCCATGAATTGACTCACCCGGTTTACTGCAAAGGCAATATCCGGTCGAGTTATAGTGATGTATAAGAGCTTACCCACCATTTCTCTGTACCTTCTCTTGTCCACCTCCTCGGTATCATCATCGTACAGCTTCATGCTCGGGTCCATAGGTGTACTTGAAGGTCTGCATCCAGTCATTCCTGTTTCAACTAGCAAATCTGTGACATATTTTCTTTGAGTCATCACCATTCCTTGTGCATTTCTTGCAAACTCTATCCCCAGAAAATATCGTATTGTGCCTAGATCCTTTGTAATGAACTGGCTGCCCAACATAGACTTGGTTATCTCAATCCCCTGTGCATCATCTCCAGTAACCAATATGTCATCAACATATACCATAACAAAAATGGTACCTCTAGGGGTCTTCCGGACGAACAGTGAGTGGCCGTATTTGACCTTCTGAACCCCTGTCGTTCAATAAGCTGGGAGAGCTTCTGGAACCATGCACGAGGACTATGTTTAAGGCCATAGATAGCCTTATGAAGTCTGCACACCTTCTGAGTCTCCCCCTCAGCAGCAAACCCGGGTGGCTGCTGCATGTAGACTTCCTCCTGTAGATCACCATACAAGAAAGCATTCTTAACATCAAGCTGGAATATGGTCCAGTTACGTACCACAGCAACAGATAGAAGGATGCGAAGGGTAGAGTGTCTCGCCACCGGTGAAAAAGTATCCAAATAATCTACCCCATATGTCTGGGTAAAGACTCTTGCTACGAGCCTGGCCTTGTATCTATCTAGACGACCATCTGCATGATATTTGACCGTAAATACCCACTTGCAACTCACCATAGATGCACCTGGAGGAATAGGGACAAGAGACCAAGTCCCTCTAGATTGCAAGGCACGCATCTCCTCTTCCATTGCTAGACGCCAGCATTCAGTCTTCATGGCATCCTGATATGTCCGTGGAATCTCCACTGACGATACAACAGCGGCAAACTTCTGGAAATCCCCAGTGAGACGATGAAAGGAGACATGAGAGGCCAGGGGATATGAGGCACACTGTCTTCGTTGCTTCCTATGAGCAATAGGCCGGTCCAAGTCATCCAGAACAGTGCTGACCGGTTGGTCCTCCTCCTGTGGTAAAGGCTCCTGCACAGGTGCATTATTTAACCCATCATTAGTGTTAACATCAGAACATACCTGAGGCATGCTGGATGGTTGACACGTAGCTTGAGCAGGGCCTGTCCGTCTCGTGTAGAACTTAGTGAAAGGGACAACTGGGGGTGGTGGCGGGGGCGGTGGTGGTGGTGGTGTCGGTGGAGTAGAGGATGGACCCAGGCTTGGAGGTGGTGGAACATAGACATTGGAATCTGGTAATGTGGAGGAGACCAATCTGTCACCTGCAGGGGAGAGGTACATGACAGGTTCGAAAAATGTAACGTCTGCACTCACATAGTACTTGTCATGGACAGGGTCATAGCAACGGTATCCTTTCTGTGTCCTGGAGTAACCCACAAAAACACACTTGATAGCCCTAGGAGATAGCTTATCAAGTCCTGGAGATAAGCGGTGAACAAAAGCAACAGTGCCAAAAACCCGAGGTGTCAGTGTAAACAAGTCTCTGTCGGGAAAGAGAACAGAGATTGGAGACTTTTCCCCAAGAACAGTTGTAGGCATTCGATTGACCAGATAGCACGCTGTAAGTATAGCATCCCCCCAAAAGGCTAATGGAGCACAACTCTGAATAAGTAATGTGCGAGCAATATCAAGAAAATGTCGATGTTTTCGTTCTGCAACCCCATTTTGTTGAGAGGTGTAGGCACATGTGGTTTGGTGAACAATGCCTTTTGATGAAAGGAAGCTAGCAAGAGAGCGAGTGCAGAACTCCAATGCATTGTCAGTACGCACATACTTAACAGTAGATGAAAAAACATTCTGGACTTCATTAATTAGATTTTGAAGAACATTTCCTGCTTCAGATTTATTTTTAAGAAGAAAAGTCCAAGACACTCTAGAGAAATCATCAACCACAACTAAATAGAACCTGTGCCCCTGATGATCCGGGACACGACTTGGACCCCAAATATCTATGTGAAATAATTCAAACGGGGAGCTGCTGCTCCGACTCTGACGACCGGGGAAGCTAGACCGATGGTGCTTCCCTAACTGACATGCTTCACAACGAAAAGAGGAACTCGGAGAGATCTGAGGCAGGAGGTGACGCATCTTCTGTAGCGGCAGATGACCGAACTGAAGATGCCAGGTGTACGGAGATACGGAGCTCTGGGAATGCAAGGAGACGCCAGCGTAAGAGTTACGAACGAGACGATAGAGGCCATTGTGCTCAGAACCACAGCCAATCACCCTGCCCGTTAGTATATCCTGAAAAATAACAGACGATGGATCAAAAATAGCATGACAGTGCAAATCACGTGTAATCTGGCTAATAGATAAGAGGTTCATAGAGAATTCTGGAGCATGTAGCACATTCTGTAAGTGCATAGAGGGTAGCAAAGCCGTCTCCCCCTGACCGATGATAGGGGAATGAGTGCCATCAGCAATGAGTACAGAGCGACCTGGCTGAACAGCTCTGTAAGACTGCAGAATATCTTTCTCACGGCATAGATGATGTGCAGAATACGATATTTTCTGGGGATAGAGTTTGCAAGAAATGCACAAGGAATGGTGATGACTCAAAGAAAATATGTCACAGATTTGCTAGTTGAAACAGGAATGACTGGATGCAGACCTTCAAGTACACCTATGGACCCGAGCATGATCAGCTACTCGTGCAGAAGGAGGAAAGCCATGCTTGGAATAGCATGTATCCTCCGAATGACCAGTACGGCGACAGAATGAGCACGTAGAGCGTATGCGACCTCCGCGGCCACGTCCACCACTTCCTCTGCCACGAAACGAGGACGAACTACCACGTCCCCTGGAAACTGCCATTGCTGACGGAGTCGCGGTCGCTGTATTGGACGGAACGGGTACACGACTGAGCCTCCTGTATACCTCTTCCATCGGTGGGATGGTGGCATCTGCTAGGATCTGAGAGTGTGCTGCCTCGTACTCCGGATCTAGGGCAGCGAGTAATACGCCAACCATAGTGGCGTTGCGGAACGTCTTCTGTTGTTCCGGCGTGGCTGTAAGCGGAATGGTGCTATAGAGCTTCTCGAACATGCCACGAAGCGACGTGTACAGGGAATGAAGAGGCCTCCCATTCTGCTTCGTGGTAAATATATCATGCTGCAACTGGAGCATCTTCGTCTCGTTGCGTACCTGAGAGTACGTCATAGCCAAAATATCCCACATCGCCTTAGCGGTGGGCTGGTGAAGGACATCATTCGCTATCTCTGTCGTGAGCGTACCTGAGAGCTACACCTTGGCGTACGCATCATCAGCCTCCCATGAGGCATAGATCCATGTCTTCTCCGGCGGTTCATCCTCAGTAAGAATATGCTTCTTACCACACGACTTCATGAGACTGAGGAACTGCATCGCCCACAGTTCGTAGTTTGTCCCGTCCATTTTGACGATTGGTGCCGAACCTTTGAAGGCACCTATGGCGGGCATATCGAGCTTTTGTTCTGACATAATGCCGGAGAAGAACAACTACTGATAGACCAAGAAAATATTGTCTACCAAGACCTTGTAGGATTCAAGTGCATAGGTAGACGATTATGCACTTGAATCTAACATGA
Organism: Ottelia alismoides; assembly: GCA_037367405.1. Lineage (NCBI taxonomy): Eukaryota > Viridiplantae > Streptophyta > Magnoliopsida > Alismatales > Hydrocharitaceae > Ottelia > Ottelia alismoides. The sequence goes on along the minus strand of JAZKJV010005306.1, from coordinate 638,607 downwards.
CGCCGAGTCCTAGTGAGAAGGCGGTACCCCGGCCACGAATAGAGGCTTTGGAAGCCTCTACTTGAGGAAGACGGCGGCTGGAGAGCTCTCGGCGGCGAGCGGGAGGCCGGGGGCTGTAGACCGGGGGCTGGGCGACGTTGAGGGCTGGGAACCGGGGGCTGGGCGGTGGTGATCGGAGGCCTGGGGAGCGGCGACGGGGGCTGGGCGGTGCTGGGGGCCCGGCGAAGGAGGTGGAGGCCCGGTGGGGAGGCGGCGGCGGGGTTCTCGGAGCCCGGGGGGGGGGGGGCGGCGAAACCCTAGAGTCGGCGGCGGGAGAGAGAGGGGGGGCGGCGGTGGAGAATCCTAGGTTAGGGTTATGGCTCTGATACCATGTTAGAATACTCAGATGATTCATTCCATAGAGCCCTCGGGTCTCTTATATAGGGAGAGAGCCCTTGGGTAAATTACAGTGACATACAATACAAAATAGAAATTATGAAACAGTACGCAACATAAATAAGTCTCTACAGGAGCAATTCCAAAGAAATAAAATGCTACTTTTGCAAGAAGTCCGAGCATATGAAGAAAGATTGCCTTAAACGGAAAGCATGGTTCAAAAAGAAAGGTATGCATTATGTTTCCGTTTGCTTTAAAGCAAATATTATAGATGTTCCTAATAGTACTTGGTGGTTAGATTCTGGTGCAACTACTCACGTATCTCACATATTACAGGGATTCCTTACAATCCAGAACATAAAGGAAAGTGAGCAGTATTTGCTCATGGGAAATAGGATGAAGGCACGAATAGAGGGAATTGGGACTTACAGATTGATCATGGACACTGGATGTCAAGTTGATCTGGAAGGATGTCTCTACGTTCCTGAATGTGCTAGAAATCTTGTTTCCGTTTGCAGACTGGATAGTTTAGGATTTTCTTTCATGATTTCTGATGATCATTATCTATGTTTAAAAATAAGTACTTTATGCTTCTGATTCTTTGGAGAATTATTTGTATCGTTTTAATCTTGATAATAAATTTATGAATTTCCTGTTTTATGTTGAATGCAATGTGGGTGTGAAAAGGAATGCATCTAATGAATGCTCTACTCTTTTATGGCATCAAAGACTAGGTCATATATCTAAGGATAGAATGTTAAGACTTATTAAGAATGACATATTGCATCAATTAGATTTTACTGATCTAGGGTTGTGTATAGATTGCATTAAAGAAAAGCAATCCAAACACACATCAAAGAAGCCAGCTACAAGGGCTACCCAGCTCCTAAAATTGATACATATTGATATTTGTGGCCCTTTTGATGTCTCATCATGGGGAGGGGAAAGATATTTTATCACTTTTATAGATAATTTCTCACGGTATGGATATACTTATCTATTGCATGAAAGGACTCAAGCAGTAAATATCCTTAAGATGTTTATTAATGAGGTGGAAAGGCAATTATATAGGAATATAAAAGTTGTGAGATCTAATCAAGGTGATGAATATTTCGGAAGGCATGATGAGGCAGCTCAGCATCCTGGTCCATTTACAAAATTCCTTAAAAGTAAGGGTATTTGTGCACAATACACAATACCCTTAACACCACAACAAAATGGTGTCGCAGAAAGACAAAATCGTACATTAATGGAAATGATTATGAGCATGATAAATAATAGTACTTTGCCTCTTTCATCGTGGATATATGCATTAAGGACTTTCACTATTTACTCAATAAGGTTTCTAGTAAAATAGTTCAAAAACTTTTGGGTCATGGACATGTAGGGAACCTAGCTTGAGACACCTACATGTTTGGGGATGTCAAGCAGAAATCAGAGTATATAATCCAAATGAAAAGAAATTAGATCCAAGGACAATCCGTGGATTTTTCATTGGTTATCCTGAAAAGTCAAAGGGATATGGATTTTGTTGTCCTAACCATAGTACAAGAATTATTGAGAGTGTCAATGCTCGCTTCATTGAGAATGACAACATTAATGGGAGCCAAGAATCACGAAATGTAGACATAAAAGAAGATAGGAATAAAGTGTCGCTTCCATATCTGCCCGAAAAAAATCTTCTAGAGTAGACATTCCACCTGTGGATTCATCTCCACATGGAACATCAAGAATTGAGACCCACATTAAGTGATGATGCCACTAATATCCATTATTAATGAACAAGTTGTAAATGAGCCAAGTGCGCCATAATCACAAGAAGTTGCATTAAGACGCTCTGAAAGGTAAAGGAGACCTGCAAATTTTGATGATTATATAGTCTATGCACTTGAGCATGAATGTGACTTAAGCATTGATAAAGATCCAAACTCATTCCATCAGGCCATAGAATGTAATGATTCTGAAAAGTGGTTGAATGCTATAAAAGAAAAACTCGAGTCAATGGCCAATAACAATGTCTGGGATCTTGTTGATTTACGTGAATGTTCTAAAAGAGTCATGTGTTAATGGGTATTTAAGACCAGACGTGACTCTAAAGGTAACATCAAAAGATATAAAGCTAGACTTGTTGCAAAGGGCTTTACTCAAAAAGATGATATCGATTATAAAGAGACCTTTGCTCTGGTTTCAAAGAAGGAATTCTTAAGAATAATTTTAGCTTTGGGTGCTCATTATGATATGGAGCTTCACCAAATGGATGTAAAGACTGCCTTTCTGAATGAAGAGTTAGAGGAAGATGTTTATATGGACCAACTCGAAGGTTTTAGGGTCACAGGAAAGAAAAATCTAGTATTTAATTAAATAATTCGATATATAGACTAAAACAAGCTTCCCGTCAATGGTATATTAAGTTTAACAATACCATTACATCGTATGGTTTTGTAGAAAAAACTGTAGATGGGTGTATCTACATGAAAGTTAGTGGGAGTAAGTTTATTATATTAGTCCTATATGTCGATAACATATTATTGGCTGCGAATGATTTAGCTTTGTTATATGAAACAAAAAAGTATCTTTCCAAGATCTTTGAAATGGAAGATATAGGTGAGGCATCCTATGCGATTGGAATAGAAATAATTCATGATAGACCACAAGGACTATTAGGATTGTCTCAGAAAGCATATATTGATAAGGTCTTGAAAAGATTCAGGATGGACAAGCGCTCTGCATGGGTTGTTTCAATTCAGAAAGGGGACATATTCAGTTTGGATCAATGTCTAAAGAATGAATTGGAATGTAATAAAATGAAATGCATTCCTTGTGCATCGGTGGTTGGGAGTATCATGTATGCTCAGACATGTACTCGACCTGACATTAGTTTTGTCACTGGAATGTGGGTCGGTATCAAAGTAATCCTGGTGGACCACTGAAAGGCTGCAAAGAAAGTTCTCAGGTATTTACAATGCACGAAAGATCATATACACGTGTACAGACGATCTGATAATCTTGACATTATCGGATAGTCAAATTCAGATTCTGCAAGATGCATCGACACAAGAAAGTTAACCTTTGGCTACGTATTTCTACTCGTTGGAGGAGCAATGTCATGGAAAGTGCGATGCAGTCTGTCAGTGCTGCTTCCACTATGGAAGCTGAATTTGTAGCATGCTTTGAGGTTACAGTTAAAGGATTGTGACTGCGGAATTTTATTTCGAGACTTAGAATAGTCAACAGCATTACCAAACCGCTGAAACTTTATTGTGATAGTGCCACAACAGTCTTCTTCTCAAAGAATGATAAGTACTCTAAGAGTGCAAAGCACATGGAATTGAAGTATTTATTAGCAAATGAGGAAGTTCAGAAATAAAGAGTGTCAATAGAGCACATCAGTACTAATTTAATGATTGCGGATCTGTTAACTAAAGGTTTAGCACCTAAGATTTTTTCTGAGCATGTTGTAAGAATGAATGTTTTAAAATCCTTATTATGAAAGGTTAGTTAGTTAGTACATTTTATTTGGTGCTCATTATGGTTATGATAGACTCATTTATTTTATGTTTCTTAATCATTTCATTGTTATATTATGCATATATGTTTGCAAATAGATAGCATAACCGTTGAAATTAAATTAAATTAGGAGATGTTATTCTTCTAAATTACAGGTGATTGGATTGAATTGATCCACATTGATGGTTAATGGATTATCAAGAGTCGGTTACGATAGGGTCTGTTATCCTTTTGAACCATCCAACTCTAACCTTATAAAAGAGACACGATAGCTCATTATAGAAGACACCGAATCAAGAATTAGAGAGAGCCACCATCAAAACTCTCTACCATTAGAGAGAGTCTTAACGGTTGAAGTTAAGGGAAGGAGAAAAAGACGAAGAAAAGATCACCATAATTTTCCTTCATCATCTCCATTTCAAGTTATTTTTGATTTGTGATGGAAGGAGGAAATTCGTGAATCATTGTTATTTTGTTGATTCATTTGTGTTGTGCGTAAATTTTTCCTACGGCAAAGAATTGCAGTGAAGAGGCTATCTACGGCACATAAAAAAGTTTCAGTACTGGGTACGGCAAATTATGCTTTACATGTACGGGACAAATGGATTTTCCTCCATTATTCCAGTAGGACAGCACAAACAAGAAATGCCAAAGTTCAGAACATAGGCTCAGTTCAAATTCAAATACAAATTCTGGACTTTGTAAGAGAAAAACAATATTTGCCAGACTACATGGTTAAAAAACAAAGGCCCTAATGTTTTTGAAATGTAATATCAAGCTTCCACTGCACATAAAGGCTGCTCATCGCGAGGATTAATTCTCCTGGAAAGAAGATCAGGTATGTTGGATTTCGTTAGCTTTAATATCATTTCAAAGGATTGCTTCTTTAATAACCGTATCGTTAACAAGCAGCCATTTTCCCTGTCTTTGCCCTAAAAATTGCTTCTTTAAAAACCGTATCGTTAACAAGCAGTCGTTTTCACTCGATATGCCCTAAAAATCAAAACTTTACCATGAAATGCTTCTGAATGCAAATGTACCTGTCGGAGCGCATCAAAGGGCCGTACTGGAGCTCCGCTCGCTGCAAGGTGCAGAGGTTGACGATGAAATCGAGGCCTTCCGAGTAGAATCGTGCGGCCCTGGGGACGTCATCGTGCAGCTGCAGGATCCATCTGAAGGCCGCCATGACCTCCCCCTCGATTAAAAAGGCGAGTTAATTGGAGAGATAATTTATTATATCGAATGACGGGAGTGGAATTTAACTGTTTGTAAAAATAGATAATTGATGTGTATTAATTAATTACCAATTAATTTAAAAAGATGGATTGACAAAATATTTAATCCGTATGTTGATGTTGACCGTGATTGATCTTTAAAAACATGCAATACCAAAACAATTGAAATGTAGCGGATGGAGGAATTAATGGAGTTTGTGTAAATTGTTAGTCAATGCTCCATAGAGATGTGAAATTTTGGGGTGCACACGGATATGAATTTTTACCATTTTCATATATATTTTTAAATACGAATAAGAATGCATAAAAATTATGTCCGTAGAAAATGGATACTATTGTGAACCAGATACTTATCGCATACAAATATTATTAGAAACGTATATATTGGATGGAGTACACATGATATATACATATTAAATGTGCTTATTTCGTATTAATTATACCAATCGTAGTGAAATAAGGCACAAAATTATGCTATGTATGGTTTAAAAAATGAACTTTTACGTCATGAATCCTAGAAACTTTGTCAATTACCTTCTCGACCATGTAAACCTCGTAATTATCACTTCGCCCCCCGCAAACTTCCCGTCTTCAGTCACAAATCCTATCGTCAATTTTAACTTTATCCGAGTCAATATCTTGGGTTAACCTAGAGTTAATATAACCACAAGAAAAATCTAATTGTGGATTTCGGTCCCATTGTCTCTCCCTTCCTTATCTCCTTCATGTTCCTATAAATAGGTGCAGGAGCTCCAACTAGGGGCGGAGGAGCTAATGTGTTCAATGAAGTTTATGTTGAGTACAGATGTGCGTGCACAACGTAGTTCCCCGTTGACAAGGGGGCACGACAAAGGGCTGGAGATGGATCTCATCGAAGGTGGGAGGCAAAGGTTGGAAGCGTTAGGGAGGCGCATGGAATCGGGGCGACATTCGGGAGGTGTTGGGGAGGGGGGGTGAAGTCGAGGCAGCGATGGGGGTGACCGAAGGAGAGTGTTGTTTCCCTCTGGCTAAATAGGGGAGGGGGGCAATGGTCGAGGATGCGTTGGGGAGGCATGCGTTGGGGGCAGAGTCGGAGTGACATTGGGGAGGGGTTGACATTGGGGCAGAATCGGGAAGCACTACAAGGAAAAAGGATTCTAGTGACAATTTTGTGATGAGGAAAACATATAACGACGAAAAAATTGTCACTACAATCCCTTTTAAGGAAAAATTATAAGATTACCCTCAAACTATAAAGTCTAAATGAACAAGTCAGTTGAGTAATGGTTAAATGTATCCGCTCTCACAGAGAAGATTATAAAATTAGGAAAAAGAGTCCTAGTGCCCATCTGCAGGCTGTTGGTGGAGCCCAAATGAGATTAATTAATATTGTAACCACAATTAATAAACCTCTTAGAAAGATATGAGCATGTACTAGAAGCTCTTTCTAATGTACTGTTGTACGTTCCTTATCTAATGTAATGTTTTATGTTCCTTATTTAATAATGTGTGGAAAAAGCCACTTCTACATTATTTAATAAATAAAAATGGTATTAGAAATTAATGTACTTAGTACATGTACTAGAAAGGTAAGGTGCTGGGAAATAATCAACCTCTTAGAAAGAATCAGCATCGAGCAACGACCATGCCCTAAACAGATCAGAACCCTTTAAAAAATGATATAAAAGGAGATCTCCAGCCGCCACTTCCCCTTCATATCACTTCTCCGTAAAAATCCTAAACTTCAAAACTTTCTCTGCAATGGCGGGACTTGGTGGCGGAGGGCGAGATGGAGGCAGAGGTCGGTACAGAGCGAAGTGGAGGCGGAGGCGGAGGTCAAGATGGAGTCGGAGGTTGAGATGAAGCTGGATGGCAAGGTGGAGCCAGAGGTCAAGTTGGAGACGGAGAGCGAGGTGGAGTTGAAGGTCGAAGTGGAGGGCGAGGTGGAGGCAGATGTCGAAATGGATCTGGAGGTTTAGGTGAAGGTGGATAGCGAGGTGGATCCAGAGGTCGAGATGGATGCGGAGGGCGAGGTGGATCCGAAGGTCGAGGAGAAGGCGGAGAGCGAGTTGGAGTCAGAGGTCGGGACGGATGGTGAGGTGGATCTGGAGGTCGAGGTGGATCTGGAGGTCAAGGTGGAGCCGGAGGTCAAGATGGAGATGGATGGCAAGGTGGAGTCGCAGGTCGAGGTGGAGGAAGAGGTGGAGGAAACCGGCGAGGGGTGAGGTTAGGTGATGTTCATTATTCTAATGTTGATGGTGATATGCGATGGACATGTTGCGAGGGCTATGTGTTGTCGATGGATCGCAGCGACGATGAGAGATGGATGACGGTAGTAAGTGATGACATATGTGAAGAGTGGAGGGGAGGGGTGGATGGTGGTGATCCATATGTCAATGACGAACGTCGGGATGTGGGGGTGATGGGAGATGGATGGAATACAAGGGCTATAGATTGTGAGAGAGGAAAAAGTTGAGGGCAAGGGTGGTGGTAGAGGGTGGTGATCGTTGGGGTGAGTATGGCCAGCAAAACACAACTTCTGTGGGAGGTGGTTCGAGCAGTAAGGCATTGGGTGGTGGTAGAGATGAGTGTCATTGGACGACGATGAATGCGGAGAGCCAAGGCCGATGGAACGAAGGGCATGACGCTGGGAATGTGGGCGGGTGGAGCTCTATGGCAGTATACACTGTAAGAGGCCATCGGCAAATGCCAATCATGCAGACTGAGAGCAATAATCAACGGATGAAAGATGTACAAGGTAGGCAGTCTGGCGAACACACAATTGATGATTGGAGGGTGGAGCACGAGAATATTGGGTAGCATTTCACATTCTAATTTTACATCACAAGCCAATGCAATATATCTTCTTTTGTGAGTAAATTCACTTATGATTTGTAGGATGCCAAATTGAGTTCATGTATATTTTTTTTTCAAACGTCAAAATTGCTATTCCAGTAATGAAAATTTCTCTATCATATGTTACATGAAAATTTTCAAGAAGTCTTATTTCAACATCAACCAAACCTTAGAACATTAACAAAAGTTAGTGGTTTGTTCTACAATTTACTTACCATCGAACATCCCAAATTTATGAAATTCAGATATGGAGATTTCTTAATGACATATCTTCCATAACATATATTTTTATTGAGTTACATCCACGACATGTTAGATGTCCGAAGCATATACATCAGTACAATATCTTATAGTCCTGATAGGTTACTCTACTTACATAAAGTATCATGCTCCTTCAACCATTCCGAGCATCTAAGATCCTATTCAAATCAAAATCACATGTATCTAGAGTCTAAGAATGTGGCTAAACTCAATCATCATTAATCGGATCCTCATATATCATTATTAACGCTTAAAGTTTCAATCATTGATTTTATCACGCATAGCAAACATATGAACACGAGACATAAGGCTTGAATCCAACATCTCGATAAAAATGCTATTAAATTTAAAAGATTATTTAAAACAAATCCATATCAACATAAAAGAGTATGTAGGAAAACGTATTTGTAATAGCTTATGTCATTGACAATATTAATCCACTGTATTAAGGTCAGCATGAAATAAGCAAAAAAATAACTATGAAATGAATCCGTGATCAATTAACAGTAAGAAATGTAAAAAACAATGTTAAGAAACAGTCAGCAATATTATACTGATCAAAACAAGCAACTTCCAGAGGGTTTGACAGTCTTACTCATCCATGATGTGATCCGTTCAAATCATCTTGAAAGCATCTCAATAATCGTTAACTATTTTATGATTCACATTCAGCGGAAACTTTCTTTTTAAAAAACGATCAAATTTCATGTTTCAAAAAGTCGTAGGATGCCAAATATTCTAGAAACAAACATAACCCAAAAGTCAAGGATCAAGAAGCACAGGACTTTGTACAACCAAAGAGATACTTCTAGCAAGCTATCAAAGCAAGGCTTTAAGAAATGCCAATGATTTTTATTTGTTGAAATCCAAACCCACGATGAAACCAAAAACTCAAGGACCCAAATTTTATGATCCGCATCCACGAATGCATTGTTAATAATGCTACTTGGGACTTTTTGAAGTAGAACTAAGAGCAACATTATCTTTCATCTTCAGACATGGCTGGTTGTTGGTACGGTGTTGTTAATGGTCTTGTTATCAAGAACATCAACCTAGAACCTTAATCTGATTACCCTTTTAACACAAAATCTATCTAAATAAATCATGGGTTTTCTTCTATATCGATCAAGTTGATTTGAATACTCGATAGTAATTTTATTAATGACAATAGTGATTATCATGTGATTTATATGTTTAATCTTGTATTTTTTCTCAAGTGCAGTCAGTGATCTATCATCCTTGTGGTACTCTATCCTAGTGAAATTTTTTTTTATGTTTTTGATGTTCTTTATCTCATTATTTCTTATGATTGTATTCTTTTACAATGTAGAACATTGAATATAACAAAGAAACTGTCTATATCTAAGAGAGGACATGCTTGCTCTGCAATTCATGAAGAAGCAACACATGAAACACATATTGATGAATTAGAGGAGGTTGATTATGTGAGTAATGATTCTGTTCAAGGTAGGAAAAAAGGGCGAGGGTTTAGTACATTAGAGTTCTTTACACATAAAGGGGATGATCGTCATAAACTTGAATGGAATAAATATGGTCAAGTAATAGGAAAGAATGCGCCAAAATTATGTGCCGCATGTGCATATTATGCACGTTGTTTGTGGCTATTTCCTATTGACAAGAAATGGAAGGAGATGCCAAAAAATGCTTGGATGGACACATGGGTCTTGTTAAAGGTAATATTTTGTTATATAATATCTATTTTTATATCTTACTTGTTTATACTAATTTTAACTTAAAACTTCTTTTATAGGGAGATTTTGAATTGGACGGGCTTTCAAATGCATGTAACTTTGTCTTCGAGCTTGTCCATGTTCGTTGCAAGACTTGGAAGAGTATAGTGAAATTGATATGGATGGAATATAAAGCTAATCCAACGCTTTTAAAAGAGAGTCTTTCACAAGACCCTCACATAGATGAATCACAATTTATAAATGCGGTGAGACAATGGAGTACAACAAACTCAAAGGTATTTAGTAATTAAATATTTACATTATTTGTTGCTGAATGGATTTTTATATTGCATATTTTGTGAAATCATATGTTTGCTTCAACTACCACGGTAGAAACAGGAATCAACACCTTCAGGGAGGACTCCAAGAGTCAATTTATGATGTTTTAGGATATTTCTCTACAAATCATATTTTTAATCCTATTTACTTCATAATTTAAATAAAATCTCACTAATTATCAGTTTGTAGTAAGGTTTCCATCATTTGCCATTATATTTAGTTGGAGAAAATTTGCATAGGCTCGAGTCTGTACATACAAAGGGGTTTTCACTTGATATGTCAATCCTTAGACAACTTATTAAATACTTTATGTTGGAGATAATGCTATAATCTTTGAAGGCATGTATTTTACCTCAAATATTAAAAAGTAAGAGGAAACTATAACTAGAGATCGAACATAAAAAACATAATCATGCTCAAGGTCAAGCCAAATAATTATGATAAATTCATCTGAAAAGTGAAGCAAACCAATATGTGCCTCTTTTGAGAGGAAAATTTCAATAATACCCACTACAAGGAAAACGACTTGTGGTGACAACTCTGTGATGATGGGAAATTGTAATGACCAAAAAACTGTCAAAAGATTCTCTTTTTGGGAAAAATACATAAATATCCCGAAACCAAATTAATGGAAATCACAATTGTGCTGATGGGTGAATATAATAAGCTTTGTAATTTTGGAAATAAATGCAATTCACCACGTCTATCAATTACCCAAATCACGTTTCTTTGCAGCCGTTTGTAAATCCTATAAAAAGATAATTGCAGTCGTTTTCGTTCTTTACATCCTCACGATCTTTGAGAATACCCTAACCCTAACCACACATACGTTCTCTACAATGGCGGGGCTTGGTGGCGGAGGGCGATGCGAAGGTGGAGGCGGAAGGCAAGGTGGAGGCGGAGGTCGAGGCGGAGGGCAAGGTGGAGGCGGAGGTCGAGGTGAAGGTGGAGAGCAAGGTGAATGTAGTTGGCGAGATGGAGCCGGAGGTTGAGATGGAGGTCGAGGGCGAGGTGGAGTTGAAGGTCAGCGTGGATGGCGAGGTGGAGGCGGAAGTCGAAATGGAGCCAGATGTCTAGGTGAAGGCGGATGGCGAGGTGGAGTCGGATGGCGAGGTGGAGGTAGCGGGCAAGGTGGATCTGGAGGTCGTGGAGAAGGCACAGAGCAAGCTGGATTCCGAGATCAGGACGGAGGGCGAGGTAAATCTATCCTTGTCCTTGCATGAAGTGTTCCAACAGATGCAATAGAACACCTGAAGAAATATTCCAGCATGTAGTAGTCAAAGGGTTTACCCTCCATTACTATACATGGGTGCACCATGGAGAATCATTTCAGAGACAAAATATGAGTGCTTCACGTGTGCTAGAAAATGATAATATACACAACCTACTAAAGGATACATGTGGAATGCATGATTATGAGATCAACGATGATCTCGATGATGAAGTTACAGAAGAAAACATGGAAGCAGAGCCTATTAATGAGGATGCAAAGAAGTTTTTCAAACTCTTGAAAGATGTCGTTGAACCTTTATATAACGGATGCCAGAATTATACCAAGTTTTCTTTTATGGTCAAGTTGTTACATCTAAAAGTTTTGTTCGGTTGGAGTAACAAGTCATTTGATGAATTGCTATCTCTTCTTAAAGATGCTTTACCAAGTGGTTCTGAAGATATGCCATCATCTTATTATGAAGCAAAAATGATGGTGCAAGAGTTAGGTCTTAGTTATAGAAAAATAGATGCTTGTCCAAATGATTGTATGCTATTTTGGAAAGATTCTGAAAACAAGGAAAAATGTGATCATTGTAATGCATCTAGATATGAAGCACAAATTACAGACGACAAGAAAAGGAAAAATGTACCTGTTAAAGTATTACGCCATTTTCCTTTAATTCCAAGATTGCAGAGGATGTTCATGAACGAAAATTTGGCTAAACAAATGCTATGGCATATGGATGAAAGAGTCGAAGATACCTTATTGAGGCATCCAGCGGATTCAAAAGCATGGATGTCTGTAGACTCTAATTTTCTAGAGTTCACCGGTGACTCTCATAATGTTCGTCTTGGTCTTGCAAACGATGGGTTCGACCCTTTCGGAAATATGAATAATGCATATAGCATCTGGCCCGTTATTGCTATACCATATAATCTTCCTCCATGGTTATGCATGAAACAACAAAATTTTATTTTGACTCTTTTAATTCCAAAAAAAAGGTCACCGGGGAAAGATATAGATATTTATTTACAACCTATCATTGATGAATTGCAACAGCTGTGGAGCCCTGGTGTGCTTACTTATGATGCCTATTCAAAGAGAAATTTCTCATTGCATGCTATTATTTTATGGACGATAAATGATTTCCCAGCTTATGGTGATTTATCTAGTTGGAGCACTAAAGGAAGACTCACGTGTCCTGTTTGTAACAAAGACACATTATCTAGGCGATTAAGACATGGAAGAAAGCAAGTCTACTGCTTCCATCGTTGTTTCCTAAAAGAAGATCACCCCTTTCGTCGTGACAAAAGTAACTTCGATGGCAACATAGAAGTCAGAAGTGCACCAAAATTGTTGTCCGGAATGGAAATATTAGAATAATTAAAAGGGTGCAAAAATAAATTTGGGAAGGACATTACACATACAAGAAAGCGTCCTCGAGTGGAAATAGAAGAAGAGGAGCAATATATTGAATTTCCTTATGCTTGGAAAAAAAGGAGTATCTTTTTTCGATTGCCTTATTGAAAGCATCTCTTGATTAGGCACAACTTGGATGTTATGCATATATAAAAGAATGTCTGTGAAAACATTTTATATACAATATTACAAATCAATGGAAGGAGTAAGGACAATATTCAATCACATTTAGATTTAAAAGACATGGGAATTCGAGAAGATCTCTGGCCACAAACAATATCTAGTGGTCATTTGTTATTGCCTTCAGCATACTATCATATGTCTAAAGAAGAGAAGGATTCTTTTTTTAATATTCTCCTATCTACGAAAGTTCCAGATGGATACTCTTCTAACATTGCTAGAAAGATCAATTCAAAGGAGAGAAAGATAATTGGATTGAAAAACCATTATCACCATATTCTCATGCAACAATTGCTTTCAATTGCGATCAGAGGTTTACTACCAGATAATGTGTGCATTCCTTTGATACGGATTTGCACCTATTTCAACAAGTTATGCTCTAAAGTTATTAACGTGGAAGAATTTTCTATGATGGAAGATGATGTTGGTGTTATCTTATGCGAATTAGAAAGAGTATTTCCACCCTCTTTCTTCACTATTATGATGCATTTACCTGTTCATTTGGCACTTGAAGCAAAGTTTGCTGGACATGTGCACTATCGATGGATGTATCCTATTGAGAGATATCTATTAACTCTAAAAAAGTATGTTCAAAATATGAGTTATCCTGAAGGTTTCATTGCTGAAGGTTATTTGGCAGAAGAATGCTTGACATTTTGTTCTCGTTATCTCATTGGCGAATCTAAATTAAATCATCAAGTGAGAAACATTGATGAAAAAAAAGTTGGTGGAGGAATAACTCGTCGACTTAGCACAACAAGTTTGAATCAGGCTCATCGTTATATTCTTTTCAACACAAAGCAATGGATGTATTTTGAAGGTACTTTTCTATCATTTTGAGTTAAATGATGTACTTCTTGAGTTACAGATGTATCAGAAGATATAAAGTGGTTATCACAGGGTCCTTTCATTGAAACGGCATCATATGATGGATATATAAGTAATGGATGTCGATTTCTTTATAAACGTGTAGATGTTAATTGACAAACTCAAAACAATGGGGTTTATCTATCTGCTGATAGTAGTCCTACGACAGTTGCCAAAACAATAACATATTACGGCCAACTAGAAGATGTAGTTGAAGTGCGGTATGGTCCTAGTATTAGAATTGTGCTATTCGAGTGCAAGTGGTTTGATGAGAAGATCAATGTTGGACTTCAAGTCAATAAATATGGATTTACATCCATTGATTTCGGACGGAGAAAGCATGAAGACGATCCTTATATTTTAGCAGCTCAAGCACAACAATGCTTTTATATCAAAGATAACACAAGAAGAGGAGACCATCACATTATTGTAAAAGTACCTCCTAGATTTTTGTATGACATGCCTGTTGATGGTATATATGGTATTGGCACAATGCATCCTAGTGTAGTAACTGTTGATGAAGAAATAAACACTTGGATGAGATCTGATATACCAGGCGAATGCATTGTCCACGCTGTACCTGATGAATGTGGTAAATTTTCTCTCATTACTTGTAATTTCGATACACCATCTTCATTACTCATTGCTATTTATTATTTCATCTGGTTGTCCATACATGATGAATGCTTATGTATCGCTAGAAGAATCTTGAACTTGATTTTTTATGTCTTCTGGGATAGAATTGAAAAAAAAACTCGAATGTCCTATTGCTCGAAAGTTTGGTTGATCTTTATTCACAAATATATCGAATACAGGATTATTATAAGATTCTGCTATATTTTAAGAAGATGTCCTGATTTCTTGTAGAGCGACTAATACCATTCGGGAAAGATTTTCATGGGATCTCATAGGGGTTACAGTTGAATTTTGCCTAAGATTTGGTTCTATTGTAGTGATGATATTATAAAATATATTTATGTAAAGCGATCCATGGCTTCTTGAGTATATAAACAATGCAAGATATTTGATGTTGGTAATGGATTTCTGATTTATGTAAATTTGTAAAAAGATGAAGTTTAATCTTAACATCAGACAATGAAAAGTTCTAATTTCGTATGATCAACCATATTATGCATTTTAATAGGATTTGTAACCTGAGTCTTCTAAGTTCGTCTGACTCGGATTGAATGTGATGAAAACGATCCATTTTAATATAATGAACATACATACTTGATTTCATGAATAACTTTCCTTGACTACTGTGTCATGTTTGAACTAATCAGATTTTACACTTAAGAAAACTTTAGAATTCACTATTATATGATTAAATGAAAAACTGTACCATGTCAGTAACTTTCAGTGATGAACCATATACTATGATTATAAACTCAGCCACGTTTAATCGATCATTGAATTATGAAATTCTATACATTTTCTGTGCTTGCAACTTCTTATTTTATGTATGATGGCTTTTGATGGATAATTTCACATAAAAACATTGATGGGGCTGCCCCCAGACCCCATACATTTTCTTAATTTTTTATTTTTGAAACAATATTATAAGCCCTCTCTGAAAAAATAGAAATCATATGCGTGTTTTTACATGTGCACTTATCTACCAATTGAAAAAAGGTAAATTGTTGTTGTAGACCTAGCAGATATGAATCAAACTTGTATTGCTACGGAGACTTCTTGCAATGTTTCTTAGTCTGAGTCAATTATTTGGTTTGATTATTGTACACTAAACTCGTCCTTGTTAAGAAAATCTGATCATGACATTTTATTGTATGAAAGGGTATATGTATTCAGTCATAAGCAAATATAGTACAATCTATCTTTTTATCAATATCATGTATGGGCCATATGCAAATGTTTAGCATAAGAATTTGACTGCAATCGACTTTATGCAAACATGATTTATATGTTTAATTTTGTATTTTTTCGAAAGTGTAATCGATGATCTATTATCCATGTGGTTGTTTATTCTCATGGAAAATATTTATATATTTTTGTATTTTTTGTCTCATTGTTTCTTACGATTATAATCTTTTGAAATGTAGAACAATGAATATATCAAAGAAACTATCTGAATCTAAGAGAGGGCATGCTTGCTCTGTAAATAATGAAGAAGAAACACATGAAACCAATATAGATGAATTAGAGGAGGATGATGATGTGTGCAGTGATTTTGTTCAAGTTAAGAAAAAAGGACAAGGGTTTAATACATTGGAGTTCTTTACACATAAAGGATATGACCGCCATGAACTTGAATGGAATAAGTATGGTCAGGTAATAGGAAAGAATGCGCCAAAATTACGTGCTGCATGTGCATATTATGCACGTTGTTCGTGGATGTTTCCTATTGACAAGAAATGGAAGGAGATGCCGAAAAATGCTTGGATGGACACCTGGGTTTCGTTAAAGGTAATTATTTGTTATCTAATATTTGTTTTTATATCTTACTTGTTAGTATTATTTTTAACCTAAAATTTCTTTTATAGGGTGATTTTGAATTGGACGGGCATCCAAATGCATTTAACTTTATCTTTGAGCTTGTCCATGTTCGTTGCAAGACTTGGAAGAGCAAAGTGAAATCAATATGGATGAATAATAAAGATAATCCTGCACGTTTAAAAGAGAGGCTTTCACAGGACCCTCGTATTGATGAATCACAATTTGCAAATGCAGTGAGACAATGGAATACAACAGACTCTAAGGTATTTAATACTTAAATCTTTACATTATTGGTTGTTGAATGGATTTTTACATTGCATATTATGTCGAATTTGCATGTTACACATGTGTTAATGTCTAAGACTGAATACATGTGAGTGTAATTCACAATTTGCATATTATGTGAATGTTTGATTGAAACAAGGGTTGAATATGTAATCGGTTCCTTTGCTAAGTTTGTTAAATTAATAGTTTATTAAGCTGATCAATATTTGTAAAATTAGGCAAGGGCTTTGGTCAATCAAAAGAATCGTAAAAAAAAGACTTTGGATCATAGATGTGGAAGACGTCCACTGGCTACTCGTCGTCATGATTTTGTAAGTTAATATTATTTAACTTATTTTGTCTTGAGCTTAAAAGTATTATCTTTGTATTTTATTTTTTCCAGGAAAAGGAGAACAACAGGGAGCCTACAGAGGTTGACATGATGAAAATCATGTGCTCTAACGAGGAGATAGTGGTAAGTTATTACTCATTTAATATTTTTGCTATATTCTTCATATTATTAATTGTTTTAAAAACTTGAACTAGGATAAGATTGGAGAATGCATTCAAAAATCCCAACAGACACATCCGCATATGTCTCTTGAAGAAATCATGTCAGTGGCATATTCACGTTATATTGGTACTGGTAGAAGAGAGTATGTTCGTTTTGTAGGTGTCGGACATGATAAATCTCACAAGCAATCAGATAGGGATAAGTTACAAGCAATCTTGCAGAAAAGTAGAGAAGAACAGGTTATTTATCAATGATATGGTTGAATACTAACGTCTCTTGTATTTACTAATAAGTATTTTTTAGGAAACTGTGAAACAATTAAAAGATGTTATTGTTTTCCTAAATTTAAAAATTCAACGACAAAGTTCGTCAATGAATGAAATACGTCATTGGGCACAACAGCTAAGCCAACATGTTGGATTTAGTTATCCTTGTCCACATTCAGAGGTTAAAATATTTGAGTTAATGCGTCTGTATTGCTTACATTAGTTAAAACTAATATTTCATTTTCTTATCACAGAATATTTCAGATTTCTCACATGCGAGGGGTAGCGGTAGTAGAAATTTTGCAACTGGTAGGAGTGGTGATCAGAACAACAGAAAATCTCGTGATGGTTGTGTAGTGGAAAGTCGTGTCAATTTACCGCCGAGTAACCTACAGGTAAACTTAAAACATCATAGAAACATTAGTTAGCATGATTGTTGTTTCTTTATTTACTAAATTGTGATTGTGGTCCTCCAACAGAGAGGTCAATATGTTAATGAGCCATTCAAAAATCTACCACACTCATCGAATACAATGCAAGATTCATTGCATTCTCTGGTATAATATCCTTTTTAATGTAATATTTATTTGTAATAATTTTTTATCTACTAATTTCTTTCTTATCTTTTTACAGGAGGAACATGATCAAAGTTGATTTGAATTTAGAAATGACGTCATTTGACTCTTATAGAGGAGAAACAATCACTCTTATTTGTTGATTACACAATTTCTGAGATGATGGTGACCATCACCGTAATATTAGATGTTTTATATGAAATTGACATTGATGGACTTTAAACTTCTATGAATTCTTTTGATGCATGTTTCTAGTTTTATTAAATGTTTCCTATGACATGTTAGTACATTTTTTCTTTTGTGCAATTGATTACTCGATCATTTTCTGTTTATTCTTAATCTACTACTTCATCTCTATTTTCCAAGAATATATATCTGTTGTATTAATCTTTTCTACTTAGATTCGGTCAACGACATCGGATTGATCATGCCAAGTTCTCATAATGGAGCCCAACAAACTACTTATGATATATATTAGTGCGACTCTTGCAACATCCTGCAAGTCAACATAATGGAGCCCAACAATAAGTATACCCAGCAACAGACTGCACTCCAACTTGGGTGAGAAGCTCCAACTGTATAAGTTAAGAAATAATCAAAGCATGTGTATTCTTCAAAATCTCAATATATGATTCTTGTTTGACTTAGATAGGTGCTGGAATGGTCAATAAACCCAAGTGACGGGCGGCCTGACATCTCCGGAAGTGGTGCTATAATCTTGATGTAGAGAAGCTACTAAAAGATGTAGTTGGAAATTTCTTAGCTAGTACCTCTCCCCACTTAAGGGGACAGTATGGAAAACATGCATAAGTCTTTAAGCTGCAAAAAGTCATACTCTCTTTTATATAAGAGTGTGCCTATATAAGGAAAATGGGGCTGATTCATGGGGCGAACAGATTACTCCGCCGTATTATTCCTGGTGAATTTAAAGGTGAATGCTATGGCAGTTTTGAATTAATACAGCCATGAGAGGTGGTATGTTGGCAGCAAATCCAGATCGATCTCCAACTCTAGGTACAAACTATTCTTTGCCAATAGGGGAGGAACCATTTGACCACCTACTGTCCTCAATCTCCTACCTTTACCACTACTATCCATCTAATATATTTCATAACCCAATGAGACCCCAAAAAGATCTCACTTTAATTTTTTTGCGACCATGGTACTTAATTTGCTACATTTCAATCCTAGAGAGCTTTTGGATGACTGATTTGTAAGGAACCATTGGCGAGGAAATTCCTATTGAACTTTTAAGGTAAAGCAATCCTCATGATGATGAGTTATTTCTCAATTTTTGCTCTTATAATTCATGTCCAATGTTTTAAGTAATAGTGATGATCAAGTCAAAACTATTGAATGTGCAGGTTTCATACAATTCAAGGTTCTTGAAAGATCTGTTTTGCACCTACATCACACCATACCACACATGAAGGTATTGCTCCATAGGGCTGATCTGCAGTGAAACCTGAGAAAAGATATTCTTATTGACAAAAAATGCTACACATGAGTCCAATTACTAATCGTTTCATGGCTGGATATATTCTCACAATTGACATCTGAAGCTTAAATGACACAAATATTTGAATTAATTGCTACCATTTTTTCTTCCCAAGTACATCATACAATGCTTACGAATTTATTTTTGCAGGAGACATGAGCAAGAAGAAGGATGTAGATAAGGTTCTTAGAGGAGTGGACCGTGTTTTTATCTTGATTCATTTGGAATATCAGGGATGGAAATGCTTCATTAAAACTCGATATTTTCACCACTTTTGAGGTTTTACTTCTCATACTCTACACATATACCTACATACATACATAAGAAATCCCATGCACCATTTAGTTACTTCGTTATTTAGTTAATTATAGTTGCAAATGAGGGATTTACGCACTGTTTGTAAATGTAGGTAACAAGCAGCCCAATGAAGAATGCCCTGCTCTCGGACGTCTGCATTGACATGTCTGCAACACCAACATATCTACGTATTTAGGTATGTTGTAGTTAACTGCATCAATTATATATATTGATGGTGAGTAATGAGGTGATGCATATACAGAGCTGTTGAATGCACGAGCAACATCTAGGCCATGATCTCCGCCTTTGAGTCCATCCACGATGTAACTAACTCTACTTTAAATGATTAGGATCTTAAATCAAGTATAATATGACTATTCAATCGCAATTATTTCAAGTATAATTTACTACATACAACCTCTTCTAATCATCAGGGGTTAATGGAACCATTGATAGGCAAGGATCCATGTGGTGGCAGAAGTTCCATGGCAACAAGCTCAAGTATACTCGTGGATACCTTATCGAGATTATGTATTCAGATCAAATCCTTATATCCAATCTCACCTTCGTCAATTCACCAGCATGGAACATTCATCCAGTTTACAGCAGGTTGGGTAAATCTCTGCTTGATCCTATTCTCATGGTTCATAATGTAATCTTAACATTTTCTTATACTCGAATATGCAACAACATCACAGTCTCACACACTACAATCCTTGCTCCGGTCCACTCCCCAAATACAGATGGAATAAATCCAGGTATCATATCTTCGATTATTCCAGATACCATATCAATACCAGATTAAGCAGTTTCTTCTCTTGACAGATTCCTGCTCCCATGTTCTGATCGAGGACTGTTATATAGTCTCCGATGACGACTGTATCACGGTCAAGAGCGGGTGGGATGAGTATGGTATCGCGGTAGGAATGCCCAGCCAGCACATTTTCATCAGAAGGCTCACCTGCATCTCCCCAACCAGTGCAGTCATCGCTCTTGGCAGCGAGATGTCAGGAGGGATACAGGATGTCCGAGCCAAGGACATAACAGCCATCAGCCTATTTAAGAATTTATTTCTGCAGGAGATGTGAGCAAGAAGAAGGATGTAGACAAGGCTCTTAGAGGAGTAGACTGTGTTTTTTCATCTTGATTTGTTTGGAATATCAGGGATGGAAATGCTTCAATCCAGCCCGAGATTTTCACCACTTTTGAGGTTCTACTTCTCATACTCCACATCTACCTACATACATACATAAGAAATCTCATGCTCTTCTAGTTACTTCGTTATTTATTCATTTGTAGTCGCAAAAGAGGAGTTTACACACTGTAAATGTACACAACAAGCAAACCATTGAAGAATGCTTTGTTCTCGGACGTCTGCATCAGCACATCTGCAGCACTGATGTATCAACGCGTTTAGGTACGTGTGCAGTTAACTGCATTAATTATATATATTGATGGTGAGTAATGAGGTGATGAGGAATTTGAATTGACAATGGAATCGGACATGTCTGTAGGAGAACTCGTTTGAAGGAAATGATGCTAGCATCAATGTATGTGGTGATGGGGGAGAACTTGAACATGTTGGATCAGATTAGAAAGAAACTAAGGAATAAATCGTTGTCGAGGATGAACATGGACACCGGGTCATTCGAGCTGGTCGACGGAGTACTAACCAATGCGGAGGCTCTGATTGTGTTCGAAGATCTAGTTGGATGAGAGAAAACGAAGTCTCCTCCGTATATATGTGTTGGGGTGCAGCTTGTAAAAATTAAGTGTGGAGAATTCATTGTTAGATTGATATTTATCAATATACCAGAAAAATTGGTGCATACTTTGTATATATTGATTTTGATTTGTATGGGTTTCTCATAGGCAAACTATGCACAGTTTGATTAATAATTCCAGGTCTTTAAAGTTGTGGTGACTAATGAATTTCATCACCACAACTCTCCTGCCTTTATGACTGTGGTGACGAAATTGTTGTCAAAATAAACATTGCTACCATATTGTAGTCACCATAAGCTCTGGTGACGCCACTTGTGTAGATAGAGTTGTAGTGACGAATTTTTTGTCACATTAGCCTTTTTCGTCACTACAAGTCATCACTTTTATTGGTACTGGTAGAAAAGAGTATGTTCATTTTGTCAGTGCCGGGCACGATAATTCTCACAAGCAATCTGACAGGGATAAGCTGCAAGCAATCTTGTAGAAAAATAGAGATGAGTAGTTATTTATCAATACTGTGATTAAACATTAGTGCCACTTGCATTTACTAATAAGTGTTTTTTGGCACAACAACTAAGCCATCATGTTGGATTTAGCTATCCTCGTCCATATTCGGAGGTAAAAATGTTTAGGTTATTGTGTCTTTATTTCTCACATTAGTTAACAATAATATAGCATTTTCTTATCATGGAATGTTTCGGATTTCTCACGTGTGAGTGACAACGGTAGTAGACATTATGCAAGTGGTGAGAGTGGTGACAGGAATAATGGAATAGGTAATTTTCATGATGGTGGTGTAGTGGAAAGTCATGGTAATTTGCCGCCAAGTAACATACGGGTAAACTTAAAACATATTAGAATTATTTGTTAGCTATTTTGTTATTATTTATTTACAAAATTATGATCATGGTCTTGCAACAGAGAGGTCAACATGTTAATGATCCACTCAAAAATTTACCATGCTCATCAAATACAATGCAAGATTCATTGTATTCTCAGGTATACTATCCATTTTGATGTCATTTTATTTATAATAAATTTATATTTACTAATTTCTTTCTTATCTTGTTATAGAATGATCAAAGTTGATTTGAATCTAGAACTGACAAGTCATTTGACCCTTATAGAGGAGAAGTAGATACTTTTTTTGTTGATTTCTACAATTTCTTGATGGTGGTGACCATCACCATGATATTTGATGTTCTATACGATATTGACTTTGATGGACATTAAATTTCTTTGAATATTTCTTTTGATACATATTTTTAGTTTTTCTAATCTCCCTATAAAACATTATTTGGTACATTTTTTCCTTTTGTGCAATTGACTACTCAATCAATTTCTGTTTAATGTTAATCTATTACTTCATCTTTGTTTTCCATGTTTCTATATATGTCATGTTAGTCTGTTTTGTTAGATCTGGTCAATGACATCAAAGTGATCATGTCAAGTTCTCAAGGTTAGTAATTCATTGTCAAGTTGCTTGGCAAAGAAACTAGGAGTAATTTGACAAGGCCATGAATTTATCAAACAAATTGTAATTGATGTTTCTCCAACTTCACTATCATTGTTTTTATTTTATTTTTTTTGTAATTTTGTAGGGAAATCTCCTGAGCATGTGCAGTCATGGATTATTGTGATTATGTGGATCCCATGGTTCCATTCATATGAATCACGAACATATATGTTAACTTGCGGGTAATTTGTAAATCGGGTGAATCGAGATCAATTCTGCACCCTCCCAACTTATTGTGACCCGGGATTAAACATGCAAGGCATAGCACCAGTGAGTGTTGAGGTAACATTCTGAAACTTATGAGAAGAAGATTCATGACATGACCAACTGAATAGACAAAATCTTTAAATTCTTCTAGAACACCAATTGCATGTTTTCTTTTTGGCGAGATTTGATCTTTTTGGATGTGATTTGCATTGATATTGTGAGGTGCAGAACTTTAACAAGTTATAGATGTGAAAGAGGAGGATAACGAAGTATCAGCTTCACTCTGGAGTGAGGAACAACCAGCTTGCAGAAAAAGAGCTGAGATGAAACTTCCATAAGATGAGAAGAGAAGAGAAGAGATAGTGGAAGATGAAGGTAACCACTGTTGGACATACCTCTTTGAGCCTGTACATCACAGAAATCCTTCTCACCAAAATTTGCTTGATTTGCAAACTAATCTCTCTGTTTTTTACATAGTGAAACTACATGGAAGCTCACAGTTGCCTGTAAGATATCTTTTTTTTCTGACATGATTTTTTCTCTTATCCAGATACCAGGTTTTGGGATTTCTCCCATTCAAATACATTTCTTTTTTTATTAGAGCTCAACACATAATTCCCCTTACTTCTGAATAGTATTTTACTTATATGCGATGGAATTTCATTATATCAAATTGCGGCATGCAATGGCATGCTTATACCGATTCCAAGCTATCAAACTAGAGAAAGATTTTGGCTCACATTAACTTTTTCTATTATTGTTGTTATATAGATTGACAGTTAGCAGGAGTATCCATGTTTGGTAGACAGAAAGAGAAGGACCTCAAAAGATTTTGGCTCCATGGTAATCTGTAAACAGAGCTCATGGCTCTGTTTGGGTTTTTTTATGAACAGAGATATCATGCTGGATGCGGACTGGGGAGAGGCAGAGTGCCAAGATGAGGATCAAGTATCTGGACTCTGCTCTGAATCAAGATGTGTGGTATTTTGACACGCAATTCCGGACCTCCGACGTCATCCATGCCATCAACGCTGTTGTTGTAGCTGTTCAAGATGCTATCAGGAAGAAGGTGGGAATGCTCCGAGCTCAAAAAGTTGGGGAGTCGTCTGGTGTTTTCTTTCTAACGACTGTGTAATGTCTTTCAGCTGGGGAACTTCATACGCTACATGGCAACTTTCATAGCTGGATTTGTCGTCGGTTTCACAACATCGTGGCAGCTCGCTCTTGCTATTGTTGCAGTCGTGCCACTGATTGCCATCATCGGGGTCGTTCACACCATGTCCTTGTCGAAGCTTTCGTCCAGCAGTCAGAAGACGCTCTCTGAAGCGGGAAATATAGCATAACAGATGATCATTGATCGGATTAATTGTTCTTTGCAGAATTAGCGTATTCTCAAACGCTTGACTCTGTTCTCTACCATTTTGCAGGCCAGAATTCTAGGACGAGCAAATGGTAAATGTCAAGTCCTTGGACATCAGGAAATTTGTCTGAAAGATTTCTGCTGGAATAATGTATTGCAAAACATTTTTCTGCTGCTAGAAACTGGAGATAAACAGGTTGTGTTGATCGTTGCCTTGTAACCCGGGAATAGGGTGATGCATGGTAGCTCTCGTCTCAAGGACAAATATATAGCCATTGTTGTGACTGTTATCATTCTTTTTTTTTATGTATGCAAATTTTTGTATGCAAGAGTGACACCATTATATACACATACTTTTTGACATAATCAACATGTATATTTATTGATATTTATGTAGTTTCTCCTAGGCAATATATTTTCCATTTGAAAATTCCAAGTAGTTGAGGTTGTGGTGACAGATCAAATTTATCTTTACAACTATCTTCCTTTTATTACTTTGATGACGAAACAGGGGTCACAATAAACATTGTAACAGTCTTGTTGTCACCACAAACTGTAGTGACCCAGCTTTTGGACATGGAACAATGGTGACGAATTGGTTGTCCTAAGAACCATTTTCGTCACTACAAATTGACATTCTGTCACTACAGTTTTGACACTAAAAGACCGTTTTGTTGTAGTGAAGGCATTGGTGAGGGGGCGGTGTTGGGCGCAAAATCGAGGCAGTGTTGGAGAGGCGTTGGGAGGGGGTGACCGAGGGAGGGAGGAGGGTGGGCCTGGTGGGGGGAGGAAGGCAAGGAGGGTATATGTTTGTAAATTTAGCAAACAAAGAGGGTAATATAGATATTTTTTTAATGGAATCTGGTTTATTTAAACATCCTAATGAATGAGAATTAACCATGCAATTTGTGGTGTAAGAATTATTAGGTTTGCGGGGTTGACGTGATAATTACGATGTTTACATGGTTGAGAAGGTAATTGATAAAGATCCTAGGATTACTGGTGTAAAAATCACTAAAAAAATCTACATCTATATTTATATATGAAAACATGTATCAAAATGATATCCATATCCGCGTCCATTTTAAAATGGATATGAACACGGATGTCAAAACCAATATAAAAAGAATATGATGGCAGATCGTATATGGATGTATCACAATCCTATTCCCTATCCTTTAAGTTGTCCCTTTAATTCACTAATGAGTTAATTGTTGTAAATTGGAATTAATTATCTTCAATCGGGAAGCTATTTAATTGACAATTTTGGAATAGTAGTATATTGTCCTATTCTAAATTCATGGTGAAGTTATATACGAGTCATTTCTCAAAAGCTCTAGTAGCAATAGTAGAAAAGATGGTTTAGCAGCTACACACGATGATGTTCTAAATGGATTTTGCTGACAATGATATTTCAATCTCTTTCTTTTTAATAATCATCAAAGTTATATGTTTCTCGTTTAATATTCGCTGGACGTAACATCAATAATTCGCTCTATGCAATTCATTCAATAATTCACTTTTTCTTCAATAAAAAAAATGTGAATTGTGCAAGTAATCAAAGGCAGAGAATAATCTTGAAAGCCAATGAATTTTACATGTATATTTTCATATAATTTTATATAACCCTTGTATTTTTATAGTATATATGTGTGTGTGTCAAACTATCATGTTTGATCGTAAAGACTTGAATGTAACTTGCATTACCCTTCTTCCTCATCCCTCTTTAAGTTAGGCTATGTTCATTTGGAGAATAAACATTGTAATAAGGGGTCAATTCCTCGCCCGACGCAGTTTACAAGAGTACGATTATTCACATCCACATTCCATTATTTCACATTATGCATGTATTCTTATCTTTATTTCACCTTCCCTGTCCTTATTCCACCTTATTCTCTTTATGTATATCCGTCCCAGCGAATAGAGAATAGACCCTTATACTCCTTATTCTCCATGTTATTCCTGCTTATTCTCGAACCGAATGCCCCCTTAGGGTTTCATGGGGTTAACGGATTGGGGCCCGACCAAGGAAGAAGGGTACGGGGTCTATCAATGTTACGCGTGGGAGATGGGGAAGAGGCAAGAGTAACAATGAGGAGGTGCAACAACGAGGATAATGTTGGTCCAGATACTCAACAATACACATCCACAACATCTGATTCCTGCTAAATCGTAACTAATCACATAGCTTTACAGCTTTTCATTTAATAATCTCGATTCTTTCCTCACCAGGGTGGATCTGGATGATGAATTTTCGGTGACCAAGCTACTACAACAGAACGAGCATTTTCGATGATGAAAACTGTGAAAACCGAACTTTGAAATGGATGATGAATTTCTGCTTGCCTTATTATTGTTGTTGCACCTCAATAAAAACCTCAATTAATTACAACCTAGTTTTTTAACATGGTTTGACTAAGCTACTTTTATTCCCTGCAAGTTTGCCCCATTATGGTTTACATGGTGTTTATTTCTCATGACAATACATATATGATATACCAATGAGAGATTGGGGAGTCTGCATCAAGGTACATGTAACATTACATGTATCGGTGCCGCAACCGTCTATGTTTTTAAAATGAAATATGGGGGTATTTACTTAGGGTTATTAGTGAAATACATGTTTCAAATTTCGTGTAAAACAAACATTCCTAATATGTCAATATGGAAGGGATAAATTCCAACAATTCTAAGACCATTAAAATCTCGTAGTTTTGATGGATGGGTTAGAAGTCTGAAACTAAATTGATGTTTGAATGACATAATGGTGTTATATGGTGATCTAAATCTCATATGATTTCATTTCAAAAAAAAATAAAAAAAATAGACATTTATGACACCCGTGAATATAAAGTTACATGCACCTTGGTACAAGCGCAGCGATTACCCGAACCATATAATACGATGTTTAGCTAGATTATGAGTAAAAGCAAGATGCACATACATGTCACGTGGACTGACCATCCACTGACTAAATCGCCCAAAATTATGCTTAGCTAGATTGTGATCTCACCTCGTCTTCTGTTCACTTAGTCCAGCAAATATAAACCAGTGGGTTTGGTCTTAATCTCACCAGTAATGACGTCTTGGACAAAGATTTAATTACAAATAATTCTGGGAAATCATCAGGATTTCATAAATGCTATTTCAGGAGGTTAACCTTAAGACTCCAGGGTTTTGTTCTTTTAAAAAAAATGGAATATCAACTTTGGGAGCAAAGAGCAAAAAAAAAACTGGTTGTCTGGATGTATATGTGAGTTTCCTGCATACCAAAACCTCCATTAAGAATAGGTAGAACTCTACAACTATATCAACCCATAAAATAAGAAGAATACTAACATAAATATTCCAAAAAAAATAATAAAAATACAATGTGGCATCACGCATGGGGAAATAGCTGCATGGAGGACACGTAAAGACTACGTGTCGGAGGCTCTTGAAGAGAGGACCAAGTAGTAAGTACTCCCTCTTCTCATTGCTATAAATAGCATATGTATCTGCAAAGGAAAACATCCATCGCAAGAAATATAGTATGAGAGAGAGTGCGAGAGAGGGAAAGAGAGAGAGAGATTAAGAAAAATGTCTAATTTAGGTATGGTTTCTCTTCTTTGTGTATGGTTAATTCCTTTTAAATATCTATATTTTTTTGCAATTGTTTGATCCATCGTTATTTTAATTATGCAAGATATTTTATTATGTCAAAATGATTATGCCTAGATAATTGCATATATTCAAGTCGATATATTAAGCATCAACTTTGAAGGGTATTTTTGATCTATGTATAACATCGTATTGGTCTAATTATTATGATATAGATAAATCATAATATTGATAGCTTACCTTATATATGTGTTATATGGGGTTTCCCTTGCGCTAATTTTCCGCAAAATTTCTTTATTTTTTTCAAAAAATATCACCATTTATATTCATTTATAAATCCCTACAATATGTCATTCGAATTTCGTTAGAAACGGAGGCTCCTATGCCCTCCATGTAGAACATGTTGATTACAACAATATTTAGACCGTTAAAATTACATGTTCTACATGGAGGGCATATGAGCCCTTGTTTCTGATGAAATTCGAATGTCATATTGGGGGGATGTAATATGAAAATACGTGGTGATGTTTTTCAAAAAAATAAAAAAAAATTGCAAAAAAATGGGGCGGGGCAGCCAACAGACAACCCTATTTTCCCCTTGGAAAATGGTGTTGCCCCATGAGGGAGCTAACTTATTTCCTCCCATCCTATTGTTCTCAGTTTTTTTATTTTTTTAAAGAATGAATCAGTGGGTTTTCGTCATTACCCTTATATCATGTCAATCAAGTTTCGTGCGAAACAGAAACTCCTACAGCATCCATCCAAACAATCATTTTTTAACGGTTGCAGAATTGTTGAAATCGACCTTATCTAGATGGAGGCCATAGGAGTCTCCGTTTCACATGAAACTTGAATGAAATAATACATGGATAAAGTTATGAAAATCGTGGAAGTATTTTTCGAAAAATTAAAAAATGGGAAGAATGAGGCGGAGGAACCAAGTTAGCTCCCAAAGGGGCAGCCCCATTTTACTATATTTATGTGAAATTATTATAGAAATTATTAAAAGTAACTGAGGGTAATATTGTACAATATTAAATAAACATGGGTGTATATGATGCAAGATTGTATAAGGGGAAAGATGTCATTTTCACTTATACCTATGAATTTATGATATGAATCCATTTGATTAACTATAGTCATTTATGTTAGTGATTAAAAGAAATAAATATAAATAAATAATGACACTACAACAATACATAGAGCTAAGTGCTACGATATGGTGTGAGCCACCTCTAGAGTACATTTGTTGGGTCCTAAGGGACATATTTGGCCTAAAGGGCAATACCTTCGGGGGTATCGGGTTCAGTAGAACCTTATGCAAAGTCCACCATTGATTCATCAGTTGTTGTCATCATGTTCTGTTCTGTAAATACATTGTAATGACCACTTGTGCCACTGGTAAGTAAAATCCTATATGAATGCAAGAGTAGTATTGACCAAATGATAGTAATATAAAGGTATATATGTTAAAGACACACGCTACTCTGACCTGTCTATGGATATAGTTACTGTTGTTATTCTCGTTCAATAAGTATATAGTTATTTGTTCGTTCCTTATGATTTTCTGCATGTTAAAAATACTAATGAAACTCAGATAAGTTATACTGTTATTGTCAACTTTATCTTAAAGTTATTTGTCAATACATTTTCTGTTTATACCATACTATGTTATTTTGCTTACAAGCATTTTTGTCACTCTTATGGTTTTGCCCTACCAAAGATACATTTGAAGAGTAAGGTATTGAAGATGGGTTAGACGTAAGAACGGAGATTGGAACTCGTATTAACAATGGTAATATCAGTTTTCATTGTTACTAGTTAAATGAACTACGTTATAATCATCAGTGTCTTTGATAGATGTAGCAAAAGTATATCTTTTATGGCCTTAGTTGTGTCTATGAACTATGGAATTTGGTATTCGTGAGTAACACTCTGGCTGACGTGGCAATTTTTTACCACTTCCATTGGCCACCGGATCCGAGATCATTACAAGTGGTATCAGAATCGAAGTTCACATAAGAATACTTAAGATTCCATGACTTAGTTGATAAATTGACCTAGATTTTTCTCATGATTTTCAGATGGCATATGAACATGAAATCATGCCTACTGGAGGCAAGCCTGAGAATACCCAATCTCAGCATATGTAATTTATGCCTGATATGGGATAACGACTCTGTGATGAATGACAATGTACTGAGATTGAACGTGAATTGACACGTGAAGAAAGAGAGATGACCCGTAAGTTGTATGATCAGTCGAAGGGAGAATGAGTCACCCTGAGGAAATTGTTGCAACTTGACCCACCTATTTACAATAAAGAACCATAACCAGAGAAAGCTGAGCACTGGCTTAAGAAAATCGAATTGGCATTCAATGCTCTAGATTGTCTTGAGGAAAAAATGATGATATTTGCCATGTTCAGACTGTGAGACAAAGGAAAGGAGTGGTGGGAGACTTGCAAGTGTGTTTACTTTCAGGATAAACAAAATATATCCTAGAAGGAATTCGTGAAGCATTTCGCAGATCACTTTATCCCTATGCAAGTTAGGGAAAAGAAGAGGTAAGAATTTTTTGATATGTAATAGAAGTAATTGAGTGCGGAAGTGTATACTGCTCAATTCTATCATCTGGAGAAGTAAGGAAAGGGAATCTATGAGACTGGATGGGAAAGAGCAAAGAAGTATGCGATGGGACTGAAAATAGGCTTTCGAGGAAAGATTTTTGGAAACTTGCCAGATACACTTGGCAAAGCAGTGAATTCGGTCGTAATAATTGATGAGGAACATCAGTTGACCCAAAATCAGCTGAAAAGGCAATACAAGGAAAATGAAAGTTCTAAGGATAATTTTCAAAGCCTTAATAAGAAGATGAAGACGAGATACTATGACATAGATGAGGACATGTTCAAGTCGACTGATATACTACCTTTTTTAATTTGCCCTCGTTGTTCTAGAAGACATCTTGGAAAATGTTACAAAGTGATCAATGCGTGCTTAAGGTGTGAGAAGAAGGATCATTTCATCAGTGATTGCCTAAAGATGAAACCAAGTGATGATCAGATGAAAGCTCCAGAACAAAAGAGTAAAATCATGGTCGATTATACTCAATCACGATTCAATCAGAAGACCCCAATCAAGTTATAAAAGGTATACTATCTGTCTCGGGTTTTATAGCTAGAGTTCTTTATGATTCAGGATCTTCACATTCCTTCACATCTAGTAGATTTGGTAGACTACTTAAATTACAACCTACAGAAATGTCATCCATATTGACTATTTTTTCACCAACTGGTAAAATTGGCATGGTTATGTCCTTGCATGAGGTACGCATTAAAATTGAAGATAAGCCATCGACTGCAAATTTAGTACTTCTTGAAATGACTGATTATGATGTCAATTTGGGAATAGATTGGCTAAGAACTATGTGCATGTTCTCTGTAGAGAAAAGAAGGTCATACTATGTCTAGACCAGACGAACCTGAGGTTCTGATTAAAGGCTCGAGGAAGCTCATTAAACAAATATTTATCTCTTCAATAAAGGCACACCAGATGATGTCAAAAGGTTGCACGGGTTTTTTAACTAGTACGGTGAAGATAGATTCTTCACATATTTCTGTAGATGACATGCCCGTAGTTCAAGAATATGCCTATGTATTTCTAGAAGGCCTTCCTGATTTTCCTCATTTAGAGAAATTGACATCAATATTGAAGTTATTCTGGGCTCATTCCCTATCTCCAAACCGTCATATCTTATGATTGTAGCAGAATTAGCAGAACTTAAGAAGCAACTAGATGAACTTCTTGAGAAAGGCTTTATTCAGCCTAGTGTTTCTCCACGGGGCACTCTTGTGCTCTTTGTCAAGATGAAGGATGTGATTCTTAGAGTCTTAATTGATTATCGAGCCTTGAACCGGATTACCATCAACAACAAGTACCCTTTACCTCGAATAGATGACATATTAGACCAATTACAAAGGGATTTTGTTTTCTCAAAGATTGACTTAGGATCAGGCTATGATCAACTAAGAATAAAGACAAAGGATACACCAAAGACTGCATTTTGATCAAGATATGAACATTACAAGTTTCAAGTAATGCCATTCGGATTGACCGATGCCCATGCAGCATTCGTGGACCTCATGAATAGGGTGTTTCGTGACTCCCTTGATAAGTTTGTCATTATTTTTGTTGATGACATTCTTATTATTCTTAAGACAAGAAGCATAATGAGAAATACTTGAGGTTAGTATTAGAAACTCTGAGACATCACCAACTTTATGTCAAATTCTTAAAATACGAGTTTTGGCTTGATAAGGCGATATTCCTTGAGCATGTCATATCTAAGGATGGCATAGAAGTTGATCCATCAAAGGCTAAAGCTATTCATAAATGGAACCAGCCAAAGACAGTGGGATTGTCTTGTTATTATAGATTTTTCATTAGGGACTTCTCAAGGATATATGTACCTTTGACCAAATTGATGAGGAAGGAAACCAAGTTTACATGTACCCCACAACCCTGTTGTAAAAGTCGGCTGACTAGGCCGATTAGTCAGTCCGACTAGTCGAATCGGTGGGGTAACCGACTCGACTAGGCCTAGTCGGCCATTAGTCGGTCAACCCGACTAATCGGCCCGACTAGTCGGTCTAGTCGGCCGACTACAAGGCCGACTTCTACATAGAGATTTTCTATTTTTTTTAATTTTTCAATTTTTTTAAAAGTAACCTTATTTTAATATGCTTAATGTTATATTTAAAGATAATTACTTCATTTATTTCATTATGATAGTGAAGAAAATGTACAAATCAATGTAAATATATAAGAATATGTGTATAAAAATTGATTTATATATTTAAAATAATTAAAAAAATTCAAAACCGACTAATGGCTGACTAAATCTGATTAGTTGTCTGACTGCCGATTAATCTTTAGTCAGTGACCCCACCGATCGAGTACCAACTACCGCTTTCTGCAACATTGCCCCATAATGTGAGGAACGTTTCAAAAATCAAAGGTTATATTGAGATCAACTTTGATTTTAACACTTCCATTAAGGAGTGGAGGTTTTACAGTACATACTGATGCATCAGGATCGGACCTTGGTGTAATGTTGATGCAACATAACAAAGTTATGGCTTATACATCTCGGCAATTGAAAATTAGGAGTGTAATTACCCTACTCATGATTTAGAACTTGTCCCGGTTGTTTTTTCTTTCAAACTATGGAGACATTACCTTTATGAAGAAAAATTCCAAGTGTTTACTGATCACAAGAGTCTCAAATATATGTTCTACCAAAAAGACTTAAACATGAGAAACAACGATGGATAGAATTATTAGAAGATTATGATTTTTGCTTGAAATATCATCCATGAAAATTTAATGCAGTGGCTGTTGCGTTCAACATGAAATGGGAAGTTAAGTTGTCTAGTATGAGGCTACAATGCAAGGTTATCAAAGATTTTAATCAATGGAAGACTTTTATTAAGAGAAGTCATGACATCTTTGTAGCATGATTACAAATTCACTCAGCGTTATTTGATAAGGTATTGTCAACGTAAAAAGATGATCCTAAACTATCACAAATGATTGAATTATCAAAGAAGCCTAATAGCGATTTATCAGTTGTAATTGATGGAGGACTGGGACTAGGAATAGATTACGGATTTCTAATAATGTAGAAGTTAAGAATGAAATTTTAGAAGAGGCACATAGCTATATAGGGAGTACAAAAATATATAAAAACTTACAAAAGAATTTTTTGTGGAAAAATATGAAGGGAAAAATTGCAAAATTAGTCTCTATATATCTCTATGTCAACGAGTGAAAATCGAGCATCAGAAGCTGGATAGGAAGTTATAACCATTGGATATTCCATAATGAAAATGGGAGCATATCACTATAGATCTTGTAGTGGGTTTTCCTCCCATAAAAGGTGCTAAATAGGATTCCATTTAGGTGAACGTAGATCGCCTAACAAAATCGACACACTTCTTACCTATACGATTTGATCGGTCCACATAGAGTATGGCTAAGTTGTATGTACATGAGATGGCAAAATTATATGGCGTACATGTATCTATTGTTACTGATCGAGACACATGTTTCACATCTAGATTCTGGAAAAACTTGAATGATACGCTGGGCACAAACTTAAAGTTTAGTACTTCCTTCCATCCATAGACAGATGGACAGTCAGAGAGAACTATTTTAACACTCGAATATATGCTCAGGTCTTGTGCACTTGATTTCGCTGGGAATTGGGATTTCCATATGCCATTAATTGAATTCACATATAATAATACCTTTCATTCTAGTAATGAGATTGCTTCATATGAAGCATTGCATGGTAGACTAGGCCGATCTCCCATATGTTACGATGATGTAGGTGAAAGGTAAATCCTTGGACCAGAGATTGTATTCGAAACTGTATAGAAAGTTAAGATTATCAAGAAGAGATTGTTAGCAACCCAAAGCAGACAGAAGAGTTATGCTAAAGGAGTACATACATGATCCATCACATGTAATCAAGTATGATATTCCCAAAGCACAAGAAGACTTGCCTTACGAAAAAAGCCAATTAGGATCACTCATCATAAGAAGAATCAATTGAGAAGACGTACTATCTCCATAGTTAAAATTTTATGGAAACATCACAAACATGAAGAAGCCACTTGGGAGATAAAGGAAGATATAAGAGTTAAATATCCTGAACTTTTGAGTAAGTTTTTTGACTCGTAAATTTTGGGATGAATTTTTTAGTAGGGTAGATTGTAACAACCCATAAGATAAGAAGGATACTAAAATAAATAATCCATACAAAATAATAAAAGGAGAATATGACATCACACATGGGTAAATACCTGCATGGAGAACACGTAGAAACTACATGTTGGAGGCTCTTCAAAATAAATGGAGGACCACGTACACCCTCTTCTCATTGTAATAAGTAGCATCCGTAATCTGCAAGGGGAAAACATGCATCGCAAGAAATATATATGTATATATAGCGTATGTGTGAGGGAGTGAGAGGGGGGGGGGGGTGAGTGAGAGAAAGAAAAAGTGAGAGAGAGAGAGATTAAAAAAAGGTCAAATTTAGATATGGTTCCTCTTCATTTTGTGCTTGGTTAATCCCTTTTAAATATCTCTATTTTTTACAATTGTTTTATCCATCATTACATTAATTATGCAAGATATTTTATTATGCTACATTTATTATGCCTAAATAACTGCATAATTTAACATAGATATATTAAGCATCAACCTTGAAGGGCATTTTTGATATATGTATAAGATCGTGTTGGTCCAACGATTATGATATACATAAACCATAATATTGATAGCTTGTCATATACACATATAGAAAATTGTTATAGAGATTATTAAAAGTAACCGAGGGTAATATTGTACAATATTAAATAAATATAAGTATATATGATATAAAATTGTATAGTAATGAGTACAAGAGGAAGGATGATATTTTAAATTAATACCTATGAATTTATGATATGAATCTCTATGATCAATTATTGTCAATTAAATTAGTGATTAAAAGAAAGAAATATGAATAAATAATTGCACTACAACGACACATGGGGCTAAATGCTATACTATGGTGGGAGTAGGGATAAAAACGGATCGGATACGGATCAGATATGCCTATTTCCATATCCATATTTACTTCATCTCTATCGAATACGAATACGGATACAGATATGATTCGAATATGCATTATGGAAATCATATCCTTAAAAATACAGATACAAATCCGAATCGAATATTTATCGAATCCAAATCAAATATTTATCGAATCCGAATACAGATCGAATAAAGAGCGGACCCGAATACAGATCGAATAAAGAGCTAATCCAAATATGAATCGAATAAAGAGTGAAATCCAAATATGGATCCAATAAGCATGGAATCCAAATACAGATCGAATAAAGATCACATACGAACATGAATTGATTTTTTTATCAAACTTCGTAATGATTTTAAAAATGACAATGAAATATAAATAAGTTGCATCATAACAAAAGGAAGTGCCAAGGTGACCTACATTCTTGACCAGAACCAAAAGGGGATAGGATTTCATAAGTTTTGTTCGTGCTCATCCCCAAAGAAATATGAATTATTAATATCACTAATATTTTGTATTATATAATATATAATATTAATATAATAGCATAGGGTTGCGACTTATATTATATTAACTAATACATAAAATAATATTAAATATTGTATTCGGATATTCAGATCCGAATTTGGATATTCGAGCCATTACCATATCCGTATCCATCTCGGAAATTTTTTACAACCCATATCCATATCCGATCCGTATTCGATTAATATTCGGATACGGATATCCATATCCGATAATTTTTTGAATACGATAAGTGGATATTCTGATATATTCGTATCCGTTTTCATCCCTAGGTGGGAGCCACCTCTAAAGTCCATTTGTCGAGTCTTAAGGGACATGTGTGGCCTAAAGGGCAACACCTTCCGGGGGTGTTGGGTTCAGTAGAATCTTGTGAAAATCCATCATTGATTCAACAATTGTTGCCATCATGTTTTGTTATGTAAATACTCTGTAATGACCACTTGTGCCAATGGTAGATAAAATATACCTTATACAAATGCATGGGTAATATTGACCAAATGATAGTAATATGAAGGTATACACGTTAAAGACATATGTTACTCTAATATGTCTATAGATATATTTATTGTCGTTATTCTCATTCAATAAGTATAAAGTTATATGTTCATTCCTTCCTATGATTTTTCATGTGTTGAACATACCAATTAAACTCTGATAAATTATACTGCTATTGTCAGCTTTCTCTTAAAGTTATTTGTCAATTCATTTTCTATTTATGCTATACTAAGTTATTTTGCTTACTAATATTTTTGCCGCTCATGTGGTTTGCCTTGCCACAGATACATCTGAAGAGTAACGTGCTGAAGACGGGTTTGGCAGAAGAACGGAGACTTAAATTCATATTAACAATGGTAGTATAAGTTTTCCTTGTTACTAGTTAAATGAATTACACTGTAACCATCAGTGCCTTTGATAGATATAATAAAAGTTATATCTTTTATGGCCTTAGTTGAGTCTATGAACTGTATAATTTCTGTTTCTTGAGTAACACCTCGATCCGACGTGGCAATTATTAAGTGCTTCCGCTGGCCACAGAGATCCCGAATTGTTACAACTACTCTTCGGATCCAGGCCCTCACCAAAAATCAAAGAACTATTTTAAATGTCTTAAATGTCCCCGTTCCCGCCAAAACAGTCCCTCAGAGTCTATCTGCATCTTCTAAATGGTCAATAGCATCTGCTGGATTCCTTACCAGATCATGCCGACAAGAAAAAAATATTGATGCAGGTGATGGCAGTCCTTGGACCCCATTAAAATACAAATTATGGGTTCCACCTTATTACTCTGACATCAGCAGCCCAAAGAATCCAAACCACCAGTACATATCTTTCCTTGCAATGTGAAGATAAGGCGGCAAATGCTGCACTAGTGCTACAGACAACAATGGGTCTTGCAATAGCGGGCAGTACTTTGGAGACATTTGAAGTTGGACCATGCGTAGATGGCCATGAGTTTGGTTTCCTCGTAGGTCAGAAGTTCGCCGCGCTGATTCAAAGCAGGGTGGCCAAAGACCTCATTCACCGAGACCAACTTCGATCCTTCTCTGACACCCAGCTGGAACATCCTGTGCTCAAAGCTTTGATCGATGCCAACAAGTAGCGAATTCCATAGCTGTGTGTTGCATAATGAAACATATTCCGCAATTTGATCAACTTTTATTGTGCAGGGAGAAGTTTCCAAGATACTAGGATGAGTTGCTGGGGATTGCAGCTGGTAGTGGGGTTTCTGTCCTCGACGTAAAGACCAACTTCGTACTTTCATTTTCGAGATAAAGTCTGTCTATTCTTTTAACAAAATGCCAATTTATTTTGGTGCAGATTCTGTTGCTAAATTTCAGGCTGGAGATACTAGCCTTACTCCCACAAGAAGCGCAAAAGGACGGCGCCCCGGTGGAGAAATCTTTGGATGACTGCTCTGACATCCTTGTGGTAAATGATTCTGTAGCCTTGATTGGACACAATGAGGATGGCTATGCTTCGATGTTTGGCCATGCGTAAGTTGTCTGTCTTTCAACATAGCATCTTTTTCGATCAGAGAGACATTTAAAAGAACCATCTCGCGGTAATCGTTTGCAGGTACTTGATCAATGCAAGGATGTCAAATGGATTGTCCTTCACAGCTTACACACATGCCGGAGAACTACCCAGCTGCGCATTCGGTTTCAACACTCATGGGGTGGTAAGCTTCTTTCCCAACTTCTCCTGAAAAACTATCATCCACAAACCTACATAGCAAAGCTGAGAAACCACACACCCCGATGCTGTCAGGGATTTACACTTGATGCTGTAAGACCCGCGAACAAGGAAATTCTGCACGGAGGAATTGGAAGAAATTTCATCTCAAGGGATCTCCTTGAAGCAAACAGTTTAATGGATGCACTGAGTGTATGGTGACTTTTTTGTATCGAGTGTATGATGTCTTTCTGTAATGGTGTTCAGAAAGAAACCGCCATTGACCTACACTTTAATTCTGGTTATACTTCAACAGCGCATCAGTCAGAGCAATGTCTCCGTGGGACACACCTACAATCTGTTCAGTATCACATCCCGTGAGATGGTAAATGTAGAAACAGCATCTGGTTATCGCATGTCGGTTCAAAACATTGGGGTAACACCTTTTTTCCATGCAAATAGATATCTTCATCTTCAAGTTCCACAGGTGAATTATTAAGCAAAATCTCATTGAAATTACCTTCAGTAAGTACATATGCATTCTGTGTCCTAATAAAAACTTTGATTCCAAGGTGCATGATGAGCATTCTCTCAGACGGGAACAAAGAGCAAAAACAATGCTAGTTACATCAGTAGATGAGATGAAATCTCTATTGGGAGATTCAGAAGACCAAGTACTTCCAATTTATAGGACAGGTAACGCATCAAAAATTCTTTATCAAGATATTTCCGTAAAACTTCAAAGAAAGTGGTTTTCTTCTCCCATCATTTTGAAATGACAATGAATAAAATGCAGGTCCAATAATGCACACTTTATGCACTGCCATATTTGATCTCGATGGAAGAACATTATCCATTATAAGAGGAAACCCCAAGGAAGGAGAAGTTTACTGCGTGTTAAAGATGAAACAAAACAAATGAAAGAGCAAGAAGTGTTGAGCAAGGCCCTAAATGTCGGTTTTGGTCATCATTTCGGTGACCGACCGAAACAGAATTTCGGTGGAATTTCGATCGAGATTTCGGTCATTTCGGTACTTTTTTTTACTAGGGCCCCCATATTTCGGTCATTTCGGCCATTTCGGTCGAATTTCGATTTCGACTGGATATTGATATTCGACAGAAATTCGACCGAATTTCGCTGAAATTTGAGGCCATGGTGTTGAGATCTGGTTATTTTTCTTCCATATTTAGCATGTTTGCTATGTTTAGTTATTTCATTTATGTTGTTCTCATTGTGTCGGACCCTTGAAATTTGTCCTATATGAGACACCCTTCAACTTTCCACGTTAGTTCAGTTATTCTTATTTGGTTTTTATTTTCTAGTATGGTATTTATTGATATGCCTTGTATCCTAACCATCTGACTCAAGTTGAAGAACCCCTCCTCTCGTACCATATCCCAAATAAGACGGGGTCTCATTTGATCAACCTGGGTCAGATAGTTAGGATTCAAGGTATATCAACACATAGTGACAACCAATCACCACCGCCCAAGGATGTATTACAGGTAAACCTTGTAAATATGTGTGTCTTCGTGCTTGTGTGATTGATCATGCTTGTGTGTTTCTGCTACTGGCAATAGTATTAAAGCACATGTCATGGATCATGGTTCCATCCTAGGCTAAAATCCCACTCCCCATTTTTGAACCCCTTGCTCTATTGCCAGTTGACACATGGGTCGCTATCACATGTAGAGAAACCGCAGTGGACCACAGACAGCACCAGCCACACTACTTGCACCATCTTTAATCCATGCTACCTCTATGTTGGCTTGGTGATTTCGTTTTAGAGGGCATGATCCTCTAAACATCCTCTCAAGCACTCGAGGTTGCTCTATTGCATATGAAGGTTGTGTGATGCTAGGTCTACATTTGCATACCTTCATGATGCCTAGATAGGCCCTTGGTTCTTATGTAATTATCTTCACCGTTTGTGATATTTTATCCTCCTTCGGAAGTGGCAATGTAACAGTTTGGCGTGGCTGACAAGGACATAGGCATGGTTCATCAACGAGAGGTCCAGTCCCCTAGTCCGACCATCAAAGATGAGTGGGACCAATAGTTTATAAACAATAAAGAGTAAATTACAAAAAATCACTGTACTATACCATTGATTTCAATGTCATATCTGAACTTTAAAAGGTAACAATGTGGTACCCGAATTTTAAAATTTGTCTAAATGTGGTCCTTGACATTTAAGGTGGGAAAGACGAAAGGTCCAACGAAATTCAACAATGAAGGACCACATTGAGACAAATCTTAAAGTTCGGGTACCACATTGTTACCTTTTAAAGTTCAGGTATGACGTCGTAATTTGGTGTATAGTTTATGGGCTTTTTTGTAATTTACTCAAAAATAAAATATGTTGAAATTGTTTCTTAACATTTGAACTATTTTTACTAATAAACAAGATCTATTTAATACCCAAGTAAATGATCCAGTTCTGTGGCTCTTATACGAAAGATAGAATTCAATACTTTTCCATTACAATAACAACAAAGCCTTTTCCCACAATTAAGTAGGGTTGGCTACATGGATTCTTCGCCTCCATTTAGATCTGTCTTGGGTCAATCTCGAGCTTATATCCAAAAAACTAAGATACCTTTGTATAGTCTCTTTCCAGCACTTCTTGGGCCTTCCTCACCCTCTCTTAGCCGGCTCAACATCCCAACACTCACATCTCCTAACTGATGCATCCATTGATCTTCTTTGCAAATGACCAAACCATCTTAAGCGGTTTTCTCGCATCTTATCCTCGATCGGAGCTACGCCAACTTTCTTTATGATTGCATCATTCCGAATCCGATCTTTACGTGTGTGTCCACACATCCACCTTAGCATTTTCATTTCTGCTACAACCATTATCTGCACATGTCTATGGTTTACAGGCCAACATTCAGATCCATAGAGCATAGCAGGTCTCACGGCTGCTTTGTAAAACTTTCCTTTAATTTTTAAAGGAATTTTCTTATCACAGAGAACAACAGAGGCTCCTCCCCACTTTAGCCAGCCTGTATTTATTCTATTAGTAGCATATCCATCAATTTCCCCATCCCGTTGCAAAATAGATCTCATATATCTAAAAGAATCTCTCTTCCGAATGTTATTGTTACCAATCTTCACCTCAAATCCTTCACCATTGCTTCCATCAAAGGTGCACTCCATATATTCCGTCTTAGCCCTACTTATACGAAATCCTTTAGTCTCAATGCATGTCTCCATACCTTAAGCTTCTCATTTACTCCATCTCTAGTCTCGTCAATCAACACAATATCATCAACAAATAACATACACCAAGGTAACTCATCCTGAATATGACTTGTCAACTCGTTCATAATCAAAGTAAAAAGATTTGGACTCAAAGCTGAACCTTGATGTAAATCAATGTTGATGTCAAAATAATCAGTCTTCCCAGACAGGGTCCTTACACAAGATAAAGCCCTATCATACATGTCCTTTATGAGGTTAATGTATAGGACATGTACTTGTCTCTTCTCCAAAACTCTCCACAATATCTCTCGTGGGACAGAGTTATAAGCCTTCTCCAAATCAATAAAGATCATATAGAGATTCTTCCTTTTAGCTCTATAAATCTCCATTGTTCTCCTCAGCAAATGGATGGCATTAATAGTTGAGTGACCTGGCATGAATTCGAATTCGTTTTCTTTTACGTTGGAAACTTTCCTCAGCTGTCTTTCGATCACACATTCCCAAATTTTCATAGTTGACTCATCAGCTTGATACCTTTAAAAAAGTACTAAGCCTTCTCCCACCATAAGTAGGGTCGGCTACATGGATTCTTGCTCAAATCCATGTTGAACGATTCGACTATTTTTTACGCTGGTCGTCGACTACCTAACGCAACCCTGCAAGAGTGGGATTTGAACCCTGGTCTTTTTTGTGGTAGACACACTGTACTACCACTACATGGATTCTTGATACCTCTGTAATTTGAACAATTTTGAATGTCTCCTTTATTATTATAAAGAGGCACCACGATACTCAAATCTTCATGTATTTTCTTGCTTCGCCAAATATCATAGAATATATTCATAAGCCAAGTCAAATCGTGCTCACCTAAAACTCTCCATACTTCTACAGGGATGCCATCCAGTCCAATGCCTTTCCCAGGTCTCATAACCTTCAAAGCCTCCTCTACTTCCTTTCTTTGTATTCGTCTATAGCTTGCACGATTCAAGTAACTTTCACTACTAGCTAGATCACCCAAAGTGATCTCTCTATTTCCTTCCCAATGAAAAGTTTATGGAAGTACTGCTCCCATCTAGTCTCTATGTCCTTCTGAATAACAAGCACGCGACCTTCCTCGTCTTTAGTGCATCTCACTTGAGAAAGGTCCTTTAGTCTTTCTTTCTCTTGCTTTGGACAACCTGAAAATA
The DNA here is from genome assembly GCA_037367405.1 of Ottelia alismoides. Lineage (NCBI taxonomy): Eukaryota > Viridiplantae > Streptophyta > Magnoliopsida > Alismatales > Hydrocharitaceae > Ottelia > Ottelia alismoides. Next base: position 595,673 of record JAZKJV010005306.1, on the reverse strand, counting down.
TCCTTTTGGCCCTCCTTAGAGTTGAGATTTTTATAAAAAAACTTCATAAGCTTTTGACTTAGCTTCGCTACAGCCTTCTTTGCTTCCTTCTTCGCTATTTTGTAGTTTGTGACAGTTTTCGATTCTATACTTAGACATAGCTTTAAAGCATGTTCTTTTAATTTTTAGATTCTCTTGCACCCCTTCATTCCACCACCAAGCCTCCTTTTGACTTGGAGCTCTTCCCTTTGACTCGCTTAGTATCTCTTTGGCTAACTTTCGGGTACAAGATGCTACTGTGTCCCACATCTCGTTTGCACTTCCGCTACAATCCCAAGATTAGTCTTCTAAAACCTTCTCCCTGAAGCTCGATTGCTTCAATAGAAGATTCCACCATCTAGTTCTAGTGATCTTAGGAACCCTCCTTTTCCTTACCAGCCCTTTTATTTGTACATCTAAGACTAACTAACGATGTTGAGTTGTCAAACTCTCTCCTGGGATTACTTTGCAGTCTTTACAACACAACCGATCTCTTCTCCTCAACGCAAAGTAATCTATCTGTGTTCTAGTTGGTCCACTCTTATAAGTAATTAAATGTTCATCCCTCTTCTTGAAGAGAGTGTTTGCTGTGAAAAGATCATAAGCCATTACAAAATCCAGAATGACTTTTCCCTCTTCATTTCTATCCCCAAAATCATGTCCTCCATGAACACTATCATACCCTGAAGCATCTTTTCCCACATGTCCATTAAGATCTCCACCTATGCAAATCATCTCTCTTTGTGGGATTCTTTATAAAATCTTATCCAGATCCTCCCAAAAAGCTTGTTTAGTCCTTTCATCTAAACCAATTTGTGGTGCATAAACTGAGATGATATTCAGAATTTCTTCTTCAAGCACCAATTTTAGCAAAATAACCTGATCCCCAAATCTTTGCACATCAACCATACAATTCTTCAAATCCTTATGAACAACCACTCCAACACCATTTCTACCCTTATCTTTACCTGAATACCAAAGTTTAAAGCATGTCTTCTCAATTTCCCTTGCTTTCTCTCCGACCCATTTACTTTCTTGAAGACATAGTATATGAATCTTCCTTCTTTCCATCGTATCCACTATCTCCATCAATTTTCCAGTTAACGTGCCAACATTCCAACTACAAATCCGCAACTTCCTTTGCAATCTCTTTCGGACTGACTTCTTTACTCGCATGCGTCCACTATGCGAGGACCCTTGTAAATTTTGGACTGCATCCGGGCAGTGATGCAACAGAACTAGCTTATTTACCCGCATGCGTTCCTCATGCGAGAACCCTTGCAAATTTTGAACTACATACAGGCTGCGATGTAGCGGCCCTTGCTAATTTTTCATTGCACTCGGACGATGCAACGCGTCGCAAGTAGGGAACCCCCAACGAAATCTGTATGTTTGCTTAAATTCATGTTGAAAAGATCCGACTGTCATGAGGCAACTTCCTAAATAGTATTTTAAACAATAATATTTAAGAAGTTGTCTCCGACTGTTTTACGCTGATTGTCGGCTACCTAACGCAACCTCCTCATTTACCCGGGCTTGGGACCGGCCATGGCTGAGTTAATACTTTTCCATTACCAATGTAAAATTGTACTTTTGGTAATGAAAGAATTAAAGTTTTATTATTTTGAAATAGATCTATCTTTGTTCTTTGATTCAGGTGTCCATAAGTGACAGATTTTAAAATTGGGTATCCTTTCAAGATCTGCAGAGAAAGACAATAGTTACTTTATATGCATTTGAGGTTCTTGAATTAATATACTTATAACCAGACCTATTAAAATTATCATGAATAATAAGGGAGATCCGGTGATTACCTCTATTATGTTGCCCATTGACAAAAGTGTGTAGATTCATCCTTGTTCACCTCTAATTTAACAAAGTGTCCTCTCACTATTGAGGCATGTTGTTTAGGCCACATTTAGATGCAAGATAAAGTCGTAATATCTCAAATTAAGGGAACTTTATCTTAAGATAAACTATCTAATAATAAAGGCTCTGCATAATCATGAATTACAAGAGAAATCCCGAGTAATGCTTAACTCTTACATAACAACCATGTGTTATGTTACGTTTAGGATGTCCGTTATATTTGATAATTTCCGCTAAAAAAAGACAAAACTATCCTTAATGAGCATTCTTATTTGCAAAACATGTCATCGTTCTCTCTTCATCATCTGAGAGGGGTTGGGAGGCAGAGGCGGAGAGGATTGCTGGAGGAGGTAGTCGATGTGAGGTGTGGGAGTCGTAAGTAAGCGGAGGCTGCTGGAGGAGGTCGTCGGTGTAAGGGTTTGTCGGGAGGTGGTGGGACGGGGCAAGGGTTGCAGGAGGTCCTTCCTCCTTCCCAGACATTGACGCTTCTCCCATTTCCCGCATCGACGCTCGCTCCTCTCCCCCTGCTAAGCACTACCTCCTCTTCCCCTGCATCGAAGAACCCCGGGCAGGCCATGCCATCGCCGAGCTTAAACCCCATTGTCGACCGCTGAGCAAGTCTGTCCCTGCCGAGCTCATCCCCTTCAGAACCCCCCGCGTCCGCACCCCCGTCGACCTCTGCGTAAGTCCCCCCACCCCCCCCCCCCCCCAACTTGGGGGGGTCAACCTCTGCGTATATGCAAAGCCCCTCCCAAAGCACACATCTGCGTAAAGCCCCCCACCTCTGCGCAAAGCCCCCCAGTCAACCTCTGCGAAAAGCCCCCCCGATCAACCTCTGCGCCTGAGGTCCTCCCCTGCTCGAAGACCGTCGATGAGCTTAAACCTCATTGTCGACCGCCGAGCTCATCCCCTTCGGACCCCCCCCACCCCTATCGACCTCTGCGCAAAGCCCCCCTACCCTACCCCTGTCAACCTCTACGCATATGCAAAGCCCCCTTCCCAATAACATCTCTGCGCAAAGCCCCCCCTCCCCCACCTCTGCGCATACGCAAAGGCCTCCTCCCCCAAGCAACCCCCCCGTCCCTCTCTGCAAACTTCCCCTGCAAGCTCCCGCATCTCCACCCGCCCGCCTGCAGGCTCGCCGCAGCCCTCCACCATCGTCAAGCCCCAACAACGCCTCGCTCCTTGCAGGCCTGCTGTAGCCTTCCACCATCGTTCTGCATATAGATCCCCACCCCTGCCGCCGTCCTCCACCATCCCCTTCCCGTTGCGTGCAAGCCCGTTAGTCGCTGTCCTTCACCGTCATAGCCCTTCACCTTAAACTTAGAGCCACGTTGGCAACAGGTGCTGGCTCAAGAGAAAGAGATGTGATATTTCTTATTTAGGTTAATTTCAACTGTTAGATCGTTGATTGGTTAGATTAACTCAATCATCTGGTTGAGTTAATGAAGTAAAGTAACGGAAGGTTATGTGTGTAAGACGGTACACTTATTCATGGTTTTGAGTGTAATTCACGATTATGCAAGGTTATGATTGTAATTGTGAAATTACTCATGGTTATGGGTGTAAAAATCTCAATAATAAAGTAGTTACATTATTCTTAAAGAATTCATTAGGTCACGTATTTATCTATTTATTGTCTCTTAAACAAATCGGACAAGAATAAGGGATAAACTTCAAACAAACTAAACAACCCAATGAGAAACTCTCTTTAGCACATAGAAATAATGTAGAGTACAGAGAATAAGAATGAAAGAAATGGTGTTCCTTGTTAAGACATCAAAATAGATGTTTTAGTGTGGTTTTCAAGTATTACTTGATGAAAAGATGCATTGGTTGTCTTAAATAAACGCCATTCAAAATGAGCACCCTTGACAAAGTTAGTCAGCTGAAGTATTTTTAGCCAGTTGAACTGCAAATTAGTCAACTAATCATGATGGACAGTAGTGGGGCAGTTATCAAATGTTGTAGTGGAAAAATCAAAGTAGCTGACTGATCAAAGTTATCGATTAGCTAGAGCAAAATCAGACGATTGGAAATCCAATCAGTTCGTCGATTTATTCTTAATCTGAAACTGAGTTGAAGTTCTATGATACAAAACACTTGGGACTATTGAACTTCGTCTCCTCTTGTTCTTCATCGCAGCTTTGTTTTCATAGAATAACTTCCATTGTTCTTCATCAAGAGTTTTAAAGCTTGATCTTTTCGTTAACATGCTGATGGTTACCAAAATCGATCGACTAGTCAGTTCAGTTAGTCAAGTCGGTGGGGTGGCTAACGAACTATTGACTACTCGATTGATAGTCAATCGGACGACTAGTTGGCCAATTTATTTTATTGGCATCTTTATTTTATTTGTTTTTTTGCTTTTTTTAAAGCAAGCTTAACGTAACTTTCTGATGATATGGGAGTGTAAAGCTTGAGAAGATATTATTGTATAATTGTTGCTCATGAAGTTAGGCAAATGACAAGGTTTGATGGATAGTAAATCAAGTGAAGAATATATACTGGCCAATGGGTTGTTCAAGATTTAACATAATCTTTTTGTAACAATTGAAATCCTTAAGAGGCGTTGAGACTGTCATTCTGGCGGTTCTTATCGCTAAAGATTAATGAGATCCATTAAAAAATTCAATGATGAAGACTTCTTTTTGTTAAAGGATGATTTAATTTGTTGAATTGCAAGTGTTGTTGAACATCAGTGGAAATCTGAGATAGGGGCTTATTGGAAACATGCTTTGTTTACACATGTAATGTGAGCTGCTTCTACATTACCATATGAACACAGTTGACTTTACGAGATAAATAGTTTACTGATAGGAGTTCTTTGAATAGGGGATACTTTCACTTTTCAAGTCAAATTAAGGGTGTTATCTCACCTTCGAACTTGAAATGAATGAAGGGATTCTCTTTAGGCTATAAACTTGGAAACTTCACATTTATTTTACTTTCAAAACAGATTTTATGGTTTTATCCTCTTGTGTTTTGCATCTTCAATTTTTCATTTGTTTCTTGTGCATACCACCTTTAAGGGCACAATATATAATGTTGCAAATATGATGAAATAAAGGGGTTATCTGAACCCCAAATATAAGGCCTATCAATAAAAAAACTTAACTAAAATGCTTAATGTTTGATTTGAATTCAATTCTCTATTTTTCATTATGATAGTATTATGTAAATATATAAGAATATATATGTAAACAATAATTTATTTATCTGAAAATAATTAAAAACACAACTGACTAAAATTCGACTAAATCTATTGAGTTGGTCAGCTACCGATTATCCCTTAGTCAATGATTCGAGCAACTGAATAGCGACTATCGACTTTTGGAAGATTGAATATGCTCCATCAATCTGGAATCATAAGCTTCTTCATATTATCTTTTTACATCTTTCATCATCAAATCTTTAACTTGCTTCACATCTAAAAGTACAAGCTAATGCAATAAAGCTTTGTCATCACTAGAGTTTGCATGCATGAGGGAAAGACCCAACAATCTCTCTTTTTGATGATGATAAAGTTATTTTTTGAAGTATTTGACAAAAAGGCACAAATATAGTTATTGTGCTAGAAAATTTTTAAAAATATCCTCCTTTTAAAAACTTAAAATTTTTGAAAAACGCTTCTTTTTATACTTCTCCCCCTTTTTGACATTATCAAAATGCGAAGTTCATTATTTTTAAAATCTTTTAAAAATAACTTACTAAAATACCAAATAATATCTTGATACCAAATCAAAATTTTTTCTTTTTTATCTTCCGAGCTCCCCTTTCCTTTTGCTTGAGAGCTCTCCTTTAGTTTTATACTTAATGCTCTTCTTAAAAGATAGAAATGAAAAGATCATAGCCAAGAAATATATGAACGTATTTAAAATAGAGATGACAAGAAGTCACCTAGAGTTCTTGGTTGAGGTAGACTTCTCCTATCGTTGTAGATCCTTTACGGATGCATCCGTTGACTTCATTGGATCGAATTCTCCTTTGGTATTGATGTTAGATATGTGATCCCATGCTGATTCTGTAGAAAATAGAAATGTGGAAGCGAAATTGATAAACAGAGCATAAGAATAGAAAGAACAAACTTGGAACACAAAAAAAATTACGTAGTACCCTACTCCCTAAGGTGCGGGATGAAACTACGAGAGAAGCCCTCAAAGGGGCGGATATTGCATTCCTTTTTCTCAATGGATACAGGAGGTCTGAGGCTCCTTATATAGCCTCCAAAGAGCCTCCAAGTCTTACCACTGGTAAATGTTGGACTAAACACTGGGATGGGGTAAATGGATCCTGGAGCGATCCATTTACCCATCTACAACTCATGTGGCACACAACCAAATACTCCAACACTCTCCCTCAAGTTGGAGCATGCAATGCTCAACTTGGACAAATAGAAAGAAACTCAACTCACACTACATACAATATCAACTCAATGGGCACAACTGTCGGGTGCTGTCGAGGACGTTGCTTCTCATGACGTGCATGTAAGGAGGACGAACGAGCAGGAGTGTAAGTCAAACTGAGGACTCGGAATCTGACCATCGAGTCCGAAACTGCGCCTAAAGTCTCCTCGTCAGAGAACTGTGTCTCTTCCATCTGGCTCAGAGAATGGTACTCTATTTTGGAGTCCCTATGATACCACAAGGAAACCTTTTCCCCCATGGCATAGGGAACGGTCCTCTACTCCGGAGTCCCTATGGCTCACATGAAAACTCTGACCGAAACAACAAGAAGAATGATGGGGACCACGACAAAAGATGACATACATGTGCTCATCTGAAAAGATCGCATCCATGTGCGTGCTTGAAACAGAAGACTCGGAAACTTCTGACCGTCGAGTCTGAATATCAACTGAACTGTAGAGTCTAGTAAATCTGATTGGTCTGAAATATCTGCATCTGGAGAATCTGAATAGACCTGTGACTCTACATATACTCCCCCTTTCTTCCATATTTGTCGAAATACATGACAACGACTATATTGGGAGAAGACAAGGTAATGGGGAAAATAAGACCAAATAAGCCGTTACATTTTCGTCTTTTCTTCTCAACGAAAATTTTCTCGGTTAGTTCACCATTTTTTTAACTAAGTCGTTCATCATTCATCATTTTTTTAAATCATTTTTTAAGTCGTGCAATTTTTTTACGGCTTTTGCAACACAATTTTTTTTGGAATTTGCATAAGATTTTTATATTTTGTACGCATCTTTTCTCTATTTATTTGAACAAACATCTTCTCTCTCCTTTTTTTCTTAGCCTCAAATAGCCCTTCAAACGATTTTTTTTAAAGGGGCCCGACCCTCCCAACACGGGAACCCTCCCCCTTTTTTTAAATAAGTGGCCCACAAGGTCGTAACCCTATTTAGGGTTCCCCGTAGTGGGAACCCCTTTGCTCAACGCTCAAGTATTGCCGCCCCCCTCCCGATGGGGCTTCCAAGGATGGCGCCGCCTGGGCGCAATAGGGAGATTGCCAGATCGCCGCACGTTGGAGGATCACCGCTAGGAGATGTACGGGCTGCACAAGGAGCACCGCCAGGAGGTCCTGCCGGCTGAATCGTGGAGACCTGCTCTCGATTTTGCATGGTCGGCTAAGATGCACCGCATGGTCGGGGTCTGCACACTCCGCTTGGAGCTTTGCGCACGAAGCTCGCCCCTAGGCGATTGTTATGAGCCACCGCCTGGGCTCGAAGATATCGTATGGGGAGTCGTGTTGGTGATGTGGCGGCGCCGCTGCGTGCAGAGGAGGTGCGATGGCGATTGGGCCTCGTTGCCTGAAGCCCGCTGACAGAGGGTTGCCTCACTGCTTGCAAGGACACGATGGATCGCCGCCTCCGATTCTGTTCGCGCATGGAGCTCGCCTGGGCTCATGCCAGGAGCTCGCACAAGAGGAGCCTGGGACACGTGCGGTTGTTATGCGTCGCTCAGGACGTCGTCTGGAGCGCAAGGCATGCCGCCAATAAGGATGCGCTGCCGCCTGCTGCTGTAGATCAGGAGTTGTCTTGCAGCCTGGGAGATGCGCCTCATCGAGATCTGGAAAGGGTGTTGGGAATTGCCGCTGGCGCACGGGTTTTCTTCAGGTTTTGATTGGAGGCCCGCCATGGGATTGTGATCGAACAATGAATCTCTTGTCGCTGCGTGGATGAACCTCTGCCTAGATCTGAATTTGGGCTTTCAATCGAAACCCTAACATAACGTAAACTTCAAAATATACAGGCTCAGGGTTTCAAGAAACCCTAAACTCCAAATCTAGAACTTAATCTTTGAACAACTCACTCCATAAAAATAATCTTCAAACAAATCATTACAATCGAATCTCGAAAAAATAAAGAACACGAAATCCTCGAGAATCGAACCCGCTCTGATATCATGTTAAAAATAGAAATGCGGAAGCGAAATTGATAAACAGAGTATAAGAACAGAAATAATAAACTTGGAACACAAGAAATTTTACGTGGAACCTTACTCCCTAAGGAGCGGGATGAAACCACGGGAGAAGCCCTCAAAGGGGCGGATATTGCATTCCTTTTTCTCAATGGATACAGGAGGTCTGGGGCTCCTTATATAGCCTCCATAGAGCCTTCAAGTCCCACCACTGGTAGATGTGGGACTAAACACTGGGATGCGGTAAATGGATCCTGGAGTTATCCATTTACCCATCTACAACTCATGTAGTGCACAACTAAATACTCCGACAGAGTTATTATACAATAAAAGTTATGTAAATCACTCCTTAATCAGAAATAAAGAGTAACTAATTTGCATAATAGGTCCTTTCATACAATTAGAGTTATATACCATGGTCATCTTGTATACAGTTGTTGATCCAAAGGTTGGATCATAGAGGCCGGTGCAGGGAATGTCTAAAGGATTAGATTGAGGACTCCACCGCACCTTCAAGTGACTGTTAAGAAAGGATCTCCATCCTGAGAAGGAGATGACAACACTTACTCCAGAGGCTGCCAATCGACCTCTTGATGTGGCCCTCTGCATATAAATAGATATTCGAAGTTGTCAGATGAGTTAGGTTGATGAGGTGACTTAGCGAGATCGAGATAACTAAGACCTATATCGTATGTTGTCAAGATACATGCACACATCATCTGACTAGAGGCAGATGTATTCCTATATGTTTGAGTATGTACATTGGCAGACCGATAGGTTGATGACGTAATCAAGGTTTATATACCGATGTGTTGGTGTGCATATGAGGGCAAATGAGGAATACAATCTCTCAAAGGGATCACACGGGTACACTACTGAATCGAAAGACATAAGCTCACTCATGAGATATTGAGATATACCAAATTTCCAACATTAGGTGTCTTGTTCTGGAAACGAGCCAAGATTTGAAGGTATGATCTATGCTTTTGGAAAGCATATGATTGATACCAACTCTCAATGATCAAAATGATAAATTTACTAATAAAACCATGAAAGTTATAGCCCGAAATGGGATCCGAACTTTGAGTTTAATCACAGTCTTACAATATGGAAGATGTACGGGTATTGGGAATACTCGAGGGTGATGTGATCTTAATCGATTGTATACCATGACGCTTCCATTCTGAGGGAGTGAGGAAATATGATTGAATGTTAGCAACTCCTCTTTATAGACTAGTTATCTAACCTTAGTCAAAGACTGGACATTAGTCTGAATTGGATTTAGATACAATGAGAAGATCGGATATATTGACTAATATGATTAGACAACTCTAGGAGTCCTCCAGATCTGGATGTGAGATTGGATCTCATTATCCTAGCCACTATACAAGGCATATATAATCACCCTAACCTTATCTCCTATCCGTGGAGTTGGTACATTATCCTTAAAGGAGTTTGAAGACCGTTCTTAAAGAGATAGATATGAGTATTGGGCAAATAGAAGAAATTTAGGATGATTAAATTGGATTTAATTACCTATATAACATTATTATGGATAGTTCTATCCATGATGCTCCAAGAATGATGAGGATAAGATTCACATTACTTTTGGTTATGTTTAAAGAGAAGTTTATGATGATTAAAGTAGACTTAATTATCCTAGATAGTGTTCTCCACAGTACTAAAAAATGACATGGAGAAGATTCACACTATTTTTGGGCACATGCATATAGGAATCTAAGATAATTAAATTGGATTTAATTATTTCGGATAAGATTAATGTCGATAGTGTTATCCACAATAATCAGGGTTAGTGTGGATAAGATCCACATTATCTTATTGATACTTGATTGGGAATAGGATTCATGAATTTAATGTTATTGTGAATTGGATTCTCACAAAATGTAAATTCAATTTACATTCAGTTTTGAACCTATAAATATGATTATAAAGTGTGGCTGGCTTATTTGTAATTGTCATAAATATTTTTAAATTATTTGATGATAATTAAATTCAAAAAATTGTCAACAAAATAAAGATTGGTTGTTGAAAGATTACACCAAATAAATAAATAAAGACATACATAAAAGGAGGGGGATGTCCCCACCTTAGACATATTATCCCCTTTTAATTTTCTTATTTTATTATCTATTTGTTGATGAATTTTTTTGGAAGATTAATTAAATAAAAAGTTGACAATGTTTTATCAACTTGCATCCTCAAGTTATTGAGGATTACAATTAATCCTAACCATCTATTTTTAGTGACTGGGATTGCAATCACAACGGTTCGAAAAGGTATAAAAGGGGAAGTAGGAATTGCCTTCCAATACACAATACACATAGTTGTAAATCAACAAGTCTCTCTCTCTAAGTGGCTGCCCACCTCTTGCCCCAAGGTTGTCCCTTGCTGGGATAATGGCCTTAATGGAGGTCGTCCCCCTTTCCTCCCTAGGGTCATCCCCTTACCGAATTGATGCCCTTAATGGTGGTCGATCATGTTGTTTTGCTGCCAGATTGGTTCGACTGTTCTTGCGTACAGGTTCTCCGGCTTCAGTTCTCCGAGATCGTGAAGGAGGGTTTTGTTTGACAAAATCAAGAGCAAGGAGTCTCAGATCATCTCGTTGGAAAGCCGAAATACACGGTTCATCCCCGCGTTCCCAAGTGATGTCTCTGTCGGATCAGACTTGAGACACGAGATCTCTTTGCTTAGAGACTCAAGGATCACAATCACGCTTCAAATATGTATCCTTTTATTCATGTGATCATGATGGTACGGGTTGGGAATGTCTCAAGGAGATCTCTTCGCTTAGAGACTCGAGGATCACAATCATGCTTCAAAGGTATGCCGATCTATTCGTGTAATCATGATGGAATGGATTGGTAATGGTTCCCAATCTATGTGGTTCCATGATTTTTTTTTAAATTTATCCGAAGCATTCTCGACTCATGTGATGAGCCCATTTTAACCGGTACGATCCGATCCACACCGTTCTGTGATGCGTGAGGCATGGCTGCCTCTTTTCAATTGAGGGTTCCATCTCTTATGGTGTAGTTTGGCCTTTGGCCTCCTGCTTATCTTGGTCTTGAGGACAACAATACATGCAAGTATAGTCTCTTGTACCCTTTACATTTTGGGTCTTTGAGGATTATCTTACAGTTTAAATTTTGTGTCAAATGAATTCAATTAAATCATATCTCTAACGTCACAACGATCCATTGAAATGTTGGGTACAATCACCTCCAATTAAATGGTAAAGTATCCTAATATTTTCAAACGGTAAACACTGCGATAATACTTTGAGCATTCAACAGCTTTAGAGATTTAGCAGTACTGGTTGGTTCTGCAAGTCCGGCATTCTATAATCCAGCACTAAAACTAAACTCGACCGACTTTAAATTGAACTTGCGCTATTTTAAATGGAATACATACCAATGCCGAATGATCAAAATGGCAGTAATAAATTAACCAAACAGGCAGATTACTTGAACGAAGTCTGTAGTTTTCCATCAAACTGCAGTGTGGTCTGCGTCAGAAACCCATTATGCCAGTGGGACAGCACAAACAGTAAATGCCAATTCGGAACGTGAGCTCAGTTTACATATATTGAACTTTATAAAAGAAAATTAGTATTTGCCAGACTACATGATTAAAAAATAATAAAAACCCTGAACTTTTGAAATGTAATTTTAAGCTTCCACTGGAAAAAAAAGGCTGCTCATCTTGAGGATATCTGCAAAACCTTCTTATTATCATCATTATCCTAGAATGAAGACCAGGTATATATGGATTTCGTTCGCTTTCATATCATTTCAAAAGATTGCTTCTTTAATAACCATATCGTTAACAAGCAGCCATTTTCCCTCTCTTTGCCCTAAAAAAATAAACTTTTTTTACCATGAAATGCTTCTGAGTGCAAACGTACCTGTTGGAGTGCATCGAAAGGTCGGCCTGGAGCTCCCCCCACCGCAAGGTGCAGACACTGACGGCAAAATCGAGGCCCTCCGAGTAGAATCCTGGGCCCCTGGAACGTCACTTTGTCTGCATTGATGAAATATTTAAACGGATTGAAACTATTTTTAATTAATAGCAAAATAATTAAAAAGATGGATTGATGAAATATTTAAACGGGTCCTGAAAAAATGGATACGATACAATTGGAATGTAGCGGATGGAGGAATTGAAGGAGTTTGTGTAAATTGGCAGTCAATGCTTCCCTGTTAGTGATGCTATCGTATCCTTATATCTATTTTTAAAGAGTTTTAGTCACTTGTGCCTTTCTTAAATTCTACCATATCAGTTTTGTACTATCAGCTGTATCCTTGATTTCTTATAAAATTCGCAGCTATACTCTTCTGCTAAGGTAAAGTAGGGGCATAATTTATATTTGAAAGGGCATGAATTTTGTAAGAAGTCGGTGGCAGAACGGATTACACAAAAAACGGAGGGGCATAACTAATATTGTAGAACTTAAGAAGAGCACAAGTGATAAAAATCTGTTTACCTGAATACAGATATTAATGGATTTGCAAACCATGTTATCGTATCCTCAAAAAACAATATGGACGTAAGACAGAGATACCTATAGATTAGTTTAAATATGCATGTATTGACGAAATGCCCATGATCTATATACATTAAATATATGTATGTTATAATAATTCTATCAAATCTAGTGAAAGAAGGTATAAAATTATGTCATATACGGTTAAAAATAAATTTAGAACTATATTATTGTGTGAAAATGAATATATAGATACGGAGATTTGCAGCTACCAAAGTGATATCCATTCATCTATCCATTTTAAACCAGATATGGATGTCAAAATTTGTATAAAACGAATATGGTGGTGGATCGAATACTCCATACATGTTTGCATATATCCATAGTCCACATCCTTCAAGTTATTCCTCCTATAGAAGACGATCTAAAGCACTCTCAATCAATCACAAGCAAGTAACCATGAAGAAAATACACGATTTACTTGGAAAAACCCCAACGGTGTAGCGGGGTAAAAACTACGGGCAAAGAGAGGTTCCACTATGAGAGAAAACAAGAGTACATATACAAGAACCCTATAAGGAGTCAGCTCTCCCGAAATGAGACTTTCTGATATCCAACACCTAAACCCTACAATACATAAACGGATCCTAATCAGATCCAAAAATCTGCACCCTTGGACTCCTCGGACTTCCCCATTAATCGGTCATCATTGCCTCGTTCATGGATCTTTTTTGGGATTAAAAACCAGCTTTAATATTAATAATAGATAAATAGATAGGTAATAGATGATAGTAATATTAGCTGAATAATAGATAATAATAGACAATGGATAATAGATAATTGATAATGGAAGTGATGAAATAAAAAGGAATATACTTTTAGTGGATTTCAAATAGAACTTATAGACATTGTAGAAATGAAAGTGAAGAAAAGCATAACATAAAGGATAAAGTTAAGGGAGCCTATTACTTTTTGGAATACAGTCAGTCAAAAGATGCTTGATTTCAAGTTTAAAGGAAAATAAATAGAGGCTCATAATCACGTTTTGGTTCCTCAAAAGGCATCCAAAATTGGCATTTTATGTAGACCCCAAAAATCTACCATTTGATTCTTAAAAAGGCATCCTAAATTACCACGAGATCGTAGGGACCGCATAGGTTCTTTTTGTTAAATAGATATGTAATAGAAAGTATAATCATTGCCTCTAATATAATGAAATCTTGTTATAAGTAAAATAAATATCCCACTCAGTAGAAAGAGTGAATTTAATCTTACTAGAAATTATGTAAATCTTCAAGAAACGTAATTTTGATACAAAAAACAGTAGACATAAAAAAATAGTATTTAGAATGAGGAGTACATTGGATAGTAGAGTAACATGTATCCACTATATTTTGATCAGAAATTAGCATCCATCTAGAGCAATATTGTTTGTCAAATGAAACAAAGGTTTAAATGCGAATCATTCTGGAAAATCATCAGGATTTCAAAGGTACCAAATGCTACTTCAGGATATTAACCTTATACTCTTGGATTATTATTTCTTTCCCAAAAAATGGAATTTCAACTATGGGAGTAAAGAGCAAAAAACAACTGGTTGTCTGGATGCAAATGTGAGTTTCATACATACAAATACCTCCGTTAGGAAGGAAGAATCACATATCTGCTCTTTGGATCCAGACCCTCAGTCCCTCACCACAAATCAAATAACTATTTTAAATGCCTTAAATGTCTCTGTTGCCCCCGAAAACAGTCGCCTCAGAGTCAATCTACATCTTCGAAATGGCCAAAAGTAGCTGCAGGATTCCTGACCAGATCATGCCAACCAGAAATATATATTGATGCAGGTGATGGCAGTCCTTGGACCCCATTAAATATAAATTATGGGCTCCACCTTATTACTCTGACATCAGCAACCCAAAGAATCTAAACCATCAGTACATATCTTTCCTTGCAATGTGAAGATAAGGTGGCAAAGGCTGCACTAGTGCTACAGACAACAATGGATCTTGCAAAAGCGGACGGTACCTTGGAGATATTTGAAGTCGGACTGTGCGTAGACGGCCATGAGTTTGGTTTTCTTTTGATAAGTAAGTAAATGTATAAAATCAAAAGGAAGTAAATGTGTACAAAGACAGAAGGTAGATACGTGGTATCCAACAGTTGTAGGCACCCTGCTTTGAATCAGCATGGCGAACCTCTGACCTACAAGGAAACCATGAGTTTGGTTTCCTTGTAGGTCAGAGGTTCCCCATGCTGATTCAAAGCAGGGTGGCCAAAGACCTCGTTCACAGAGACCAACTTTGATCCTTCTCTGACACCCAGCTGGAACATCCTTTGCTCAAGGCTTTGATCGATGCCAACAAGTTGCGAACTTCCCAGCTCCATTCTTGCATACCATCTTTCTCAATCTTATCATTTTCAATTGCGCAGAAAGAAGTTCCCTAGGTACTGGAATGAATTACTAGGCACTGGAGCTGGCAGTGGTGTTTCTGTTCTTGACGTAAAAAACAGTTCTTGAACTTCCATTTATCGAAGGATACTGCTTGCCCGTTCATTTCAGAAAACTGGCTATCTATTTTGGTGCAGATCCTGTTGCTCAATTTCAGGAAGGAGATACTACCTACCTTTCCTCCCCAAGGAAGCATCCAAAGAGGCACTGGTTGAGAATTCTGAGGACTACTGCTCTGACATCCTTGTCATAAATGACTCCTTCGCCTTGATTGAACACATTGAGGATGCCAATATTGCTCTAGTTGGCCATATGTAAGCTGATCGTCTTCCAGCATAGCATCTTTTTCAAATTGGTGAGGTAATTAATGTAAGCAATAATCTATCAACAGCTACTTGGTTAATGTAAAGATGCCCGATGGATTGTCATTCACAGCTTTCACGTATGCTGGAGAACTACCCAGATGTGCCTTCGGTTTCAACATACACGGGGTGGTAATCTTCTTTGCTGCCGAGTTCTTTTGATAATTTACCACCCACAATCCTAGAGAGCCAAGCTGAGAAAACGTATACCCTGATGCTGCCAGGGGTTTACGCTAAATTCTGTACCTCCAGCAAACCAAGGAGGCATCGGAAGAAATTTCATCTCGAAGGATCTAGAAGCAAACAGTCCAGTAGAGATGCATTGCAGGTAAGATAGATAACTTTTTTTCGCTCGTGTTTGAAAAAGAAAACAGTATTATAGTACCCACCAAACTATGCTCTAATTTTGGTGACATTTTAACAGCGAATCCGTCGGTGCAATGTCTCCGTGGGACACAGCTACAATCTGTTCAGTATCAGATCCAGTGAGATAATAAATGTAGAAACAGCATCTGGTTATCGCATGTCAGCTCGAAACAGTGGGGTGGCACCTTTTTTCCATGCAAATAGGTCTCTTCATCTACAAGTTGCACAGGTGAATTACTGGGAAGCTCTATGAAAATTACCTTCATAAGCCATATATTAGTTTTATATCTAATTAAAATTTTGATTCTAAGGTACATGATGAGAAATCTATCAGCAGGGAACAAAGAGCAGCAAGTCTTACAGTTTCATCTGTAGACGAGATGAAATCTTTATTGGGAGATTCAGAGGACAAAGTATTTCCAATTTATATGACAGGTACAGGCAGTGCATCAAGATTCATTCATATCATGATCTCTTTAATACTAAAATATCGCAATGTCTTTTCTTTCCTTTGACATCT
Organism: Ottelia alismoides; assembly: GCA_037367405.1. NCBI lineage: Eukaryota > Viridiplantae > Streptophyta > Magnoliopsida > Alismatales > Hydrocharitaceae > Ottelia > Ottelia alismoides. The sequence continues at coordinate 579,199 of JAZKJV010005306.1, read as the reverse complement.
TGAAATGACTGAGCAGGTCCAATACTGTACACTTTATGCACTGCCATATTCGATCTTGATGGAAGAACACTATCCATAATAAGAGGAAACCCCAAGGAAAAAGAAGTTTCTCGCATGTTGAAAATACTTTGAAAAAATTGATACATAACAAATGAATAAGAAGCTGTCATTTTTGCTGATAGCAATGGTATGGATTCACTCAATTCAAATTTTATGCCATTCATAACCAATGTGATGCAGTCAACCACGAATTCTTAACATGCAGGTTAGTAGAGCCCCAACATACGCCATCAATGCAGCGCATGGCTGCAAGGCTACAACATGGAAGCTAAAGTCAGCGGAACAGAAAATATGGAAACTTAGAGAGAATTGCATCTAAGATTGAAAAATGTTACTTTTTCATGTACTTCATGTTAGAAAATCGGAAGCGGAAACGATAAACAGAGCATAACCTAGAAAGATAGAACATGGGAACACCATGATTTTACGTGGAACCCTACTCCGTGAGGAGCGGGATGAAATCACGGGAGAAGCCCTCAAAGGACGTGTTTCTCTATTGCTTTTCTCAATGGATACAGGAGGTCTGTGGCTCCTTATATAGGCTCTCCAGAGCCTCCAAGTCCCACCACTGGACGATGTGGGACTAAACACTGGATGGGGTAAATGGATCCTGGAGGTAACCATTTACCCATCTACAACTCAATAGGCGCATACACCTTATACTCCAACACTCCCCCTCAAGCTGGAGCATGCAATGCTCAGCTTGGATAAACAGAAAGATACTCAACTCAACGCTACAGGACACTACGGACAATATCAACCCAACGCGTACATTGCTGCAGTCGAGGACGTTGCTTCTCATGTCGTGCAGGTGAGGAGGACGAACGGGCTGGAGTGTGAGTCAACTGAAGACTCGGAATCTGACCATCGAGTCTGAACTGCGCCTGAAGTCTCTTCGTCGGAGAACCGGGTCTCTCCCATCTGGCTCAGAGAATGGTGCACTGCTCTGGTGTACCTATGATACCACATGAAAACCTTTGCCCTCAAGGGAATGGCCCTCTGCTCTGGAGTCCCTATGGCTCACATGAAAACTCTAGCAGAACAACAACAAGAATGATGGGGACCTTGAACTGATGATGGCAATATATGCTCATCTGAAAATGACAGCAAACTCGTGCGTGTCTGAAACTGAGGACTCGGAAGACAATCGTCGAGTCTGAAACCAAACTATAGAGTTTGATCATCTGGCTGGTCTGGAGACTGATATCTGAATCTGGATTCTGGATTTAGACATGTGACTCTACATATATACTCCCCCTTTCTCCCATACTGGTCGGAAAACATGACATCGGCCAAGTTGGGAGAAGACAAGATAATGGGGAAAAACAAAACATGAAATTTGCGGCTTTCATCAATTTTTTAAAGCCATCTCATCATTTTTTTTTGAAACATTTTTTTTAAGCCGTTGACTTTTTTTTCGGCTTTTCATCAACATTTTTTTTCAACTATGCGTACGGCTTTTGAGATGTACGCGCCTTTTCTCCCTCTTTTTTTTTAACATCCGACTCTCTTTTTTTTCAAAATAAATTCCCCTCATTTTTCTGGCCCACCCGGGCCGAACTGTAGGATGGCCTCCTTTTTTTTTAATCTTCGGCTGCAGCCCGCTTAAGGCTTCCGTGTGTTTTTCTTATAAAAATGGGATATCGGCCCGCTCGGGTCTCTGTGCCCCACCCCCTTTTTCTTAAAAAAAAGTTTTAGGGTTCCTGTGAATCCCTAATCTATCACGTGCCCTGATGGGGGCTCTTGGTGCCGCCGCCGCCGCCCCAAGAATGGGGCTTCTTCGCCGTTGCTTGGGCGATGCACCTCCCGCGCGAGGTGAAAGAGATAGAGGGGAGGTCACCGCTACTGGAGTTTGGGGCGCACGGAGTTGCCCAGCCTGCTGGAAGGAGAGCGGCATCGTAGGATCTACAGGTCGCCATGGATATGCAGCTCCGCCTGGCGGGCGGCGCTGGAGAAGTGACGCGCGAGGGTGCGCGGCCTGAAGCTTAGGTGCGGAGATCGGTCTGGGTATAAGGGCTCCTTGCGCGATCTGGACTCGAAGATGCGCCTCCTGCGCCTGGAGGTCTCGCCTGGGAAGGCGGTGACCTTGCCTGGGAAGGGGGAGAAGGAGCCCTGGGATGTGCCGACCTTGCCGCTGGAGCCCTAGGGCTCGCGTCGCCTGCGATGTTTGTAGCCTTAGAGGAGATGGGTATGGGGGAATCGCACAGCCTGATGTTTGTAGGAGATGTCTGGCGGTCGTTGGGAGAGCGCTGGGGGCTCCGCCTGGGGGCTGGGGGCTCTGTCGTTCGCTGATGTCGAGACCTGATGTTGCCTGGGCAGCCGTATCACACGGCCCGATGTTTCCTCTGGAAATGCACGTGCGCCTGCTAGGGTTTTGCCCGTGTCCTGGAATAAGTGCGGCTGTGATGGCGGTATCTCCGCCTGAAGGCATGAAGATCGACCTGGAATAAGGCGCGCGTGAAGCACTGGAGATCTTCAGGGCAAGAATGCCGATCAGAACTGCCCAACCTTGAACTTCAGAAGAAGGAAAAATTTTATAACGGCAGAATTTAGGGTTTCAAGAAACCCTAAAAACTGAAAACTCCAACTTGATCAATCTTCAACAAATCACGAACTTCAACAATGCAGAATATTGATCTTCAATTACAAATCTCCAAAAAAACAAATCATTACAATCGAATTTCGAACAAATAAAGTACATGAACTCCTCGAGAATCGACCCGCTCTGATACCATGTTAGAAAATCGGAAGCGGAAGCGGAAACGATAAACAGAGCATAATCTAGAAAGATAGAACATGAGAACACCATGATTTTACGTGAAACCCTACTCCGTGAGGAGCGGGATGAAACCACGGGAGAAGCCCTCAAAGGGCGTGTTTGTCTATTGACTTTCTCAATGGATACAGGAGGTCTAGGGCTCCTTATATAGCCTCTCCAGAGCCTCCAAGTCCCACCACTGGACGATGTGGGACTAAACATTGGATGGGGTAAATGGATCCTGGAGGTATCCATTTACCCATCTACAACTCAATAGGCGCATACACCTTATACTCCAACACTTCATATTTGATGGATCCATCAAGTTCTACTAAATATTATGATATGATTGCTAGTGAGGAAAATATATTATTGTTCAAAATCCTTATGGAAGTGACCGTAGCTATTGAACAGTCATGATCGTTCATGGACGACTATTACAATCTAATACTCATTCTTTGTTGTTCAACTAAAAATATCAGAATGTATCCCAGAAAAGCTAGAAAATGACTATCTGGAGGCACTATTTTGGGCACCTCGGGAGCACCCTAGACAAGTTAGCGTTCTAGGATTCAGGGTACACGATCGGATGTCAGATGTGTCAAGATACATGCCCTTCGTATAATTGAGCTGTACAAGAGTTTAGCAGACAAGTATAGAGAATTTCCCTCTTTTCAAACTCTGTCAGTTTCTTTAAGGTCTCGACAATCCAATTGAATACAGAGTACATTCATCTCCAACTAATTTAAATTCAGGGATGAAGAAGTCACTCAAGGAATCATTTGCATACAATCTACCAGCAAAAATGTTTCCAAGGAAGTATGTGCCATTGTGGTTACATAGAAACAACTTAACTCTGGGGAGTTCATACTTCTATAAGGAGGATGCATTGCAACTTCTATTTTTCGTCATGGGTAAACTCCAGAATGTACGTGCAACAAGATCAAATTAGTTCATTGTAGGATCTTTTTTTGTTCAACGAATTTATCTAGCTAGTAGCATCGAGTAGATATCCTTTTAATTATCATAGGAGAAAAAAAAACAGAGGATTTCATTGCATCATTGATCCATAAGGAAATTTGACCAAAACACCATGGCATAGCAAGCTACATCCACAAAGCAAGCATGCTTATTTGTTGGAAATAGAGATAAAAATGCACAAAGGATGTTGGCACAACGGTTGCAACATAAATGCATAGGATGGGGTGAAAAAGAAAACACATCAAGTCACATGGATTGATACGAAAATTAGAGACATGAGAGATTACCACATACTAACTGTTAGAAAATCGGAAGCGGAAGCGGAATGATAAAACAGAGCTAAGAACATGAAAAGATAAAACATGGGAACACCATGATTTTACGTGGAACCCTACTCCGTGAGGAGCGGGATGAAACCACGGGGCAAGCCCTCAACGGGGCATATTTTGCATTGCTTTTTCTCAATGAGTACAGGAGGTCTGGGGCTCTTTATATAGCCTCTCCAGAGCCTCCAAGTCCCACCACTGGACGATGTGGGACTAAACACTGGATGGGGTAAATGGATCTCCTCCAGGATCCATTTACCCTGCTACAACACAATAGGCGCATACAACTTATACTCCAACACTCCCCCTCAAGCTGGAGCATGCAATGCTCAACTTGGACAAACAGAAATAAACTCAACTCAACGCTACAGGACACTACGGACAATATCAACCCAACGCGCACATTGCTGCAGTCGAGGACGTTACTTCTCATGCCGTGCAGGTGAGAAGGACGTACGGGTTGGAGTGTGAGTCAACTGAATCTCCTCGTCGGAGAGCATGTGCTCTGAACTGCGTCTGTCAGAGTCACTGCAACTGAAATGAGTCTCCTCGTCGGAGTACTCTGGCCCGCTACAACATGTGGACAACTGCTCCATCTCTGAAAAGGGCCGAACTGAAAAGGCCATGGCTGTGCAATCCTCGTCGGAGTCCACGGTCGCTGGAGAATGGAGTCTGAAAGTCTCCTCGTCGGAGAACTGGGTCTCTCCCATCTAGCTCAGAGAATGGTGCACTGCTCTGGTGTACCTATGATACCACATGAAAACCCTTGCCAACATATGACATAAGGAATGGTCCTCTGCTCTGGAGTCCCTATGGCTCACATGAAAACTCTGGCCTGACAACAAGAAGAATGATGGGGACCTCGAAACAAACGATGACAACTTATGCTCATCTGACAATGACCGCACACTTGTGCGTGTCTGAAACTGGAGACTCGGAAACCATGATCGTCGAGTCTAACAAAATCTGATCATCTGTAGAGTCTGAAAATTCTGAACTGGTCTGGAGACTGGATAATCTGGATCTGGAGAATCTGAAATAGACCTGTGACTCTACATATATACTCCCCCTTTCTCCCATACTTGTCGGAAACTGACATCGACAAAGTTGGGAGAAGACAAGATGGAATGGGGAGAAAACATGAACTTGCGGCTTTTTGTCATTTTTTAAGCCGTTTTTTTTTTGCAAATTTTTTTAAGCCGTTCAAACCTTTTTTTTTACGGCTTTGCAAATCCTCCTTTTTTTAACTTTTGCGCACAGCTTTTTTTTTGTACGCGTCTTCTTTTTTTTTGGAACAAAACATCTCGGTCCACAGTGGGCCCAAATTACAACTGCCCCTTCCTTTTTTTTTAAATACTGCACCCTTCTTTTCTTCCTTGATTGGCCCTTTTTTTTAATAGTATCGGCCCAACATGCCCTTCTTCCTCCTCTCTAATTTCCAACTCTAACAACGTTTTTTTTACACAGCAAGCCCTCTTCCTTCCTTTTCTTATTTTTTTTATATAACATTGACCCTTTGATCCCTAGGGTTCCCATCGTGGGATAGGAACCCTCTTCAACCATCGTCATCCCAATGGGGCCTTTGCACCGCCTCCTGCAGGGGCATCGTGGCCAGGAGATGCCATCGCCGAGATTGCGCAGAAAGCAACGAGGAGCCGATTGCGGGGGTGCCTCGCTCACAGCTGGAGCGATCTGGGAGATTGGAGGTGTCGTGCCTCCTGTAGGAGATGTCTCTCGCCAGGGAGAAGAATATCTGGACCGGGGAGGAATGGAGGTGCCGCCTGCAACCTCTGATGGGGAAAAAAATAGGACTTGCGCGCGCAGGGGAACCGCATGAAGCCTCTTGGGAAATGTGCGTACCGCCGCGTTGATATGGTGTCGTGCGCCTGCGCGTGGGACTGCGCCATGGAGCGCAACCACGAGGGAACAACGACATGTATTCTCTCGCGCCGCTTTAGCGCGACAGGGAGATGACGATGGTCTTGAGGGGCAATCGTCTCGAGGGCTTCGGAGCCTTGCGCGCCTGGAGGAGAGCTGTGCAATGCGGTTGCACCGCCATAGGCTTGATGTCGCCTCCTGGAGCAGATGGTGCGAAAGAACGATGGTGCGGGAGAACGAGATCTGTGCGTGTGAAAAAAAAACAATACTGCCTGGGAACTGCATGCTCTGGGAGCACTGGGGTGCGCCTCCCCTTTTGAGCATCGAAGATGCAGCCGACGGTGATGATAGGGCTTGCCGCAACAGCCCTGGAAACATATGTCGTATGAACTCGAAGATCATGAACAGAAACACTGAATAAACTTCGGATCAAATTCCCTCTGCTTGCAGGATGAACATAGTATGGGTTTCATGAACCCTAGAAATTGAATCTCGAACATAGTGATCTTCAAGAACAACGAATAATATATCGGATCTCGAATAAAAATAAAGAATATAAAACTCCTCGAGAATCGACCCGCTCTGATACCATGTTAGAAAATCGGAAGCGGAAGCGGAATGATAAAACAGAACTAAGAACATGAAAAGATAAAACATGGGAACACCATGATTTTACGTGGAACCCTACTCCGTGAGGAGCGGGATGAAACCACGGGAGAAGCCCTCAACGGGGCATATTTTGCATTGCTTTTTCTCAATGAGTACAGGAGGTCTGGGGCTCTTTATATAGCCTCTCCAGAGCCTCCAAGTCCCACCACTGGACGATGTGGGACTAAACACTGGATGGGGTGCTACAACACAATAGGCGCATACAACTTATACTCCAACACTAACAAAGAAAATTGGACATAGAAGCACATTCGGAAATTAACATTTTAGAAACAACAGGTTCCTCTTCGCTTTTATCCATCTCAAGTTATGAATAACGATCTTAAAGCTTATAGTGACACTACAGGAAGAGAACCAGAAAAAAATACAAACTGGCACTTGAACAACATTCAGCTAACTCTAAATTGACCTTACAATATAAATGGATACAGAAAAATGCTGATTGACCAAAGTCACTCCATCAACTAATAAATTAACAAAGTGACAGATGACTTGAATGAAATCTATAATTTTCCCAACAAGGGGTTGTACGGTTGCACCATAACTCCACAATTCCAACAGGACAGCTCAAACAAGAACTGCCAAGTTGAGAGCATAACATCAGCTTAGAAGAGAAGTTCTAAACTTTGTAAAAGAATAACAATATTACCCAGTATTCTTCGTGAAAAAATAAAAAAGCTGATGTTTTGGAAATGTCAAGATTCCACTGGACAAAAAGACCGCCAGTTGTCTCACATTTATGCAGATAAGCCATTAGGGAAGTGATATTCACAGCACTCTTGTTCTAAGATTTTTAGGGATATTTGTAAATATAAAGTTTGGCATGGTTCTGTGTTATAAGAAATGTGCAACATATTTATTATCAGATCCTAGGCTCACCTTAAATAGATTGCATATCTAGTCCAACAACAAGAGAAAATGCAATGCATAATTTCTCGTGCTTATGGGTATATTATGGGTCCCTTGGGTCTGCTGCATTGAGAGTCATGGTCTCGCATAAGCACACTTTCTGATATGATTTTTTTCTCCATTTATGGCATTTTTTCCTTCTTCAGAAATGGCAAAAGATCACTCAGATGTGGCTGACATCAAGGGCATAGACATGGTTTATCAGGGAGAGGTCAAGTCCCCTCGCATGATCATCGAAGATGAATGGGACCGATAGTTTATACAATATATAAATATGAGAGGTTGAAATTGTTTATCAACATTTGAACTATATTTACCCATAAACAAGATTATTAAGACCTAAGTAAATGATCCAGGTCTGTGGCTCTTATACGAAAGATAGAATTCAATACTTGTCCATTACCAATGTAAAAATTGTATTTTTGGTAATGGAAGAATTCGAGTGTTATTATTTGAATAAATCTATCTTTTTCCTCTATGTCAAGTACTAATTCCATAAGTGGCAGATTTTTAAAGATTAGGTATCCTATCGAGATCTACAAAGAAAAACAATAGTTGTCTTCTATGCATTTGATGTTCTTGAATTGATAAAAATGGAAAAGTCTTCTCCCACTATAAGTAGGGTCAGATACATGGATTCTTGCTCAAACCCATGTTGAAAGATTCGACTATTTTTTATGTTGGTTGTCGACTGGCTAACACAACCCCCACAAGAGGGGGGATTTGAACCCTGGTCTTTGTGGTGGTAGGCACACTGCACTACCACCAGACCATTTAAGTGGATACATGTTCTTGAATTGATATTTAAAGAAAGCTTCATGAATAATGTCAAGATCTGTTGATTACTTCTAATATGTTTCCCACTGACAAAAGTGTCCATATGCATCCATGTTCACCTCTTATCTGACGAAGTGTTCTCTCCCTTTTAAGGTACATTCTTTAGGCAATGTTTGGATGCAAGATAAAGTCTCCTTATCTCAAATTAAGGGAACATTATCTTGGGAAAACTATTTAATAGGATAGTGGTCACATCATCATTAAATCATCTATTATATACATTTATGTATACCCTTATGATTCCTTTAACAAATCAAAAAAAAATGAGGGATAAACTTAACGAACTGAACAAGAACGAGTTGAACTCAGAAGTAATGTAGAGGGTAGAGAATGAGAATGAAGTGCATGGAAAAGAAAGGAAGGATGGCCTTCCTTTTATAAGATGTCAAAATAGTCATTTCAGGATGGTTGCCAAACATTAGTTGATGAAAGGATGCATTAGTTGTCTTAAATAAGTGTAGCCATTCAAATTGAGCACCATTGACAAGTTTAGTCAGCTAAAATACTTTGTAGTCAGTTGAACTGCAAATTTTCGACTGGTCAGAATGGGCAGTCGCTAGCAAGTTGTCCAAATGTAGTCGTTGGTCAAGTGACCATTGGAACGATTGTCATATGAAGTAGTTGACTGACCAAAGTCATCGGTCAGGTGGAGCAAAATTAAACGACAGGAAATCTAGTTAATCAATTGATTTTGTTCTAAAATTGAAATCGAGCTGGAGTTATATGATATACACATACGTTGGGTCTACAATGCAACTCTCTTACTAGATACAAGATAGAACCATTGAACTTTGTCTCCTATTGGTCTTTATTACATCTTTGTTTTCACAGAGTAACTTCTCGGATGTTCTTATGCTTGGACTTTTAGCTAACATGATCAAAGTTGCAAAAATCGATCGACTAGGCTGACTAGTCAGTCCGACTAGTCGAGTTGGTGTGGTGACTGACATACTATTCACTACTCGGTGAATAGTCAATCTAGTGTTTTTTGTCTTGTTTTATTTTTTTGAAAAAAAATAATCTAGGATTTTTTGATGATTTGGGATTGTAAAACTTGAGGAGATATTGATGTTTAATTGCTACTCATGATATCGGGCAGATGACATGATTGGATGGCCAGTAAATCAAGTGAAGAATCTATATCAGCCAATGGGTTGTTGTTCAAGATTTAAGAAATCTTTTTGTAACAATCAAAATCTCCGGAGGCATTGAGATTGTCGTTATGACAGTTCTCATTGCTGTACACTGACGAGATATTATGAGAATTTCCATGATGGAGGGTTCTTTTTGCTTAAGGCGGGTTTAATTTGTTGATTCCGAAGTGTTGCTGAATATCAAAGGGAAGCAGAGATTGAGGCTTGTCAAAGACATGCTGTCTGCACATGCAATGTGAGTTGCTCTATGTTACCAAATAAAGACAAATGCTTCTACGATAACTAGGTTATCGATATGAGTTCCTTGGAAGTGGGATTGTTTCACTTTTTCAAGGCAAGTTGAGGGAATCATTTTAATCTTTCAACTTGAAATGAGTGAAGGGATTCACTTTAGACTAAATTTGGACACTTAATGATTATTTTACTTTCAGAACAGTTTCAATTTGGAACTATTTTATCCTTCTATATTTTACATCTTCATTTTTCATTTTCCTTTGTTACTCATGCATACCCCTTTGAAAGGGCGCAATATGTAATTCTGAAAGTTTAATGAAATAAAGGGTTACCTAAACCCCAAATATCGGGTTTATTAGTAAAAAAAACTTAATTTAAGATGTGTAATGTTTGACAGGAATTCGATTGTTTATGTTGGAGTATAAAGTTGTATGCGCCTATTGTGTTGTAGCAGGGTAAATGGATCCTGGAGGAGATCCATTTACCCCATCCAGTGTTTAGTCCCACATCGTCCAGTGGTGGGACTTGGAGGCTCTGGAGAGGCTATATAAAGAGCCCCATACCTCCTGTATCTCTTGAGAAAGTGCAATGCATACTACGCCCCTTTGAGGGCTTCTCCCGTGGTTTCATCCCGCTCCTCACGGAGTAGGGTTTCACGTTAAAATCCTGTTGTTCTTATATTTTCTTTATTCATCTTCCATGTTTCGCTTCCGCTTCCGATTTTCTAAATTGGTATCAGAGCGGGTTAATTTTTCGAGGATTTCAAGTGTATTGTTTTATTCTTTTCGAGATTTGATTAGCAGAAGCATGTTCTAGTTATTGGTTAATTTGTGAAGATTTGTGATCTTTTCCAAGATCTGGTGGAGTGTTGTTTTTCCTAGGGTTTTCTGAAACCCTAGCCTTATTCGTTCTTGAAGATCTGGCAGTGCACCATCTGGTGCCGCCCTGGTTGATGGAGAGCAGGCGACGCACCCTGATCTGGAGAAGCCCTAGCCGCTCCCAGCGGCGCCATTGGTTGTGCTCAATCTCCAGGAGACAACTCCTCGCGCCCATATGCGACGCATCATCTTCTTCGTTCACATGTGACGCACGCAGGTCTTCTCCAAGCAGCCCTTCTCACTGGAATCCGTCAGTTTGTCATCCAGGCGCTGCTCCGCGTGCATCGAAGCCCTCCGCGCAAGGATATCCAGGCAGCAAGAACCAAGCCGTATATTGGCGGCAACAGAGCTCCAGGCGGAGCTCCTCATCTCTCAAGGCTGCCACCAGAACCCTCGTAGCGATGCCATCCCTCGCGCACACCTCCAGGATCCCGCTGCCGCATCTTCTTCTGGTGGCGGCTCCTCCGTGAATCGCACCTCCAACGCCACCGCATCTTCTTCAGGTCCAGCCTCCAAGTCCACCAGGGAGTCCAGGCAATGACTCCACCAGCCTTCAGGGAGTCCAGGCGAACTCCATCGCCGCCCTCTTGCTCGGCGCGCATCCCTGTAGCGCTCCCGTACAGGCGGAGCGCCCCCTGGCTTCCTCAGCATCTCGCGAGCGGCGAGTATCTACACCGCAGGCGATCTCCGGCACGCACAGGCGCGTGCCGCCCTCGCACAAGCAGAGTCCCACCGTTGATATATAAAGAGACCCAGGCGAGCCCTTGTCGCCCCCCTCCGGCAACCTCCCACCATGTCGCAACCTCCCACCAGGTCGCAACCCCAGGCGGCGAGCCCCCACCTCCCTCCACCAATCGATGGCGGCACGCGAAGAAAAAAATGAAGGCGACACTGGGTTGGACACTCCAGGAGGTCTAGCAGCGCGCGAAGAAAAGAGAGAGAGGAGGCGCGCTCCCCCGCAGTCGCACAGGCGGGAGGCGGCGCTTCGCAAAAGCGCTCAATCCAGAGGCATTCCCGCAAGTGGGAACCCTAACGTCAGTCTGGAAAAGAAAAGGGGGCAATAGCCCATCATTTTAAACAAAAAAAAAATGCCCAAGTGGGCTGCTGGCGTTAAAAAAAAAGAGAGGGTGTTGTAGTTGGGCCATTTGGGCCGTGTATTTTTTTTTTAAAAAAAGGAGCTGGGCCTGCGGCAAAAAAAAGGAAGCGAATAAAAAAGAGAGAGAGAGAGAGAAAAAAGGTTGAGAGATGTCTTTAAAAAAAAGGGGGCGCGTGCATTTAAAAAAAAGCCGCAAGCAATTAAAAGAAAAAAATGATTTAAAAAAAATATGATGCAAAGCCGAAAAAAAAAGAGGAACACGGCTTACGGAAAAAAAATATGTGACGGCTTATAAAAAAAAAGAAAAGAAAAGCCGGAAAAATTCATTTTTGTTTTCCCCATTATTTTGTCTTCTCCCAACTTGGTCGATGTCAATGTTTTCCGACAAGTATGGGAGAAAAGGGGAGTATATTGTAGAGTCACAGGTCTGTTCTATTCTCCAGATCTAGATTCAGATGCCAGTCTCCAGACCAGCCATATTTTTAGACTCTACAAGTTGTTCAGATGAAGAGATTTCATGCGCAGTTCCAGACTCGACGTTAAGATTCCAAGTCCCAGTTTGATGCGCAGTTGTTCAGACTCGACGATTGTCTTCCGAGTCTCCAGTTTCTGACACGCACGAGTGTGCGGTCATTTTCAGATGAGCATATGTTGCCATCATTGTCAGAGGTTCCCATCATTATTCTTGTTGTCAGGCCAGCGTTTTCATGTGAGCCATAGGGACTCCAGAGCAGAGGACCATTCCCTTGAGGGCAAGGGTTTTCATGTGGTATCATAGGTACACCAAAGCAGTGCACCATTCTCTGAGCCAGATGGGAGAGACCCAGTTCTCCGACGAGGAAACTTCAGGCGCAAGTTCAGACTCAATGGTCAGATTCCGAGTCTTCAGTTGACTCACACTCCAGCCCGTTCATCCTCCTCACCTGCACGACATGAGAAGCAACGTCCTCGACTGCAGCAATGTGCGCGTTGGGTTGATATTGTCCGTAGTGTCCTGTAGTGTTGAGTTGAGTTTATTTCTGTTTGTCCAAGCTGAGCATTGCATGCTCCAGCTTGAGGGGGAGTGTTGGAGTATAAAGTTGTATGCGCCTATTGTGTTGTAGCAGGGTAAATGGATCCTGGAGGAGATCCATTTACCCCATCCAGTGTTTAGTCCCACATCGTCCAGTGGTGGGACTTGGAGGCTCTGGAGAGGCTATATAAAGAGCCCCATACCTCCTGTATCTCTTGAGAAAGTGCAATGCATACTACGCCCCTTTGAGGGCTTCTCCCGTGGTTTCATCCCGCTCCTCACGGAGTAGGGTTTCACGTTAAAATCCTGTTGTTCTTATATTTTCTTTATTCATCTTCCATGTTTCGCTTCCGCTTCCGATTTTCTAAATGTTTATGTTATTATGTTATAATATAAAAGTATAAAAAATGTGCTAATCTATGTAAATATATCAGAATATGTATAAAAAATTAATTATATATACAAAATAATTAAAAAATACAAAAGTGGCTAAAGTACAATTAAATCAGATGGGACACCTGACCACCGACTAATCCTTAGTCAATGACCTACTCGACTGGATGCCGACTGCCGACTTTTGCAAGCTTGATCATGGTCCATCAATTTATGTTGGAGGAAAAATAAGAGATAACCATTCATCAAACCCTAGAGCTCTCTTATATAGGAGAAAAGCTCTATGGGTAATTTACAGAGACAGGACAATTAAGGAACAAAATAACATAATTATTTTATTCTAACACTCCCCCTCAAGCAGGAGCATATATATCTATCATGCTCAACTTGGAACAACAGAGATGAAAAGGATCCCTAGCAAGAGCCTTGGTAAACATGTCTGCAATCTGCTCTCCTGATGATACATAAGAAGTCGAAATAAGCCCTTTTTGAATCAAGTCCCTTGTAAAATGACAATCCACTTCAATGTGCTTTGTCCTCTCGTGGAAGGCTGGATTATTGGCTATAAACAAGGCTGCCTGATTGTCACATTTAAGATGCATAGGAAGAGGTACTTCAATAGTTAAATCAGTCAAAACAGATTTAACCCACATCATCTCAGCACTACCTTGGGCCATTGCCCTATATTCTGACTCTGCACTGGATCGGGTCACGACAGTCTGTTTCTTACTCTTCCAAGCTACTGGTGAGCTGCCGATAAATACAATAAAGCCTGAAGTAGACTTTCTATCATTAGAGCACCCAGCGTAGTCTGCATCAGCACAACCTGTAACGGATATAGAGGTATCTCTTCTAAACAGAAGACCAGCACCTGGAGACGACTTCAGATATCTCAAAATCATAAAAACAGCATTCATGTGAGCCTCTCTGGGTTGCTCCATGAATTGACTTACCCTATTCATCGCAAAGGCTATATCAGGTCGGGTAATAGTGACATATAACAGCTTTCCCACGAGCTCTTTATATCGTCTCTTGTCCACCTCCTCAGAGTCATCATCATAAAGTTTAACATTAGAATCCATAGGAGTAGTAGCTGGTCTACATCCTGCCATTCCTGTCTCAGATAACAGATCAGTAACATACTTACTTTGTGTCATTACCATGCCTTGCTCATTTCGTGCAAACTCCAATCCCAAAAAGTAACGAAGTGTACCCAGATCCTTCGTAACAAACTGCTCACTAAGAAAATCCTTGGCTGCTTGAATGCCCTGCTCATTACTACCAGTGATAACTATATCATCAACATACACTAAGATGATCACACTACCTCGTTGGTCTCTCTTTACAAAGAGAGTATGATCTGCTGTAGATCGGACGAAGCCCTTCTGTTCAATCAACTCCGAGAGCTTCTGAAACCAAGCCCGTGGACTCTGCTTCAGGCCATATATGGCCTTATGAAGACGGCATACCATACTGGACTCCCCCTCAGCAGCAAACCCTGGTGGCTGCTGCATATAGACCTCTTCCTGCAAGTCACCATACAAGAAAGCGTTCTTGACATCTAACTGAAATAGGGGCCAGACACGGACAACAGCAACTGCAATGAGAATCCGTAAGGTAGAATGACGGGCTACTGGAGAAAACGTCTCCTGATAGTCCACCACATATGTTTGGGTGAACCCACGAGCAACCAACCTGGCTTTGTATCTATCAACTGTACCATCAGCCCGATGCTTAACTATAAAAACCCATTTGCTTCCGACTATTGACGCACCTGGTGGAGGATGCACAATACTCCACGTACCACGTGACTGCAACGCTGCCATCTCCTCTTCCATAGCTAAACGCCACGGACTGCTCTGTAGGGCCTCCTGATAAGACCGTGGGATGTCTACTGTCGATAACCCAACAACAAACTGGCAAAAGTCCGGGGACAAACGCTCCAACGAAGCCTGAGATCCAAAATCCATCCCATATTTGGGATTCATCGTCCGCGCACGCTTCTGCCGTCTATGAGCAATAGGGATATGTAGGTCATCGACTGGAGGAGTGAAAGTACCATCAGTACCCTGTACATCCATCTGCGCATGCAAATCACCTGTGCCATCAGTAGAACTCAAATGATCAGTACATACCTCGGGCGTGCTGGATGATGGAGGAGGCACATGAGCAGAGGGCCGACGCTGATAGACCTGAGGATAATAAATAGTAGCTGGTGGTGGCGGCGGTGGTGGTGGAGTAGGCTGTGGTGGTGGTGGAGTAGGCTGTGGTGGTGGAGTAGAGCATGGAACAGATGGAGGAGGAGGAGGAGGCACATAGATATCGTCTCCTTCCTCTGAGTGAGTGAGTCTGTCACCTGTAGGAGAAAAATACATAATGGACTCAAAGAAGATGATGTCGGCACTGACATAGTTCCTTCGTCTAACTGGATCAGAACACCGATATCCCTTCTGGGTTTTGGAATAACCCACAAAAACACATTTGACAGCTCTGGGAGAGAGCTTGTCAAGACCAGGAGAAAAACAATGGACAAACGCAACAGACCCAAAAACACGTGGTGTTAGGGAGAAAAGATCCTTCTCGGGAAACGCAGTCAAGAACGGAATCTTCTCCCCTAACACTGTCGAAGGCATACGGTTAAGAAGATAGCAGGCAGTTAGAACCGCATCCCCCCAATAGGAGTGAGGGGCACGGCTCTGAATCAAGAGGGTTCTGGTCATATCCAACAAATGACGATGTTTCTGTTCAGCCACCCCATTCTGTTAGGAGGTATAAGCACAAGACGTCTGATGCACAATCCCATGAGACATAAGAAATTTTGAAAGTTGGGTACTACACAACTCTAGAGCATTGTCAGACCGTGTGTACTTCACTTTAGCAGAGAAAATATTTTTTATTTCAATAATAAAAGACTGAATAACATGACCAGCATCAGATTTATTTTTAAGAAGAAAGACCCAAGATAGCCTAGAGAAATCATCGACATCAACAAGATAAAACATATGCCCTTGAAGATCAGGGACACGACTGGGACCCCAAATATCAAAGTGAAGTAACTCAAACAGACCATGACGACTTGGACCTAGACGACTCTGAAACGACGACCGGTGATGTTTCCCAAGCTGGCACGCCTCGCATTGAAAAGTAGACCTGGGAGAAATCTGTGGAAGGATATGGACCATCTTTTGCAACGGAAGATGACCAAAGCAGAGATGCCATGTGTAAGGAGAGACAGATCCAGCACGAACAGAAGAGACACCAGCATAAGGAGACTGCACCAGTCTATAGAGACCCCCTTGCTCACGGCCAGTTCCAATCACTCTGCCCGTTAGGATGTCCTGAAACACAAGAGCAGATGGGTCAAATATGGCATGACAATGTAAATCTTTAGTGATTTGACTAATCGACAGTAAATTCATTGAAAAATCCGGAGCATAAAGAACATTCTGAAGCCGTATTACAGGGGTCAACTGCACCTCCCCCTGACCAGTAATGGGAGAGTGTGTCCCATCAGCTATCACCACAGATCGTCCAGTCTGAGTTGCATTAAAAACATCCAATTGCTTTTTATCACCACATAAATGATGAGATGCTCCTGAATCCATGATCCATTCTGATAGATCTGCTCTGTAACAACTAGTGAGAGCATATGTTGTACCTGACGTGGATGCTGATGCCGAACCTGCTATCTCTGAAGGTCCTGATGTACTTGCTTGCCCCTGATCTGGCATGATCTCTCTAAGTCGTGCCACAAACTCCTCGAACCTCTGATCGGGTACATGGGAAGGACCCCCATCCTGTTGAGTCTGCTCCGCCACACGTGTTGTAGTAGGAGGAAACCCATGCTTAGAATAGTATGTTTCCTCAGTGTGACCAGGCCTGCGACAGTAAGTGCACGGCTGTCGAGGAGGTCTATACACTCCTCCTCTTCCACGACCACCTCTACCTCGAAACTGTGGAGATCCTCCCCTGCCACGAGATGTTGCCATGGTAGAGGACGTCTGAGATCCGCCATGAGATATGGAGTCTGCTCAACCTGCGATAGGCCTCTTCCATAGGAGGTATGGTAGCATCTGTAAGAATCTGTGCTCTGGCGGCGTCATATTCCTGATCAAGGGCGGCTAGAAATACCCCTGTCATCACTGAGTCCCTATATGCCTTCAATTGCTCTGGTGTGGCTGTCAATGGGATGTACCCGTGAAGCTTCTCAAACATACCCCTCAGAGAGGTATACAGGTTATGAAGAGGACGGTCGTTCTGTCTCATAGTAAAGATGTCATGCTGGAGCTGCAAGATCTTGGACTCGTTCTTCGCCGGAGAATATGTGGCAGCGAGGATATCCCACATAGCCTTCGCAGTGGGTTGACTCAGAATGTCGTTGGCTATCTCCATGGACACGGTACCTGATAACCATACACGTGCATATGCATCATCCGCCTCCCATGAGGCGTTAACCCCAGTCTTCTCAACAGGCTCCTCTTGTGTGAGGATGTGTTTCTTGCCTGCATAAGACTCATGAACTGCATGGCCCACAATTCATAGTTCATGCCGTCCATTTTCACAACGGGTGCTGGACCTTTAAAGGCACCCAGAGACGGAAGATCTACCTTGTTGTCTGACATGATGACAACAAAAAAAAATTCTGCAACTGGGGTTACACGACTAGACAATAATGTCTACGTGAACATTTATGAGGCCGTTGTGGGCGTAGACTTAAACCACAACGCTCTCCATACTCTGAGAGTTCCTTTGACGAGCGCGAGTATTGTGGACTGGATGGGATAAAGCCCAATCACGCGCACTGAGGTCGCGCGTGGATGGCTTCAACGCACAGATGTGGCTGCGCGCTGGAGACGCACGCGCACTGGATACGCACGCGCAGGCAGAGGCGCGCGCTGATGGCGCTCGCGGTGGGGACGCGCGGCAAGGGCGCAGGCCGAGGGCGCACTTATCCGCGTTGACGAAGCACGCACAGGCAAAGGTGCGCGCTTGTGGCACTCGCTAGCAAGTAGGCGCGCACGAGGAGTCGTGCAGGCGAGGATGCGCAAGCGAGGAAGGGGCTCAGCCGCGCGTTGGCGAGGAGGCGCACGTCGAGGAGGGGTTGCCGCGCGTGCGGCGGAAGCGGCGGCGGCGCCAATCGAAGAGAGAATGAGAGGCCGACGGGTGGGGTAGGGTAGGGTTAGGGTTTCAAGAACTCCGGTCTAGGACCGTCGCTCTAATACCATGTTGGAGGAAAAATAAGAGATAATCATTCATCAAACCCTAGAGCTCTCTTATATAGGAGAAAAGCTCTATGGTACAGAGACATGACAATTAAGGAACAAAATAACATAATTATTTTATTCTAACAATTTGCATGAACCTTTAAACTTCTTTAATTTACATTTTCCATCATCGAATGCGTAGCTTGCTTCACATCTAAATATAAGCTAATACAACAAAGGTTTATCAGCATCAAAATATGCATGCATGACCCAACAATCTTCTCTTTTTATGATGATAAAATTGTTTAGAAGTGTTTTGCATCTAAGTATAGTGATCTTGCAGAAAAAAAAATAGAAACATCTCCCCCTTTGAAAACTTGAAACGTTTGAAAAACACTTTTTTGTACACATCCCCCACTGGCATTATCAAAAAGTGAAGTTTATAATTTCAAAAAAAAAATAAAAAATAACTTAGTAGGCACCAAATAATATTTTGATACCAAACATAAACCTTTCCTTTTATCTTTCGAGCTCTACTTTTTTCTTTTGCTTTAGAGATCCCCTTAGTTTCATATTTAAAGCTCCTCCTAAACAGTAGGAATGGAGGGATTATAGCCAATGCTATACATGAACTTATCTAAATAGAAATGACAAGAAGTCACCTGGAATTCCGGGCAGAGGTAGACTTCTCCACCATTGTACCTCCTTAGTGGTTGCATCCATCATTTTCCTTTAATCAGATGCTCCTTTAGTATTGCGGGTTCCATCCCTAAGTGTAGTTTGACCTTTGGTGCCCTGCTTATCTTGGTCTAATGGACCAAGGTACCCCCAAGTGTAATCTTTTGTACCATTTACATTTTAGGTCCTTGAGTGTTATCTTAAAATTTAAATTATGTGTCAAATTAAGTCAACTAAATCATTTCTCTTAGGGCCTGTTTGGTTGCTGGGTTGGACTGGGTTGGCCCAACCCTGGTTACTATTCACAAGGGTATTTCCTCCTCACAGATTACTATTCACCCACCCCAACCTAGCCCAACCCAACCCAGTCCAACCCAGCAACCAAACAGGCCCTTAGAAATCACCTCCGATTAAATGGTACAGTATCCTAATATTTTCAAATGGTACACTGCGATGATACTTTGGAGACAGTGACAATGGCAGCACTGAGTATTCAGCTTTCAAAGATTTAGTAGTGCTTGTTGGTTTTGCCAGCGGTTTGCAGAGTTTTGTTTCACGGAGTTTTGACAGGTTTGAAGCACGATTCTTCCCCAGGTCCATACACAATTGTCACTGGGAGTTTTATATGTAGCAGACTTTATATGTCATGATGGTAATGGAGTTGATGGAAAGCAACAATGGTTCAAATAGACTGAACAAGTTCTTCGTATTAGTGGTTCCTAAGCATTCTTCAACATAAAGAGCAAGAGGTTGTCAACTAATTGCATTATCAAATCTGGTTTACCTTGTGATATCAAAGGACTGCAGTTGGTGCCTCATTTTGTAATCCTCATAATCTATTTGCCTTTCTTGTGGGTCGATAACACGAAAGCCTACAATTTCCTGGTTAATTCCTATGAAAATCCTTTTCTTTGGAGTTTAATGTAGAAAAATAACTTCACTAAATGCGGATCTCTGGAATAAGTGTTGCCTTACTGAAACACCAGTCTCAATTTCAATTAACACCAACAGTGGCAATTTGGGGATAAAGAATGAAGACCAGTGAAAACACATCAAGCCACATCAATAAAAATCTGAACTTTTACATCACTCCGTTTCTATTATCCTTCTCAATGGAAACGTACCTGTTGGAGTGCATGAGGGCGAGCTTCAAAGGGCCGTACTGGAGCTCCGCCCGCCGCAAGGTGCAGATGTTGACGGTGAAATCGAGGCCCTCCGAGTGGAATCGTGCGGCCCTGGGTAGTGGGATTTTATTGTCAGTAAAATAGCTAAGTGACAGATGGTATTCAATTGGAATGAAAATTTAGATAGTAAATTGGTGAGATATTTTTTTTAAAAAAAAGAGTGATCATTTTTACGTTAAAAGTGATCAATATTCTAAAAGTAGTAATTAATGTACTGATGAAGAGGGAAGAATTGGAATAAAATCGAGTGCATGAATTCATGGAGATTGTCTAAATTACCAATCAATGCATTCCTGTCTTTTAGAGTGTTCTTTTCGAAATACCCATTTCTCCCCATAACCATTGTTACAATATTCGAATTTTGAATATCTATCAAAGGAGACTTTGATACTTAATCAAATGAGATTTGATGCTCATTATTCCCTTCCATTTACAATTATAAAAATCCGTTTACTCCTGAAGTCCAATCCCATTCGCTTCCTTCCTTTGTGCTTGGCACGAGTTGGAGCTAAGATATGTGTTGGACCCATAGGAACACTAAAAAGGATTCTTGATGGTTGCCTTCAATTCAAATTTAATGTGCATGATATTTTCGTGGTGAAACTAGAAATTTTATCAACGAGACCTCAAGTATATGGTTATCATTTATGCTCAAAATTGAAAAAAATGTATTTTAAATGACATTTTTAAATAGAGTTAATATTTTCAAACAATTATTTTTTCAAATTCAATAAACTTATAATTTAAATATTTTAAATCTATTAACGAGGTTGGATTTTCAAACAAATTATTATTTTTGTTTTTTATTGTGTTTTTTTAATTTTGATAAATATAATAATTTCAAATTATCTAAATATGTCCTTAATGCTAAATTATCAGGTACACCATGGCAAAAAGGAAGCAACAAATAATTTAGATGGCTTTTACAATGAGCTTTGAGTCCATTAGGATTGTAATGAGTACATTCATTTTTATTAATATTTTCTATCATTTTGAGTATAATACTTATTGGTTTACAAATGTTATACATATTCTTATTACTAGTAATCATTTTCACAAAAATAAACCTTAAACCAATACGAAATGATTGTACCTTTATTTCCATTCATATTAATGACCATTTCATATTAATTTAAGGTTTGCATTTGGTAAAGGTGATTGCTAATAGTAAGAATATGATATAATAGTTGCAAACCAATAAGTATTATCCTCAAAACAATAGAAAACATTAGTAGAAATGAATGTTCTCGTTACAATCCTAATATGCTTAGAGGTCCTTGGAAAGTTTCTCATTATTTTATTTATTAAGGGTGCTAGAAAAAATGACTGTAATAAATGAGCTTGAATCTCATTTTTATCGAATTATACCTATTTTTTAATATTTTAAAAGTGATACTTTTTTTAAAAGAAGGTAAATTTTGGATAAAGGAAACTCGAACCTGCTCCATAATAAGTATACTACTCTACCACCATACCAATAAGTTAGTTTGTAACTTTATTTTTGAAGAACTAAATTAATATGTAGGGCGGGGCCATATTGAAAACTTGTGACATTTTGCAAGCAAAATACATACTCGATTCGTCCTTATTTTCATGGTTCGTTACTATCAACGGTAAAAAATTACCCCCTTTTATTATGACAATTTTGAAACATATATCATACTTAATTGTGGGAAAAGGCTTTGTTGTTGTTGTTGTGTTATAGCATAACTGTAAATACAAGGAATATTTACACCCATAACCCTAAGTAGTTTCGTATTTATGTACATAACCCTTGATAATCACGAATCACACGAGAAACTTTGTATAGTCACTCTATATCACACACATAACCCTCAAGAATTACACGAAAAACCCTGAATAGTCACTCCATCTCACATCCATAACTATGAGGGTTATTTATGTAAATACAAAACTACTCAGGGTTACGAGCGTAAATATTCCTAAATACAAGTGGATAGCAATTTCTTTCCATTAGTTGTGAATCGGTGCTTTTAGATATCATTATTAATGCCCTCTATAATGTTGCTTATGGAGTCTCTTTTCAGTTCTTGACCAGTTGATTCGACCATCATAGCATGTAGTTTTAATGCAATGAATCTCTCATAGTACTATAATTAAATATCACATATCTCTGTATTCTTATAAAATTCACAATATTATTACACTTATTCCCTTTTACTGATTTTGACTTGCTCTTTCTGTATATCAGGCGAACTTGTTACTTATCAGGTGAACTTGTTGCTTCCATGTTTTGTTAGGTAAAGATTTTTGGGAAGGAAGGATCGATATCCATTTGTGATGTTGTTTTGCATATAGAGATGATGACCGGACTTGGAGCTCTGAGGCATGATCGTTTCCTTTGATCCCCCAACTCACTTTGGCTCTAGATTTTGATCTCTTTTCAATTCTTAGTGTTCTTTTGATTTTTTGTAGTTCTCTATGGGTCGTTTGATAGATGAATTAGAGGGGGCCAAGTGATAGAATGACAAGAAATAGATGACACAACTGATATTCCAAACAAGGAGGAGCATAACTGATATTGCAATATCAGAGGCACAACTGATAAAAGCCTTAAAATATTACATTGCATTCATGCAACAGAAGTCAGGGCCTCGACCGCATTCTCTCCCTACGTAGTATGCTTAGATTTGTGTACATTAGTGCAATCGTATGATGTAAATCTGTTAACTCTGCATATAAATCTCCATCGTCATCGTAGTAATACATGAACAGTGATGTTTGACTTTATGAGGAGTTAATCATTGTCAGGGACATAGATTGTGGTGAGTATCTGATGGATCTCCAATTCATCACCTTCGTTCTTTCATTTTGACCTTAAATCCCTAGATAAATGCCTATAAATAATATTAATTTTTACAAAATAACACTCATAAATAGACCTAAAAATACTATATAAATATATGTATTTAATTCCAAAATAAAAGCATAACGGAAAGAAAAGAAAAAAAAAGAAATGAATACACAAAAAACTCTAACTTTATTCATCAATAAATAGCCTTTTGGGTCCTATTTTGTTTTTCAATTTTTATACGTCAAATAATAAAACCCTCAACATGAAACTTGTACATGAAAATACAAAGAAAAATATATAATTAATTTCACACAAAAAATGCACGGTGCACCTAGGACACTCAAAACAAAAGGCCATAAAGAAAACTTCACAAACATGCATTTTCTCCATATGAACTCAAAATTGACCAAACTCACATTTCTTGTTCATAAAATTAAATTATCTATTTTATGAAGGTGGTTTCATCAAAAATAAAACTCATATGCAAAAGTTAACTTTTGGGTCCCTATTGTACTGTATGCATGTATATAAATAATCAAAGAATTCATTCTTTACATTTTTATTATTTTTATATTTGTAAATAATTGTAAATATTATATAAAAGACAATAAAAATATAAACATAAAATGAATGCACTAAAGTGCATTAAAATAAATAATGTATTAAAATATATAGGCAATTTATACCTATGCAATACATATACATGTTTATTTAAGTATATAAATAAGATCAGAAAAATATATAAATATGCATTTAATTATAATTTGAATATATGAAATATGTAAATATAATGATAAAATACATAATACAAAATAAAAATAAAAGACCTAAAATACAGGTAAATATACATATGCATATATTTGTAAAATTTAACACCTAATAAATATGTCTGTAAAATAAATAACAATATCCATAAAATAATACATAAAATAATAAACATTTTTTTATTAAAAAATAATAAATTTTATTATTATTTTTAATCCTCCTAATAAAGGATTTATATCTCGGATTTTCCTGATTGGTCCAGGTGGACCAATCATGGAGCTCCTTTTGTTGACCCAGCAGGTTAACTATTCTTGCCAATCACTCGCTCTTATCAGAGCTCGTGACCTCTGATTTTATCCCTCTTCGTGGCAATGATCCATTGCTCGATGAGCCTTGGTTCCTTCACCAATTACCTTCCTCGTACATCCCTCCATCGCGCTAGCTCCTTAGCATCCACCAACTATGCTACATCCTCATACAATCGCCCTTGCCTTTTTTCTAAAACCTTCGCCTATAAATAAACCCCAACTTCCCCCTTTTGAGTTTGATCCATGTTTCTTCCCATAACCCTAATAGGAATCGTAGGGTTGACTGATCTTGGTGACAACAATTTCCTCCCCTCCTTATCGTCATGAAGGGTCGATTCGTGGTGATCTAAGGTCCACCGGAGCTCCTCCAGCAAGACTCTCTGCTCCTTGGTCGATAGGGCCAAGTATGAGTTGTTAGTTAGGTTTTATCTTTGCAATTTAATTTAGCATCATAGTGTAGATTTTAATGCATGCAACTATTAGTTACATTAGTGTAATTGCATAGATTTGTGTTTGTCGGAGCCTTAAGATCCTGCTCAAAATCACAGTGACTCATCCATGCTTGACCTACCATTTCATTCCTGAAGCCTTCTCCATCTTTTGCCCCACTTATCATCCTTGATTCTGCAAGAATCAATGTTACCAAGCTTCTTCTCCCATCGCTGCCTAGAGCTCATTGCCCCTCCATTCCACCAAGCGAACCGGCTTCATCTTGGGTCGGGAGCTCTACTTCTGAGCCCTCGAAACTTTTGTGCAGGATACCAGGCCTCAAAGACCCGCTTGGAGCTCCTTCAATTCTCATCTTCTGCTTCAGGTCAAGGCTAGACCATTGAAGACCTCATGTCCTATTTGAGGGGGCCTAGAAGTTATTGGAGGCTACATGCAGGTGTGGCCGAAGCCCAGGAGCCTGCTGGGCTTGTCGGAGAAGATGGTAGCGGCTGGAATCGAGAGAAATCGATGATCAAAGCTCACCTAGGGAGGTGTTCTTGAGTGTTCTTGTAGTTATAATCCCCTCCATCGGATCTAAGACACGGTCCAGATCTAATCTGGGTCATACAATATTAGGCGAAGCGATACATGTTATCGGTCATTGATCTGGCTAAGTGGACCGTGGCATTGAGCGCCCTCAGATGACACCTGTTTTGGGTAAATATTTAAGTAGCCTCGTTGCTTTTGTATTTTACATTTAAGTCATGTAAATATTCTGCAACATTTAAATATTTTTGGAAACATTGCAGTAGACCCCTCAGACATCTTGTATATTGCAGAAAGGTCCCTACACCTCATGTGTTGTGCCACATGATGCACTCTGATATGTGCAAGCTAGCCCTTGCAACTTTTAATTATTTATATTTAGTCTTTAAAATTTGTATACACGTGTTATATTTTGGGATGTTTTTCACAATCTCCTGTACTTTACTTTTATTACAAAAATACCCTTACCATGTTGTATATTTTATTTCTTGCTTTTCTATTTTTATTAAATAGCTCATGTATACTAAATTTATGGGGAAAATGTGGTAGATGCCTCTCACCTTGCTTGTAGATGCACGTACTTTTATTTAGGCATTTATTTTATTTTATTATTTTCTAAAATTCAGTTATGAGCTATTTATTCTGTGTCTAAGCCTAAAAATAAAAAAATATAAAATCTCTTTTAAAAATCCAAAAAATAGAGTTAATTTATTATTATATGTTTTATCAACTCCAAACCAAAAGTAACAAACAATATAAAAAGAAAACAC
The DNA here is from genome assembly GCA_037367405.1 of Ottelia alismoides. NCBI lineage: Eukaryota > Viridiplantae > Streptophyta > Magnoliopsida > Alismatales > Hydrocharitaceae > Ottelia > Ottelia alismoides. The sequence continues at coordinate 553,315 of JAZKJV010005306.1, read as the reverse complement.
TACAAATCATAAAAACCTTAAAAAACCTATAAAAATCATTAAAAATATTTAAAATCTAAAAAATAGTTTTCTATTCTATATTTTTATTGTTATTATATATTAAAAATAGTTTTAAGAAATTTTGGACCTATTATCTATTTTTAACACCCAAAACAATTCGGCTTATTTATACTACTCATTCTTTTGTATAATTAAAAAATATATAAAAATTAGCAAAAATTATATAAAAATCCTAAAAATAGAGAAAAATATTAAAAACATAAAAAAATATTTTTAGAATTTTAAATATATTTATATATATATATATGAAATTAAAGAACACCATATATACTATATATACATATTATACTAATATATACTAATTACTATTATTAAATAAAATATATTTAAAACCTTTAGAAAATAAAAAGGATTGTTCCTTTATATTTATATATATTTATTATATATATTTTATACTCGAGAATTCAGGAATTCATACATGATCTAATGTATAGGAATATTATACTCATTTTGATCGTTATTCAGAGATGATCAAAATAATGTACACCCAAATTGGAGTCTCGAGGTGCGAGTACGTTCAACCTTAGTATGTCAAACGAATGAAGAGAAAATGAAAAAAATATAATTTTTTCTGTTGTCTGTTTGCAACAGATTCTATAGTACAACATCTCTTCCATTTGGCCCAAATAAGCGGCTTTCCACTTGGCAACACAAGAATAACTTTCCCCTTATTTATATCAACTCCCCATTCTCTTCGTTCTCTCTTTTCTTCTTCAACGAGAGAGCCTAAAATTTTTTCTCCTTATGTGTGGCTACTGCCAAAGTAGTAGGAGTGTTGTCTTCATCGGCAGTCCCTTATTGGAGCACCTACAGTTACCCCCTGCAGCAGCAAGCTGCTGCTGTCTAGCAGCTCAGGAGGTTGTTGCTTCCAAATCATAGGGGCTAGAGCCTCCCTTGCTACAGCTACTTCTTCAAGCAGTTGTGGTGCAACTTCAAATATGTAAAAGGAGTTTCTACTTCTTGCATTTGGGGAACCTCTACTCCTTGATTCCATGGAGTTGTTGCTCCTCAAGAATTAAAAGCTCTTGCATGCTGATCTAATCTCCAAAAATGGAGATCCAAAAGGTACAATCCTCATTCTTTTCCTTCTTGCTGCCATACATGAAGTTTCTACACCTTTTGATCCCTTATTGATGCTCTTTTCTGGAGTAATATGTTGCTGGAAATTTGGGTTTTGTTAATGAAATAAAATTTTGAATTTATAAATTTTAGATCTGATTTAATTCGGTTGCTCAATTATATGGAAATCAGTGAATACTTGTAAGGATATAGTTTGGTTTTTAAAAAAATAATAAAGGTTTTAATACATGCATATATATTTTAACTATCACGTAATTGTTTGATATGTATACCCAAGGAGTTGCCTGATTATATATAGTGCTATATTTTTCTAATTGAAAACAATAAAAATAGAAATTTTATATATACTTCAATATATAATAAGTTATTAGGTACATATATTAGATTTTGGATTGTTTAAAAAGAATATGAGAATTTTTGGGTTTCTGGTTATTTAAGTCGATCTCCAGTTAAAAAAATCTTTTTCTTTTTGTTGGTTAATGACCGTCCGACAGTTAAATATCAAGTAATATCAAGGTGGTTGCGACCCCAATCAATCGGACGAGCTCAATCAAGAAGAAGAAACCACTCAAGATAGAACAAAAACAATCAACGCATGCGTAAGCGGTTCACTATTTTATTAACTAGGTATGGCAATCAGGGTCCAACACAAGGAGCATGAAAAATCTACGAAGTAGTCAAATCTCAGAAATAAAATAAAAGATTTTTTAGTGGTTTTTAATTTTGCAAATTTTTTTAATTTTTAATAAGGAAGCAAAATCAATCAACCAATAAAATAAGGCAACACAATATTTTTTTGGATTTTTCTTTACAGCTAAAAATGCTTAGAAAATTAAGACAAAAATATTTTTAGATTTTATATATTTTTAGTTATTTTTGGTAATTTTACGAGAATTTTCAAATATTTTTGGAGTTTTATAAAAATCATAGAAATCTCAACAAGACAAATAGTGCAAAGCTATGATTAAATTGCAAGTTAAATGTATTTAAAAGACCCTAAAGTCCTAAATAACAATTTTATGACAAAATACAAATAGAAACCTACAAACATTAACTAAAAATGGAATTTTTGGATTTTTCTTGGATTTTATATGCTTTTTATATGTTTTTAGGTTTTTGTAATTTTAAGGTTTTTAGAATGAATTTTCAAACAAAGTTAACACTGTAGATAAGACACATAAAAAGACACTAACATGAATTTTTGGAATTTTTTTAAAGTTTTTCCAAATTTTTATAAATTTTCTAAGATAAACAGGGATATTTTTAGGGGGTTTTTATTTTTCAAAAATATTAAATGCAAATGAATTAATCCAGGAAAATTATACTAAATACTACACACTAATAGAGTTAGTAGCAATTTTTATGTAATTTTTTGAATTAATATGCTATTTATTACGTCTAAAATACCATGTGTAATTAGGCACAGTTTGCAGGGACCAATTAACAAACAAAATAAGTTTCTAGGCCAAGAAATAACACCTTTTAAAAATCTAAGGTTGTATTTGCAAAAAAATCCAATCAAGCACATGCAACACACGTGATCCAGACTCACAAGGTATATTTGCAAATATTAGAAACATGCCATTCAATTCAGAACATATAAAAAGTGCAGGGCATACAGTGCAAATAACCCAAAAGTCACGTGGACATGCACGTGCCACAAACTGAGAGGGACTAAAATGCAAATAGCTAAAAATACAAGGTCCAAACTACAAAATATCATAACTACATTATTTATTTAGTGGACTGAGATGAAATAACTAAGCGTATGAGGGTAAAAAGGAAATATACCTTTGTCAGACATGTGACAGGTGGAGGAAGGCGTTGGCATACGACTCTGATCGCCCGTCTGCAAAGTGATCTGACGGTCCAGAGAATGTCGGGGACATGCAGTCAGATTTGACGTGTCGTCCCTAATCCAACGGTCCGGAAGGCTGCTCTGTCGGGTGGCTCCGATGTGATATGGCAGAAGGGGGCCTATCCAACGGCGGGTAGGGGGTCAGCAAGAACACCTCCTGTGCGAACTTCAATCGGCCAAGGGTAGAGATCTATTGCCCTGATGAAGCATCCGAAGGCTTCGACAGTGTCGTGAGGGGGTCCCGCGTCAGGTAGAGGGCTCGGATGGAAGTGGCGACGGTCGGATGAGTGTAACGGTGAAGGGCGTCCTGGAACAGCTCTACCGGTGCGACTGGGAGATAGAATGAGGTTACAGGTGCGCGTGAGTACCTGCAAAGGATAGAAGGACTCGGGGCAGAGCTCCGGTCCACGTGATTGCATACAGTGGGAAGCGGAACAAGTGGGGGTAGAGCTTTGGGTCTCCGGCGAACACGGGAGGTGGAGACTGACCTAATCTCGACCCAATGGTCGAGACTTAGGGAGATCAGATTAGGCAAGAGGGTGCAAGGTGAACTGGAGCGTCGATCGGAATAGATGGGGGTACGTAACGAGGCTCCAACCAGATGGTCGGAGCAGAGGTGACTGTGGCGGCGGTGAAAGGGTAGACCGAATCGAAATGGATAATACAGATGGGAAGGATGATACCTGAAGCTACCAGCGGATGAGCGAACTCCAGGCTAAGGGGGTGGATGGGTCTTGGCCTCGATCTGTTGCGACTGACGAGAGAGGCTGCATGCAGCGGAGGTCTCTGGCCACGTTGGTGAACTGCGGCCTTTAAGCCACCAACCTTTGCTCACAAGACTCCTCCAAGATGTTGTCACTCGGCTAGAGGTGTCTAGGGGTGAAGGAAGATGCGAGGCACAAGCTGAGAGGTGCAAGAGGCGGGAGAAGATGTTAAATAGGGGAGCCAAGGGTCTAGAAGGATCGACGATTCTCGCGAAACCCTAAGCAGATCCGGCAAGTCTTGACCTTCCCTTATCTCTCTCTACTTATTTTATTTTGCGATCAGGGCAAGTCTTGACCTTCCCTTGGGATTTGGATCACTCTATATTTATTCTGAATATATCATTCTTTTTCTTTTCCTTTATTCTTTTATTTTTGCCAAAAATGCATGCTAAATGTGCAATATTAACAAGAGCATGCAGAAAGCTAATTTATTACATTTACAGGTATTTGTAGGGTATTTTGCCAAGAAAAAGAGCTAAAATAAAAGAATAAAGAGTGAGAATCATGGATTCATCACCCCCTATACTTTACCTTTGCTAGTCCCTTAGCAAACACTTATTCGAAAAAGAAGTGGAAATAAAAAAGAAATAAAAAGAAAAAGAATCAAAGTTGATTGTTAAATTTATCTTCATTAAATTGGAGTATGGATCTCAGTCAGACCTTTGGATTATTAGTTTGTCAGAACTTTATTGGGAAATAGGTTTAAGACTCAACATTCTCCAAATTCCACTATTCTATGGTCAAGACTCCTCAATAAACTAGATCAGAACAAGTCTACATATGCAAATTCTAATGACTATACATCTTTCCTTGTACCGTGTAAGTGATATGTAGCTCCCCACCTCAGAAATGACAAAGCGACAACCTCCCTCGATAAGGTAACTCTAATTCCCTAGTCTAACACCTCTTTCCTCGATGAGCGGGTTATTCATTTCTAAGTTCAAGTTCAACCAGTTCAAGAAGAGGGGAAAGAAGAGAATGGACCATGACCAGTGTAGCCATGTATCCCTTGGAGCAAAGCCAGTGTAGCTAAGTCTCCATCTGCAAGCTTCCATGAGATGATAAGGTGGAATACATAAGCTTCACTTACTCACTATATACACTCCGACGGGCATTTTATTTTCAATCAGGCATGTCCCCCTTTTTTGGAGTTTTTAATATTTTTGCGCATTTTTTCGATGTGCATATATACAACAAATTACATGGTGCAGCATGTACATAAGGAGTTTTTTCTTCTTGAGCTAGTAGACTATCCCTCTTTTGAAGTATTATTGCAACCCACAGACTCCTTTCTTTAGACCTCAATGCTACTAGACCAGGTTCAATGCTACTAGACCAGGTTGAGGTGCACATCCATCCCTAAAGGAAGATGAGAGGTTCCGCCTAAAAGTACTACCCTCGTATGCTACCCCAAGCCAAGGAATTCTGCCTCCTTACCACTTCATCCGTGTTGAGCTACGTGTAAGGTGCGTGTCCAAGTCAAGCCATTATCTCTTAGAGTCATGCGTGCATCATTAAGTGTTATACTTAGGCTCATCAAGATGACATGTGAACATAGCCTAGTGGACTCAAAGAATTAAGTCACTATGGACTTGAAGAATCTTAACCCCAAATCCTATAAGGTTCCTCTGAAGTTAAGTGGACTAAGGTCTTAACTAAGATCCATTTTCCAATTTAATTCCAGACTAGTTTGAATGTCAACTATGATTCGGAAGAATATACAAGTAAATATGTACAAAAATCTTTTTGTGTAATTTTTCACAATATACAATTTTTTTATGAAAAATATTTGAACGTAAGGAAGAAGGGGAAGTTTTGTAAAGTATTTACAAACATTTACAAACAAATTTGTGCAAACTTTTATTTTTCAAACATTTTTCAAAAATTTGTACTATATACATAGCTTTGATACAAAAATATTTACAAACTTTTTCCAATCAAAACATTTTTGCAAACGTTTGTACAAAAATAGTTTTTATAAGATCTATTTACAAGTGCATGTACAAAAAAAAAATTAAATTTTTTGTGATTTTTAGCCATTTTATTTAACACACTCACACAAAGTACGAGTTATGACTAAAGTAGATATACAATATATACGACACCCCCTATACTTAGCTCGAACGATGTCCTCAGAGTGATCAAAGAGCGATGAAAGGAAGACATACGGGGAATACAATGAATAGAGGTCGGTAATCCCCCTATACTTAGGATTAAGTAATCCTAAGTATAGCAATCGATACACACGGGGAAGACCGAGGGTTAGGATGTACAGGGAAAATCAAGGGTTAGGATGTACAGGTAGAAAGAGGTAGATCCAAGGGCAGAGAGGGGAAGCGCGTGACGCAAGGGGAAGCAGCCATGTGGGTGGCTCAGAGGGTGCCACGTGACTCAATCAGATTATTCAGAAAAGGAAAAATAATAGGTAAATACAAAAGAAATAAATGGAGGAATTCGTAAAAAATCAAAACATGAAAATTGTAGATCTCAAGGAGATCTACAAGTTTTGTGTTAAACAAAAAGTCAAAAGAAATCAAATAAACAACATACAATTTTTGAAGTATTTTTAGTGAATAAAAACACTTGATTTTAATGGCTTTGTTATTTTTTTGTCTTTTTGATTTCTTTTACACCAAAACAAATATCTACAAAATTAATCTAGTTTTTTTGGGCTTTTAATAAGAAAAAAATAAAGAAAACATAAGGGTTAATTTATAGAAAAAAATTATGGTTAATTACAGGAGAAGGGTTTATTGATAAAGACGTGGAATTAATGAAGATTTGCAATGAAGTGCTTATGCTTTGAGGATAATAAGGGAGTATAGTGATGGTCAATCAGAGATTCAACACTCCCCCGCCCCATTTTTTATTTTTCTTTGAAAAGTGCATCTGTTGATCATCGTCACTATATCCCTACATTATGTCATTCAAGTTTCATGCGAAACGGAGACTCTTACAGCCTCCATCCAGACAATCATTTTTTAATGATCGTAGAATTTTTTAATGATAATAAGGGAGTATAGTGATGATCAATCAGAGATTCATCACTCCCCCGCCCCATTTTTTATTTTTCTTTGAAAAGTGCTTCTGTTGATTATCGTCACTGTATCCCTACATTATGTCATTCAAGTTTCGTGTGAAATAGAGACTCCTACGACCTCCATCCAGACAATCATTTTTTAATGATTGTTGAATTGCTGAAATCGAGCCCATCTGGATGGAGGTAGGAGTCTCTCTTTCACACAAAACTTGAATGACATAATATATTGATATAGTGATGAAAATCCACATAAGCATTTTTCAAAAAAAAATAAAAATGAGAAAAATGGGAGGGGGGAAACCAATATAGCTCTCCTAGGGGCATACATATATATATATATATTACTTGATGTCCATAGTATTGAAGAGAGATATGTAGAGCTTGAGGCAGGGGGGAGAGAGATAATAGAATGGAGAGGTATTTTTAAAAAAAGATATAGTGAATTCTAAATATATGAGAGAGAGAGAGATCAACGTGATTTTAAAAAAACAGAGGGAGGGGAGTTGCGGGAGAAAGGGTGAGATGAGAGAGGGACACGAGATGGGTCCACCATATGACATCTTCTATTTGAGAATAGAGATGGAAGCGGGGAGAATGGAGAGGCACTAGGGCATCCTCGTGTCCAAAAGCTAGGCAAAAACCTAGCTTTAATATATGTAATAGATATTCCTATAATGAGTGGACATTAAAAAGTATATATATATATATATGTCGGGATATGAAGAATGCATAATGAAGTCAAAGTCAAAGCAACCAACGATCACATCGATCCTACTAAACAACAACATCAAGAGAAGATATGGCTACACTAGTCACAATTCATGGAGACACTACTTCCAATTCTCGGAGTCAGATGAACTTGAACTTCAAATGAAATACCATGTTCCCTAAGAAAGAGTAACTAGACAAGGAACTCTAAGGGTACCTTGTTGGAATTGTCAATCTCATCAACTCCTTAAGTTGAAAGATCTAACACCCTTCACACATAGTACAAATTGAGTTCAAGATTATTGGAGTGTATGGTGAAAAAGTGGGTTTGAGTTGATTGTTGAGGTGAACATGTATGAAGATTTATGGAACTTAAGGATTGTTTAGTCACAAATCATATATCATAAACCTAGCGAAGTTCCTTCACATTGATAATCCAAAGGTCTAATCATGTTCAAAACTTTGACTATGTGAAGATTGATTTAAGAAATAAAATATTTCTAAGATCTTAATTTCCTTTCCTTTTCTTTTCTTTTTTATCTTGCACTTATATATCTAATGATTGTTTGTTAAAATATAAGTAATGTTTAAGTAGAAGGGAATGATAAATCCTAGATTCATCTCCTTTGTTCTTTTATTCTAGCAAAGAATCGAGGTAAGAGACATGTGAATATGCATTAATTTATATACTAACAAAATGCATCTCATGAATAAAAATGTGTTTTTAATAAATAAATAATCTAAAATAAAAGAATAAAGAAAACTACGAAAAGATGATTTTAATATGTAAGTATGTAGAAACCAATCCTAACCCCAGAGCTCAAGTCAGCACTAACTCAATTGACTAAACTAAAGTGGGAAAAGATAGGGGAAGGTCCAAGAAAACCCAAAAAAACCAATTCCCTCGAAGGCGATATACTCACTCTAATGTACACTATCATAAGTTGAGTTTGATTGAGTCGCTCATTTAATGATAGCATACAAGAGATGGAAATGCCTAGAGACCACCCATGATGGTACATCCAAAGAAAAGGAATCTCGTTTCAGAATACTCATCCTTAACTACGAAATGTTCAAGATGCAAAATAGGAGAGACTATCAAGGGTATGAATGTTTATTCATTTCTATAGTGTATCAATAGAGAAACATGGAAGAGCTTTCCTAACTAGAGATCTCACTAGTAAAATCATCATCTCACTCTCGACAGAGTGGGAATGCAAAGTGACTGCAATAGAGGAGTCAACAGATTTTAGCACGACTTCACTAGAGGATCTCATAGGCAATCTTCCTACCTATGAAATAAAGTTAGAAAAGATAAATAAAGAAAAAGAAATTGTGCATAAAATGCTAGCTTTCTCAATCAACAAGGAAGCCTTAGAAACGATCTGGTTATGATAATGATATTACATTCATGACCGAATAGTGCAAGTCTTTCCTCAAGAAGAGAAAGTACGAAAGAGAAATGGAATATTTTCAATGCGAAAAGGTGGGTCACATTTTAGAGATTTCCCTAAACTAAAGAAGAACTTCATGAAGTAAGAGAAAAAGTCCAAGAGAAAGGAATGCAAGTGACATGGGAAGACTCAAGCAGTAATGAAGATAAAAGTGAAAGTATGCACATGAGATTAGTTGGATTGGTCGAATCCAACTCGTAGGATTCTTTAGACTTTGATACTGATGTAAGCAATCTTTCTTATGATGAAATTTATAATAGTTTTCAAGATCTTTTTAAACAAGTTATAAAATATGAGAAGGAAACATATTTTCTTAAAAAATAAAAAATAATAAATGATGCTTCTTTTTTAAAATAACTTATATATTCTGAAAAAGGAAAATGAATTGCTAAAAAGGATCTGACTAGTTTTAAAGATAAAGTTACATGTTTGGAAAAAGAATTTAGTGAGTTCAAAAAGAAGTTTGCTTTTGTATCTGCTTCTGAAAAGGAAAAATAGATAATCAAGCTTCCAGTTCTAAATATTTTAATTCGAGGAGAAATAAATTTATCTGGGTACTAAAAAGTCACATCTCAGCCTAACAGTGTAGGACTTGAAACAAAATATACCAAAGGACTTCTTTGCAAGTATTAATGAACAAGGGGAAATAAAAAAGAGGAGGTAATATCAACACTAGCATCCAAGATGGGTCCCTCCAAGCCAAATGACAATCACGATTAAAATCACAAATGGATGTCATCTTCATGGACAAGGTGTCAAAGCTGGAGAAGCCCGCTACTGATTTATGAACGTCAAATTCGCCTCTTTAATAATCTAAAATAATGTCGTAGTATAGGAGGCGAATTTGGTTCAGCAAAAACCACGAACTTTGAATGTCGTGGAATATTTTTACTTGGCAAGTCTACCAAGGTCGAACACAGGGACACAAATACCTAATCAGTTATCGAATTTTGATTCATGAAGCACAATGTGAATTAATTTCAGTTCAGGCCCAGATGAAGATCTATGATATTTACAAAGCGATGCCATGATGCATGCATTTTTTAATAGGTTTTTATGTGAGTTAAAGTGATGCCTGAATAATTGTGCAATGTTACAAGTGAGCTAAATAAAAGGCTACAATTATACCCTAAAAATATGAGCAATAAAATATAAACAGAAATCAGAGTCATTTTAATCCGATCATTAAATCAATCGTCCAATCAGAGCAAATACAAGGATAGCAGGGTCTATTTTATCACATAAAAATTCACTTCATTAAAAATAGTGATCAATGAGAAAATTAGATATGTTAAGATGTAGAGGATAAAATAAGGATCAAAATGACACTAAAATCATGCAATTTGGACCTACGATGCTCAAGTTATGCTAGAAATAATGCAGGGGCATAATTGTAATAAAAATGCAAGAAAATAAAGGGATAAATATTGCATTTAGGTCCCTAGAGGGACCTAAATGCAAATACCAAAAACCGGCCTGGGTCCTATGCAATTTTCCCATATGCGTGGGGGCCTTTTGTAATTTCAGAAACTATAGAGGGCTCCCCTGTAAAATACCCAGGCACGCACGTGAGGCACGTGCCTGGGGACCATTTTGTAATTCTTCAAAATAACCGGGTCTATCATGTAATTTACCCAGGCCCCCACGTGCGAGGCACGTGAGGCGCCCAGGCTCGGGAAGAGGCTCTGGCTCAGGGCACGTGGCAATGTCTGGAGGCTCGGGTCAAGGTTCGGTGGGACCCGAGCCTATAGCTTTGGCTGGAGGTTCGGTATGCCACGTGGCGTCGTCTTGGCCGTTCGATCCAGACGATCGAACGACACTTGTAGCTTCTCCTTCTCCGCGGGCCACCGGAGGAGGCGGGGCTCCGGCGACCCGCCCTTGGCTCCGCCGAGCTCCCATTGCTTGTCTGATCATCGAAAGAGCTTCCTGGAGGGTCTGCGAAGATGCTCGTCACTAGTAGAAGCTCCTCATCGTCTGAAGAAGCATGGCGGAGGCAGGTGATCGACGTGAAAGCTTGAGGTTGGCGAGGTGATTTCAGTTCCGATCATTGACGAATATGCACCTGCAAATGCTAGTTTATAGCTAAAGCGAGCTGTGTGTGAGTGCGAAGGGTTTTGTGAGTGAGTGGAGGCCGTGGAGGCAGCGAGAAGTGATGGCCAAGGTCTTCTTCTCTGGCGACGTTGGAGCAGAAGGGGGTCGGAGTGAGGGGAGGTCCTGGAGAAAAGAAAGGTGGTCGGCGAGGATTGGAGTGCTCGGGCGGAGCTAGTAGGTGGATCGGATGAGGGTGAGGATGGATGTAGCGGACAGGAAAATTAGGAGAAAAAGAAAGAAAAAATAACCTCGCCAGAGCGAGGTGTTGATGAAGGATGTGACCTGGGATTGAGCTCCAATGGAGCTCGGGTATTTTCGCCTAGCATGTCCGGCCTTGACATGGAGCTCGACGGACGCCAGAGATGCCCGATACGCCACAGAGGAGCCGCGGGTCAACACCGGACCAAAGCCATCTTCGCCCCGACGCCCTGCCCTCTCCGCTGTCATCGGAGGGGCGGGGGAGACTGGGCTAGAGCCCAAAATGGTGGACGAGCAGCTACGGTGGCGGAGGTGGGGCTTTTTTAGAGGAAGGTAGTCGGAGGTTACATGGCGGAGGGACATTTTGGAGCGGAGGATTAAAGGCGTAGGAGTGATGGTGGCGTTAAGTTATGGTTGTGCAAAGAAGGCCGAGGGAAGGGCGACGTGGGGCGACCGTTAGGAGAGAGAGAGATGGTTGGAGGTGGCAGACAAAAAGGAAAGGGGGCGTTGGGTAGGTGACGCGTAACGGCAGGGGGAGGGTGTTACGCGAGGAGGAAGACGGTAGGAGAGCCATTGGATCATGCGATCCAACGGCTAGGATGCGGGCGCGGATGGTTGGCTAGGATCAGATCCTTCGGTCTGATCAAACGGCCGAGGTGAGGACACGAGGGAGCGGCCATGATTAAATAATGGGGGAGATCTAACGGTGAGGGATAGAGGGGTGACGTGGATCGATGGTAGGCGTAGGATGAGGATGATATCGGAGGGCTGGCATTTAGGCGCTAGGGAACGACGAGGATGAGATCTGGAGTTAGGATCCAAGGGCCGGGAGCGAAGCGTTGATGGACGGTGAGATGCGGGCAGGTCTGAGAGGATCCAACGGTCCAGGAGGTGCCGCGTGGCGGAAGTGGAGGCGGGCCATGTGGGCGGCCCTGAGGGTGCCACGTGGCGTAATGAGAAAATTTCAAATAAAAATACAAAGATAAATACAAAAGAAATAGTTAGAGACCGAATTAAGAAAAAGTAAAAACATGAAAGTTACTTGTCTCGACGTGATCTACAACTTTCATGTTGGTCAAAAAACCAAAAGAGGTCAACTGTACAAAACGTATTTTTGGGGTATTTTTAGGGGAATAAAAACACCGATTTTGTGGTTTTGAGATGTTTTTATATTTTTTAGTCTTTCTAGTGGTTAGTGAATTATAGACAATTATTCTACCTAATTTTTAAGGGTTTTTGAGGATAAAATAATTACAAGAAAAATAAAGGAAATTAAATACAATATTTTAATGGTAAATTATATACAATATAATACAAGATAAAAACGAAGAATTAAAGGGTATTTTATTGAATTGATTAAGCAGGGGTTTTAATTAGCGGATTTTAGCATGATGAATTCGAGATTCATCATACCCCTATACTTAAACCATGCTCGCCCTCGAGCATCTAAAGAATGAAGGAGTCGGATTAATTCCTGACAGTGGGCGTGGAATTTTCAAGGCTTGATCTTTCGAAGACTCCTGACCTAAGTGATCCTAAAATTCTGGGTTTATCCAAGCCTTAGTCAGAAGAAATCCAACTTCTCTAATTATCAGACTCTCTTTTTGTACATAGAATATAAGGATATGACATTTAGTGTACTGCATTTCATGAGAGCCGAGTTGATGCATCACTCAAAGTTCCAGTCCCAAAGACTCTCCTCTAGACCTAATCCTCAATACTAGGGAATAAGTTTATTCTTGCTTCAGTCAAACTGTCTCATTAGTTCTTCAGACTTGAAATGTTGATGGACGGCCAGATGATGGAGGTAATGGGATTGTGTCTATTTTTCTCACCCTCACATTGGAACAAGAAGCCTCTCGAGTGCCTTTTTACTCAACACATGTAAATTTTAATATTGTTGATCAATGTGTCCGTCAAAAGAGTTGGAGTCGTCTGCACTTGTTTTTCTGGGAGTACACCGGGGTGTGTCTTTTCTGAGTATCTAAGATGCCTTCGACACCCAGACTTGTATCGCTTACGATGCATGGCCCTTTTTGTGGTGTTAGCCCGACTCCTTGGTCCTAATTAGCGCTTGGTCCAAGTGGACACTTTGAAAATGTTTGGGAGCGCTCGCCATTGGTGGAAGCTCATTTGTAATTTGACTTTGGTATTCAGAGCTTTTTCTTTGACATTTCATTTCTTTTTTTGGCTAGCTCCACTGCTTTTACCAAAAGTTGGCGCACACTGATCAACAAATTCCTTTAAGTTTCATAACACCCTGGCACATAGGTGAATATCAAAGAGATAGCATATGAATCTTGTTCACATACTGGCTAGGGTTTTGCTGACACTCAGGTTTTCTGAAGCCTTCATTAACTTTATCCCATCCTCGAATATCATTAAATCGGGTCTAAACTCAAATCTCTGGTCCTAGTTCCTCAAGTGATATCTCAACTCAACTCATCAATCATGCAATTGTGGAAGTGACTGTGCTGATCATACTTTTCTTGAAGGTAGAGATAAAGAGTGCAATATAGCACTCAAATCTTTCAAACCAGGGAAGTGTGGATATTTAAGTCTTTAAAAACCCTAATGACTAAGGCATGTCAACTCAGACTCTCCAGATCCCAGAATTCTAGTGTCCTCAAAATCCTCAAGCCTTGAGTGAGTGTGAATGTGTTAGGAATACACCAACTCCTTAGGTTAGTGATTTTTTGTGTGATTTTTGGCTTTTGCATATTTTTATGGGTTTTATTTTTTTTAATTCCTCGGAGAGACAATGACTGGCCCAGGCTCAAATAAAAGTATCCACTCTCAGCCAATATGGGCGTAAGTACGGGCCGAGACCCGTGTTACTTGAGGACGGGGCCATATGCAATGTCCTATAAACCACCCACTCTGCTAAGGAAGATCGAGGTTCCCTCACTGAAAATGTCTACTAAGGCTAGTAGTGAGAGTCAAATTCCAAGAAAGATTTTTAATTTTTAATTTTATTTTTTTTATACATGAATAGTTACAAAAATTAATCCCTCGGTTTTTAATAAACAATTTTTACAAGGTTTTTACCTAGTTCACAAGCTTACCAAAACCCATCTCGAAAAATAAAATTTTAAAAGAGATTTAAAACGCGAGCTAAAGTAAATATACAGTAATATACGGTATACCCCCTATACTTAAATTTTGCTATGTCCTCATAGCACAAGTGCCATGAAGCCAAGGCTCGGTTCAAATATAGGGTGATATAGCGGAACTGAGGAGGAGGGTCCCCCTATACTTAAGCCAAAATCAGCCTAAGTACAAGAAGACAGAACGAGGGAGGGATGAGTAGGCATGCCCCCCCTATACTTAGGCTACAAATAGCCTAAGTAAGGTATGTATTGGGGGGGGGGTGTTCTATGATACAAGGGTGAGGGGGAGGGGGTTCGTGAAATATACACACAAGAGAGAGAGATAGAGATAGAGAGAGATATACAGGGAAAGATGATGGGGGTGAGTGTGTATGTGCAAGTGTAGGTGTGTGTGGGGGGTAGATCAACAAGTGATCTACTCTCTTTTTTTCTCTTTTTTCTTTCTTTCTTTCTTTCTTTCTTTTTTTTTGTGTACAACACGAAAACTGGAAATAGATATGCAGATGCAAATATATATATTACAATATGCAATGCAGGTTGTCTGATCTAAAACTCCTAAAATTTCTTCCCGAATTCTTTTGCGGCCTTTTCAACGGAAGCTCCTGACTTCACGCCTCCATGAGGATCAAGTATCCTCGATCATCATGGGCCTGCCACAAAAGAGAAAAGTTAGACACACCGAGAAATTAAATCAGCAGATGCAAAAATTGATGCATGAAATGAGGTCCTAAAAAATGAAATTAATCAATAAAAAATCAAAATTCAATAATTAGGCAAAGCCGTGTCCCCAGCAACGGTGCCATTTGATGAATGTCAAATTCACCTCTTTAATAATCTAAAATAATGACGTAGTATAGGAGGCGAATTTGGTTCAGCAAAAACCATGAACTTTGAATGTCGTGGAATATTTTTACTTGGCAAGTCTACTAAGGTCGAACACAGGGACACGAATACCTAATCAGTTATCGAATTTTGATTCATGAAGCACAATGTGAATTAATTTCAGTTCAGGTCCAGATGAAGATCTATGATATTTACAAAGCGATGACATGATGCATGCATTTTTTTAATTGGTTTTTTTGCGAGTTAAAGTGATGCATGAATAATTGTGCAATGTTATAAGTGAGCTAAATAAAAGGCTACAATTATCCCTTAAAAATATGAGCAACAAAATATAAACAGAAATCAGAGTCATATTAATCCGATCATTAAATCAGTCGTCCAATCAGAGCAAATACAAGGATAGCAGGGTCTCTTTTATGACATAAAAATTCACTTCATTAAAAACAGTGATGAATGAGAAAATTGGATATGCTAAGATGTAGAGGATAAAATAAGGATCAAAACGACACTAAAATCATGTAATTTGGACCTACGATGCTCATGTTATGCTAGAAACAATGTAGGGGCATAATTGTAATAAAAATGCAAGAAAATAAAGGGATAAATATTGCATTTAGGTCCCTGGAGGGACCTAAATGCAAATATCAAAAACCGGCCTAAGTCCTATGCAATTTTCCCATATGCGCGGGGGCCTTTTTGTAATTTCAGAAACTATAGAGAGCTCCCCTATAAAATACCCAGGCATGCACGTGAGGCACGTGCTTGGGGACCATTTTGTAATTCTTGAAAATAACCGGGTCTATCATGTAATTTACCCAGGCCCCCACGTGCGAGGCACGTGAGGCACCCAGGCTCGGGAAGAGGCTCTGGCTTAGGGCACGTAGCAATGTCTGGAGGCTCGGGTCAAGGTTCCGTGGGACCCAAGCCTATAGCTTTGGCTGGAGGTTCGGTATGCCACGTGGCGTCATCTTGGCCGTTCGATCCAGACGATCGAACGACACCTGTAGGTTCTCCTTCTCCACAGGCCGCCGGAGGAGGCGGGGCTCCGGCGACCCGCCCTTGGCTCCGTCGAGCTCCCATTGCTTGTCTGATCATCGAAGGAGCTTCCTGGAGGGTCTGCGAAGATACTCGTCACTAGTAGAAGCTCTGTCATCGTCTGAAGAAGCACGACGGAGGCAGGTGATCGATGTGAAAGCTCGAGGTCAGCGAGGTGATTTCAGTTCTGATCATTGACGAATATGCACCTGCAAATGTAAGTTTATTGTCGAAGCGAGCTGTGTGTGAGTGCGAAGGGTTTTGTGAGTGAGTGGAGGCCGTGGAGGCGGCGAGAAGTGATGGCCAAGATCTTCTTCTCCGGCGATGTTGGAGCAGAAGGGGGTCGGAGTGAGGGGAGGTCCTAGAGAAAAGAAAGGTGGTCGGCGAGGATCGGAGTGGTCGGGCGGAGCTAGTAGGTGGATCGGATGAGGGTGAGGATGGATGTAGCGGACAGGAAAATTAGGAGAAAAAGAAAGAAAAAATAACCTCGCCGGAGCGAGGTGTTGATGAAGGTTGTGACCTTAGATTAAGCTCCAATGGAGCTCAGGGATCTTCGCCCAGCATGTCTGACCTAGACATGGAGCTCGACGGACGCCAGAGACGCCCGCTACGCGGCGGAGGATTCGCGGGTCAACACCGGACCAAAGCCGTCTTCGCCTCGACGCCCCGCCCTCTCCATTGTCACCGGAGGGGCGGGGAGACTTGGCTAGAGCCCAAAATGGTGGACGAGCGGCTACGGTGGCGGAGGCGGGGCTTTTATAGAGGAAGGTAGTCGGGGGTTACATGGTGGAGGGACGTTTTGGAGCGGAGGATTAAAGGCATAGGAGTGATGGTGGCGTTAAGTGATGGTTGCGCGAAGAAGGCGGAGGGAAGGGTGATGTGGGGCAGCCATTAGGAGAGAGAGAGAGAGATGGTCGGAGGTGGCGGCCAAAAAGGAAAGGGGGCACTGGGTTGGTGACACGTAACGGCATGGGGAGGGTGTTACGCGAGGAGGAAGACGGTAGGAGAGCCGTTGGATCATGCGATCCAACGGCTAGGATGCGGGTGCGGATGGTTGGCTAGGATCAGATCCTTCGGTCTGATCAAACGGCCGAGGTGAGGGCGCGAGGGAGCTGCCATGATTAAATGATGAGGGAGATCTAACAGTGAGGGATAGAGGGGTGACGTGGATCGATGGTAGGCGTAGGATGAGGATGAGATCGGAGGGTTGGCACTTAGGCGCTAGGGAACGGCGAGGATGAGATCTGGAGTTAGGATCCAAGGGCCGGGAGCGAAGCGTTGATGGACGGTGAGATGCGGGCAGGTCTAAGAGGATCCAACGGTCCAGGAGGTGCCGCGTGGCGGAAGTGGAGGCAGGCCACGTGGGCGGCCTTGAGGGCGCCACATGGCCCAATGAGAAAAATTCAAATAAAGATAAATACAAAAGAAATAGTTAGATGCCAAATTAGGAAAAAGTCAAAACATGAAAGTTGCTCGTCTCGATAAGATCTACAACTTTCATGTTGGTCAAAAAGCCAAAAGAGGTGAACTGTACAAAACGTATTTTTGGGGTATTTTTAGGGGAATAAAAACACCGATTTTGTGGTTTTGAGATGTTTTTGTATTTTTTAGTCTTTTTAGTGGTTAGTGAATTATAGACAATTATTCTACCTAATTTTTAGGGGTTTTTGAGGATAAAATAATTACAAGAAAAATAAAGGAAATTAAATACAATATTTTAATGGTAAATTATATACAATATAATACATGATAAAAATGAAGAATTAAAGGGTATTTTTATTGGATTGATTAAGCAGGGGTATTAATTAGCGGCTTTTAGCATGATGAATTCGAGATTCATCACTAATAACACTATGTGACTTCTTATCTTCTTAAAAAAATTAATCATGCATATCATGCATTGGGAATGAGTCGTCGACTCTTAGATTCCGGGGCAAGAAAAAAAATTAAAAGGTAGCTCTAACTTTGGAGAAGATCAAACTTAAAATAAATGTTTTCAAAAAGAGAGAGAAACTTTCTGGTTAACTTTTGTTTTTTAAAGATCTTTTTGATTATGTCAAAAAGGGAGAGAGAAAAAGTGCTAACAGAAATTTACTTTTGGAAGAGACAAAAAATTTTCAAAATAAACTCTCACGCATACACATTATTTTTGCAAACATTTCAATTGTTATAGCATCATCAAAAAGGGAGAGAATATGCAAACATTTCAATTGTTATAGCATCATCAAAAAGGGAGAGAACGATAGTTTATGCATGAGCATGCATATTTTGATGACAACAAAATCTGCATTTGTATCTTGAAGCTAGGTCAAAAGCAAGGAAACAAATAAACGAAGAAGAAGCAAAAGCATGTGGAGCTCAAACTTAATCGAATAAGAAACAAAGAAGCTCAAGTGAGTTCAAGGCTAAGGAAATCAAACTCCAACGCAAGCTCAAACTCAAGAAGGAATTCAAACTCAAGACAAAGCTGAAGACCTTCTCTTTATTGAGATATGCATCTTATAATAATATTAATATTGTAAAGAATCTCAAAAAGCATCATGCATTTCTGACTTGTTGCCTTTGA
This sequence comes from Ottelia alismoides, assembly GCA_037367405.1. Lineage (NCBI taxonomy): Eukaryota > Viridiplantae > Streptophyta > Magnoliopsida > Alismatales > Hydrocharitaceae > Ottelia > Ottelia alismoides. The sequence continues at coordinate 534,508 of JAZKJV010005306.1, read as the reverse complement.
CTTTGAATAGTAAGTCAAAAAGTCAATCTGATTGGTCAACTTTTTATTCTGATCAATCAACCCTAATCAACAAATTTGTTAACATGATCGATGAACTTTCAAATTCGAATATGATTATATAACGACTACTTTTAATCAATCAATTGTATTACCTGATCGATAAACTTTTCTATCTAATTGAACATTTTTTATGAAGTGATTTTGAAGTTAATTTATTTATTGATTTGTCTCCAACAACTACGAGGGACCTAATCTTGTTAATAAGAAGCTAAAGCTCATTGTTCAACACACAACAGGCAACATTTATCTTTTCTCTACTCTCCACTTCATTCGAGAGAAAGATCCAGATATGTGATGACAAGCCCGACGACTCGGGTAAAGGTAATCAAGGGTCGTTGCGACCCAAGTCACCAAGCGGTGTCAATCGAGAAAAATCAGACCACCAAACAAAGGAAAAAATCAAAGAAACTCAAGTAGCGGTCTCGCTATTATATTAACCTAGTATAGCGACCAGGGTCGAATACAAGGAGCACGTGATGGCCTTGCGGCCTACGAAGTAGTCTAGAAAAGAAATAAAATAAAATAAAGGTATTTTTGGTGGATTTTTAATCTTTTTATATTTTTTGGATTTTTAATTAATAAAAGAAATAAGAAAAGCAAGTAGACAAGCCAATACAACCAATTATTAAATCATTCAAAAATCACCCAAAAATTCAAATAAAAATATTTTTATGTTTTTTATATTTTTTACTATTTTTTGATTAATTTTTGGTAATTTTCTGATTTTTATTAAATTTTATAAAAATCAAACAAGGCAGAAAATCAAAGGGACTGTCCACTCAGGTTTCAAAGGCCAAATTAAAATGCACTTTGGCCCTATTAAAACCTGAAGGTAATTTTCCTATAAAGATCAAAAGACAAGGAAAATTTAGGCACCAGAATCATTAATTTTTTATTTTTATTTTAATTATTAGAATTTTTATGGGTTTTTTAGAGGTTTTGTAATTTTTATGGGTTTTGTAAAGCCAAAAATGACCAAAATTGGTCAGAAAATCAAACAAGGTAAAAAAAACACTAAGTAATTTTTTTGGAATTTTAGAGGTATTTCAATATTTTTTGTGAATTTTAAAATTAGACAGTAAAGAAAAAGCTTGTTTTTGAATTTTTAAAAATAACAAAAATAATAAAAAATGTCTCCAAAAAGTAGAGAAAATTTTACACTATGGCAGGAGCCATGTATCCAATTTTCATCAAATTTGGAGTTAATTTGCTATTTTATTAAAAATAAAAACAAGGGTACAGTGCACAGGGACCTGTACGCAATTTCAACAAGTTCCAGGGGGTCCAGTGCAATTTCTCCAAGGTTGCCTAATTGCAAGAAAACTTAGGTCCCTGGACTAATTAGTAACACATACTAAAAGTCCAGGGGCGTAAGTGTAAATTACCCACTAAATAAAGCACATGCACGATAAAACCACGCACAGGGGTATATCTGCAATTAATAAAAACTTTAATTCATTCAGTAACACCCTGAAACATGAAGGCCATACATGCAATTAACCCAGAAAAGCACGTGTCGACGCACGTGTTCCATTACACACAAGAGCATTAAAGCAAATAAACTACATTACGAGGTCCTAAATGCAAATGTACCAAAATAAAAACAACTAAATGCGATATTTACAGGACTAACTACTAAATGAAACAAACAGGGGGATCTACAAGATATTTACCCCTTATTATATCCGAGGGACGGATGGGTGCCACGTGTAGATCCAACGGTCGGGGAAGGGAGGCGCCTCAGCAAGTATCCCTCGGTCCTGATCGAACGGCTGGGGCCTCGCCACGTGGAAGATCGGGCGGTTGGGAAGCAACGTGGGAAGCCCTCACTGATCGGACGGTCACGATCACTCCTCCAAGGATCGAGCGGTGATGGCTGCTCCTGGCGTGGACGGCTACGATGCAAACTGGAGCTGAAGGACGATCGGATGGCTGCGGAGGGTCCTCGAAGAACTGGGCTCCGACGAGGTTCGCCGAGCCCGTGTACGTGTTGAAGACCTCCTCGCGGGCTGCTGAAGATCGGAGAAGCTACGCCTTGGCCTCCCGCGTCGAATGGTTCCCTCCGATGGTGCCGAGGAGCTCTGGAGAGCTCCGGCGGCACTGGCGGAGGTCGAGCTACTGCACCTGGATGTCGAAGCCCTCAGATGGGCTCCTTTGTACCTGCAAAGATGTGCAACAAGCTCCTGGGTCGAGGGCAAAGTGCCTCGACCCGGTTAGGGGTGGTGAAGGTGGTCGGTGCGGCGGAGCGTGCGAGCTCCGGCGGAGCGACGACGATGGAACTCGAGACCCAGTTCCTTTGCGAACTGGGGTGAATGAGTGGGAGGAGAAGGTGCGCAGAGGAAAGGCGAAGGTGGTCAGCGACTCCGATGATCGAATGGATGGCTAAGGTGGTCGGAATCGACGATGAACGGTAAAGGGGCGATTTGGGGGAAACTAAAAATTCGGGAAATAGAGAAGGAGATGGGGCTACCTACTGGAGGTTGTTGACTGTGGAGGAGCAGGGAGTGCTTCAGGTCCTTGCCTCGAGGACTGTCGGTGTCCGAGGCTCGAGCGTCACCTCTAGGCGGCGCACGGCGGCGCAACGTCGCCGGATCGATGGTCCTCCACTCCTTCCTCGCTGCAACAAGGCCTGGAGCGAGTTGTCACTCTCGCGAAGGCTATGGAGGTCCTAGGGTGGCGTGAAATGATCCAAAGATGAGTGAAATGGGAGGCGGAGCTCGGCTTATATGCGATGGAAGGTCCAGGAAGAAAGGGACGGGTCCACCTCGGTGCAGCACGGACCCCTAGGCAAGGTGTCGGACGAGGTTCCTGGATAACTGGGGAGTAATTAGGACCCGTGATTTGGCGGAATGGTGATTGGGTCAAGGGGGAATAATTGGGAGAAAACGGGTCCGGGAAGAGGATCCGCGGGTCTGTGGTCCAAAGGGGGGAGTTGACCGGGGGGTCAACGTCCCACGTGGACCAATCAGAGCCCGGCAACTCATAAATATTTACAAATTCAAAATAAAATAATAAAAGGATGAATTAGGAAAAACTTAAAACATAAAAAATGTTTATTTTATTTTTTTTTTCTATTTTTTGGTGATTTTTAATTAATTTTTCAAAATAAAAATAAGGTATGTACACTATAGTGCTTTACATAGGTATTTACACAATATAGGTTTTTTATTTTTGATTTTTAATTAGTTATTTTTGTGCATTTTTATTCCCATTTTATATTTTATTTATTTATAGCATAAAATTAGGAATAAAAAGGTATTTTTATTTTATTTTTATTATTTATATACAAGGGTTAAATAAATAGATATATACATCTATATACAAGGTATATGTACAATGTTCTTTTTTATTTTTAATTTTGTTCTGTTTATATTTGTTTTTATGGTTTTTATTTTATTTATTTACAACATAAAAGATGGAGTTTATACAAATTTTTAGGGATTTTAATTTATTTATTTATTTATTTATAGGGTGAAATAAATATAGGTGTGGGTGTATGTACATGGTGAATATGTACAAGTGACTCTTTTTATTTTCTTTTTAATTTTTCAATTTTTGTTTTGATTTTGTATTTACAAATATAGACCAATATATACAAGCCCATTTTATTCTATTTTTAGAGGAAAATACTTTTATTATATTTACAGGTATATTTACACACATGAGCTCCCTATCTCTCTCTACTTTTGGTTTTTATGCGGTCAGGCCCATGCTGAGCCCTCCCTTGGGATTAGGTTGCTCAATATTTATTCTAAATATTTCCCTCTTTTTCTTTTTATTCTTTATTCTTTTATTTTTGCACAAAAACATGCTAATTATTAGTTTTTACACCATGCATGCCTTTTGTTAATTATTTGTATTTATACATATCTACATGCATTTGCAAAGGTTTTTGTAGCTAAAATATAAGAATAAAGAGTGATGAATGAGTATTCATCACCCCCCTATACTTAACTTTGCTAGTCCCTTAGCAAACACTTATTTGAAAAAGAAGTAAAAAAGAAAAAGAAAAAGAAAAAGAGGAGAATGCACATGGATCAAGGTTGAATATTAAACTTGCCTTCATTAATTTGAATTATGGAGCTCAATCAGATCTTTGGATTATTAATGTGTCAGAACCTTATTTGGACTTAAGCTTAAAACTCAACAGCCTCTAAGTTCCACTAATCCATAATCAAGACTCCTCAACAATCCAGCTCAGAACAAGTCATCAAACACTAACCCTGAAGACCATGAATCTTTCCTTGTACTGTGCATGTGAAGTATAAGTTCTCCACCTCAGAAATGGCAACTTGACAACCCTCCCTAACAAGGTAACTCTATGACCCCAATCTGGCCACTCTTTCCTCGAGGAGCGGGGTATTCCCTTCTAAGTTCAAGTTCAACCGGCTCAAGAAGAGGAGGAAGAAGAGAATGGACCATGGCCAGTGTAGCCATGTATCCTTGGGAGCTCAACCAATGTAGCCAAGTCTCCCTGCTGCAAGCTACATAAGGTGGGACATGAATCTCAAGCTTTGCTTATTGCACTATATACATACTCTGGTGGGGTTATCATTTTCTCTCAGACCCACCACTTTTTTGGAGTTATTTTATTTTTGCATTTTTTTTCAAGTGCATCTGTACAACATATACATGTGCATCATATATACAAGGAGTTTTTCCTCTTGAGCCAGTAGACTATCCCTCTTTTGAAGCATTATTGCAACCCACAACTCCCGTCGTTAGACCTCATGGCAACCAGACCAAGTTGAGATGCACTTCCTTCACTAAAAGAAGAAGAGAGGTTCCGCCTAGAAGTACTACCCTCATATGCTACCCCAAGTCAAGGAAGGCTGCCTCCTCACCACCTCATCCGTAGAGAGCTCGGTGCTAAGTGTGGTGTCCAAGTAAAGCCATTGTCTATATGAGTCATGTGTGTGTTGTTAAGTGCTCTACTTAGGCTCATCGAGATGACATGTGATCATAGCCTAGTGGACTCAAAGAATTAAGTCACCATGGACCTGAAAAGCCTTAACCTTAAGCCCTATAAGGTTCCTCTTAGAAATTAGGTGGATTAAGATCTTAATCAAGCTCCATTTCCTAATTTAATTCAAGGCTAGTTTAAATGTCAACTATAATCCGGGAAAAACTATATACATATATACACAGATGCTATTTACACAGTTTTTACAAACATGCAAAATTTTTGAAAAATGTTTTGAAATCATGAATGGATGAATGCATGAGTGCAAGTTTTGCAAAAGTATTTACACACATTTACACAAGATTTTTGCAAACTTTTGATTTTCAAAACATTTTGGAAAAATTTTGTACTATATACATAATTTTGATAAGAAAATATTTACACAAACTTTACACAAAAAGTTTTGAAAACATTTTTACAAACATAATTTGTACACTAGCTATGTATGTGCAAATAAAAGAATGCTTATTTACAGGAAAATTTTTTTAATTTTGTGATTTTGGGGTTTTTAGCCATTTTTATTTATTAACACACTCACACAAAGTATGAGTTATGGCTTAAGTATATATGAAATATATACACACCCCCCTATACTTAGCTCGAACGATGTCCTCAGAGTCAAGAGCGATGAAGAAGACATAACTCATGCTTAGTATAGGGAAGTGAAAAGGAAGGCTATATACAAAGACGAATGAATGAATAGAAGATCAGGAGAGTCTCAGATTTTCCCCCTATACTTAGGATCAAATAATCCTAAGTATAGAAGGCTGTACACAAAGGGAAAACCGAGTGGAGAATGTACATGGTCTACCCCTCTATACTTAGGGTAAAATATCCCTAAGTATAGGCAGCAAAACAGGGGCAGAAAGAAACAAAAGAAATACTCAAAGGTCCTACATCCCCCCTATACTTAGGGTAAAGTACACCCTAAGTATAGCATAATCAACAGATGAAGAAAGGGATGTGGGACTAAAGAATAGAATGATATGGATATTTGGATCTATACAGATTGGCAAAACAATGATAATTAGGCGTGAGATGCAATAGATGTGAGTCAAGAGACCACATCTCACGCAAAATGAATCGGGGCAACATCAACGACCCGCGGCTCATGATCTAGAAATGGCTTGAGCCGCTGGCCGTTCACTCGAAAGGTACTCTCAGAAGACAACTCGGATATGTCAATGCTACCGTTGTCGTGTACCTTTCTCACCAAGTAGGGTCCCTTCCATTTGCTTTGTAGCTTCCCTGGAAATAGACGAAGCCTAGCATCAAATAGCCATACTCTCTGTCCAGGCTCAAAATGTTTGTGGCTGATGTGAGAATCATGCCACTCCTTCACTCTCTCCTTGTACTGTAGGCTGTTTGAGAAGGCGGTATCTCTAAGCTCCTCCAAGGCTGCTAACTCTGCCCTCCTCTGGTCTCCTACACTATCTGGATCAACAAGTATCTCAGTGACTGCCCAAAGTGACATGTGTCTCAGCTCAACAGGTAAATGGCACGGCTTGCCATATACGAGGCGAAAGGGAGATGTGCCCAATGGTGTCTTGAAAGACGTCCTATCTGCCCACAAGACCGAGTCCAAAAGCTGTGACCAATCCTTTCGGTCAGGGCAGACGACTTTCTGCAATATAGTCTTGATCTCCCTGTTCGACACCTTGGCTAGACCATTCGTCTGTGGATGGTATGGAGTGGCAACTCGATGGTCTATGCCGAACTCGCTAGCAAGGGCCTTCACCTGGTCGTTGATGAAATGAGACCCCCCATCTGAAATCAACACTCGAGGGACCCCAAACCGCCTGATGATGTGCTTCCTCAAAAATCTGCAAACTGTCCCGGCATCAGCGGCTTGGACGGGGATGGACTCAACCCAATGACTAACATAGTCTACGACCAACAGAATGTACTCAGATCCCTGACTCTTAGGGAATGGACCCATGAAGTCGATGCCCCATGCGTCAAAAACCTCACAGAAGTGAATAGGCTGCGTCGGCATCATATCACGCTGTCCACAAGTGCCCATCCTCTGACAGTCAGTACACCTCTTCACGAACTCATCAAAGTCCTTGAAGAGGGTGGGCCACCACAAGCCGGATTGGAGCACTTTCTGTGCCGTTCTCCTCCCAGAATGATGTCCTCCTGCCTCAAGCTTGTGGCAGTAAGTGAGGACGCTATGGTGCTCCTCTTGAGGAATGCACCTATGCCAGACGCTATCCCCTCCTTCGTGGTAAAGGATGGGATCCTCCCAGTGGTAGGACTTGGCCTTTGCGAGGAAGGTCTCAAGCCTCTGCCTGGGCCAACCTTGTGGGACTTTCTTAGCAACAAGAAAGTTCACAATGTCGGCATATCACGGGAGTGAGGCGATAGCAAGGATCGCCTCATCTGGGAAGGTGTCACAAATGGGATCAATCTGCTCAGAATCCTCAGGCTTCTCTAATCGGGAGAGATGATCCGCCACCACATTCTTGACTCCAGGCTTATCCTTGATCTCAATGTCGAACTCCTGGCGTAGAAGGATCCATCTAGTCAGTCTGGCCTTGGCATCCTTCTTTGCCATGAGGTATCGGATGGCGGTGTGATCAGTAAACATGGTCACTCTAGATCCAATAATGTACGATCTGAACTTATCTAGGGCGAACACTACGGCTAGCATCTCCTTCTCTGTGACTGTGTAGTTCCGCTGGGCGGAATCCAATGTGCGGCTAGCGTAGTGGATAGCAAATGGGACTCCATCCCTCCTCTGTCCCAGCACGGCCCCCACGGCAAAATCGGAGGTATCCGTCATGATCTCGAATGGGAGAGACCAATCAGGCGGCTGGAGAACAGGAGCCTCAATAATACACTGCTTGAGAGTCTCGAAGGACGAAAGACACTTGTCATCGACAAGGAACTCGGTGTCTTTCGTCAGCAGGTCAGTCAACGGCCGGGCAATCCTACCGAAATCATGAATGAATCGTCGGTAGAAACCGACGTGCCCCAGGAATGACCGTAACTGCCGTAAATTGGACGGTGGTGCGAGTTTTTTAATGACATCTACCTTGGCCGGATCAACCTCCATGCCCCTGTTGGAGATGATATGGCCAAGCACCGTCCCTTGAGTCACCATGAAGTGACTCTTCTCCCAAGATAGCACAAGGTGGACCTCTATACATCGCTGAAGCACTCGGTCTAGGCTGTCAAGACAGGAGTCGAATCCGTCGCCGTAAACTGAGAAATCATCCATGAAGACCTCCAAGCACTCCCCTACCATGTCCGAAAAGATCGACAGCATGCATCTCTGAAAGGTCGCAGAGGCATTGCATAGCCCAAATGGCATGCGTCGGAAGGCGTATGTGCCGAAGGGACAGGTAAAGGTGGTCTTGTCCTGGTCCTCGGGAGCGATGGCCACCTGGTTGTAGCCCGAGTACCCATCCAGAAAACAATAGTGGCTCTTTCCTGCCAGTCTCTCAATAATCTGATCAATAAAGGGCAGGGGGAAATGATCCTTCTTGGTGGCCTGGTTGAGTCTCCTGTAGTCAACACAGACCCACCAAGAAGTGGGTACTCGTGTAGCAATCTCCTCTCCAGACTCGCTAATCACTGTAGTGATGCCCGTCTTCTTGGGCACCACATGCAAAGGGCTGACCCACTTGGTGTCGGAGATGGGGTAGATAAAATCAGCGCTCCACCATTTCGAAATCTCCTTCATGACAACCTCTCTCAGATTTGGGTTCAACCGCCGCTGGAACTCACGCGACGGCTTCGCCTCATCCTCGAGATAGATATGGTGGGAGCACAGGGCCGGACTTATCCCCTGGAGATCTGCTACGCTCCATCCGATTGCCTTGCGGTTCTTTTCAAGAACCCCCATCAAACGGGATTCTTGCTCTCCAGTCAGATCGGCGGAGATGATGACTGGGTACATCTCAGGCTCACCCACAAGTAATCGATACTTCAACGAAGTAGGAAGCGGCTTCAGCTCTGGACAACTGGGTGCTGGTGGATCCGGCCTCTGAAAAGTCTACGTGAACGCTGCCAAATCTGCATGGGAGAACTGAAATTCTCTGTCACTCTCAGAAACTGGAGAAGGCTGCCCTGATGGACTGTCTCTGCTCTGCTCGGCATCTACCTCCTCCTCAGTTGTAGGCTCAGTGGAAATCAGGTCTGGCATGTAATCCTCACAATCTGCCCAATCAGACTCTGACTACGAGGGATCTGTATCATCTAAGGTGGCATCAGTACCACCATCATCACAAAAATCAGCAAATTGAAGGACTGTCCTGCTCTGTCTAAGAGTGCCCAACTCGAAGCGGTCAAGAAGGGCTGCCGGAAGGAGGTTGATCGACGATCCGCTATCTAATAGAGTACGGTCGAACCTCTGCTCTCTAATGTGACATCTGACATAAGGGGCTCCTGAATCTGGCCTCTTGGCCGGCAGATGGTTCTGGATCGTGAAACACGTGGCTTTCGTCAGCACATGGATCTCTGAGTGATGGTTCCTCCTCTTCCTCCTGACTGTAGTCCTGTCTCTCAGTGAACGCTGAAGAAGGGGAATGTGCTGCAAGGCCTCCTGAAGAGTCAGCCGTATGTGAAACCGATCTATCATCTGCTGGCTGAACTCTTCCCGCTTTCTCTTTTTGGGATTTTCTTTTTTCTTCCCCTTCCCCATCTGAAGGGCTCTAGGGAAGGGGATCACTGGGTCCTTCTCAGATGAAGGACTAGGAAAAGGTCTAGACGGCTCGACGGCCGGATCCGCACATACATCACGCACCACAGTGGGACCAGAAAAAACCAAACCTTTTCCTTTATTCACAACAGAGTTCCGAGATACATCAGAAGTAGGAAAAACTACAGGTCTCTCAACAAAAGCATGGGTGGCCTCAGCACCACCATCGGCTGGATCGACTGGAAGACTCGCGACCTCAGTACCGCGCTCTGGCTCAGCATCAAAGGTGGCCTCAGTACCACCTTCTCCAACTGGTGAATTGGCGGCCTCAGCACCGCCGGTGGAATCAGCATCCCTGGTGGCATCAGCACCACCGTCATCATTTCTAGCGGACTCAGTACCGCTCTTCTCCTCCTCGGCAGGCGCTCTGGGTGTATCCTCCTGATGTAGCTCAGACGAGGCGCCACCTGCTGGCATCCTACCGCTCCTAAGTGTGACAAAATCAGTATCAAAAAGATATCCAGTCATATCACCAAATGCATCACTAGGAGTGGTATACTCAGTACAAGCTACCTGCTCAGATTTCCTCTTCAGGCTGTTGGGGTTCGGCTCAATTTGGGCAGGGATGGCGGCCTTCCCTCTCACAATGTCCTGCATCTCCTGGCGGAACTCGTCCATCTCCCGTCGGAAAGTAGCCTGCTGATCAGCGAGAAGGCGGGTTATATCATCCAAGGCGGGACTCTCATGAGAGCCCGACGGGTAGCCTCTCTGGTAGTGAGGCTGCTGGAACTGGTGATGTGGCTGAGAGGGGTACGAGTGATGCTGCTGCTGCTGGTGAGGCTGATCTCGCCTCCAAGACTGTCCCTGCTGATAGGGACGAGGACCATACGACGACTGTTGCTGCTAATGTGGTGGGTACACTGGGGGCTGCTGCTGCGGCTGGTGATCCCTCTGATGGTCGTACTGACCACCCTGACCTGATGGCTGCTGCTGGGGCTGGGCACCTCCGGTCCCCCAACGGAATCCGGGATGGTCTCATCGGATACCAGGCTGGGGGCGGTCATACCAAATCCCGTTGACATCCATCAACGGCTCTGCATCGTACTGGGGTGGCGGAAGCACTGCCAGAGGCTGATCCGGCTGGTATACCACCATCTGCAAGTCTGGAGATGGTGGTGACTGGTAGGTGGGATGTGGATGCTGGTACGGCTCCGCCTGTACAAGATGAACCTGTCTAGGCTGCTGGTGAGAGCTGGAGCGTTGGGACGAGCTGCTGCTGCTGCTGCCGGAATCACCTCGCGACTGAAGACGGGGCTGGGAAGCCGTCTGTGCCTCCTGGAGACACATGAGCTGGGTCTTTATGTCACTCAAAATCTTTGCCATCTGCTCCATCTGAGTGATGCCCTGGCACTGCTTCTTCTCAATCAACTCCATCCGGTCCAGCTTCTCGCTGATGATCCCCATGTCCGCGGCTGATGACTCTGCCTGTGTTGCTGCTACCGCGAACAAACTGGAAGGGCCGGCGTCGACCCATGCTATCCTCTGGTACTGCACGGGTTGTGGCTGCTGGGGTCTACCCTGAGTGTATAACCGGGTCTGGGACATCACCATGTAGTTCTCAACCATCTCCTCATAGATGGCCCAGACCTGGTCGTGATCCTTGGCGAAGTAAGACCCGCCACAAGAAGCGTTCACCAAGCCCTGAAGCTCTGGTGTAAGCCCGCTGAAAAAGCTCTGCACGAGGTTCGGCTTGGAAATGTCGTGATGCGGGCATCTGTCAGTCAGCTCTCTGAACCTCTCACATGCCTCATGGAACTGCTCGTTGGGGAGCATGGAGAAGTTGCTGATCAGGGCTCTCGCGGCATTGGTCCGTCCGAGTGGGTAGTACTTATGCAAGTACTCGGTGCAGAGCTGCTCCCAAGTGTAGACAAACTTCCCCAGATGTTTCAGCCAGGTGGTTGCTCTGTCTGCCAAAGAAAAGGGGAAGGCAATCATTCGTATCGTGTCCTGGTCCACCTGACGGTCGTGGACAGTACTGCAAATCATGAGAAACTCCTGGAGGTGGAGATGGGGCTCCTCGGTGGCGAGCCCATGGAAACGGGGGAGGAGCTGCAAGGTGTTCGGGGGGAACTTGAAGTCCCCCATGATGGCTGGTAAAACAACCCAGTGATGCATCAGGGTCGATCCGGGGTTGTGCAACTCCCGCATCGGTCTCGGTGGGTCTCCTGCTCCTGCCGCGGCGGCTGCCGCTGCGGTTGCGGCTGCTGCATCATCTGGAACTCTCGGCCCGTCTCTACGCTGCTCTCGCTCTGCTCTCATCTGCTCCATCTCTCTCCTCATATCCAACATGAAAGCTCCCTGATCCCTCAACGGTTGATGCACTATCTCGAGGGAGGCAATCAGGGTGGAGTTGATCGCACCCTAGTCCAGAACAAAATGCTCGGGCTGTGGACCTCTAGAGCGATCATCAGAACTGCCGGCCATGGTCTCTGCAAAATCAAACGATCCATACTCAGGTGCCGATAAATCTGAAAGTCTCTCCTCTGGCATTGGCCTCTCGGAACAAAAAGAAAGGGGGTCGAGGGGGAATAGGGTGGAGTCATACTCGGGTTTGGAGAGCTGGTCTCGGCTCTTGCGAACCAACCTAGATGAACGGGTAGACGCGCCCGAAAGCGGTGCAGCCAGAGGCTGCCTAAGAGATCGTCTGCCCATCATCTTGATGTGGCGAGTAAGGCGGATGAGATCTGGAGAAACTATGATCACAAGCAAACCCCCAAGTTCACCAACGCAACACGAGCTGAAGACCGTAAAGGCTCGATCAATTTATCTTGTCAATTTTATTTTGGTGAACAATCAAGATATCAGAGCGATTACGTGACCTGTTGGGATACCCGATACTTTCCTAGCCGGCTGTCCCGTACAGAAGAGTCGGTAATCAGTCGAGAAGAGTACCGGAGGGCTCTACCTAGTGTTCGGGTCACTCTCTCGCATAATCAAACCAACCAATGAGGGGGTTGCTCTCCCCAAGACAAGTTTTTTTAAGTGAAGTGTCTTTTAGGGTCAATAGTTTTAGCAGTCCCAATTTTATTGTTTTTCTTTTTAGGTCTTTTTCAATAAAAACAAAAAACTCCTAACGAATTTTTCAGTTCTCCTGGTTATTAAGTCAAAAACAGGGGGAGAATACGAAAAAGCCGATGCGCGATAAAATCAATGATGCATGCAAAGTAAGAAATGCGTACCTGTCTCCAGCACTCTACATGCAATATGATCCGCACAGAATTGAAAGACAGAAAGTAAACTACCTATACGGTGCAGCGGAAAAAGCCGAGTCCCTAAGCAGGCAACTTCTACACGAAAGAACCGTCTAGCTGGTCACCAGCCTTCGATCCAAGAGTCCAGTCTCGGTCTACCCCTCCTCCTCCCGACAAATCGGGTTCAGGAGCAGCGCTTGGCAGGGCAGGGCAGGCTGCGGTAGGTAGGCTCGAAGGAAATGAGTCAGCTATTTTTATTAACTTTTTATTAGTAGGTCCAATTAACGAACTATAGGTACAAACAGTCTATTAGGTGTTTGGATCCTACTCAGTACGACACAATCAAACAGAAAGTCCTAAATCTAGGGGCTCGAGAAAAACCGCGTAAAACCATAAAAGGCAGCGAAAGACTAAAACCGCGAAGAAAAGCCGTGAAAAAGCCTAACTAGCTACTGGGTCCCCCGAGCACACCGGTGCTCGGCGAAACAGACCCGAGAAACTATCCAAGTCCAAGTCTGTTGTCCATGTATTATTACAATTCAAATCAAATATGCTAAAATAAACCTAAACTACTCCTCTCTCATTCAGCTACTCTCTCGCTCTCTCTTGTGGCTCCGTGTAGAAGGGAGCCGCCTCCGAATCCCGCGGTTGCGTCGGCTTCTCGAAAGTCGCCGCCTCGGTCCTCGGGACCTCACAAGAAAATATCAGTGTGTCACAGACCAAATAGAATAATCAAATAAAAGCAGAAAACTAAACAGGGATATATGTGCAGAAATGGCAGATAAAATAAACACATAAAATCAAACAAAATCATAAATAAAAGAAAAGTAAAGAAAATAAAATAAAAATAAAAGAAAAAGCCGCGAAAAGCCGCTGACTCAAAAAGAGCCGCGGAAAGCCGCGAAAAAGAAAACAAAAAGAATATGAAAAATAAACAACTACTAAGCCGTGCTCCCCGGCAACGGCTCCATTCTGATGACATGCCCGACGACTCAGGTAAAGGTAATCAAGGGTCGTTGCGACCCAAGTCACCAAGTGGTGTCAATCGAGAAAAATCAGACCACCAAACAAAGGCAAAAATCAAAGAAACTCAAGTAGCGGTCTCGCTATTATATTAACCTGGTATAGCGACCAGGGTCGAACACAAGGAGCACGTGATGGCCTTGCGGCCTATGAAGTAGTCTAGAAAAGAAATAAAATAAAATAAAATAAAGGTATTTTTGGTGGATTTTTAATCTTTTTATATTTTTTGGATTTTTAATTAATAAAAGAAATAAGAAAAGCAAGTAGACAAGCCAATACAACCAATTATTAAATCACTCAAAAATCACCCAAAAATTCAAATAAAAATATTTTTATGTTTTTTTTTATAATTTTTACTTTTTTTGGTTAATTTTTGGTAATTTTCTGATTTTTATTTAATTTTATAAAAATCAAACAAGGTAGAAAATCAAAGGGACTATCCAGTCAGGTTTCAAAGGCCAATAAAACCTGAAAGTAATTTTCCTGTAAAGATCAAAAGACAAGGAAAATTTAGGCACCAGAAATATTAATTTTTGATTTTTATTTTAATTATTAGAATTTTTATGGGTTTTTAGGGGTTTTGTAATTTTTATGGGTTTTGTAAAGCCAAAAATGACCAAAATTGGTCAGAAAATCAAACCGGTAAAATAAACTCTAATTAATTTTTTTGTAATTTTTAGAGTATTTTAATATTTTTTGTGAATTTGAAAGTTAGACAGTAAAGAAAAAGCTTGTTTTTTAATTTTTAAAAATAACAAAAATAATAAAAATGTCTTTAAAAATTAGAGAAAATTTTACACTATGGCAGGAGCCATATGCCCAATTTTCATCAAATTCGGAGTTAATTTGCTATTTTATTAAAAATAAAAACAAGGGTACAATGCACAGGGACCTGTACGCAATTTCAACAAGTTCCAAGGGGTCCGGTGCAATTTCTCCAAGGTTGCACGCGCGAGGCACGTGACCTGGGCACACAGGGACCTAATTGCAAGAAAACTTTGGTCCCTGGACTAATTAGTAATACGTACTAAAAGTCCAGGGACGTAAGTGTAAATTACCCACTAAATAAAGCACGTGCACAATAAAACCACGCACAGGGGTATATCTGCAATTAATAAAAACTTTAATTCATTCAATAACACCCTGAAACATGAAGGCCATACATGCAATTAACCCAGAAAAGCACGTGTCGACGCACGTGTTCCACTACATACAGGGGCATTAAAGCAAATAAACTACAGTACGAGGTCCTAAATGCAAATGTACCAAAATAAAAACAACTAAATGCGATATTTACAGGACTAACTACTAAATGAAACAAACAGGGGGGCCTACAAGATATTTACCCCTTATTATATCCGAGGGACGGATGGGCGCCACGTGTAGATCCAACGGTCGGGGAAGGGAGGCGCCTCAGCAAGTATCCCTCGGTCCTGATCGAACGGCTGGGGCCTCGCCACGTGGAAGATCGGGCGGTTGGGAAGCAACGTGGGAAGCCCTCACTGATCGGATGGTCACGATCACTCCTCCAAGGATCGAGCGGTGATGGCTGCTCCTGGCGTGGACGGCTACGATGCAAACTGGAGCTGAAGGACGATCGGACGGCTGCGGAGGGTCCTCGAAGAACTGGGCTCCGGCGAGGTTCGTCGGGCTCGTGTACGCGCTGAAGACCTCCTCGCAGGCTGCTGAAGATCGGAGAAGCTACGCCTTGGCCTCCCGCGTCGAATGGTTCCCTCTGATGGTGCCAAGGAGCTCTGGAGAGCTCCGGCGGCACTGACGGAGGTCGAGCTACTGCACCTGGATGCTGAAGCCCTCAGATGGGCTCCTTTGGACCTGCAAAGATGTGCAACAAGCTCCTGGGTCGAGGGCAAAGTGCCTCGACCCGGTTAGGGGTGGTGAAGGTGGTCGGTGCGGCGGGGCGTGCGAGCTTCGGTGGAGCGACAACGATGGAACTCGAGACCCAGTTCCTTTGCGAACTGGGGTGAATGAGTGGGCGGAGAAGGTGCGCGGAGGAAAGGCGAAGGTGGTCAGCGACTCCGATGATCGAATGGATGGCTAAGCTGGTCGGAATCGACGATGAACGGCGAAGGGGCGATTTGGGGGAAACTAAAAATTCGGGAAATAGAGAAGGAGAAGGGGATACCTACTGGATGTTGTCGACTGTGGAGGAGCAGGGGGTGCTCCAGGTCCTTGCCTCAAGGACCGTCGGTGTCCGAGGCTCGAGCGTCACCTCCAGGCGGCGCACGGCGGCGCAACGTCGCCGGATCGATGGTCCTCCACTCCTTCCTCGCTGCAACAAGGCCTGGAGCGAGCTGTCACTCTCGCGAAGGCTATGGAGGTCCTAGGGTGGCGTGAAATGATCCAAAGATGAGTGAAATGGGAGGCGGAGCTCGGCTTATATGCGATGGAAGGTCCGGGAAGAAAGGGACGGGTCCGGCTCAGTGAAGCACGGACCCCTAGGCAAGGTGTCGGGCGAGGTTCCCGGATAACTGGGGAGTAATTAGGACACGTGATTTGGCAGAATGGTGATCGGGTCAAGGGGGAATAATTGGGAGAAAACGGGTCCGGGAAGAGGATCCGCGGGTCTGTGGTCCAAAGGGGGGAGTTGATTGGGGGGTCAATGTCCCCCGTGGACCAATCAGAGCCCGCCAACTCATAAATATTTACAAATTCAAAATAAAATAATAAAAGGCTGAATTAGGAAAAACGTAAAACATAAAAAATGTTTATTTTATTTTTTTTCTATTTTCTGGTGATTTTTAATTAATTTTTCAAAATAAAAATAAGGTATGTACACTATAGTGCTTTACATAGGTATTTACACAATATAGGTTTTTAATTTTTGATTTTTAATTAGTTATTTTTGTGCATTTTTATTCGCATTTTATATTTTATTTATTTATAGCATAAATTAGGAATAAAAAGGTATTTTTATTTTATTTTTATTATTTATATACAAGGGTTAAATAAATAGATATATACATCTATATACAAGGTATACGTACAATGTTCTTTTTGATTTTTAATTTTGTTCTTTTTTTTTGTTTTTATGGTTTTTATTTTATTTATTTACAACATAAAAGATGGAGTTTATAAAAATTTTTAGGGATTTTAATTTATTTATTTATAGGGTGAAATAAATATAGGTGTGGTTGTATGTACATGGTGAATATGTACAAGTAACTCTTTTTATTTTCTTTTTAATTTTTCAATTTTTGTTTTGATTTTGTATTTACAAATATATACCAATATATACAAGCCATTTTATTCTATTTTTAGAGGAAAATACTTTTATTATATTTACAGATATATTTACACACATGAGCTCCCTATCTCTCTCTACTTTTGGTTTTTATGCGGTCATGCCCATGTTGAGCCCTCCCTTGGGATTAGGTTGCTCAATATTTATTCTAAATATTTCCCTCTTTTTCTTTTTATTCTTTATTCTTTTTTTGCACAAAAGCATGCTAATTATTAGTTTTTACACCATGCATGTCTTTTGTTAATTATTTGTATTTACACATATCTACATGCATTTGCAAAGGTTTTTGTAGCTAAAATATAAGAATAAAGAGTGATGAGTGAGTATTCATCAATATGCCTCCTGCTCTGCGCTTTACGGCTACAACTCTATAAAATCCTGTTAGTTTTGATTCATATTCTTCATTGCATGTTTACTTTGTTATTGAACTTGATAAGTTTGCTTCAATGCAGTTGGCTTGGTCACATAAGCAATCCGATTTAGTTGTAAGACTCGGTTAGGTCAGGTAGAAAGCCCATGTTTGGAGTCTCATATCATGGTTTTACCCAGGAGGATTTCCCCCTTAAATCCACATGCATTTGTAGTTCGATTGTTCATCTTGTAACTAAAAGTACTAAGTAATGTTGTGGTTATCTTAATAATAATGTCATTGCAACAATCTAATTATTTTCTCAATATGATCCACACCTTCAAGATGCAACAATGTGATCTTTGCCATTATGACGACTGGAGATCTGTTACATGTAATAATACCTAGTGAATCTGGAGCTAAAATATCTCTAACTTTTGACAACTAAAAATTTATTGCAAAAGAAACATACCATAGGTAATGAAGAAACTCCATTTCTAGATGAATTACATCATCAATGGTAGTCGTGTATCGACATGAAAATCCTTTTCTAGATGAAATTGTATTCTTAGATGGGTTCAAATAGAAGTTAGTGAACTGCAAAAATTTTGCATGCAAGATGACACATGCATGCAATGAAGAATGCAACCCTAGATGGTGTTTACTTACTCTTCAGACCATCGCTCTGTACTATGTTGGAAGAAATGACAGACATATTTATTTTGAGAACCTAAGCTCCTCTTATAGATAATAGAGGGATTCTTAAGGTTTATGTGAAGATTAGATAACTAGTCCAAGAATAAAGATACTGCATCACATAACTTCTCTCTCACACATATTGGAATTTTATAATTTGTAGAATGAAGAGATGCATGTGCTAAATTCTACACCAGATCCTGTCGGCCGGTGTATGATATGAGTTTGGATCATCTAGATAAAACAACTTTTACCTAGAGAGGGTAACATGTTTTATATGAATGCCATGCCATCTGATGTACAAGGGGCAACCATTTAGCATATAACATTTAACCACTTGTGGTCGGAGCATTAACTATCCATCTTTCCCTCTCCCTTTTGGAATATTTACATATTTGGTGTCCATATTATTTAATATTTATGATTATCAATATGATCTTTACTTGTATCTCAAAATTGGTTGAAGATGGAAATAATGTTAGACATAGATCCATATTTTAGTTGCAAAAAACTATGTATCATTTTTTTACGACAATTATTCATATTATCTATATCTATGAAAAATAATTTTAATATAATATTATACATATACATAGATGCTTATCAAAAAATATCAGAATTTATAAAAAAAAAATATTGTCTATATTTATACTTTGGTTGGATACATAAAATTAATTAATTAATTATATATTACATGAATAATAAAAAGTTTCATTATCATACTTTAAGAACTTTCTCGATACATATAAAGATATATGAAGATAGAGATAATGTTTATTCGATGTATGTATTTTTTGATATGAAGATACAAAAATGTATAATATGACATTCCGATAACTTTTCCATAATTTTTTTCAATCTAGCAAAATCAATCTCGAAAATGATTAATTTTTTAAAGTTGTGGAAGATTATAATATACATATGAACTCTATAAGAAAATTAATCTAAGGTAACGAATAATTTGAATATTTATTTCCATGACTCCCAATGTTATATATATACCAATATTATTCATTGTAAAATTAATTTTTCTTCTTTAAATAGCAACGAATATCATTTTCATTGCTAAAGGTTCATATAGACATGATTTATCTATTGACTTATTCATTAAAATTTGTATCAATTAGTGCTAAATGTAACAATTATTGCATGAAAAACTCAACAGATAGCCGTTGTTATATGGTTCATTGCTCAGAATATTACGTCGAATTGGAAAATCATTGTAAATTTAAAAAATGAAGTAACGAATGATAATATAGATAATGATAAAATTAAATAATATATATACCAAATATACAAATAATGCAGAAAGTAGATGAGAAGATGGGGGACTTTTTAAAAAATAATAAATAATTAATTAAATATGCATAAAGTTGAACTATTTAAAATTTTAGACATCAGTCGATACCTCAGGTGCCGATTTTGAGAATCAAGATCAAGTCAGCACCTGAGGTATCGATTTTGGGAGCCATGCCCAAATCGGCACCTCGGCCGACTTGGATTGCATGTCTTCTCCTCTTTTCCACATATGCATGCATCAAATCATATTTAAATCCATGGCTATGATTGCGTGATATTTAATATTATTTCTGTTATTATCTTCTCTTTCTCACATGCATCAAATTATATTTATATCCATGGTCATGATTGTATGATATTTAATATTATTGATTGCATGATGTTTATATTCTCTCTCTTATGCATTGATTCACTTGTTGCATGGGTACAAATATGATTTGATGTGACAAAGTGGAAATCACGACCATGGATATAAATATCATTTGATGCATGCTTATATGAATAAGAGGAGAGAATGGAGTATTTACTACAAACCACCCAAGTCGGCACACCTCAGGTTAGCACCTGAAGTGACGATTGATGCCTAAAATTCTAAATAATTCATCTTTTTGCATATTTAATTAATTATGAATTAACTTATGAGTAATTTAAAAAAAAACGATTGATGCCTAAAATTTTAAATATTTCAACTCCATGTCTATTTAATTAATTATGAACTAATTAATAATTATTTTTTTAAAAAGTCTAGAAGATGGGTAATTAATACCACAACCACACGTGATTCTTTGCAAGGTATAAACAGGTGACGAGTGATGCAGTAGTACTGCAGCAGACATCAATGGATTGCGCAACAGCAGTCACTTGCTTGGAGAGATTTGATGTTGGACCTTGTGTAGACGGCCACGAGCAGGGCTTCCTCATAGGTCAGAAGTTTGCCGGTCTGATTCAAAGCAGGGTGGCCAAGGACCTCATTCTCAGAGACCAACTGCGGCCATTCGCCGACACCCTGCTGGCACAACCTTTGCTAAGGCTTTCTTCGACGCCAACAAGTTGTGCATTCCCAGCTCTGTATTGCATACCATCTCCCAATCTGACCATCTTTTTTCTTGCCCAGGGAGAAGTTTCCAAGATACTGGGATGAACTGCAAGGGATTGCAGCTGGAAGTGGGGCTTCTGTCCTCCACGTAAAGACCGCTTTGACACTTTTCTTTTTCGAGATGCTGTTTATATTTTTCCAGTTCAGAAAAAATGAACAGTCTATCTTGGTGCAGATTCTGTTGCTAAATTTCAGGAAGGAGATACTACCTTTCCTCCCCAAGGAGGTCCAAGTAGAGAATCTTGTAGATGACTGCTCTGACATCCTTCTAATAAACGATTCCGTCGCCTTGATTGGACGGACACAATGAGGATGGCAATGTTGCTATGCTCGGCCATACGTAAGTTGTTTGCCTTTCAAAATAGCACCTTTTCGGATAAGTGAAGCCTTTAATCAAAATAATCATGCATCTCGCGATAATCCATTTGAAGCTGCTTGATCAATGTGAGGAGTCCAACGGACTGTCCTTCGCAGCTTACGCATATGCTGGAGAATTACCCAGTTGCGCATTCGGCTTCAACACTCACGGTGTGGTAAGCTTCTACTTCTCCTGGAAAATAATCTTATACAAACCCACATAGCAAACTTGAGAAAACACATACCCTGATGTTGTTGACAGGGATTTACTCTTAATGCTGTACCACCCGCGAAGAAGGAGATTCTGCAAGGAGGCATTGGAAGAAATTTCATCTCAAGTGATCTCCTTGAAGCAAAAAGTTTAATGGATGCATTGAGTGTATGATGACGCTTAGCATTGCCATTGAGTTTTCAAATGAAAGCAGTATAGCTCTACACTCTTAACTCTGACTGCATTTCAACAGCGCATCAGTCGGCACAATGTCTCTGTGGGACAAAGCTACAATCTGTTCAGTATCAGATCCCGTGAGATATTAAATGTAGAAACAGCATCTGGTTATCGAATGTCAGTTCGAAACATCGGGGTAACACCTTTTTTCCATGCAAATAGGTACCTTGATCTTCAAGTTCCACAGGTGAACTACTAAGCAGATGCTCAATGAACATTACCTTCAGTAAACACATATATAAAACTTTTATCTTACTAAAAACATTGATCATTCTAAGGTACACGATGAGAACTCTTTTAGTAGGGAACATAGAGCAAAAAAAACTCCAATTACATCAGTAGATGAGATAAAATCTCTACCGGGAGATGCAGAGGATAAAGTTTTTCCAATTTATAGGACAGGTAACACATCTCAACTGCTAATACCTAAACATTGCAAAGTGTTTTCCTTTATCAACATCTTGAGATGACGTTGAATAAAATGCAGGTCCAAAACAGTACACTTTATGCAATGCCATATTCGATCTTGAGAGAAGAACACTATCCATTATGACAGGAAACCCCAAAGAAGTAAAAGTCTCTTGCATGTTGAAAATACTTTGAAAAGTAAGACACATAACAAATGAAGTGAAAGAAGACTTGAGACTTGATTATCATTTCTACCATATTTATCATGTCGGCTATATTTAATTATTCCTATATGTTGTTTTTGCTGTATCTGACCTTGGGTTTTCTCCTATATAAGAAACCATTGGACTCTTCGTATGCATTCAATTATTCTTATTCAATTTCTATTTTTTCTAATATGGTATTAGAGCACTGATGCTTGATCATGGTTCCATACCCATATGGACTCCCATCCCCCTTTCTCGATCATCTTGTGACATCGCCACAAGCATCAGCGATTCCACATGCACTATTTGAGTGTCTCTGGCCAGGGCCATCTTTTGTGCCAGTTCTGAGAATTTGGAGTTCAAGGATTGTTGAACCAGTGTCGGACCCATGATTCTGGCTTAGAGGGGGCACGATACTATCTACAAGTAAAGGATATGTAACCGCTTGACGAAGCTGAGGATAAGGATTGCAACAAGATGAATAACATGAGCTATCTAAGGGGATTCATGGGGTAATAGGTGTAACACAGTGACGGACCTGAACCCAATGCAGAGAGAAACGATAGAGAAGGAAGAGGTCGAAACTACACAAACAAATACAAACATCTCTCTCGATTGATCCAAGAATTCTCTCTCAGCTGTAGCCTGTTGGCTCTATTTGGATGAGGGATCGCATCCCTTTATCTCAAGATAAAAGAACTTTATCCTAGAATAAGTGGTCACATCATCCATTATATGTCTCTTTCTACAGTGTTCACCAGTTCTTGCCCTTTTTTATCCCTCGTCTGTAAAGGATTTAAACCTATGAAGAAATAGTAAGCAACATCTATTGGCAGGACAAATGGGTGGTAGTGGTAACATGTGCAGTCTACTATGGGGACAGGGGCGTATTTTCTTCTTAGAGTTGTAATGAGCACACTCATTTTTTACTAATAGTTTGTATCATTTTGAGCTTAATACTTATTGGTTTACAAATAGTATATCATATTCTTACTATTAGTAACCATATTCACAAAAAAAACACAATTCTTACGAAATGATATGATTGTATCTTTATTTGTATTACTGATGTCTTTTCTATTCTTACTAATGATTATTTCATATGATTTAAGGTTTTCTTCTTGTGAAAATGGTTACTAATAGTAAGAATATGATATAATACTTGTAAATCACTAAGCATTGAACTCAAAATGATGAAAAATATTACTAAAAAATGAGTATGCTCATTACAACTCTAATGGGCACAGGGCCCATTGGACAAGTCCCCTATATATATAAGCATATTATATGGTTACTTGTAATATATCACGTTTCGAAGTCAAATTCAGATATAAAAAGAAAAATATATTTCTTTGTGTTATTTCTCTTACAAGTTATATAATTAAGCATATTACTTTATTTTTTTGTTTCTTCATAGTTGTATATAGTTAGTCATATATTTCAACTTTGCAAAAATATTTAGGGATTTTTACCCAGCAGATCCTATAAACATTTTAAAATGCCACTACGATCTTTTGCACAATGTAATTACCCCATCGACCCTGTAAATTACCCCAAGAACTCCCACGAACTTAAAACATATTACCCGAAGGGTTCATGAGGTAAGAGTTGGCAAGTTTACAGGGTCGAGGAAGGAATTAGGTTGTTTCAAGGGTCGTGGAGGTGATTGGTAAAGTTTATTGGGTCTACCGGATAAAAATCCCAAATATTTAATCTGAATATGCCCGTCTGTTGGATATCTGTATATAAATCATGATTCTCTTTTTCTGTCTATATCTGTATTCACATTCATGCTTTTACGATCCATGTGACTGTATTAATTCTACTGAAAGGTGTCCTATTTGCTCGCGGCTCACGTTTGATACCTGATAAAGCAAATCTTGGTTTTCGTTTCCCTTGCGATGGACCAGGAAGAGGAGGAACATGTCAAGTATCCGCTTGGGACCATGTTTTCTTAGGTCTATTCTGGACGTACAATGCAATTTCGAGGGGACTTATCCAATGGGTCCTGTGCCCATTAGAGTTGTAATGAGCACACTCATTTTTTAGTGATATTTTCCATCATTTTGAGTTCAATGCTTAGTGATTTACAAGTATTATATCATATTCTTACTATTAGTAACCATTTTTACAAGAAGAAAATCTTAAATCATATGAAATAGTCATTAGTAAGAATAGAAAGACGTCAGTAATACAAATAAAGATACAATCATTTCGTAAGAATTTGTGTTTTTTTTGTGAATATAGTTACTAAATATAAGAATATGATATAAAATTCGTAAACAAATAAATATTAAGCTCAAAATGATACAAACTATTAGTAAAAAATGAGTGTCCTCATTACAGCTCCAATGGGCATAGGGCCGATTGGATAATTTCCATATATATATAGGGGACTTATCCAATGGGCCCTGTGCCCATTAGAGCTGTAATGAGCACACTTATTTTTTAGTAATATTTTACATCATTTTGAGTTCAATGCTTAGTGATTTACGAGTATTATATCATATTCTTACTATTATTAACCATTTTCACAAGAAGAAAATCTTAAATCATATGAAATAGTCATTAATAAGAATAGAAAGACGTCAGTAATACAAATAAAGATACAATCATATCATAAGAATTTGTATTTTTTTTGTTAATATAGTTACTAAATATAAGAATATGATATACAATTTGTAAACCAATAAGTATTAAGCTCAAAATGATACAAACTATTAGTAAAAAATGAGTGTCCTCATTACAACTCTAATGGGCATAGGGCCGATTGGATAATTTCCATATATATAGGGGACTTATCCAATGGGCCCTGTGCCCATTAGAGCTGTAATGAGCACACTTATTTTTTAGTAATATTTTCCATCATTTTGAGTTCAATGCTTAGTGATTTACGAGTATTATATCATATTCTTACTATTATTAACCATTTTCACAAGAAGAAAACCTTAAATCATATGAAATAGTCATTAGTCAGAATAGAAAAGACGTCAGTAATACAAATAAAGATACAATCATTTCGTAAGAATTTGCGTTTCTCTTGTGAATACGGTTACTAATAGTAAGAATATGATATACTATTTGTAAACCAATAAGTATTAAGCTCAAAATGATACAAACTATTTGTAAAAAATGAGTGTGCTCATTACAACTCTAATAGGCACAGAGCCCATTGGATAAGTCCGGGGAATTATCCAATGGGCCCTGTGCCCATTAGAGTTGTAATGGACACACTTATTTTTTAGTAATATTTTCCATCATTTTGAGTTAATGCTTAGTGATTTACAAGTATTATATCATATTCTTACTATTAGTAACCATTTTCACAAGAAGATAACCTTAAATCATATGAAATAGTCATTAGTAAGAATAGAAAAGACATCAGTAATACAAATAAAGATACAATCATTTCGTAAGAATTTGTATTTTTTTGTGAATATGGTTACCAATAGTAAGAATATGATATACTATTTGTAAACCAATAAGTATTAAGCTCAACAGGATACAAACTATTAGTAAAAAATGAGTGTGCTCATTACAACTCTAATGGGCATATGGCCCATTGGATAATTTCCCTATATATAGGGAACTTATCCAATGGGCCCTATGCCCATTAGAGTTGTAATGAGAACACTCATTTTTTAGTAATATTTTCCATCATTTTGAGTTCAATGCTTAGTGATTTACAAGTATTATATCATATTCTTACTATTAGTAATCATTTTCACAAGAAGAAAACCTTAAATCATATGAAATAGTCATTAGTAAGAATAGAAAAGACTTCAGTAATACAAATAAAGATACAATCATTTCGTAAGAATTTGTGTTTTTTTGTTAATATGGTTAGTAATAATAAGAATATGATATACTATTTGTAAACCAATAAGTATTAAGCTCAAAATGATATAAACTATTAGTAAAAAATGAGTGTGTTCATTACAACTCTAATGAGCATAGGGTCCATTGGATAATTTCCCTATATATTGAGGACTTATCCAATGGACCCTGTGCCCATTAGAGTTGTAATGAGCACACTCATTTTTTAGTAATATTTTCCTTCATTTTGAGTTCAATGCTTAGTGATTTACAAGTATTATATCATATTCTTATTATTAGTAACCATATATGCACATATATATTCTATAATATGAATTTCAATATACATATCCACAAAAAACATATATGATCATATCCGTATCCATGCCATCAAAAAAATGAAAATCATATCCATATTCGTATTCGTAAAAAAAGTAACTCATATTCTCCTCTCTATCCATCTCCACCGAAATCAAAAACATTTATTCAGACACATTCTTTTAAGGAAGAATGATTAGATGATTTTTCTATTTTTCTTCCACTACCGAGGATTTTCAGCATTCCCAAATTATTATTCTTCCTCTTATCTCCCTCCTATCATTTATTCCGTGTTCACACTTTATATTTCATAATAATTATTACTTATCCCATGACAAAAATAATTTATTTTATATTACCAAGAACAAAAAAAATGACGAATAAGAATAACTTGTATATATCTGACATTTCGAGAGAGAAACAAAATCTCCTGAAGAAACAAGAATCGAAAATAAACCTCTCTATTTCTCTCCTATTCTACCCTCCTTAGTTCCCAAAAAAGAAATGTCCCTTGCAATTAGAGGTGTTAATCGAACCGAATACTTTCGAATCCACCAGGATTCTGATTCAATTCATTATAAAAGTTTTGAATCAGAACTCGAATCGAATTTCAAACGAATTTACTAACTTAAATTCAGATTCAATTCATTTTGAGGTTCAAATATTCAAATTCGATTCATTTTATTCCAAATTTGAAATGTTAATCGAAGTTTTAGAGCTTATATAAATAATATTATATGAAGCATAATATAATATAAATATTTTATTGTATAATTCTAATTTTGAAAGTATATTACCAGGATATGTTGAAAAAACTAAAATCAAAGAAAATATCAAACCAATTCAATATAGTGGATAAAAGTACCTAATTTTTACAATTATTATGTGCCTTTTATAATCTATATATACTTTTTTTATATGATGATGAAATGTATAAATACAATATATTATATGAGCCTATCAAAGAGATAGAATATGGTTGACTAAAAAATTGAACACATTATAATTACCATTCAATATTAAAGCAAGACAAGATCAAACTTATGTAGAAAGTTGATAGAAATTAATATTATTATTCGAAATAATCAATAGTAAAAAATAACTTAGCAATATAAAATCTCTTCATTAAGCATGATGATCTTCAATATCAAAAAACTAAGCATGAAAATGAAAGATACGATTTTTTGATGTACAAAGGAAAAACTGATATTATGGTGAGAAGAACTTGTATATTACTCATGTAATGATAAATATCGTCAATAATAATCATCATGGATTGCCATGTAAGGAAAATCAAACAGTAAAAAATAAAGGAGATATATGCAGATAAATTTTGAATTACGACAAATGCTAAGGAGAAACTTGAAGTAGCAAAATCATCATTTTCATGTACGAGAAGAAAGGCCACCATAATCTACCTCGAGTGTTTAGGATCTTTGGTATATAATGAAAGGGGAATGGAAAAGCCAATGTAAGGAATGTGAGAATATGAAAATAAAAGTGTGGGTGAGGACTTAAAATAACAATCTTAAATATTTGATCTTTCCTATTAGGTTTTATGACTAATTATTTTTTACTGTTTATATTCAATATTTAGTCTGCTTAAAGTTCTTTGTATCCTCTTAGTGTCTCAAAATTTATGAATAACAAGCTAAAATTGATTATTGTACTTATACAAAGTAATCATACCTAAGCTACTGTCACTAGGCTAAAATAAGAAGTAAAGATAGGAGCTTAGATGTTATGTATAACCGATGTATGAAGGACCCACATCTCTAACTCATAACATATTTTGCAGTCAAACCACTTGAACTTAGTTATAAAGAGGAAAGGAAAAAGATTGGGTCTCATTTGGAGGGCCTAATGTTGCATATACACATCATGCATTGGCAAGTTACATCAGTGTAGTGTGAGATTATGGAAATCATAGCGGCGAATGATGTAAATGATATCAATGGAGCCTAGATATGATTATAAGTTTAAAATTAACTACTTAATCACGGTAATAAGTTGGTTTGAGAGTATCTTTAGTTGCTTGCACATGTTATGTTTAGTGATATAATGAAAATGCTAAATCTTTCAATGTAAATTAAATGTAGTAACTTTTAATACATATTTATATATTCTTTTCTGTATCTATTTACTTGCAAATGAATTTGAATAAATGCATGTCAACCTTTTTATGTAATTATGCTATAATTCCTTGCACATGAATATTCAGAAAAAATCATAATCGACCCAGAGTGTTTGTCATTTGTGTATGTATGTAAATATGTATGTATATGTATGTACTATATATATATATAAATACATGGATGCATATAATCATATATGTATGTATATAAATATCGAATCGAATTATTATCAAACGAATTCAAGTTAATTCAGATTCAATTCATTTTGGAATCGAATCCACATGTTAGATTCAAATCGGTTCATTTGATTTCGAATTGAACTTTTTCCAAATTTTTATAGAACGAATCCTAATTGAATTCGAATGATTCAGTTCAATTAGCAGCCCTACTTGCAATAATTCCTACTTTTGCGATAACATTGCTTGTTCTCCAATTTTCGTGCAGACCCAAGGCACTGTCTTCCCACTGCTGCAAATATTTTTACCACGCACTTCTACCTTGTGCTTTTCATTTCTTTTCTCTTCTTTTCCAAGGAAATGGATAATTCGTAAGACTTGAACCCTCCCCCCCAAAAAGTCATCTCAGAGTCATTCTACATTTTTCCGAAGGGATTTTTACTCCCACGAATCTTATAAACTTTGTAAATTACTTCTCGATCTTTGAAACATCGATATTTCTCCCTCGACCTCGTAAACTTGTTAACCCTTACTCCGCGTACCCCACGTTTAATTCCCATCCATTTATCCATTAAAATGAGGTACATATCGACCTCTTTGTTTCAAAAAATACAAATAATGCCATCCCTCTGCTCTCCACCTTCCCCTCCCATTGCTCCAACACCCACAACCGTAGCTACTCCTCTAGCCCCTCTCCTTCCATATCACCATTTGCATACTCTCCCACTCCGGCCTCCTCCCCCTCTTACTCCTCCGTTTTGCCCAGCGACACCTCCCCAAACGCCGACCTCCTCCTCTCCCCCACCACTTCCCCCTCTCCGTCTCCCTCTCCCTCCTCTGCTTTTCCCGTTGTCGCCTCCCCAACCCGACCTCCTCCTTTCCCCTGCCTCCTCCCCCACTCCCTCTCCCTCCTCTATTTTGCCCGCCAACACCTCCCCGACCCCGACCTCCTCTCCCCCGCCCTCCTCCCGATGGCCTTGCTGACTGTATGGACAACAACAACGGTTGGGACAAGGTGGTTTTCTGCCACGAGCTTGTTGCCATTGACAACCGTATTGGCCAGAATCATGTCGACCCTATCAGCCTTCTTGACCTCCTCACCTTTCTGAACTCTGGGGCCGATGCCCTGATCACAGATCATGATTCTCCTAGCGGCCAAGTGGGGTTCTAGTGTTCCTTCCAGACAAACAGTATGGGAAAATCGACGGATGGGGGGTTGGATCGTGGTGGCGGAGGGAGTGATGCGATGGAGGGCTGGAGAGAAACAGTGACTACGCGGGGAGGCAAGGGAGGGTCAGGCAAGTTGTGGTGGTGTGAAGAGGTGCGGGGAGGGGGTAGGCTGGCTATGGTAGTAGTGAGGAGAGTGGGAAGAGGCAGTCGTAGTAGCAGTGGTGTGGGGGGAGAAGGGTGATGGTACGACGGTGGTTAGAGGAAAGGGCAATGGAGCAGTAGGGCATAAAGAAGAGAGGAAAGAAGAGAGAGGAGGTGGAAGATCCACCCTTAATTTTCACCTCTAGTTAGATTAACCTACGTTATTGACTCAAGTAAAAGTAAAATTAAAGGCAGGGTCTGTGGGATAAGATGGAGCAAGTTTACGGGGTCGAGGGAGGAATATCGATGTTTCAAAGGTCGAGAAGGCAATTGAAAAGTTTATAGGGTTCATGGGGTAAAATTCCCTTTTCCAAATATACCAATGCACGTGACGATAGCTTTTGGACCACATTGATTATTAATGTAATAGATGGGCTCCACCTCATTACTCTCATCATCAACACAAAGCAAACCACCGCTCCGGGTTTGAATCCTCCACGTAAAACAACTTTTACCTAGAGAGGGTAACATATTTTAGATGAATGTCATGTCATCTCATATACCAGTGGCAACCATTTAGCATATGATATTTAATCACTTGTGGATGGGGTATTAATTATCCATCTTCCCATTCCTTTTCTGGATTATTTACATATTCAATGTTCATATTACTTAATATTTATGATTGTCAATATGATCTTTTACTTGTATCCAGAAAATAAAATTGTTTGAAGATCAAAACAATACTAGACATAGATCCATATTTTGGTTGCAGAAACTATATATCATTTTTTTGCTGACAACTATTCATATTATCCATACCTATGGAAATTTTATTTGAATATCATATTATACATGCATGTATATGTTCATCAAAAACTATCAGAATTTATAAAAGTATTCCTATCTATATTTATACTTTCCTTGGATACATAAAATAACTAAATAATTATAAGCGATGGTAAAAAGTTTCATTATCATATTTTCTTGATACATATAAAGATAGATGAAGATAGGGATAGTGTTTACCAATGTAGGTATTTTTTATATGAATATAAAAAATATATATCATGGCATTCTCATAATTTTTTTCATATTTTTCCAATCAACCAAAATCAATCCGAATATGGTTAATTTTTTAAAGATAAGAAGGTTTTGATATACGTAACCCTATTCGTGATCAACCAAAATTGAACATTACAGGAAAATTAACCTAAGGCAATAAAAAATGAATATCCATTTACATGTCTTCCAATATAAAATATATGCATGACAAACTCAAAATTGTCCTAGTTGATTATGTCAAATTGTTGAAGTCGAGCAATCATGATCAATCAAAAATAACAATACGAATAAATTATCAATCAATAAATTAATGTGTGATTTTCTATTTATTTAACCTGGACAAGCCCCAGGGTCGACTCAAGGAGGTAAAGGAACAAGTTAGGGATCACGTTATCCAACTTAATGCACGACTTTCAGGAGAAATATGTTTTTGGTATTTTTTATGCAATATGAATGACAATGCAAAAGCAATTGAATTAAGTTCTTAAGAGAAACAAGAAACTTAGACCAATTAATTTTTAATTCAAAATCAAATCAAGTAAGGCGAGTATTAATTTTTCCTGTAAACCTAATTAGATAATGCATACAAAATACTTTTTAAATTTTTTGGGATAAAATGCAACAATGAAAATGAATGATTTTTATGGGTTTCTATGTAATTTTATGAACAAACAGAATGCAAAAATAATGAAACTTGGAAAGAATGTCAAAGATGATGAAATGAGCTTACACTAATTTTTTTAGATTTTTTTTGGAAATATTTGGTATTTTATGATTTTTTTAATGAAACAGAGTGAATCTGAGCAATAAAGTCTTAATAAATCCATAATTAAAATTTAAGCCAAACCAAAATTATCTCAAATAGATACTTAATGCGCAATCCGGGAGACTTAAGTTTGCAGAAAAATAATATGAGTGGACCAACTTAAAAATCGATTACATATTCAATCAACAAATTATTTAAAGAATAAAGCACATCTAATTTCATGTAATTTGGACACAAGTTAAAGAAAAATTAGACGTACAATCCCTCAATTATTGAGAACTTTAGAGTAAAAAATAATGGTATGCAAGCTTTAGAGAGAAAATGGGTAAAATAACACTGGACATCACTCCATGAGTTTTAATAAATCATAAAAAGCTTGAAAAATTGTAAACCAATCATATTTTGATAGTAAATTAGTTGTTGAACTATTTCAATAATTTAAAAAATATAAACAGTATTCTGAAATTAATCTCAAAGATAAGGTTCTCTTTGCAATGAATAAAATAACAGTTCAACCAAAACAAGTTGTGTCAAATGGCACTTTTTTATTTACCCAAGTCTTTAGGGGTCGAAGGCGCAAATTTGTCCAAAAAGTACTTTGTAAGCACGACTGCAGCAGGTCTTCTTCTTGGAAACGTGGGTTCCGAAATTGGAACCCATGTTCTTCACCCAACTAGGGTGTGGAGACGACGAGGTGGATAACAACGTGCGGCAGTGATGACATCATTTTCACCACTTCAATTATCATCTTTTATCGTAGTATAGGTGGTAAAATGGTTAAGCAAAAATCGCATTCTTTGGATGTTGTGGAGTATTTTTAACTTGGCAAGCATACTAAGGTCGAACTCAGGGACACAAGCTTCTTCATCAATTCGCCAAATGTCATTTTTTAATTGATGTGATTATTTTCTAAGTCTTAGGTCTTCATGCAGATGCACAATAAAATGCAAATAAAACAATGCAAGTAATGATGCATGTAATTTTTGTTTGATTTTTAAAAGCGATTATAAGATGATGAATGTCATAATGCATGAATAAATACAAGGGACAAGTATGTAAAATAATAAATACAAACATACCCTAGAGAATATGAGCACAAATTATGATTCAAATTTAGAGTCAAATTGAGCATAAAAATCAAGAGTAAGCATCTATTAATGGCAAAGATTTATGGAGCAAGAGGCACTATATAACATCAAAATTCCTCATATTTCATCTAGTTTCAAATTAAGAAATTAAATATGATATTAGATTGATATTTAAAAGAGCTTCAAAATGACATTAAAATCGCTCAATTTGGACTTAATATGCTCAAGAAATGAAAGAAACAATGCATGGGCATAAATGCAATATAAATGCGAGAGAAAATAAAGATAATTTTTGCAAATAGGTCCTTAGAAGGACTTAATTGCAAATAATAAAACTAGAGGGGCCCTTATGCAAATTTTCTTGAAGCATGGGGACCATTTTATAATTATCGAAACCCGGCAGGGTCTTTATGTAAATTTCCCAGGCGTGCATGTGAAACATGCGCCTGAGGACTTTATTGTAAATCTAGAGAAGGTCGGGGGTGTCCCAGCAAATAACCCCTGCCCCGTACGTGTAATGCACGTGGGGCGAGGTTCGGTGGCTAGTTAGCTTCGGGAGGACACGTGGCGATTACTGATGCTTCGAGGGAGAGCGGCATGGATACGAGCCTGGAGGTCCGGAGTAGGAGACGTGTCCGCATCTAGGCTATTGGATGGCCATCGCTAAGGCTCCATCCAATGACACCTGCTCTTCGTCTTCAGCCGAGGAGAGGCGGCGTATTTAAAGCTCCGGTGAGGCTACTAGAGCTCCACCATGCTACTCCGCACTTCCAGAGACTTGCAGAAGCGACGTAATTTTCTGGCAAAGATGGAGAACCAGAGACGAAGCAGTGAGGGTATCTATAAAAGACGGTCAACGGCGCATCACCAGAGCTGATGCTCGAGATCGATGTAGATGTGTGTTCTCCGGCCATTGAAGGTTTCTGAAAGTGTGTATAGCTGAAGCATTGGCGTGAAGTGCGTGAGTTTTGTGAGGTGAGTGGAGGTCCGGCAGAGGCGGAGGGAGCGGGGGACCTGGGCTTCATCTCAGATGGTTCAGAGGTGAAATGGGGCGAGGTGAATGGGGCTCTGGAGAAGGGAAGAGGGCGAGCAGAGATGGTGGTGAGGGTGAGGGTGACATGGTGGAGCTCGTGAGGTGGTCAGGCGATGACAGAGATGATTGGAATGGTAGGGAAATTATGAGAAAATTCAAGAAAATCCAGGGGGGAGGAGGTACCTGAAGGTTAGGAGAAGAAGACGATGGAGGTAGACAGCTTGGGCTGAGATCCATAGCGGATCTCCGATCGCCGCACGACCTGCGCAGTCATGGAAGGGTGCTCAGTGGTGCCTGGGGCGGCCGCTACATGGCCGGAGGGCCATGGATCGCACCAGGGGTTGAAGGTCGTCTTCACCTTGACCTCTGCCCTCCTCTATCATCGGAGGGATGGAGCTGGGCCAACAACTGTTAAACAGTGGATGAGGATGACAGTGGTGGAGGAGGGGTTTTTGTAGGTGAAGGTAGTACGTTACATGGGGTGTTTTGTAACGGCAGCCCGAGGGAGGTGGAGTAATGGAGGGATGAATGGTGAGGTGCGCGTGGATGGGGGAAGATAGGGCTATGTGTGGGGGCGATTAGGTCATGGGGAGGTGTATTGATGGCAGAGTTAAAATGGAAAGGGGGAGGGGTTGTCGTGCGATGTAACATCTAGAGAGGGATATGGTTGGAGGAGGATGATGAGCGAGAGTCGTTGGATCTTGCGATCCAACGGCTTGGATGGAGGTGCGGGTGAGAGGCAGAGATCAGATCTTAGGGTCTGATCCTACGGCTGTAAGAAGAGTTTTGGGGAACGGTTGTGATGGAGCATGGGTTTCATCAAAGGGTTGTCCGAGAAAAGGCGACGTGGAGCATGAGGAGTCACTGGATGGGGGTTGATCCAGCGGTTGAGGGAAAGGTGGAAGGGGATGCCTGTGATTTAATCCAAGAGTGTGATCTTACGGTTGTGAGCGAATGGGAGAGAGACAGCGGAGATTGAGAGGGGAGAAGGTGATCCAAGGGCAGAGAAGGGTGGCGGGTGGCGAGAGGTGGTGAGGCCACATGGGTTGCTCAGAGAGCGTCACATGGCTGCACCAAAAAATTGAAAATACAAAAATAAAGAAAAACCAAAAGAAGTAAAAGGAAGAAAAATTAGGAAAAAGTCAAAACATGAAAGTTGTAGATCTCAATGAATTTACAAGTTTCATGTTGGACAAAAAGTCAAAAGAGGTCATTTATACAAAAGTGTATTTTTGCAAGTATTTTAAGAGATAAAAACACATCCTTTTTGTAGCTTTGGTATTTTTTGTATTTTTGATTTCTTTTTTTAAGACAAAATAATTATAGGCAATTAACTAACCTAATTTTTATAGGCTTTAATAAAATAGAAAAACAAAGAAAAAGTTAGTAATTAAATACAATAAAAATAGGTTAGAAAATATAGGTTAATATAATACAAGATAATAATAATGAATTAATGGTGGTTTTTATTGAAATGTTTAAGCAAGGAGATTAATAAGTGGATTTTAATATGATGAATCTAAGATTCATCATACCCCTATACTTAAATTATGCTCGTTCTCGAGCATCTAAAAAATGACGGAGTTGGATTAATTCCTGACAGTGCATGTGAAAATTTCAAGGCTCGATTCTTCGAAGACCCTTAATTTAAGTGATCCTAAAATTATGGACTCAACCATGCTCTAGTCCAAAGGAATCCAACCTCTCTAATTATCAGACTCTCTTTTTGTATATAAAATATAAGGATTTGAAATTTAGTGTACTGCAATCATGAGAGTCGAGTCAAGACATCACCCAAAGTTCCAGTCCAGGAGACTCTCCTCTAGACCTAATCCTCAACACTAGGGAATAAGACATTCTTGCATCAATCCACCGTCTCATCAGTTTGTCAGACTTGAAAGTGTAGATGGACATCCCAATGATGGAGGGCATATGATTGTATCTATTTTTATCTCACTCACATTGGAACAAGGGGCCTCTCAAGTGCCTTACTAATCAACACTTGTATTTTTTGTTGTTGATCAATGTGTTTGTCAAGAGAATTCGGAGTCGTCTGCACTCGTTTTTCTGTGAGTACACTGAGGTGTATCTCTTTTTAGTATATAAGATACCTTCGACACCCATACTTGTATCACTATACGATGCATAGCCTTTTTATGGTGTTAGCCCGACTCCTTGGTCCTAATTGCATTTGGTCCAAGTGGACACTTTGAAAATGGTTGGGAGCGCTTGCCTTTGGTGGAAGCTCTTTGTAATTTGACTTTGAATGATAGAGCTTTTTCTTGATGCATTTCTTTCTTTTCTTTTCCTTTTGGCTAGCTCCATTGCCTTTACCAAAGTTGGCACACACTGATCAACAATTATTTATGTTTCATCACACCCTGGCACATAGGTTCATATCAAATGATAGCATGCGAACTTGTTCACATATTGTCTAGGGTTTTCCTGACACTCAGGTTTCTTGAAGCCTTCGTTAACTCTATCCCATCTTCGAGTATCATTAGATCGGGTCTAGACTCAAATCATCTGTCCTAGTTCCTCAAACAAGTGATAACTCAACTCATCTCATCAACTATATAGTTGTGAAAGTGATGTGTTGATCATATTTTTTAAAGGGTAGAGATGAAGAGTGCAATATAGCGCTCAAATCTTTCAAACTAGGGAAGTATGGATTATTAAGTTTCAAAAATCATAATGACTAAAGTTGGTTAACTCAGACTCTCAAGATCTTAGAAATCCAGTGTCTTCAAATCCTCAAGCCTTAAGAGTGAAAGTGTCAGGAAATCACCAACTCCAGAGTTAGTGAATTTTTGTGATTTTTATCTTTGGCAAATTTTTATGAATTTTAATTTTTCAGTTTTTTATTCCTTTGAGAGACAATAACTGGACCAAGCTCATATGAATAGTTGCACCTACTTCCAGCCAATATGGGTGTAAGTACGGACCGTTAGACGGACCCTTGTTACTCGAGGACGGAGCCGTAGACAGTGTCCTCTAAACCATCCACTCTGCTAAGGGAGACCGAAGTTCCCTCACTGAAGAGTAGCTACTTATTTTTAAGCCTAGTAATCAGAGCCTTTACAAAAGAAAATTTTTTAATTTTTCAGATTTTTATGGAATTTTGAAAAAGGTTAATTTTATTTACAAAAAGTTAGTCCCTTAATTTTTTAAAAGAATTTTACAAGAATTTTTACAAAAAGCAGTTCACAAGTCAACTTAAACCAAGCCCCAAAAAGTTTTCGAAAAATTTAAAACATGAGCTATGGCTAAAGTATATATACAATAATATACAGTATATCCCTTATACTTAACTTTTACTATGTCCTCATAGCACAAGTGATATGAAGACATAGCTCTCGTTAAATATAAGGTGAGATAGTAGAACTGAGGAGGGTCCCCTTATACTTAGGTCAAAAATGACCTAAGTATAAGAAGACAGTGAGAGGGACGAATGATTGAGTCAGGCCCCCCTATACTTAGGCTGAAAATAACCTAAGTAAAGGATCTGGAAATTTGGATGGGGGATCTGTTGCTGTTAAGGTTAGAGGGTGTGTTTATCCAGAAGAATCTAATGGAGATGGGAGGGGGTGTGTATGTACACATTGTGGTAGATATGTGGGGCGAGAGGGTAATGTGGGTGTATATACAGAGATGGTGCCGGGGGTTGGAGATGTGTGTGAGTGTGTGAAGGGGGGGAGGGGTAGATCATCTAGTAATCTACTTCTTTTATTTTTTTACATATGCGAACCCTCGAACGAGGACCACTAAAAATGCACATGATACAATAATTTTTTTACAATGTGATGTATGAAATGTTGGTTAAAATTTCCTTGAGTCTTACCTGATTTTCTTCTGTGGCTCCTCACTACAGGAGCTCCCAACTCCTTGCCTCCATTTAGATCAAGCGTCTTCGATCTTCATGAGCCCAGCAACAGAAGAAATAGTTATATAAATTATCAAGAAAAATAATCAACAATATGATGCAGATACTGCATGATTAGAAGACCTGATAATTTTGAAAATATTCACATCAAAAAGATTTCAACAAAATTCGATAAATAAATAAAGGTAAGACGTGTCCCGGCAACGGTGCCATTTGATGAATGTCATTTCCACCACTCCAGTTGTCGTCTTTTATTCTAGTATAGGTGGTGAAAATGATTCAGCAAAAACCACAATTTTTGAATATTGTGGAGTATTTTTAAATTGGCAAGCATACTAAGGTCGAACTCAGGGACACGTGCCTCTTCGTCAATTCATCAAATTTCATTATTTAGTTGATGTGTGATTATTTTCTAAGTCTTAGGTCTTCATGCAGGTGCACAATAAAATGCAAATAAAATAATGCAAGTAATGATGCATGTAATTTTTGTTTGATTTTTAAATGCAATTATAAGTTGATGAATGTCATAATGCATGAATAAATGCAAGGGACACGTATGCAAAAGAATATTTACAAATATACCCTAAAGAATATGAGCACAAATTATGATTCAAATTCAGAGTCAAATTGAGCATAAAAATCAAGAGCAAGCATCTATTAGTGGTAAAGATTTATATAGGAAGAGACACTATATAACATCAAAATTCCTCATATTTCATTTAGTTTCAAATTAAGAAATCAATATGACATTAAATAGATAATGAAAAGAGCTTCAAAACGACACTAAAATCACTCAATTTAGACTTAATATGCTCAAGATATGAAAGAAATAATGTAGGGCATAAATGTAATATAAATGCGAGAGAAAATAAAGATAATTATTGCAAATAGGTCCCTAGAAGGACCTATTTGCAAATAATAAAACCGGTGGGGCCCTTATGCAAATTTTCCTGAAGCACAGAAACCATTTTGTAATTATCGAAACCCGATAGGGTCTTTATGTAAATTTCCCAAGCATGCACGTGAGGCACGCACCTAAGGACTTTATTGTAATCTAGAGAAGGCCGGGGTGTCCCTACAAATAACCCCTACCCTGCATGTGTAACGCATACAGGGCGAGGTTCGGTGACCTGTTAGCTTCGGGAGGACATGTGGCGATTACTGATGCTTCGGGGGAGAGGTCTTGGATACGAGCCTGGAGGTCCGGAGTGGGCGACATGTCTGCATCTGGTCGTTGGATGGCTGCCGCTAGGGCTCCATCCAACGGCACTTGCTCTTCGTCTTCAGCCGGAGGAGATGCGGCATATTTGGAGCTCCAGCGAGGCTGCCAGAGCTCCGTCATGCTCCTCTGTGCTTCCAGAGACTTGCAGAAGCGACGTAATCGTCTGGCGAAGATGGAGAATCGGAGATGAAGTTGCGAAGGTAGCTGTAGAAGATGGTCGGTGATGCACCACCGAAGCTGATGCTCGAGATCGGCATAGACGTGCATTCTCTAACCATTGAAGGTTTCTGCAAGTGTTAGGTATAGCTGAAGCATTAGTGTAAAGTGCATGAGTTTTGTGAGGTCAATGGAGGTCCAGCGAGGCGGATGGAGCGGGGGACCTGGGCTTCGTCTCTGGCAGGTCAGAGGTGAAATGGAGCGAGGTGGTTGGGGCTCTGGAGAAGGGATGATGGCGAGCAGAGATGGTGGTGAGGGTGAGGGTGACATGGTGAAGCTCGTGAGGTGGTCAAGCGATGATGGAGATGATTGTGAACAACGGGGAAATTATGAGAAAATTTAAGAAAAGCCAGGGGAGGAGGTACCTGGAGGTTAGGAGAAGAAGACGACGGAGGTAGATGGCTTGGGCTGAGATCCATAGCAGATCTCCGGTCATTGCACGACCCCCGCAGCCACGGCGAGGTGCTCAGCGGTTCCTCGGGCGATCGCTACATGACCGGAGGGCCATGGATCACACCAGGGGTTGAAGGTCGTCTTCGCCTTGACCTTTGCCCTCTGCTGTCACCGGAGGGATGGAGTAAGCTGGGCCAATGCCCATTGAATGGTGGATGAGGATGAAAGTGGTGGAGGAGGGGTATTTGTAGGTGATGGTTGGACATTACATGGGGTGTTTTGCATGGCAGTCTTAGGGAGGTGGAGTAATGGAGGGGCGAATGGTGAGGTGTGTGTGAATGGGGAAGATAGGGCTATGTGCGGGGGCGGTTATGTCATGGGGAGGTGTAGTGATGGTAGAGTTAAAATGGAAAGGGGGAGGGGTTGTCGCGTGATGTAACGTCTGGAGCGGGAGATGGTTGGAAGAGGACGATGAGCGATAGCCGTTGGATCTTGTGATCCAACGGCTCGGATGGAGGCGCGTGCAAGGGGCGAAGATCAGATCTCAAGGTCTGATCCTACGGCTGGAAGAAGAGTGTTGGGGAACAGTTGTAATGAAACGTGGGTTTCATCGAAGGGATGTACGAGAAAAGGCGACATGGAGCATGAGAAGTCATTGGATGGGGGTTGATCCAGTAGTTGAGTGAAAGGTGGAAGGGGATGGCTGTGATTGAATCCAGGAGTGTGATCTGACGGCCGTGAGCGAATGGGAAAGAGACGGCGGAGATTGAGAGGGGAGAAGGTGATCCAAGGGCGGATAAGGGTGGCGGGTGGCGAGAGGTGGTTCAGCCACATGGGTGGCCCAGAGGGCACCACGTGGCCGCACCAGAAAATTTGAAAATACAAAAATAAAGAAAAATTCAAAAGAAATAAAAGGAAGCAAAATTAGGAAAAAAGGTCAAAAAATGAAAGTTGTAGATCTCCATGAGAACTACAAGTTTCATGTTGGACAAAAAGTTAAAAGAGGTCATTTATACAAAAGTGTATTTTTGCAAGTATTTTTAAGAGATAAAAACACTACTTTTTTAGTTTTGGTATTTCTTTGTATTTTTATTTCTTTTAAAGCCAAAACTATTATAGACAATTAAATAACCTGATTTTTATGGGCTTTAATAAAATAGAAAAACAAAGAAAAAGTCAGTAATTAAATACAATAAAAATAGCCTAGCAAATATAGGTTAATATAATACAAGATAATAATAATGAATTAATTGTGATTTTTATTGAAATGTTTAAGCAAGGAGATTAATAAGTGGATTTTAATATGATGAATATGAGATTCATCAAGGAGGAGGTTGGAGGGGGCTCCTGCTGGAGAAGGGCATGTGGGTGTGGTGGTTATAACTCGACTTGTATACATAGCTTAGCCTTTAGAACGTAAAACGCTAGTTCTCAATTCAGATTCTTTGACATTAGCCACTCTCGCTGCTTAATGCTTACAACCAAAGGAAAACGCCAAGGTCCCCAGGCCTGGAGTGACTGGCCTCATTAGGAAGTGAGTACATGTCCTTTAGCTTCGTGCTTGGTGGAGAAGGCTTGATATCTATTTCATGGCCTATTAGAAGTAGAAGGCACTCTGGAAGTTCTTCTCATGATGAGGGATTAGAAGATAAGGCAGAATGTCCTTAGAGTGAGAGTGTGTCCATGGCGATTGTGTTTCTAGACAAAGAGGTTGTTGCGGCAGGGACGTGGGGTGACAACGAGTGGCCAAACACGGGGGCATGGCTGGTGGGGCAGGTGTGGTGGTGGCAGTCGTACACAGGAGGTGCAGGTGCAGTGCGCGGCTCCATGAGGCAGTGCACGAGGCGGCTAGGGTGTGTAAGCACGGCTAGCGATGTATGGTTGTTATTGCAGCCGCGGGTGGAGGCGTGGCTGTACGAGAATGGTGGGAGGTTGTGCTCCACGTGATGGTTTGAAGAATGTGGGAAAATCCTTAAGCGCGTCATGGAAGTGTGAGGATCACATCATATACGATCGGTGTGACTAGTCGCACTAGTTTCTCTGGGCAGCGGAATTTAAAAAATTTAAAACTATGAAATCACATGATCTAAGAACACTTCTCGGATCATTTAATCTAAACCACCATTAGGTAATAAGGTTACCTCTTGAAGCATGGTTGCGCCGAGTCTCTAAAGGAAGAGACCTCCTATCTCAAGTCTAATCTGACGGAGGAGACGTGTGCGAGCACATTGATGAAACGCGTGCTCCTCGCAATCCATGTTGATGATCCAAGCGACGAATCTCCTGATCTCGTCATACGAGATCTGACGTCTTCTTCACAAGCAAGGCACACAGAAGGAGATGGAGATCCACGAGTGGTCGAAGTGGTGGCACAACGGTATGGCGACGATGACGGCGATCTTTCTCTAGGGCATCAAGGTGGACGGCCACAATGAGAGAGAGAGAGAGAGAGAGACTTGGTGTGTAGAGAGAAAGGGAGAGAGAGCATATTACAATTGTGTGTCTCATGAAGAGCTAAAGTTGCCTCTCTTTTTATAATATTTTGGGAGTCCATGGATCTCAATCCATGGACAATATAAAACCGATGGTTCACATTGATTTGTATTTCTTTCAGTGGCCATGATTTTGTTGTTAAAAACACAATAAAAATTAATTTAAATAAATTAATTATATTGAATAATAATCACTATAAACTAATTTTTATTAAATCAATTTCTCTTAGATAAGAACGGTCACTTGTTCCCATAAGGAGTGGGTGGTCGTCCACCCTCTTCATAAGGAAAGGTGGATCCACCTTCTTATTACATGAGGTTGCATATGTCATGTGAATCTCCAATATTTGCAACAACTTTTTTTGCAAATTATTTCACAAAAAATAAATCAGTTTATTTTGTGAACATTGCAATCATGCCATTGGAAATTTGTGAGTTACATTCACAACCCAAAATAAAATGTAAATTACATTTTCAATTAATTGTTCAATGTGAATCCAATACACATCAACATTTAAATTGTAAATGTTATTTACACATAACTCTCTCTTATATATATTATAAATCACATTTATAATATATATAATTAATGTGAATAGTGATATCCACATTATTCATACCCATGATAATTTAATCATCTTGGATTTTTATTCTCACGCGCCCAAATAAGATGAATCACATTCATATTATTCACATCTTTGA
Organism: Ottelia alismoides; assembly: GCA_037367405.1. Taxonomy (NCBI): domain Eukaryota; kingdom Viridiplantae; phylum Streptophyta; class Magnoliopsida; order Alismatales; family Hydrocharitaceae; genus Ottelia; species Ottelia alismoides. The sequence goes on along the minus strand of JAZKJV010005306.1, from coordinate 491,829 downwards.
TAATTAAATCACATTTAAATATCTTAGATAACTCTCCTTATATATCCAAATAATATGAATAAAATTTATATTATTCATGATAATTAGATCGCATTTAATTATTCATTTCACAATGCTCAGATACATTATCAACAATGAAATTTCCCTTGAACTCTTTCAAGGATTATATGATTTCTTCGTGGATACTTGGAGATAAGGACAGGGTGATTGTACGTTCCACGTATAGTGACTTGGATATTGAGATCACATCTCAAATCTAGATCTCGGGGACCTCCCATAGATGCTTGATTAAATCAAGGTCGTAGATCTAATCTTCTCATTGCATCCGAATCACATTCAGATCAATGCCCAACATTTGGACTAAGATCAGATCAATTCTCTATGAGAGGAGTCACTAAAATCCAGATATATCTCATCACTCCCTCGGAATGGAAGCGTCATGATTATACAATCATTTATTGATCACATCACCCTCAGGTATTCCTAATACTTGTACATCATGTATACTAGAAGACCTAGGATAAAATTAAAGTTCTAGATCTTATTTAGTCTATCTCCTTCAGAATTTATCATTAAGTTTCTCATTTGATCATTGGAATTTGGTATCGATTATTCCAAAATCATATACAAGTACTGATCATATATTTTCTAAAAGTATATATCAAACCTACAAATTCAGTCAAGCTTCCAAAGCGAGATGACCATGCATGGAATTTGATCCCAATATCTCATGAGTGAGCTCATGTCTTCTGGGTCAGTAATGAACCTGTATGGTCCCTTTGAGATATCATATTACTCATATGCCCTTGTATGCACACTAGTGTGTCGATGTATAGACCTTGATTAGGCCATCAACCTATCAGTCTATCAAATATACATACTGATTTAGCCAAAATTCACGGGATCTAAATAGTGTCTCACACAAGGCGGAGACAGTAGTGTCGCTGCGGCGACCCGCAATGAATCCTAGACTAAAATCAACAATTAACCCACACTATAGAAATCAAGATATGACAAGCAAATGTGAAGTTAAAATTTATTTTTAACTCTACATAAATGATGTATATAAAGCAAGTACGTAGAGAGTTCGAACACAGGGAGCAAGGCAGGGTAGATCAAACAGGTGTGTGTGTGTGTGTGAGTGAGAGAAAGTGATGTGTATGTCTACACTATGCAAATGCAAATATTTTTGTGGGTTTTAGATTTTTAATAGTTTTTTTATTTAATTTTTAATTTTGTATTTTGATTTTTAATTTTCAGATTTTATATTTTTATATATTATATTATTTTTTAAATTTTCTTTTTCAATATTGGAATATATAAACTATATAATATAATGGGTGCTAGAATATTTATAAAAATATGTAAAAATACTCAAAAATTCAAAAATAAAATCTTTTTGGTCTTTTTATAATTTTTTACTATTTTTGTGATTTTTGGGTATTTTTCAGAATCTTTTTGGTATTTTTAAAAGGCAAAATAAAGAAAACAGTGAATTAATGTTCTGGCTGAAGGTAAAATAGGAATGAAAAATATCAAATAGCCACAAAATTTTTCCAAACTAATTTTAAATTAAAGAGAATAAAAAGAGGAACCTACAGGAACTGAGTTTATATTTTTTGGAGTTTTCTATGATTTTTTAGATTTTTTTGAAGTTTTTAGGTTTTTTCTAATTTTTAAGGTTTTGGTTTCAAATGTTTTAGTGGTTTTTGGATTGACACTAAAATAGGATAAAATAGACAGTAGGTATTTTTTTTGGAATTTTTCTAGGTGTTTTAATATTTTTTGGTGTTTTCTAAGCTAGACAGTAGCTAACATGCATGTTTTTGATTTCTAATAAATATAAAAATGCAATAAAATTAAATACAAAAATATGGCGTTAAAGTGCAAGTTGACAAGAGCTTAAGTTGAATTTTTGGGAATTTTTCGAATTAAAATGATGCCTTAAATAAATGGATCAAGCAAGCAAAAATGTGTGGCCTGGCAGGGATATAATTGCAAATATCAAAACATTCAGGGGCACACATGTAATTTTCCAACAAAATATAACTCTGAATATTCAATTTTATGGACCAATCACAAATATCTAAACCCGGGAGGTTACGCTTACAAAATGTCCACCAGGGCGTGTGACTTGCACGCACCTGGGAAGGATTGGTTTGTAATATCCAAAATATCTGGGGGCCAACTTGCAAAATTTACAAAACTTTTACACTATGATTCAAAGTTTAGGTACTGAAAAGGAATACATAAAAGGTCGGGGGCCTCTCAGCAAAAAGCCCCGCGCCTCACGTGAACAGGTCACGTGAGGTGACGTGGCAGAGGACTAAATAGCAATTAAACTAAGTCTAGGGCCTAACTGTAAATTATACAAAAGTTTTTAAATAGCAGATGAAAGTTTTAATACTAATAGTTAAATACAAAAAAGTCGCGAGGGTTTGAACGCAAAATACCCTCGCGAGGCAGATCCAACGGCGGATGGATGCTGATGACGCGTGGCGCCAATCCAACAGTCGGCGGTTGGGCTCGATCCAACGGTGTGGCCCGAGCCACTTATCCACGTGGCAGATCCTCCTTGCGCGATGGCGCTTCGGCCTCCGACGGTGGAGATTGGACTTGGTGATGACGATCGGACGGCTGGAGCGTGACAGGATTGAACGGTGGGCGATGGATCTGGGGGAATCCCATGATCGGACGGCTGAAAGGCCTGGAGGAAGAACGCGGAAGAAGGCCGACGACGGCGAGCTTCCGCGACCTCCCCCGCCCTCCTTCGTCGGCGTTCAAGGCTCAAAATGGCCCAGATCTCTTCTTACAGGCGGTCTCTAAGTGCTGGACGCTTCAAAATGGCCGGAGGGGCGTTGATCCTCGCCTACGACGGCGGCGGAGCTCGGAACCTCCAGATACCTCCGGCGAGCCCAGAAATGCTCCCAGGTGTCGTTCGTGTGCGCGTACCTGCAGGACAACGTGAGAGGGTCCAGGGGAAGTTGCCTGGACCCCGCGGTGGCGACAAGGTGGCGTGACGCGGTGGTTGGGAGGACGATCGGAGGTGCGCTCCGGCGAGGGGGGTCTGATGGGATGATTTGATCGATTGGAGTGAAAATTTATTGAGGCGAAATGATCCTAGAACTAAGGCGAAACTAATGCAAGGAAAATAATGGAGATAGAACAGCCTCAATGGCCGAAGCCAGAGGGAATGGGGGTACCTTGACGAGGGTTGGCCGGAGGTTGATTGGAACGCCCCTGATGCACCTACGACTCTCCTGACGAGCGCGAGATGGAGCTGTCACCTTCGACTCACTCTGCAGCACGAAAGAGAGGAGGAAACTCAGTTGAATGGGGTTCAATTTTTGAGTGAAAGTCGGAGGTTTAGTTTTAAGGGCTTTGACTCTGCGACTGGGACGGTCCAAAGATCAAGATTTATTTGGTGAATCGTTGATTCGCGGCCCGAGATAATCCATGGGCGTGAATCACCAGTCAACGAGGAGGGAAAGTTGTGTAGAGCACAACATCAAAGGGTGCAAGGTGCGCCCTCCAAAAATCCTCGAAGATGGTCAAAACAGTCGTCTGACAAGAGCTACAAGACCTAGGGCAGACAGTTGACCGAGGTCAACTGCGACTGCCCCCTGGTTGATCCACGTGGACCAACCAGGAAAAAGGTCCTAAAAAGATTTAAAAATTCAATTAAAAATCGAAAATGATTTTATCAATTTTAGGTTATAAAATAAAAAATATTTATTATTTTATGTAGTATTTTATTCTGATTTTTAGATATTTTTATGAGATATATTTTTACAAGTGGCTTTTTATACCCTATATAGGTATATTACCTATATATTTTATTAATTGATTTTTATTTTGTGATTTTAATTTGTTTATTTTTATTTATTATTTTATATATTTGTACAGTACTTTTATCTACATAAATGTATTTTCATTTTAATTTTCTGATGTAGTTTGTATATTTAATAAAATAAAAGTATAATTTATACAGGTATAAGTATAGGTATTATACCTATGTATTATATATACTTGTATTTTATTTTGTATTTTATTTAGGTTTTTATTCTGATTTTGATGTACATAATTATTATAAGTAATATTTACAAAATTATAAAAATATAAAAATACAAAAATAATGAATAAATAATAAACTGAATATTTTAATCTGTACAACTATAAAGTGAGGGTCAAAAACTCAACTTTCAAACTATAGCTCCGCCAAATGCGAAACCACCACCATTAAATAGCTTATTTTATTATATATACAATTAAAGGTGAGTTTGCTGCATTTCGAGTTTTCATCTGTGAGATACGGGTCTGGGAAGTTGGGATTCTGGAATTTTATTCCGACTATAACTTTTTATCTGTACATTGTTTTTCTGTGAAATCAATTTTGTATTTTTATTTATAAAATTATCTACAACTTTCATGTACAAAGTTTCTTTATTTGATGTATAAAAAGTGGAATCAAAAATTGGTCCCAAAATGAATAAAGAATGAAGGATTATTCATTGTATTTGGCCCTTATCTCCCCTTACTTTATTCCTTGTCGACCTATTCATCAAGATGCCTAGGTCTCGGGGTTTGGGTCATAAAATATTACAATATTTTATTCTTTTTCTTTTCTTATATTTATTCTATAATTTTGGCTTTAATTACAGTATTTTATACACTATTTACAGGTACATGCATGAATGCTAATGTGCTCTATTTAATGCTAGGGTTTTTGAGGCCAAAATGATAGAATAAAGATGATGAAATGTGGATTCATCATCCCCCTATACTTTACCTTTGCTAGTCCCTAGCAAACACTTATGCGATAAGTGCAAAAAAGAAAAAGAAAGAAAAGAAAAAGAAAAACTTGGATTTAGTTTAATTATCAAACTTGTCTTCACAAAATCAAAGTTTGGAGCTTAAGTCAGACCTTTGGACTTTTAGTGCGGGCAGAACCTTAATGAGAACCGAATTTGAAACCCAACAGTCCTTGAGAATCCCAAATCTCTGCTCAAGTCTCCTCAATAGCCAGGTCAGAAATACTTCAACTCATACGCAAACTCTTACGACTATGAATCTGACTCGTACAGTGTAAGTGATGGTGGCTCTCCCCAACTAGAATGACAAAGAAACTGACTTCTCCAGTACGAAAACCCAATGATTCCCCAATCCAACAACTCCATCCTCGAGGAGCAGGGTATTCCCTTCTAAGTTCAAGTGGCAACCAACTCAAGAGGAGGGGGTGAAGAGAAGAATGGATGGTAGCCAGTGTAGCTACCTATCCTGGGATGCAAGACCAGTGTAGTCAAGTCATCCTGCTGCAGGCTCACATATTTGACTTTGGAACTCAAGCTTGCTTATTAACTTTACAACATTTGTACATACTTTGCAGGCTTTTTATTCTTGTACATGTCTGAACATTTTTTTTTGAAATACTATTCACAGCAGCATTTACATAAGGAGTTTTTCCTCTTGAGCCAGTAGACTGTCCCTCTTTTGAAGCTTTATTGCAACCCACACTCTCCTGTCTTTAGACTTCCTCATCACTGGACGGGTTGGGGTGCACTTCCCTCCCTAGAGGAGGACAAGTGTTTCCACTTGTGTGCGTCTCATACCGGTAAATCCAATCCCCTCACCACTCCAACTGAGTTGAGCCATGTAAAAGGTGCAGGTGTCCAAGTTAGGTCATTATCAACAAGAGTCGTGCGTGTGCTCTGAAATACTCTACTTAGGCAGTCAAGAATCCATTGAACCAAGTCTCATGGTCCTCAAAGAATTAAGTCAACTAGACCTGAAGTACCTCAAAACCAGTTCCTATAAGGTCCCTGTTATTAGGTAGATTTTAAGGTCCAATCAAGCTCCAATCTCTGGATTTTACTTATACTTGTTCATCTATCAAACTCAATCCGAAAAATGCTCATGCTATGCAATGCAATGCAGGAAATATTTTTGTGATACAATTTTCAAAGATTTTGAACTTTTTATGGATTTTTGAAAAGATGATGATGATGCATATACATTTTTTTTGTATTTTCAAAAAGATTTTTCAGATGTTTTTGGATTATAATTTTTGCAAATGTTTTTGGGATTTTTCAAAACAAAAAGATTTTGGCTAAAAACTAGGTGAAAACTATGTACACGGGAGTGCTTCTTTATATATACAAGAAGTGAGTTTTAAGAATTTACAAGGGTAAGTGATCAATTTTATAGACATATATACATATAGTGGATTTTGTTGAGATGTATGTATTCCTCAAACTTATCTGACACACAAGCTTTTCACACAACTTTTGAAAACTATAGTCCAAAATAATTTTTACAAGCATTTTACAAACAGGTACACACATTTGAAAATCATTTTGCAAAGGCTTTCAAAACAGTATATATAGGTTTTTCAGAACATTTTTGCAACCATTTTTTTCAAACCATTTGCAAATCATTTTTCAAACATTTTATTTCACACAAAGAAAATAAATTTTACAAACCACACATTTTTACACAGGTTGTAAAAACATGTAACAAAATGTTTTCAAAATAGTTTTCAATAGATTTTCACAAAGATTTTCAAACTATTTTTCAAACATTTTGCAAAAAATATTTTCACATGATTTATTAATCAGTAAATACAAAAAGAATTTGAGGAACAAAACACCTTTTCATTAAGGTTTTTAATGAATTTTAAAGAGTTATTAGCCATATTATAAGAAAATACGAAAGTACGAGTTATGGCTAAAGTATATACGCAGTATATACGACTCCCCTATACTTAGGTTGAGCTATGTCCTCATAGATTGGAGAGAAAAGAGAAGACATAACTCGTACTAAGTATAGACAAGTCTAAAGAATAAATGAATGAACCAATGAGAAGTTGACCGTCCCCCATATACTTAGGATCATATAATCCTAAGTATAGCAGACTGTACACAACGCAGGGAGGGTCAAGGGTGGGAATGAAGAGATCGTACTCGGGTTGTCTCCCCCTATACTTAGGGTAAGATATCCCTAAGTATAGACAAGAAGAGGAGACAATGGAGAGGATCGAAAAATTATAGAAGAAACTCGGGGTGCACCCCCCCTATACTTAGGACAAAGTACATCCTAAGTATGGAAAACTGTCTACAAGGGCGGCACCTTTTTGATAGATAAAGAAAATAGAGAAGGAAAAGAAGAGAAGAAAAGAAGAAAAGAAATCAATAGATAAGAGTGATATGGACAGATGAATCTATACAGCGGAAGATGGAATTGATCATCATGTATGAGATGCAGATGATATGAGTCAAAGAACGCACCTCATACCAGAAGAATGGGGGCAACGTCAATGGTCGGCGGGTCATGATCTAGATATAGTTTCAGGCGCTGACCATTGACACGGAAGGTAGAGGAAGATGACGGTTCGGATATGTCGATACTGCCATTGTCATGCACCTTCCTGACCACATACTGACCTTTCCACTTGCTCTGTAGTTTCCCTGGAAATAATTTCAGCCTGGAATCAAACAACCATACTCTCTGATCTGGCTCAAACTGTTTATGGCTGATATGAGAATCGTGCCATGTCTTCACTTTCTCCTTGTATTGTAGGCTGCTAGAAAAGGCAGTGTCTCTTAGTTCCTCCAGGGCTGCCAACTCTGCTCTTCTCTGTTCTCCTATACTCTCGGGATCTAACAGTAACTTAGTGACTGTCCAAAAGGATTTATGCTTGATTTCCACTGGCAAATGGCACGGCTTGCCATAGACGAGACGAAAGGGAGATGTTCCTAATGGATTCTTGAAGGAAGTCCGATAGGCCCACAAGACCGAGTCCAAAAGTTGTGACCAATCCTTTCGGTCTAGGCGGACAACCTTCTGTAAGATAGTTTTTATCTCCCGGTTCGATACTTCGGCAAGACCATTAGTCTGAGGGTGATACGATGTGGCAACTCGATGGTCAATGCCGAACTCGTCTGCAAGGGCCCTAACCTTGTCATTGATGAAATGAGACCCCCCGTCTGAAATCAAGACTCTAGGTACCCCGAACCATGAAATGATATTTTTTTCTCAAAAATTTGCACACGATTTTAGCATCTGCGGCTCAGGCTGGGATGGCCTCAACCCATCGACTGACGTAATCTACAGCGAGCAAAATGTGCTCGGATCCCTGACTCTTAGGAAATGGGCCCATGAAATCAATCCCCCATGCATCAAAAACCTCACAAAAGTGAATGGGTTGCATGGGCATCATGTCTCTCTGTCCGCAGGTTCCCATCTTCTGACAGTCAGTACATCTCTTCACGAACTCATCAGAATCCTTGAAGAGGGTAGGCCATCAAAGGTCGGATTGAAGCACCTTTTGTGCTGTCCTTCTTCCAGAATGATGTCCTCCTGCCTTAAGCTTGTGGCAGTATGTGAGGACGCTATGCTGCTTTTCTTGAGTAATGCACCTCCTCCAGATGTTGTCCCCTCCTTCATGATAAAGGACGGGATCCTCCCAATGGTAAAACTTGGCCTTCGCCAGGAAGGTCTCGAGCTTCTGCCTGGGCCAACCTTGTGGAACCGTCTTGGTGACAAGATAGTTCACAATGTCAGCGTACCATGGGAGCGAGGTGATCGCCAAAATCGCCTCATCTGGAAACGTCTCGGTGATAGGTGCGCTGGGCTCAGATTCCTCAAGTTCTCCAATCGGGAGAGATGATTCGCCACCACATTTTTGACTCCAGGCTTATCCTTAATCTCAATATCAAATTCCTGGAGCAGAAGGATCCATCTGGTAAGACGAGCTTTGGCATCCTTCTTGGCCATTAAGTACTGGATGGCGGTGTGATCTGTGTAAATTGTCACTCTAGATCCGAGAATATAAGATCGATACTTATTCAAAGCAAAGACTACGGCCAGCATCTCTTTTTCAGTCACAGTGTAATTCCGCTGAGCGGCATCCAAAGTCCGGCTGGCGTAGTGAATGGCAAACGGCAATCCATCCCTCCTCTGTCCAAGCACAGGCCCAACGGCAAAATCTGAAGCGTCTGTCACGATCTCGAAAGGAAGAGACCAATCGGGTGGCTGAAGGACAGGAGCCGAAACAACCATACCTTTGAGAGTCTCAAAAGATGCAATACACTTATCATTGACAATAAACTCGGTGTCTTTCGTCAGTAGATCAGTAAGCGATCGGGCAATTCGACTGAAGTCCTGAATAAACCGTCGGTAGAAACCGACATGCCCCAGAATAGACCGTAATTGACTCAAATTGGACGGTGGATTAAGTTTTCTCATGATATCCACCTTGGCCGGATCGACCTCCATGCCCCTGTTGGAGACGATATGACCAAGGACCATCCCTTGAGTCACCATGAAGTGACTCTTCTCCCAAGACAATACAAGGTTGACCTCAATGCAGCGCTGAAGCACACGGTCTAGGTAGTCAAGACAAGCATCGAACCCATCGCCATAGATCGAGAAGTCGTCCATGAAGACCTCTAAACAGTCATCCACCATGTCCGAGAAAATGGACAACATGCACCTTTGGAATGCTCCGGAGCGTTACACAGACCAAAGGGCATCCGTCTGAAAGCATAAGTCCCAAACGGACAGGTGAATGTCGTTTTCTCCTGGTCTTCGGGTGCGATGGCCACTTGATTATATCCGGAGTACTCGTCAAGGAAACAATAATGACTCTTCCCAGCTAGCCGCTCGATAATCTGATCAATGAATGGCAGCGGGAAGTGATCCTTCTTGGTGGCCTCATTCAATCGTCTGTAGTCCACACAGACCCTCCAAGAAGTGGGTACTCGGGTAGCGACCTCCTCTCCCGACTCATTCACAACTGTAGTGATACTCGTCTTCTTGGGTACCACATGTAACGGACTAACCCACTCGGAGTCGGAGATGGGGTAGATAAAATTGGCGCTCCACCACTTCGATATTTCTTTCATGACCACATCTCGAAGATTCGGGTTCAGCCGTCGCTGGAACTCAAGCGATGGCCTAGCGTCATCCTCAAGATAGATGTGGTGGGAGCACAGAGCCGGACTAATCCCCTGGAGATCAGCTATACTCCATCCTATTGCCTTGCGGTTTCTATCAAGAACCTCCATCAGATGAGATTCTTGCTCTCCAGTCAAACCAGTTAAGATAATGACTGGGTGCATGTCTGGCTCACCCGCAAGGAATCTATACTTCAGCGATTGCGGCAGAGGCTTCAGTTCTGGACAACTGGGAGGTGGCAGATCTGGATTCTGATATGTCTGTGTGAAGGCGACCAGGTCTGCATGTGAGAACTCTCGCTCTGCATGAATTTCTGACAAAGGGAGCCCTACTGAATCACTAATAAACTGTACTGGCTCACACTCTGTCATAGTTGTTGGCTCAGAAGAAATCAGACACGACAAATATTCATCAAAATCATCCCAATCATTGTCTGAGTTCGAGGGATCTGAAGAAGATGAACATGATTGAAAATCATCAGCACCACTCGTCTCAACACTGTCATCCTCAAGTGTATCCTCGTCCAGGGGTGTGCTCTCCAGGCTCTCGACTGCCATAAGCTTTAGATATGGTGAATCTGTAGGCAAGGCAAGGGTCGGTGCTACAGGATCTGTCCAGTTGGATTCATCTTCTGTCATCACAAAATCAAACTCCTGGTGGATGTCTAGCTCTTCCTCTGTCATCTACGCGGCTTCGTTGGACTGCTCCGAGCATTCTAGTTCTCTGGCTCTTGTTTCTTCGATCGTCTCTATTTGTATGGTTTTACCCTTTACGCGAAAGCATACCTTCCCACTATCATGATCGGTCACCGCCTTGGCTTTGGCCAAGAATGGACGTCCGAGTATGATGGGGGCATCGGTTACCGACTCAGGGATCTTAATGTCCAACACAACGAAGTCCACGGGGAATTTCAGGCCCTGAATGGTAACGACCACGTCTTTCAATAACCCCTTCGGTCTTTTAGTCGACCTATCAGCAACCTGAAGGATTGTCCTGCTCCTAAGAAGAGGACCAAACTCGAATCGGTCAAGTAAGGCTGTGATGAATCCACGATTCATCATCTCAATATCTTGATCTTAGCAAAATCCCTAAGTAAAATCCCAGAAAAATGTCCATAAAAACCATAAATTAACAAAATGACTCTTGTAAATAAAACACACTAATTATTGTATATTAGATTGTACAAAATGAATTAACAATAAAAAGCCGCAAAATCAAAGGAGTTTTATACCTGTAAATAGCCCAAAACTTCATTTATTTTTAATAATTTCATTTCAACTCCTTTTTGCCTAATTCTTTCTCTAACTTGTTTATAAAAATGTATATAAAAATACAAAAATACAAAACAAATTTCACCTCAAATAAATGCTCCTAGATCTTAAAGAGAAAAAGCCGTAAAGACCAACTTCCAAGCTAAATTCCCGCTCCGTATGAACTCCAAATTCACCAAACTCACTTTTAAAGTTCAAGTTAGAAAATTATCTATCCAATGGAAGTGGTTTCATTAAAATCGAAGCTCATTTGCAAAAGTTGGGTTTTGGGACCTAGATGTACAGTGTACATTATGTATATATTCATACTTTCTTCATTTTTTATTATATCTTTCTTAATTATTAAAAATACAAAAAAATCATACTTGTGTTGTATTTTAATTATACTATTTTATTGTATCTTTTTCGTTGTAAATATCTCTTATTAAAAAGACAAAAAAAATTACATATTAGAAAAGTAAAAAAAAATATGTACATGGTGTTTTGTCTTCTTTTGTAAATTCTCCACTATTTCTCTTCTCTTTTTATTTTATTGTATTTAAAGTATACAACTTTATTTATTTATTTATTATTTAATTTCCATTCTCTACAATAACCACCAATTGAACTCAATTATTCCACCATTTTTTTCAAGTTAGTCCAAGTCGAGGTCATCAACTTCATACAGAGTGAGCACAGAGCACATACATCTTATTACTCTTCATGAAGATGCAGCATCAAGATTCAACATCTTAGAAGATTCCATCACTCTTGTACATATTCTCCCTTCTTTGTATATTCTCGAGATCACGTCGGTTCTCGCACTTACTCTTGTCCTATACTTAGGCTGACCAAAGCCTAAGTATAGGGGGGACCGATGCCCGCCATGTGTATTTACTCATCATTTCTCCTCTTGACCTCGTCCGCCCCATTTTTGCTCTTCTTCTACACTTAGGCTGTCCAGAGCCTAAGTATAGGGGGGGCGGATCGACTTCTATACTTTCTATTATTTTAGCTTTCCTACGCTTAGTACGAGCTATGTCTTTTTGTCACCTAGTGCCATGAGGACATAGCACAAGCTAAGTATAGGGGGGCGTGTATATATTAAATATATACTTTACCCATACCTCGTACTTTCACGTATTTTTGTATATACTATACAATAATTATGGGGTGGGTAAAAAAAAGTAAAAAAAACTTTTTCCTAAAAAAACAACAAACAAAAAAAAACTTTTTCCTAAAACTTAAAAAAACAACAAAAAAAATTCTTTTTCCTTATTTGCTATAAAAAACTTTTCAAAAAAGAAGAAGAATCTTTTCTTATTTACCTATCTTTTTCAAAAAAAAACTCTTGAAAAAAAAAGCAAAACTTTTCTAACAAAAAAAAACTTCTTCTTTGCCTTTGTTTGTCAAAAAAAACCTCTGTGAAAAAAAACTTTTTCTAAAAAATTAAAAAAAATCAATCATTCATTAAAAAAACACAAACTAAAAAAAACAAAAACTAAAAAAAACTAACTAATAAGTTGGTTTAATCCCTGACACAATTCACTTTCACACAAGACTAGTGATGTTCAAGAACACTTGGTTTATGAGGTCTTGAGATTTTGAGTTAACCAGCCTTAGTCATTAGGGTCCTTGACTTAATTATTCACATTTCCCTAGTTTGAAAGATGTGTGTGCTATATTGCATGCTTAGTCTCTACCTTAAGAATATGATCTGCACCTCACATACACGACTGCAGTTATGCTGAGATGAGTTGAAATTTCACTTGAGGAACTGGGATGAGGGATTTGAGTTTGGACTTGATTTAATGATGCTCGAGGATGGGATAAAATCAATGAAGGCTTCATGAAACCTGAGTGTCAGCATCTTTAGCCAGTATGAGAACATGGTTCTTGTACTATCTCTTGATATTTACCTATGTGCCCGGGTGTGATAAAATAAAAAAATGTTGATCAGTGTGCGCCAACTCTTGGTAAAAGCAGTGGAGCTAGCCACAAATACTACAAAGCAATGAAATGTCCAAGAAAAGCTCTCATTCCACAAAGTCAATTATCAAAAGAGCTTCCACCAAAGGCGAGCGCTCCCAACCATTTCAAAGTGTCCACTTGGACCACCGCTATTAGGACCAGGAGTCGGGCTTGCACCAAAAAAGGGCTCTGCATCGTAAATGCTACAAGTCTGGGTGTAGAAGGTACGATAGGTACTCAAAAAAGGCACACCCCGGTGTACTCCCAGGAAAACAAGTGCAGACGGCTCCAACTTCTCTTGACGGACGCACTGATCAACACCAAAAAAATGTGTTGCGTAATAAGGCACTTGAGAGGATCCTTGTTCCAATGAGAGGGAGAGAAGAAATGATACAATCCTATGCCCTCCATCAACTGGCCTTCCATCTACACTTTTAAGTCTGACAACCAAAGAGACGGTGGATTGGATGCAAGAAATTATTTATTCCCTAGTGTTGAGGATCGGGTTCTTAGGAGAGTCTCTTGGACTGGAACCTTGGGTGACGTTGTGACTCTACTCTTGTAACTGCGGTCAACACTTAAAGTCATATCCCTACTTTATATGTATACAAAGAGAGTCTGATGAATAGGGAAATTGGGTACCTTTTGACTAGAGCTTGGATCAGCTTAGAATTTTAGGATCTCTAAAACCGAGAGTCCTTGAATGGATCAAGTCTTGTATTCACATGCACAGTCTGGGGTTAACCCAACTTATTCATTCTTTATTTGCTCGAGGACTAGCAAAGTTTAAGTATAGGGGGGTGATGAATCCACGATTCATCATCTCAATATCTTGATCTTAGCAAAATACCCGAGTAAAATCCCAGAAAAATGTCCATAAAATCCATAAATTAACAAAATGACTCTTGTAAATAAAACACACTAATTATTGTATACTAGATTTTACAAAATGAATTAACAATAAAAAGCCGCAAAATCAAAGGAGTTTTATACCTGTAAATAGCCCAAAACTTCATTTATTTTTAATAATTTCATTTCAACTCCTTTTTGCCTAATTCTTTCTCTAGCTTGTTTATAAAAATGTATATAAAAATACAAAAATACAAAACAAATTTCACCTCAAATAAATGCTCCTAGATCCCAAAGAGAAAAAGCCGTAAAGACCAACTTCCAAGCTAAATTCCCACTCCGTATGAACTCCAAATTCACCAAACTCACTTTTAAAGTTCAAGTTAGAAAATTATCTATCCAACGGAAGTGGTTTCATTGAAATCGGAGCTCATTTGCAAAAGTTGGGTTTTGGGACCTAGATGTACATTGTACATTATGTATATATTCATACTTTCTTCATTTTTTATTATATCTTTCTTAATTATTAAAAATACAAAAAAATCATACTTGTGTTGTATTTTAATTATACTATTTTATTGTATCTTTTTTGTTGTAAATATCTCTTATTAAAAAGATAAAAAAATTACATTTTAGAAAAGTAAAAAAATATGTACATGGTGTTTTGTCTTCTTTTGTAAATTCTCCACTATTTCTCTTCTCTTTTTATTTTATTATATTTAAAGTAGACAATTTTATTTATTTATTTATTTATTATTTAATTTCCATTCTCTACAATAACCACTAATTCAACTCCATTATTCCACCATTTTTTTTCAACTTCCCATTCAACTCCATTAATAAATCAACTTCCCATTCAACTCCACCACTTTAATAACTTCTCATCCCATTCTCTTTATATACATGTCATTCTCCTCATTTTTGCCTTTGATCCATCTTTATGTGAGGAGAGCCAAGTTCCCAGAGTTGAATCGGTGACAGCGACGCAACCGCGGTAAATGCCAAGTAAAAAAATGTGTACATGTTGTTTGTCTTCCCTTGTAAATTGTCCACTATCTATTTTATTCTTTTTTATTCTATTGTAATTAAAGTAGATAACTTTATTTCATTTTATTTATTTAATTATTTTACATTCTCTACAATAACCACCATTCAACTCCATTACTCCACCATATTTTCTAACTTCTAATTCAACTCCACCATTTTATTAACCTCCATCCCACTCCATCTTAATTCTAACTTCCATTTTTCTTCTTCTTATATACATGCCATTCTCCTCATTTTTGCCTTTGATCCATCTTTATGTGAGGAGAGCCAAGTTCCCAGAGTTGAATCGGTGATAGCGACGCAACCGCGGTCGAGCGACGACGGCCCTCTCTCCGGTGTGATCCGTTGGCTTTTTGGCCAACATCGTAGCCGCAACCGCGCGCTGCTCGAGCTCATCGCACGCCGGCGATTTGAGCGAAGACCGTGCTCACGACAGCACATCATAGGCACCCACGTTCATCGTAGGTAATTTTTCTTTTCATCTTATCATCATTAATATCTTTGCATTTTTTTTAGCACATCACATTACCACCACCAACATCATCTTTATTTTCATCACTTCTTTATCACATTACCATCACCCCATCACATTTTTTTCATTACATTTTTTTATCATGTACATCCTCTAATTAACAAAACAAAAAAAATTAAAACAAAAAAAAGTTATTTCATTACCACTTAGCTCCATTTCAACATCACCATCTTCATCATATTACCACCATCCTCATCATACCCCTTTTCATCACCACACCATCTTTCTTTTTCTTTTATTTGTTTCCTGTTTATAAAAAAATTTTAAAAAAAATAAAAAAATTAAAACAAAAAAAATATCTCTCTTTTTATTACAGCAGTAAAAAAACTAAAAAAAATTAAAAAAAAATCAAAAAAAAAACCGCATAACGCAGCAGCGGTGGGGGTGCCGCCCACCGCCGCCGCCCCCCTCTGCCACAACCAGCGGCCGCCGCCCTCCCCAGAGCCGCGCCCTCGGCGGCGGCGCCCCCGCCTTCTCCTCCCACCGCCGTCGCCGGCCAGCTCCGCCGTGGCCCCCTCCTCTTCAGCGGCAGCCCGCCGCCCCTTCCAGGCCGCCACCCGCGCCACCAACGCCGCTGCCCACAGCGGCCCTCTCCGCGCCACCGCGCGCCGCCGCCCGCGCGCGCGCCCTCGCCGGCCGACGCCTTTCCCACTCCAGCCGCCGCCGCCGTGCCCCCAAAAGTTGGGTTCTCCTCCTCACGCCCAAGCAGGAAGAAGAAGGTTTTTCTTTCCTTTGTTTATTGTAAATATTGCATAGTTGTTTTTACATGTTTTTATAATTACAAAAAGGTCCATGTACAAGTTTTTGATGTAAATATAGTTTTCTAAATTTGCAAGTACAACCCTGTGTTCATGCGTTAATTTGGACTTCATTTTGGTGTCATTTTATTTAAAGAAAAATACCATTGTGACGAGCAACTAATTGCCTATATTTTGACCATTTATTTGTATTTTTGTGAGTAATGGGTAATTAATTAAAATTTTTTAACTGAAATTTTACATATTTTACCCATTCCGTGCTCTTAAAATTATATCTCACACACGGTTGCTCTAAAAATTCTACAAAAATTATATGTGATGCCTTGATATGTGATGTAATTACTATCCAAAATTTAACCATATTGGAGTTGTCTTGTGCCTGAAATAATTCATAGAGTGAATTTAGTATTTGATTTTTAATTAAATCCACATACATGCTTTTCACAAAATTTCAAGTCTCCTGGATTGCTCATCTAAATATCTACTTGAGATAATTTGCATTTTGATGAATTTGATAACGTGGATTAATTAGGAATTATTTACTCACTGTCACTCTATTTTCACTAAAAAATTCAGAAAAAATTCATATTTTGTCAAAAAATTCCAAAAATATTACTGTAGCTTCCTTGCATCATGTTTTAGTTCCAGTAATTTTTTCATGATTTTTGCTTTCTGTTTGTGTGATAAATTGCGAAAAAACCCATAAAAAGTGTGCATTTTTATTTATTGCATTTTAACCCCTAAAATTTAAAAAAATGTGTTTTGTGTTCATCTCTGGATTAGGACTCTAGGAAAAATACGAATTAGATAATTTGGACTTATTTTCCATTAAAATTAATTTGGCCTTGTTGTATGTTTTCGTAGTGTTTTAATTCAACCGCTTCTTGCATTGATATTTCTTTTTGCACTAAAAAAATATAAAAAAAACGCATTGGAAATCTAAAATCTTTATTTTTGAATTAAAACCTAAGTTGTTCCTTTGCCTCCCTGAGTTCGACCCCGGACTTGCCCGGGATATAAATTAAGCCGAGACACTCTTCACGGAGATCTTCTCTCGGTTCTGACCGACTCGCTAAGTACACGTGCTACAACGTGACCTAATTAAACATCGTAGTTAGTGACTCGTCAGATGGCGCCGTTGCCGGGGAGGCAAGCGGCTTAGGGATTAGTTTAAAAATTTGGATTTAGTTTTCCATTTACTCGGGTAGTCTAACCCCCGAGCCACTTGTATTTATTCCATTTTTTGCAATTATTTCTCTTTATATTTTTGTATATATCTTGTTGTTTATCTCTCTAATATAAATTTCATTTTCCTTGCGAGGGCCCGGTGGACTTGGAGTGCATCGAAGGTCGACGGACGCGAGGAGCGCCGACTGTTGAAGTGCGAGGATAAAGCAATTTATTTTCGAGAGAATTTTTTGTAAATTATTGTAATTATTTAGGTAGTTGCTCATTTCTAGCGGCTCTTGTTTGAGAGCTCGCGCATGTAAAAAGACTTGGATATTATTTGTGGTGTGTCGAGCCTGTTTCACTCTCCGGCGAGGGTGGGGCTTGACTTGAGTGGCAAACTTAAGGATTAGGCACACGGTAGTTTAGAATCAAATTTGTTTGTGCCCATCGTAATTTAGGCCACACATATCTTAGAAGATTCACATATCTTATAAGATTCATAATGAGACGCACATAGACACGTACTACTTAGCTTAAATCCAATCAATTCTTTCCCGCTAATAGTATATTGTTTAGGTGCGGTTTTCTCGATCTGCATGCATTTAGTGTAATATTTACAAATTCTGTTCTGCATAACGCATGAAGAGTGCTGGGATTCACTGTAAGTATACCTTCTTCTGAGCATGCATCATAGTTTCTCGTTTGCATTCTGATTTCCGATTCCCCTCTTGTTTTACAACTTAAGGTCAAAAGGAAATTGGGACTGAACGGTAGACGTGCTTGTGTGTTCACATAAAATTCAAGTGATAACCTAACTCTAAAATTGGGACTAAATTGAGCAGGTCGATCTAATTAATTGGAATAAAAAGAACCCTTGTTCTCGGGTGCATAAAGCCCTCATTGTTTGTTTTAATTGCAAGTGAGAGAGAGACGACCCTAGGATAGAGCCAAGTCTGGATTTCTTACTTACTACTGGTTCTTTCTTTTTAGGCGATTAGCTACTCTTCAGTGAGGAATACGGGTAGCCGGTAAACGGTCCGGACTTCCTTAGCAGAGTGGGAGGTTTAGAGGACGCATTAGTCCTCAAGGAATGGGTAGCCGTATTTATACGGTCCGTACTTACTCCTATACTGGCTGAAAGTAGGTCAAACTAGTCGTAAGAACCGGGCCAGTCTGTAGGAAAATACGGGCACCTAACAGCTCGTTAATCTTTCCAAGATTGTATTCTCACCAACTAAAATTGACCAGATAAATCGGCCGAACTCTTATGGCCATCACGTGTTGAGTTGGCGAAATTGGGGGTTTGAATTGCGTTTGTATTGTGTGAGTTCACTCCGCACATTTACGTGCACCGTAGAACTAGCGCCTCATTGAACATCGTGTTCTAATCGGTTCTTTTGACATCGAAGATGACTGATTGGGGGGATATTTATTTGGACTTTGTGAATCTCTTGTTGAACCCTTCAAAAAGTATGTCTTCAAAGGTCCAAGCGCAACTTGGACCAACCTGGACTCATGACCCTCTTGAGTCCAGGATCACTCACTCTCGGGACGGTTACTCTCAAACCATTCCCTTTCTCTCTTCCCACCTCACCGAGGAAGACCATCGCCTTGGTGAGAATATCATGATTCATAAATCCTCTTCTAATCAAGAAAACCTTGCTGATTCAGGACATAAAGAAGATTCAAGTAAAATGCCTCCAAAGAAGAAAGAAGAGGAAGAAGAGAACCATGAAGACCCGATGAGAAGTATACTAGCCTGATTGGCTGCATCTGAGCAGCAACAAGCATTACTGAGAGCTCAGTTAGGACAGTTAAATGTTGGGATCCAACTACCAATGGATGCGGCTTATAACCCCGGACAATATCAAATTCATAACTACTTGAGTCCGGCCGAACCCGAGGTTGATTTTGAGCTGAAGCCGCATTTCCTGAACCTGCTGCCACATTTTGATGGGAATGCTTCTGAGGAGCCATATGCATTCCTAAGGGACTTTGAGCTCATCTGTGCTAACCTCAAACATAACAATGTTAGCCAGGATTATATTAGGCTCAAAGCCCTTCCATTTGCCTTGGGTGGAAAAGCCGATTACTGGGTGAAGAATCTTGGAATCATCGTCACCACATATGCCCAGTTCAAGGACCTGTTTTTGAAGAAGTTCTACCCTTTGAGTAGAACTAACATGATGAGGACGCGCATTACGAGTTTTTCCCAATTACCCCATGAAGCTTTTTGTGATGCTTGGGAAAGATTCAAGGACATCCTGCAAAAGTGTCCTTGTCATAGATTAGATGACAACATCTTGGTCCAATCCTTCTTCACTGGTCTCAACCCTGAGATGCAGGGTTTAGTGAGCGCTGCCTGTGGAGGCAGCTATACATCACGAGGAGCGGATACCGTCTGGAGGGTATTCGAGCAGATGGCTTAAACTAGCCG
This sequence comes from Ottelia alismoides, assembly GCA_037367405.1. Taxonomy (NCBI): domain Eukaryota; kingdom Viridiplantae; phylum Streptophyta; class Magnoliopsida; order Alismatales; family Hydrocharitaceae; genus Ottelia; species Ottelia alismoides. Next base: position 471,861 of record JAZKJV010005306.1, on the reverse strand, counting down.
CTCACAGATGGCCATCAGGGCCTATACACCATCCCCCAGTTCACTCTCACTTGGAGGGGGAAAATCAGCTGTAGTCGATCTCTCTCAAGACGTGATCCCTAGCATGGGACTTCTTGCTGACAAGCTTACTGTAGTCGAGAAGATCGACATGAGGATTGATGAGTTAGACCGAAGCGTCTTCAAACTTCCAAAACAGATGGAGGAGTTGACTGAGAAGGTATCTAAGATAAGGATACCCGCCGTGACTGCACCCTCTGCTCCCGTATACCGAGTTCACCATGTTCAGGAGCAGTTGGTGTCAGGGCAACCCCAGCCGTGGGAGCAGGACCAATCCTACACCCACTCTTTCCAGCAGCCACCTCCAGCAGTAGAGACAGTCCAGGAGGAGCCTCCACCAGTTTGGGAGGTGAATGGGATATGGTATACTCAAGACTCTGCCAGGCAGGGAAGTACGGGAGACCGACAGACCCATCAGCGTCCCCCGACCTTTCACAACACCGCATTCACCTCCGCACCACCTCCATCACAGCAGAGCCCTGGATTCCATCCACCCCAGCAGCAGAGGCAGCAGTACCAGCAGTATGGACGACAGGGCCATTACCAGACGGGCCAGCAGGGCCCGCAACCCCAGCAGCAGCAGCAGAGGCAGTACACTGGCCAGCAGGGCCAGTCTTCCCGTTCTTCTTCCCAGTCTTATCCACTTCCTTCATCGTCTAGTCCCGTGGATATTCAGCAGCAGATACTCGACGAGCTACGTTCCTACATGAACGAGGTTCAGGACTTACGGGTGGATGTCAACCGCCTGTCCAGATGGCGAGACGAGCAGACTGCACCCTCTACCTCGATCCCAGCCCAAGTTCAGGCTAACCCCAATAGCCTGAACCGTTCTAGTTCTCAGCAGCACTTTGGTCAGGTATACTATTCAGCATCTCCTAAATCTAAACATGAGATTCTTTCGTGTGACGAGGCTAACCACATGTCACTCAGGAGCGGAAGGACCGTGGTCGTACCTAACCGGGCGAGGGACACGAGGAGGGGCATCTCTGGAGCTCTACCTGAGGAGTCTTCAGAGGACGAGGAGGAGAGGCATCATATTTCAGAGCCCCATCAACACCATTCGAGGATTTCTACTCAGGGAGCCGAGAGGAGGAGGAGAGTACGTATGCAGCATCATCAGCATGGATATTCTTCTGAGTCTACGGAGGACCTTGCATCTCCGGTTGTGGCGGATACCACTCCAGTTTCTATTCCATAACCTGTAGTAGATAGTCTAGATCTTGAGTCCATGTTGCATCAACAAGATTCTTGTATGAAGAACTCTGTTTCCGTTAATGCAAAGAATGATCTTTCAGTTCATGATTCAGATTCTTCATCCTCTGTTTCCTTAGCTTCAATCCCTTTCCCCTGTGCTCTTACGGCAGGAAAGCGCATCAAAAAGATTCAGAAAGATGACCCTGATATGGCACGGTTTTATAAAGAAAACATCACTGTGAAGGTGCCATTTGATGAATATGTGGCTAACCATCCTGCCTTCCAAAAATACCTTAAGGTGAGATGCACACCTACAAGGGTTAGCAGGAAGAAAGATAACTGAAATATAAAGACACATGTCTTATCAGTAGCCACAACCTATTGTCTCAAGAATCAGACTTTGCCAAAGAAAAAGAGAGACATGGGTGCTCACTATGTGGAGAGTCGTATTGATGACATTGCGTTTGCACGCACACTCTTAGATAACGGTTCTTCGATCAACTTACTCCCCTTAGCATTATATCAGAAATTGGAGTTGGGACCACTTCGCAAATCTAGAGCTTTACTCCAATTTGCAGATCGTTCAATGAAGAGACCTAAGGGAGAAGTGAAGAACGTCGTTATCTCGATTGAGGGGCAGAACTATCAGGTGGACTTCACAGTCTTGGACATGGAGACCCCCAATCATTGGAGAGAATCTCAGATCATTCTCGGGCGACCCTTCCTTAGGACCGCAGGCGCAGCTTTTGATTATGGTACGGGAATGATGAAGTTCCGTTCTCCAGGCGGAGAAGTGAACCTTGAGATCAAGCAAACCAAGTGTCAACGACCCGATTCAGAGAGTAGCACAGAGTACTCATCTTCAGAGGCAGACTGTAGTTTGATTAGCACAGTTGGGATTTGGGGACAGATTCCTTCAGGACAGAGCGAGACCCTTTCATCTGGAGAGGATATAGTGCATGACGCAGTTTTCCAGGTGTTGTCTGATCTTGCTAGAGATGCATCAACCTATTCTCATGATGACTTAGAGATCCATCCGGATCTGTCAGTTCCATCCTCTTTGGAACAATCATGGGACATAGATGACGAGTCGGACGTGGCTTTTGCCGATTGTTTGGATACTTTTGACGATCTGACTCCCGATACTTCTGATTTGGTGGCGAGTACTACTCAGCTTAGCCCACCTTCATGCAGCACGGAACCAGATTCAGATTCAGTTCAGCCAGATCTGCTTGATGATACCACATTGCCAGAACTGAAATCACTACCTCCTACACTTAAGTATGCCTTTCTTGCGGGACCCAAAGAGAGATATCCTGTCATCATTAGCTCAGACTTGTCTTTAGAGCAGGAGTCTAGGTTGTTAGAAGTCTTAGAGAGGAACCGCAAAGCAATAGGCTGGACAGTGTCGGATCTCGTGGGCATCAACCCCGCTCTCTGCTCGCACCATATTTTTATTGAGGATAACGTGAGACCTTCCCGTGAGTTTCAGAGGAGACTTAACCCCAATCTACGGGAAGTGGTGAAGAATGAAATTGAGAAATGGTGCAAAGCAGGGTTTATATACCCTATTTCTGACTCCAAGTGGGTGGCCCCACTTCATGTTGTCCCGAAGAAGTCGGGAATTCAGATGGTCACCAACGAGGAGGGGGTAGAGATCGCGACACGAGTACCTACATCGTGGCATGTCTGTGTTGACTACAGGCGCCTGAATGCTGCGACCAAGAAAGATCACTTTCCCTTGCCTTTTATTGATCAGATCTTGGAGAGACTCGCAGGGAAAGAGTTCTTCTGTTTTCTTGACGGGTACTCAGGCTACAACCAGGTGGCCATAGCCCCTGAGGACCAGGAAAAGACCACATTCACATGTCCATTTGGCACTTATGCTTTCAGGCGCATGCCATTCGGGCTCTGCAATGCCCCGGGCACATTTCAGCAGTGCATGATAGCCATATTTGCCGAGATGGTGGGAGATTTCCTGGAAGTGTTCATGGATGACTTCTCGGTCCATGGTAATTCTTTTGATACATGTTTAGCGCACTTGGACCGAGTCCTCACGAGGTGTAGAGAGGTGAATCTGGTACTCTCCTGGGAGAAGAGTCACTTTATGGTGACGGAGGGTATTGTGTTGGAGCATGTCATCTCCAAAAGGGGAATGGAGGTTGACCCTGCCAAGGTGGAGGTGATCAAGAAACTCGATCCACCTACCAACGTAAAGTTAGTGCGGTCATTCTTAGGGCATGTTGGATTCTATAGGAGATTCATTCAAGATTTTTCAAAGATCGCCCGCCCACTGACTGAGCTCTTAGGGAAAGACATAGAGTTCGTTGTAGATCACAGGTGTCTGGAGGCCTTTGAGCTCTTGAAAAGGAAGATTTGTACCTCGCCTATTCTACAAGCTCCTGACTGGTCTCTCCCCTTTGAGATCATGACTGACGCTTCAGATTTCGCTATAGGAGCTGTGTTAGGACAACGGCGAGAGGGGATTTCGTTTGCGATTCACTATGCGAGCAAAGTTTTAGATCCTACACAGAAAAATTATACAATGACTGAAAAGGAAATGCTCGCGGTAGTATGGGCCCTCGAGAAGTTTAGATCATATATTTTGGGCTCTAAGGTGACAATTTATACTGATCACACAGCCATTCGATACCTAATGGAAAAGAAGGACACGAAGGCGCGTCTTCTTAGGTGGATTTTACTCCTCCAGGAATTTGATTTGGAGATAAAAGATAAACCTGGAGTGAAGAATGTTGTGGCTGATCACCTTTCTCGGATTGAACTTAAGGATTCTCCTGATCATGAGCGGATTAGAGAGACCTTACCAGATGAGTCAATTTGTGTTGTTGACTCCCTCCCGTGGTATGCCAACATGGTGAACTATCTTGTCTCCAAGCAGGTTCCCCATGGTTGGACTAGGAGCAGCATTGATCAGCTGAAGTCGGATTCGAGGAGATACCACTGGGACGATCCTTTCCTTTTCTTCGAAGGACCGGATTGTGTTTGGAGAAGGTGTATTCCTCAGGAGGAATACCATAGTGTCCTCACATATTGTCATTCACTTGAGGTTGGAGGACACCATTCGGGAAAGAGAACCGCTCACAAAGTACTTCAATGTGGATTGTATTGGCCGACCTTGTTTAGAGATGCCATTGATTTTGTACGGTCGTGCCCGATCTGTCAAAGGATGGGAGGGACAGTTGGACAGAGAGATGAGATGCCCATGCAACCGATGATTATTTGTGATGTTTTTGATGCATGGGGCATAGATTTTATGGGTCCCTTTCCCAACAGCCAAGGACATGAGTACATTTTATTGGCGGTTGATTATTTATCTAGGTGGGTGGAGGCTATCCCAACCCGAACCGCAGACAGCAAGACTGTCTGTAAGTTTGTGAAAGACCATATTATTGCTAGGTTCGGGGTGCCAAAAGTTTTGATATCTGATGGTGGTAGCCATTTTGTGAATCGAGATATGAGATCTTTAGCTAAGGACTATGGATTTGATCATAGAGTTACTAGTCCTTACCACCCACAGTCCAACGGCATGGCAGAGGTTTCGAACAGAGAGATGAAGAGTATTTTGCAGAAATTGGTTCGTCCCGATAGGAAGAACTGGTCTCAGCTCTTGGACCAAGTTCTGTGGGCCTATAGGACAGCCTACAAGACACCATTGGGTACTTCACCATTTAGAATGATCTATGGCAAGCCATGCCATTTGCCCGCAGAATTGATTCATAAATCCGAATGGGCAATTAAGAAGATTAATTAGAGTTGTCACCTAGGAAAACTTTGCCGAGACTTGAACTTGAACGAGCTCGTGGAAATCCGAAACATGGCATATGACAACAGTTTGATTTATAAGGACAAAGTAAAGAGATGGCATGATCAGCACATTAGGTGCAAAGACTTTGTCCCTGGACAAAAGGTATGGTTGTTCAATGCCAGGTTGAAGATGTTCCATGGGAAGCTCAAATCTAAATGGACGGGTCCCTTTGTGGTTAAGAAAGTGCACGAGAATGGAAGTGTGGAGATAGCTGATCTCGCAGATGGTGCACAATCTCATGTGGTGAATGGACAACTGTTGAAGCATTTTGTTGATTCCAAAGAGCAGTTAGTCCAAGTCGAGGTCATCAACTTCATACAGAGTGAGCACAGAGCACACACATCTTATTACTCTTCATGAAGATGCAGCATCAAGATTCAACATCTTAGAAGATTCCATCACTCTTGTACATATTCTCCCTTCTTTGTATATTCTCGAGATCACGTCGGTTCTCACACTTACTCTTGTCCTATACTTAGGCTGACCAAAGCCTAAGTATAGGGGGGACCGATGCCCGCCATGTGTATTTACTCATCATTTCTCCTCTTGACCTCGTCCGCCCCATTTTTGCTCTTCTTCTACACTTAGGCTGTCCAGAGCCTAAGTATAGGGGGGCAGATCGACTTCTATACTTTCTATTATTTTAGCTTTCCTACGCTTAGTACGAGCTATGTCTTTTTGTCACCTAGTGCCATGAGGACATAGCACAAGCTAAGTATAGGGCGCGTGTATATATTAAATATATACTTTACCCATACCTCGTACTTTCACGTATTTTTGTATATACTATACAATAATTATGGGGTGGGTAAAAAAAAGTAAAAAAAACTTTTTCCTAAAAAAACAGCAAACAAAAAAAAACTTTTTCCTAAAACTTAAAAAAAACAACAAAAAAAAACTCTTTTTCCTTATTTGCTATAAAAAACTTTTCAAAAAAAAAAGAAGAATCTTTTCTTATTTACCTATCTTTTTCAAAAAAAAACTCTTGAAAAAAAAAGCAAAACTTTTCTAACAAAAAAAAACTTCTTCTTTGCCTTTGTTTGTCAAAAAAAACCTTTGTGAAAAAAAATCTTTTTCTAAAAAATTAAAAAAAATCAATCATTCATTAAAAAAAACACAAACTAAAAAAAACAAAAACTAAAAAAAAACTAACTAATAAGTTGGTTTAATCCCTGACACAATTCACTTTCACACAAGACTAGTGATGTTCAAGAACACTTGGTTTATGAGGTCTTGAGATTTTGAGTTAACCAGCCTTAGTCATTAGGGTCCTTGACTTAATTATTCACATTTCCCTAGTTTGAAAGATGTGTGTGCTATATTGCATGCTTAGTCTCTACCTTAAGAATATGATCTGCACCTCACATACACGACTGCAGTTATGATGAGATGAGTTGAAATTTCACTTGAGGAACTGGGATGAGGGATTTGAGTTTGGACTTGATTTAATGATGCTCGAGGATGGGATGAAATCAATGAAGGCTTCATGAAACCTGAGTGTCAGCATCTTTAGCCAGTATGAGAACATGGTTCTTATACTATCTCTTGATATTTACCTATGTGCCAGGGTGTGATAAAATAAAAAAATGTTGATCAGTGTGCGCCAACTCTTGGTAAAAGCAGTGGAGCTAGCCACAAATACTACAAAGCAATGAAATGTCCAAGAAAAGCTCTCATTCCACAAAGTCAATTATCAAAAGAGCTTCCACCAAAGGCGAGCGCTCCCAACCATTTCAAAGTGTCCATTTGGACCACCGCTATTAGGACCAGGAGTCGGGCTTGCACCAAAAAAGGGCTCTGCATCGTAAATGCTACAAGTCTGGGTGTAGAAGGTACGATAGGTACTCAAAAAAGGCACACCCCGGTGTACTCCCAGGAAAACAAGTGCAGACGGCTCCAACTTCTCTTGACGGACGCACTGATCAACACCAAAAAAATGTGTTGCGTAATAAGGCACTTGAGAGGATCCTTGTTCCAATGAGAGGGAGAGAAGAAATGACACAATCCTATGCCCTCCATCAACTGGCCTTCCATCTACACTTTTAAGTCTGACAACTAAAGAGACGGTGGATTAGATGCAAGAAATGATTTATTCCCTAGTGTTGAGGATCGGGTTCTTAGGAGAGTCTCTCGGACTAGAACCTTGGGTGACGTTGTGACTCTACTCTTGTAACTGCGGTCAACACTTAAAGTCATATCCCTACTTTATATGTATACAAAGAGAGTCTGATGAATAGGGAAATTGGGTACCTTTTGACTAGAGCTTGGATCAGCTTAGAATTTTAGGATCTCTAAAACCGAGAGTCCTTGAACGGATCAAGTCTTGTATTCACATGCACAGTCTGGGGTTAACCCAACTTATTCATTCTTTATTTGCTCGAGGACTAGCAAAGTTTAAGTATAGGGGGGTGATGAATCCACGATTCATCATCTCAATATCTTGATCTTAGCAAAATCCCTGAGTAAAATCCCAGAAAAATGTTCATAAAATCCATAAATTAACAAAATGACTCTTGTAAATAAAACACACTAATTATTGTATATTAGATTGTACAAAATGAATTAACAATAAAAAGCCGCAAAATCAAAGGAGTTTTATACCTGTAAATAGCTCAAAACTTCATTTATTTTTAATAATTTCATTTCAACTCCTTTTTGCCTAATTCTTTCTCTAACTTGTTTATAAAAATGTATATAAAAATACAAAAATACAAAACAAATTTCACCTCAAATAAATGCTCCTAGATCCCAAAGAGAAAAGGCCGTAAAGACCAACTTCCAAGCTAAATTCTCGCTCCGTATGAACTCCAAATTCACCAAACTCACTTTTAAAGTTCAAGTTAGAAAATTATCTATCCAACGGAAGTGGTTTCATTAAAATCGGAGCTCATTTGCAAAAGTTGGGTTTTGGGACCTAGATGTACATTGTACATTATGTATATATTCATACTTTCTTCATTTTTTATTATATCTTTCTTAATTATTAAAAATACAAAAAAATCATACTTGTGTTGTATTTTAATTATACTATTTTATTGTATCTTTTTCATTGTAAATATCTCTTATTAAAAAGACAAAAAAAATTACATATTAGAAAAGTAAAAAAAATATGTACATGGTGTTTTGTCTTCTTTTGTAAATTCTCCACTATTTCTCTTCTCTTTTTATTTTATTGTATTTAAAGTAGACAACTTTATTTATTTATTTATTATTTAATTTCCATTCTCTACAATAACTACCAATTCAACTCCATTATTCCACCATTTTTTTCAACTTCCCATTCAACTCCATTAATAAATCAACTTCCCATTCAACTCCACCACTTTAATAACCTCTCATCCCATTCTCTTTATATATATGTCATTCTCCTCATTTTTGCCTTTGATCCATCTTGATGTGAGGAGAGCCAAGTTCCCAGAGTTGAATCGGTGACAGCGACGCAACCGCGGTCGAGCGACGACGGCCCTCTCTCCGGTGTGATCCGTTGGCTTTTTGGTCAACATCGTAGCCGCAACCGCGCGCTGCTCAAGCTCATCGCACGCCGGCGATTTGAGAGAAGACCGTGCTCACGAGAGCACATCATAGGCGCTCGCGTTCATCGTAGGTAATTTTTCTTTTCATCTTATCATCATTAATATCTTTGCATTTTTTTTTAGCACATCACATTACCACCACCAACATCATCTTTATTTTCATCACTTCTTTATCACATTACCATCACCCCATCACATTTTTTTCATTACATTTTTTTATCATGTACATCCTCTAATTAACAAAACAAAAAAATTAAAACAAAAAAAAGTCATTTCATTACCGCTTAGCTCCATTTCAACATCACCACCTTCATCATATTACCACCATCCTCATCATACCCCTTTTCATCACCACACCATCTTTCTTTTTCTTTTATTTGTTTCATGTTTATAAAAAAATTTTAAAAAAAATAAAAAAAATAAAACAAAAAATATCTCTCTTTTTATTACAGCAGTAAAAAAACTAAAAAAATTAAAAAAAATCAAAAAAACCGCATAAAGCAGCGGTGGGGGTGCCGCCCACCGTCGCCGCCCCCCTCTGCCACAACCAGCGGCCGCCGCCCTCCCCAAAGCCGCGCCCTCGGCGGCGGTGCCCCCGCCTTCTCCTCCCACCGCCGTCGCCGGCCAGCTCCGCCGTGGCCCCCTCCTCTTCAGCGGCAGCCCGCCGCCCCTTCCAGGCCGCCACCCGCGCCACCGACGCCGCTGCCCACAGCGGCCCTCTCCGCGCCACCGCGCGCCGCCGCCCGCGCGCGCGCCCTCGCCGGCCGCCGCCTTTCCCACTCCAGCCGCCGCCGTCGTGCCCCCAAAAGTTGGGTTCTCCTCCTCACGCCCAAGCAGGAAGAAGAAGGTTTTTCTTTCCTTTGTTTATTGTAAATATTGCATAGTTGTTTTTACATGTTTTTATAATTACAAAAAGGTCCATGTACAAGTTTTTGATGTAAATATAGTTTTCTAAATTTGCAAGTACAACCCTGTGTTCATGCGTTAATTTGGACTTCATTTTGGTGTCATTTTATTTAAAGAAAAATACCATTGTGACGAGCAACTAATTGCCTACATTTTGACCATTTATTTGTATTTTTGTGAGTAATGGGTAATTAATTAAAATTGTTTAACTAAAATTTTACATATTTTACCCATTCCGTGCTCTTAAAATTATATCTCACACATGGTTGCTCTAAAAATTCCACAAAAATTATATGTGATGCCTTGATATGTGATGTAATTACTATCTAAAATTTAACCATATTGGAGTTGTCTTGTGCCTGAAATAATTCGTAGAGTGAATTTAGTATTTGATTTTTAATTAAATCCACATACATACTTTGCACGAAATTTCAAGTCTCCTGGATTGCTCATCTAAATATCTACTTGAGATAATTTGCATTTTGATTAATTTGATAACGTGGATTAATTAGGAATTATTTACTCACTGTCACTCTATTTTCACTAAAAAATTCAGAAAAAATTCATATTTTGTCAAAAAATTCCAAAAATATTACTGTAGCTTCCTTGCATCATGTTTTAGTTCCAGTAATTTTTTCATGATTTTTGCTTTTTGTTTGTGTGATAAATTGCGAAAAAACCCATAAAAAGTGTGCATTTTTATTTATTGCATTTTAACCCCTAAAATTAAAAGAAAATGTGTTTTGTGTTCATCTCTGGATTAGGACTCTAGGAAAAATACGAATTGGCTAATTTGGACTTCTTTTCCATTAAAATTAATTTGGCCTTGTTGTATGTTTTCGTAGTGTTTTAATTCAACCGCTTCTTGCATTGATATTTCTTTTTGCACTAAAAAAATATAAAAAAAACGCATTGGAAATCTAAAATCTTTATTTTTGAATTAAAACCTAAGTTGTTCCTTTGCCTCCCTGAGTTCGACCCCGGACTTGCCCGGTATATAAATTAAGCCGAGACACTCTTCACGGAGATCTTCTCTCGGTTCTGACCGACTCGCTAAGTACACGTGCTACAACGTGACCGAATAAATTAACGTATCTAGCGACACGTCAGGCTGCCGGAAGAATGTTAATTAAAGAGTCGCTGCCTAACAGAGTACGATTGAACTGCTGCTCTTGAATCTCGCATCTGACATAGGGAGCTCCTGCATCTGGTCGCTTGACTGGCAGTTTGTTCTGAATAGTGCAGCAAGTGGAATGAGTGAGCACATGGATTTGATCTATGTGGTTCTTCCTCTTCCTGCGGATGGTAGTTTTCTCCTTCAGATTCTTTTTGAAGAGGGGGATGTGCTCAAGTACTTCCTGTAGAGTCAGCTGAATGTGGAATATGTCTATCATCTGATTGTTGAACTCTACCTGTTGATCTTTTTTGGGATTTTCTCTTTTGTTCCCCTTCGCCCGACGGAGTGCTTCAGGGAAGGGGATGGTAGGGGCCTCCTCAATGGAGGACTAGGAATAGGTCCATGTGCCTGTGAAGGAATAGAATCAATACAATCATCATCATTCAACACATATGGATCCACAATTTGAACAGAAACCTTTCCTTTATTCATATTTTTGTGCTTTTTGTTGTTACCACGGTCCATAGATACAAAATGTGGTAACACCATAGAGGGAAGCTCAACAAAAGTAGACGTGGTGGCCTCAGTACCACCACCGGCACCTGTCTTCGCGGCATCGGCACCGCGCTCTGGTTCTGCATCCAAAATGGTGGCATCAGCACCACCGTCTGCATCTAGTATCACGACGGCTTCAGTACCGTCATCTGGATCTCCATCATTGGTGGCCTCAGCACCACCGTCTTCAACATCCTCATTAGCGGCATCAGCACTGCTACTCTACTCATCTGGCGCTCCTAATTCTGTATGTGGTTGTCGCTCAGAAGAGGCGCCACCGGCTGGCATCCTACCGCTCCTAGTAGTCACAAAATCAGCATCATACAAAGAATAAGACATATCACTCAAATAGTCACTAGGAAAGGTATCCTCTGTAAACTCTACCTGCTCAGACTTTCTTTTCAGATTGTTCGGATTTGGTTCAATCTGAGCTGGTGTGGAGGCCTTGCCTTTGATGATCTCCCTCATCTCCTGTCGGAACTCATCCATTTCTTGCCGGAAGGATGCTCGCTGTTCGGAAAGCAAGCGGGCAAGATCGTCTAAAGCTGGGTTCTCAAAAGCGGGGGCCTGAGAACTGGACGGGTTTCCCTGCTGGAAATGAGGTTGTTTCTGATGCTGCTGGTACTGGGAGGATGGGGATAAGACTGATGAGGCTGCTGACGCTGCCTCCACTGCTGTCCCTGATAGGCGGGACGAGGACCCTGTTGGTATTGCTGCTCGGCGTACTGGGGTCGTTGCTGCTGTTGTGGATGGCTGTTCAGCTGTCCTTGAGCATGAGGTTGATGCTGAGATGAGGAGCCACCATTGCCCCAACGGAATCCGGGGTGATTGCGACGAATCCCGGGCTGAGGGTATCGGTCGTACCAAATCCCATTGACTTCCATCAATGGTTCCTGCTCGAAGGATGGTGGAGGTAGAACTTCCAGTGGCTGCTCCGGCTGATAGACCACCATCTGAGTGTCCTGAGATGGCGGCTGTGCTAGGTAGTACTGTAGCAACGGGACCGGCTCTGCCTGGATGTGGTTAACCTGGAGATACGAGGCAGAGGGTTGGTTGGAGCTGCTACTGTTGGGATCAGCCCGTGACCTGAGAGGCTGCTGGGAAGATGTATGTGCCTCCTGGACGCAAAGGATCTGTGTCTTCAGGTCACTCATCGTCTTGACAATCTGGTCCATCTGGGCCATGCTTTGCATCTGTTTCTTCTCGAGGATCTCGAGACGGTCTAGTTTCTCACTGATGATGCCCATGTCGGTTGCGGCTGATTCAGCTTGGGCTGCGGCTGCCGACGAAGTGTTAGGACCGGCATCAATGCGGGCGATCCTCTGAAATGATCCCGCTCCTTGCGGGGGCTTTTGTTGTGTGTAGACGCGGGCTTGGGCCATGACGGTTGAGTTCTCTGTCATGCCTTCATAGATGGCCCAAACATCGTCTTCACCCTTGGAAAAGTAGGACCCACCGCAAGAGGCGTTCACGAGCCCCTGCAGCTCTGGTGTTAGCCCACAAAAGAAGGTCTGAACTAGATTGGGCTTGGAGATATCGTGATATGGACACCGGTCAATGAGCTCTCGGAATCGATCCCAAGCTTCATGGAATTGTTCATTCGGGATCATTACGAAGTTGCTGATCATTACTCTTGCTGCATTCGTCCGGCCGAGAGGGTAATACTTCTTCAAGTATGCGGTCCGGAGATCTGCCCAAGTGTCGATGAATCGCCCCAAATGTTTGAGCCAGTATGCAGCTCTGTCAACCAAGGAGAAAGGGAAGGCGATCATCTTGATAGTGTCCTCGGTCATCAGCCTATCCTGAATTGTGCTGCAGATCATTTCAAATTCTTGGAGGTGGAGGTGTGGCTCTTCGGTCGGCAACCCATGAAATTTGGGCAGAAGCTGAATGGTGTGGGGCCGAAGCTCGAAATCTCCATGGATAGGAGGGAGTCAGATCCAACGATGAGTGAGGGATGCTGCGGGATTATGCCATTCCCTCATGATAGTCTGTGGCGGTCTCTCAGCGTTGGGATCTCCTCCCTAGTTCTCTACAATTGGAATGTCACCTCCACCGCCACCGCCACCGCCCCCAGGTTGGTTTTCTCGCATCTGCGCGATCTCTCTCATGAGGTCACCATAAAGACTCCCTGGTCTCGGATCTATCTTTGCATGGTTTCCAGGGATGCTAGAAGTGAATTGTTGATGGCGGCTAGATCAATGAAGAATGACGGGTGCTCATGATCATCTGGGTGCTCTCCTCTGTCAGCCATGTCTGGGTTCTCTGAAAAAGCAAAAGAACCCATCTCAGGTGTCGTCAAATGCTCTGAGCTCTGTGATACAGAAAATTCTAAAATTCTTGGACTGATGGAAGGAGAATGGGAAGGGTGGTTGAGGGGGAACATGGTGGAAGTGAACTCAGGCTCGGAGAGCGGACTCTCCGAGGTCGTCCTAGATGAATGAGGAGGAGTACTGGATAGCGGCGCCGACAGAGTCGGCCTAAGAGACCTCCGTCCCATCATCTTGATTATTGATAAGAGCAAGGTCGAGAAATGAAGAAGAAAGAAGGGAGAAGCAAAATTGCGCACAATGGTGCTGTGTTTTTGATCTTAACCTAAAATCGACTAGCAATCAAACACAAAACAGGGTGAGTTCACCAACTCAACACAGGAGCCGTGAAGGTTCGGCTTTTATCTTGTCAATTTTAGCTTGAATTCAGGAATTTATCTTATCACGAGTCCTTAGAGCACTACGCCTAAAGGAGAGAGAGTACTGCCGGAAAAGTGTTCCCGTACTTGTCCTCCTCTTGTGTAACATGTAGCTTGCGCTTTTTGACGTCCTTGTAACCCTTCCTGGATCCCTACTCAGCCAAAGAAGAAGAGGGAGGAAGCCGATAGGCGAAACCGATACTTCGGACCTCGCTCGCAACGGAATCACCCGTGAGCGTGCAAGATCCTACGGACGCAGACGGTGAGACAGACACACCCGTGAAGGCGTGGCCTATACTCGGTACTTCAGACAAGGTCGATGCTCACACAATAGTGAGTCACCACTGATGACCAAGCCCTACTCACCTACGTACGATAGTAGCGCCAATACTTCGGAAATCCAGGCAATACACAAGGCAGCCACAAGCTGGGTTTTTGGCTCTAATCCTTACGAAGCACTCAATTCACTTGGAAGGAGACCTTTCCATGCAACCTAAAGACAAGTGAGGGTGTTACTCTCCCCAATCAATGAGTCCAATTACCAATTTTATTTAGGTCAAAGTTTTCTTAGCAGTCCCTTTTTTAATTTTTTTGGTGTTATCGCTTCTTTTGAGTAGATTCAAACAAGCGCCTAACGTTTTTTGTTTTTTCTTGATTCCTACTTTGTCCAAAAACAAAGGGAGAAAAGAGTCGGAAAAGCCAATGCAAGTCAGCACCAAGATGGAAATGATGGATGCAAAGATAGAGGACTTACAGTGAATCCCAGCTCTCTCCATGCGGGATGCAAAGCAGAAATTTGTAAACCTAAGCTATATGCCGGTATGCAAGCGTAAATCGTCCTAAGCAGGCAATTGCTACGTGAAAGACCACAAGTCAACCACCAATCTCCAATCCTAAAGTCCGGTCTAGGCTCACCCCTCCTCCTCTCGACACATCGAGTTCAGGAGAAGCGCTTAGCGGGATGAGCTCGCGACGCGGCGGATCGAAGACTAATGACTAACTATTTAATTAGACTAAGTCCAAATACGATCTATAGGTGCATGAAAAGGTTATTAGTGTGTTTGGACCTAATCTAATCGATCAAGCAAAAGCCTAAAATCTAAGGGCTCAATCCACAAAAGAAATGAAAAATGAAAATAAAACCGGAAAATGACTGCAGAAAACACGACAAAATCCGCGGTAAGCCCCCAGGTGAACAAACACCCGGAAATTAGGCCCGAAGTGTCTGAAAGTCCAAGTCCTGTATTATTACAAATAAATGATCACTATCTCACAAAATAAAATGCAAACTAGCTACCACTCTCTCTCACTCCTCCTGCTCTCTCCTGCCGGCTTGGCTTAAGAAAAGCCGGCTCCGCATCCCAAGGTTGCTCCGGATCTCCTAGGCAATCTGCCTCGCTCCACGGTCCCTCGCAAGAAGACAAGAAAACGAGTGGTCAGTAAGCTCAACAATATATATCAAAAATGGAAGAGAGATAAAAGCAAGCAATGGTAGACAACCAAACACAATCAAACAAAACTGATCTACTTGTTGTTGCTCCCCGGCAACGGCACCATTTGATTTAGCCAAAATTCATGGAGTCTAAATAGTGTCTCACACAAGGCGGAGACAGCAGTGTCACTGCGGCGACCCGCAATGAATCCTAGACTAAAATCAACAATTAACCCACACTATAAAAATCAAGATATGACAAGCAAATGTGAAGTTAAAATTTATTTTTAACTCTACATAAATGATGTATAGAAAACAAGTACGTAGAGAGTTCGAATACAGGGAGCAAGGCAGGGTAGATCAAACAGGTGTGTGTGTGTGAGAGAGAGAGAAAGTGATGTGTATGTTTACACTATGCAAATGCAAATATTTTTGTGGGTTTTAGATTTTTAATAATTTTTTTATTTAATTTTAATTTTGTATTTTGATTTTTAATTTTCTGATTTTATATTTTTTTATTTTATATTTTTTAAATTTTCTTTTTCAATATTGGAATATATAAACTATATAATAAAATGGGTGCTAGAATATTTATAAAAATATGTAAAAATACTCAAAAATTCAGAAATAAAATCTTTTTGGTCTGTTTATAATTTTTTTACTGTTTTTGTGATTTTTGGGTATTTTTCAGAATCTTTTTGGTATTTCTAAAGGCAAAATAAAGATAACAGTGAATTAATGTTCTGGCTGAAGGTAAAATAGGAATAAAATATATCAAACAACCACGAAATTTTTCCAAACTAATTTTAAATTAAAGGGAATAAAAAGAGGAACCTACAGGAACTGAGTTTGCATTTTTTGGAGTTTTCTATGATTTTTTAGATTTTTTTAAGTTTTTAGGTATTTTTTAATTTTTAAGGTTTTGTTTTGAATTTTTTTAGTGGTTTTTGGACTGACACTGAAATAGGATAAAATAGACAGTAGGTAATTTTTTTGGAATTTTTCTAGGTGTTTTAATATTTTTTTGGTGTTTTCTAAGCTAGACAATAGCTAACATGCATGTTTTTTATTTTTAATAAATATAAAAATGCAATAAAATGCAAATGCAAAATATGGCGTTAAAGTGCAAGTTGACAGGAGCTTAAGTTGAATTTTTGGGAATTTTTCGAATTAAAATGATGCCTTAAATAAATGGATCAAGCAAGCAAAAATATGTGGCCTGGCAGGGATATAATTGCAAATATCAAAACATTCAGGGGCACACATGCAATTTTCCAACAAAATATAACTCTGAATATTCAATTTTATGGACCAATCACAAATATCTAAACCCAGGAGGGTACTCTTACAAAATGTCCACCAGGGCACGTGACTTCCACGCGCCTGGGAAGGACTGGTTCGTAATATCCAAAATATCCGGGGGCCAACTTGCAAAATTTACAAAACTTTTACACTATGATTCAAAGTTTAGGTACTGAAAAGGAATACATAAATGGTCAGGCGCCTCTCTGCAAAAAGCCCCGTGACTCACGTGAACAGGTCACGTGAGGTGACGTGGCAGAGGACTAAATAGCAATTAAACTGTCTAGGGGCCTAACTGTAAATTATACAAAACATTTTAAATAGCAGATGAAAGTTTTAATACTAATAGTTAAATACAAAAAGTCGCGAGGGTTTGAACGCAAAATACCCTCGCGAGGCAGATCCAACGGCGGATGGATGCTGATGACGCGTGGCGCCAATCCAACGGTCGGCGGCTGGGCTCGATCCAACGGTGTGGCCCGAGCCACTTATCCACGTGGCAGCTTCAACTTACGCGATGGCGCTTCGGCCTCCGACGGTGGAGATTAGACTTGGTGATGACGATCGGACGGCTGGAGCGTGACAGGATCGAACGGTAGGCGATGGATCTGGGGGACTCCCATGATTGGACGGCTGAAAGGCCTGGAGGAAGAACGCGGAAGAAGGCCGGCGACGGCAAGCTTCCGCGACCTCCCTCGCCCTCCTTCGTCGGCGTTCAAGGCTCAAAATGGCCCAGATCTCTTCTTGCAGGCAGTCTCTAAGTGTTGGACGCTTCAAAATGGCCGGAGGGGCGTTGATCCTCGCCTACGACGACGGCGGAGCTCGGAACCTCCAGATACCTCCGGCGAGCCCAGAAATGCTCCCAGGTGTCGTTCATGTGTGCGTACCTGCAGGACAACGTGAGAGGGTCCAGGGCAAGTTGCCTGGACCCCGCGGTGGCGACAAGGTGGTGTGACGCGGTGGTTGGAGGGACGGCCGGAGGTGCGCTCCGGCGAGGGGGTCTGATGGGATGATTTGATCGATTGGAGTGAAAATTTATTGAGGCAAAATGATCCTAGAACTAAGGTGAAAATAATGCAAGGAAAATAATGGAGATAGAACAGCCTCAATGGCCGGAGCCAGAGGGAATGGGGGTACCTCAACGGGGGTTGGCCGGAGGTTGATTGGAACGCCCCTGATGCACCTACGACTCTCCTGACGAGCGCGAGATGGAGCTGTCACCTCCGACTCACTCTGGAGCACGAAAGAGAGGAGGAAACTCAGTTGAATGGGGTTCAATTTTTGAATGAAAGTCGGAGGTTTAGTTTTAAGGGCTTCGACTCTGTGACTGGGACAGTCCAAAGACCAAGATTTATTTGGTGAATCGTTGATTCGCGGCCCGAGATGATCCATGGACGTGAATCACCTGTCAACGAGGAGGGAAAGTTGTGTAGAGCACAACATCAAAGGGTGCAAGTTGCGCCCTCCAAAAATCTTCGACGATGGTCAAAACAGTCGTCTGACAAGAGCTACAAGACCTAGGGCAGATAGTTGACCGAGGTCAACTGCGACTGCCCCCTGGTTGGTCCACGTGGACCAACCAGGAAAAAGGTCCTAAAAAAGATTTAAAAATTCAATTAAAAATCGAAAATGATTTTATTAATTTTAGGTTATAAAATAAAAAATATTTATTATTTTATGTAGTATTTTATTCTGATTTTTAATTATTTTTATGAGATATATTTTTACAAGTGGCTTTTTATACCTTATATAGGTATATTACCTATATATTTTATTAATTAATTTTTATTTTGTGATTTTAATTTGTTTATTTTTATTTATTATTTTATATATTTGTACAATACTTTTATATACATAAATGTATTTTCATTTTAATTTTCTGATGTAGTTTGTATATTTAATAAAATAAAAGTATAATTTATACAGGTATAAGTATAGGTATTATACTTATGTATTATATATACATGTATTTTTATTTTGTATTTTATTTAGGTTTTTATTCTGATTTTGATGTACATAATTATTATAAGTAATATTTACAAAATTATAAAAATATAAAAATACAAAAATAATTAATAAATAATAAATTGAATATTTTAATCTGTACAACTATACAATGAGGGTCCAAAACTCAACTTTCAAACTGTAGCTCCGCCAAATGCGAAACCACCTCCATTAAATAGCTTGTTTTATTCTATATACAATTAAAGGTAAGTTTGCTGCATTTGGAGTTTTCATCTGTGAGATACGGGTCTGGGAAGTTGGGATTCTGGAATTTTATTCAGACCATAACTTTTTATCTGTACATTATTTTTCTGTGAAATCAATTTTGTATTTTTATTTATAAAATTATCTACAACTTTCATGTACAAAGTTTCTTTATTTGATGTATAAAAAGTGGAACCAAAAATAGGTCCCAAAATGAATAGAGAATGAAGGATTATTCATTGTATTTGGCCCTTATCTCCCCTTACTTTATTCCTTATCGACCTATTCATCAAGATGCCTAGGTCTCGGGGTTTGGGTCATAAAATATTTACAATATTTTATTCTTTTTCTTTTCTTTTATTTATTCTATAATTTTGGCTTTAATTACAGTATTTTATACACTATTTACAAGTACATGCATGAATGCTAATGTGCTCTATTTAATGCTATTTACAGGCATTTGCTAGGGTTTTTGAGGCCAAAATGATAGAATAAAGATGATGAAATGTGGATTCATCACATACTCAGACATATTGTAACACATATGTCTCTGGTTAGAGGATGTGTGCCTATATCATGGCAGCATATGACATAGGTCTTTGGTTATCTCGATCTCGTTAGGTCAACTCTTTGACCTAATTTATCTAACACCTCTGAATCTCTATTCCTATGCAGAGGACCTGCCTCAAGAGGTCGGTTAGATATCAACCTATTAGAGAAAGGATTGTCATCTCCTACTCACGATGGAGACCATCTCTTAATAAATATTTGACGGTGTTTGATGAGTCATCAATCAAACTCTTTAGATATTCATCCAAGCACCAGCCTCTATGATTCAACAATTGCAACAGTTATATGATCATCAAGATGACCATGGTACATAACCCTAATTGTACTAAGGGACCTATTATGCAAATGAATTATTCTTCATTTCAAATCAGTAATGATATTTGCAATAACATTTATTGCATAGTGGCTTGATGTGGGATCGCATGTCAAACAATCTCCCACTAGCCCAAAGAGCCATTAATGGGCTAACCTTTAAACCCACACTCATGTGACAATCATAGACTATTTAGAAAAATATCTAGGTAAGCTGATCAATCACTCTATTCTTGTGAGACTACGTCAAGTCCTTTTACGGTACTTGCATATCTCCTAGTAACAATGCTTGCATCCAATGTGAATATTGCATCTTATGCAACCAATATTCAATATTGTTAAAGCGGTTATAGTATCTTTGACATTACAACTCAATAATCATTATAACCAGTATATAATTTCTATTATCCTTATAGGAATACCCTTATTCCCAGATATCTTTATCTCCTAAGACTAAGACCCAGTCTTAAGTGTTATAAGGCATCTCTATTTAAGATCTTTTAGATCACTATCGATAAAATCTTAAGTTCTTGATAATAAGACTTTAAGATCACTATCTCAAAAATCTTTTCATCTTTTTGAAGGTATTTTATTTCTACAATCAAGTGTTTTATCTCCACAGTAGGATTAGTATCATTGTACTGCTCCCACTGCATGGTAGACATCTGGCTTTTTGTACACATCTAGCATACATTGGGCTTCCCAAAGCTGACGCACTAGAGCATATAGCTTTGGTATTCACATCCTCAACTCTTTGAGGTGATATTCCTTTAGATAGGTCAGTGCCATATCTTAAGAGAAAGAAGCCTTTCTTGGAATTTTCCAGAAAATGGAATATGTCCAAGGTGTACCATTAATGTGACAGTCCTAATACCCTCTTCTCTTTTCTTCTGAACAATTTCAGAACTAAGATCTAAGAGATATCCTTGAGATCTCATCTCAAGGTATGGAACAAACATATTATAAAACACTTATTATCATCCTTATATCATTTCAAATGATTAGGATATTATCTACATTTAGCACGATGAACATAATGGCACTCCCACTAAGCTTCACACGGTTCATCAAGATTCTATCTGAAATCATAACATTTATAATTTCATCAAATCCAGTGTTCCAACAACAAGAAGCTTATTTGAGTGCATAGATGGAAATCCTTTAGCTTGCACACCTTGCTTTCCTTAACCATGAAGCCATGGGGCTACTTCATATGAATATCCTCGGAGAGGTATTCGTAGAGGAATACAATCTTGGCATCCATCTTGCTCATGTCAAAGTCAAGATGTGTGGTTACAATAATCTGATGGGTTTAAGCATGGTAACTGGAGAGCAAGTCTTATCGCAAGTGATATATTCTCCTCGGTGTGTAGCTCATGGCTACGAGCCATGCTTTAAAGGTTTCTCATCAGGTTCTCTCTTTCTCTTGAAGATCCATTTACACCTAATAAGTTTTACCCTTATAGGTGGATCCTCGAGGGTCCATATACAACACTTGTATATGAAGTCTACTTTAGACTTTATTGCTAACATCCATCTTTCCATGTCATGATCCTCAGAAGCTTCATCATATGAAGTCAGATCATTGTCAGACTTAACTAACACATGGAATCCATCCTCAAACTCATTCGAAGAGGTATGAGTGTTTCATCTTTAATTGTCCTTTTAGTTTCTTATTTCAGGAGCCTCATTATCTTCTCAAGATTCAATGAGTTCCTTTACTTCATTTTCATCTTGATTCTCAAGAAAGTCATCCTCTTATAGTCATATTCTTAGAGATGAAATCATTTAAGAATCTCAAGATCATGAAGTAGGTATCCAATACCGTCTTTTATATTCTTAATGAAGTAGCACTCTCTAGTGCTAGATTCCATCTAACTTGCACGGAACCTTATTAAGGATATATATATATATATATATTGTAGTCTCTACTTTATATATACCTTGAAACTAAGAGGTAATTATGCTAAAATTCATCATTAATCAAATCATGTCACACGTGATTCAATTGTATCTCCTACAACTCTATTGAGTTTAGGTGTGTTAGGAGGAGTGAGATAACAATGATATTCCTTTCTCCATAAGGTATTCCTTGAAGTCATCTAATAGGTATATGCTACCTTGTTAGATAAAATTAATTTCATCTTCCATCAAACTTTGGTTCTAAATAAAAATTGTGAAATCTTTGAATATTGCACAGGTTTCTAATGTAAAGAGATGAAATCTCATATAACAAATAATCATCAATTGATATCACATATCACTAATGTTCATTATGATATAGATGATCCACATACATCAATATGTATGAGATCTCGAATACCTCGGAATGCAACACCATTCCCATAGAAGGGTGTCTTAGACATTTTACTTTGAATATAATATTCACAAGTATGTAAGATTTGAATTTTTAGATAGTCTAAAGTTTCATCTCTTATCAATCCATTGATATCATAAACAAACATATGTCCAAGGCTTGATGCCAGATCATTGTCAAATGATCTTCACCCTCCTATTGATCTTAAAAGGTTTAATTTTCAGTATTAGAAATGTTAATGAACCTTCATTAATATTCTAATTTAGTAGAGTCAACTAGATGTTAGATTACTACCTGAAATATATCCATCACAATTCCTTATGATAGGTCTATTCCAGAATTTATGTTTATCTCCAACATTTAGAAATAAACAACGATTGTATTCTAATATTTAGTTTATAGAGACATTCTCTAAGACTAAGGGCTCTCCTACTAAAAATATGAAGTTCATCTATCCAATGGAGATTGTTGCAACAATTGCATCAATATCCATGTGATGACTATTAAACCGTAAGATCAAATTTTTCCAGTCTTCTAAAACATATGCAACCGATTGCAAGTGTTATTAGAAGAATGAGATACAATTCTAGAATTCGATCTTATCCAATAAGCAAGTCAATTTCAATTATTATATGTAGATGTTTAATATTCTAATGCGCAATCTGGATCCTTCTCTAAGGATCTTAGACAGTCTAGATAGTCATACTATCAGTACATCATCTTATTGCAGTATTGGCATTCATCCAACTCTTTGGATGTCATTATGTATTGGAAACCATAGAAGTACAGTCAACTCTTTGACTTTCCTTCTAACTTGGGTCCGACACATGCTTCCACTGCGCTTCCTTCATCTATAAATAACCATTTCTTAAGACAAAAGAACTCTTATGTTGAATTCAAAGGATTTCAAATAAGAGTATTTCAACATTTATATATGCTTCATTCAATTCATACAATATGAATATTATGAAGCTTCTGAATGACTTGAGTACAGACAATAGAATGATGACATTCATCGTATCTACATCCATATAAACTCTAAAAGGCTTTGGTTCAGGTAGGTACTTAAACATTTTGAGTATATCATCTCTTATCGAGCCACCATTCTGCATAATGCAGTGAACCATGTCATTCATGATTAAATGTCAAGAGCACATGTGTATGCCAAAATATCTTCTTAGATTTTATAAGGATTATTTGATAATTATGATCATCATCGACATGATACTTCCAAAGTACACTCGATGAGAGATCAAGACTATAGAGACATAAAAACACTAGGTTGTTGTCTTATTGTTTATTTAATTGTCATTCCTCATTATTATGAGGAAACTTGCACATTGCAATCACATACATCACGTGTCCAACTACAAGTACAATATATTGATCATGGATCCAATCCATAATATTTACTAGTTATTATTAGTATAATTTTGAGTGGGTTTAATGTAGGTTATCTGAAATAAGATAATTTTCATAATATATATATGCATATATTTTACTTTGATTTAGGAATTTTTTTATATCAAAGTTATCTTGCCTTGTCAATACAGAAAGTTCAATCCCTTAATCACTTTCAATATAAGACATATACTTACCATTATATCTCAAGCAAGATCTGAGATCTCCTTTCTTATCTTTGTTACATCCCAATAATATGAGAAATTGTAACTCGAATAAAAAGTAACTCAAATAAAAAGAAGTGGTAACTCATTCCGCCTTGAAGGTCCAACTTGCATTTCCCAATTCGATCTTCAACACCCGAGCCCACCACCTCTAAGGCAATGTTGACCCATCGTTAGTTGAACCAACCATCAACAGGAATAGCACTCGCTATGCACAATCTAATATTGCCCCAATAATATGAGGAATCGATATTGGTGTCATTATGCATATGGCCTTAATCTTTCAAAAAGCAAAGAGCCTGATCCAGATGCTCTTGTATGGAGGAGCTGTCACTTTGGACAGGAGTCTCCTACATACAATCTCTGGCGATAGAACCATTCGCCTTGACGAGAGACCATGGATGTCACTTATGTGATCCTCCATATTCCATTCAAATTTTAATTAAATATTATGAATCATATTCACATAATTAATTCTTTCAAGGGAAATAATAACTTTATTCATAATAGAGTATTTTAATTAGATATAATTCATTCAATAATATTAAATCAATTATCAATCCAATCAATTAATCAACAAACAATCTTGATTGTTATTAGAAAGGATGGTATAATCTCAAAATATGTACTATTCAAATTTTAATAATTTGAAAAATACATCATTATCTCTTCAAATATTATCCTTTCCTTAACCGTTGTCATGGCCAGTACGTACAAGGATGTGGGACAGACCACTCATAGACAACCTGCTACCCAAACGATCCTCGACTGGACACCATATCCGCCTCAGGTCATGATAATGCGATTTGATCATTTTGCATTTGAGATGATAATCGGGTATTTCAACTGAAGTTATGCCATATAATATTTATCAAAACCATTTTGATAAATAGTATAAGGAGATTTTCTAAACAGAACTCCAATCTTATTCAAGAAACTATATTTGTTGGAATTGATGTAACTAATTGTGATCAAGATCAATTATTTTATCATTATTTGTTAAGACAATGTCATTCAAGGAAATAATCATCATCACTAAATATTTCATGAATATTCATCAATAATTATTTCATGAAATTAACCATTAATTTAATTGAATGACAATCACAAGGATCATAATCAAGTATTTAATTTCCAACAATGACTCATACTTACTAAAATTAGCATAACCTGATCAAATAAATCTAAATCACGCAAATTAAATTTCTTTAATTTGCTAATTTAATTTATAACATAAATCAAGTGATGTTCATGCATTTATATGAAAACTAAACCGTAATTAACTCTTTAATTACGTCAAGTTCTTCATCCCCGAAATAGTGGATACATGTTCACTAAAATGATCATAACTTAAGCAAACGGATTCAAAATCATGCAAACTCAAGTCCCATGATTTCCTTATTTAATGTAAATATAATCCAAATGATAAGAGTTTAAACGTATTTAAACAGGGTTAAAAAATCACAAAAATAGGGCTTCAAGAAATGTGATAAAAGACCACAAAACGAATTTATGCCCTTATCGCTTAGGTTCATGGATCATATCTAAGACCTCCTACCTATGGCTCTGATACCACTTAAAGTATAAGGGAAATCCTTAAGTGCATCAAGGAAGTGTGAGGATCGCATCATGTGAGATCAGGAGCGACTAGTCGCACTAGTTGCTCTGGGCAGCGTAATTTAAAAAAATTTAAAATGATGAAACCACATGATCCAAGAACACTTCTCGGATCATTTCATCTAAACCACCATTAGGTATTAAGGTTACCTCTTGAAGTGTGGTTACGATTGAGTCTTTAAAAGAAGAGACCTCCTCTCTCAAGTTCGATCTGACGGAGGAGATGCTTGTGAGCGCATTGATGAAATGTGTGCTCCTCACAATCCATATTGATAATCCAAGTGACGAATCTCCTGATCTCATCATATGAGATCCGACGTCTTCTTCATGCGTGAGGTGCACAGAAGGAAACAGAGATCCACGAGCGGTCGAAGCGGCAGCACAAGGGCATGGAGACGGCGACAGTGATCTCTCTCTAGGGCATCAAGGAGGACGACCACAATGAGAGAGAGAGAGAGAGGCTTGGCATGTAGAGAGAGAGAGCATATTACAATTGTGTGTCTCATGAAGAGCTAGGGATGCCTCTCCTTTTATAATATTTTGGGAGTCCATGCATCTCAATCCATGGACAACACAAATCCAATGGTTCACATTGATTTGTGTTTCTTTCAATGGCCATGATTTTGTTGCTAAAAATACAAAAACAAATAATTTAAATAAATTGATTATATTGAATAATAATCAATATAAATAATTTTTTATTAAATCAATTTGCCTTGAGAAATAGGAATGAGGAAAGCCTACTTCCATATGAAGGAGGGACGACCACTTATTCCCTTAATGATGGGTGGTCATCCACCCTCTTCATAAGGAAAGGTGGCTCCATCTTTCTATTACATGAGATTGTATATTTCATGTGAATATCCAATATTTGCAACAACTTTTGTTGTAAATTATTTCATAAAAAATAAATCTAATTTATTTTGTGAACATTACAATCATGCCATTGGAAATTTGTGAGTTACATTTACAACCCAAAATAAAATGTAAATTACATTTTCAATTAATTGTCCGATGTGAATCCAATTCGCATCAACATTTATATTGTAAATATTTTGTACACATAGCTCTCTCTTATATATTATAAATCACATTTATAATATATACGATTAATGTGGATTGTGATATCTACATTATTCATATCCATGATAATTTAATCATCTTGGATTTCTATTCTCTTATGCTCAAATAATATGAAGCACATTCACATTATTCACATCTTTGATAATTAAAACACATTTAGTTATCTTAGATAACTCTCCTTATATGTACAAATAATATAAATCAAATTCATATTACTCATGATAATTAGATCACAATTAATTATCCATTTCTTAATGCTCGGATACATTATCAACAATGAAATTTCCCTCAACTCTTTCAAGGATAATGCGTTTTCTCTGTGGATACTTGGAGATAAGGATAGGGCGATTGTACGTTCCACTTATAGTGACTTGGATATTGAGATCACATCTCAAATCTAGATTCCGGTGACCTCCCATAGATGCTTGATTAAATCAAGGTCGTAGATCTAATCTTCTCATTGCATATGAATCACATTCATATCAATGCCCAACATTTGAGCTAAGATCAGATCACTTCTCTATGAGAGGAGTCACTAAAATCCAGACATGTTTCACCACTCCCTCGGAATGGAAGCGTCATGGTTATACAATCGTTTATTGCTCACATCACCCTCAGGTATTCCTAATACTTGTACATTCTGCATATTAGAAGGCCTAGGATAAAATTAAAGTTCTAGATATTATTTAGTCTATCTCCTTCAGGATTTTATCATTAAGTTCTCATTTGATCATTGGGATTTGGTATCGATCATATACTTTACAAAAGCATATATCATATACAAGTATTGATCATATACTTTCCAAAAGTATATATCAAACCTATAAATTGGGTCAAGCTTTCAAAGCGAGACGACCGTGCACCGAATTTGATCCCAATATCTCATGAGTGAGCTCATGTATTCCAGTTCAATAATGAACCTGTAAGGTCCCTTTAAGAGATCTTATTACTCATATGTCCATCAAAGAACCACAAATTCACCCTTTTAATTGTGTCGAATTAAATGCATTGTAGTCGGATAATTCAGAGTTAATCAAAAACCACTATTTTTAATTAACGTTAAATTAAAGCGAGCGGTCAAATTTTTTTACTTGGGTATGTTTAAGGTCAAACTCAGGGAGGCAATTGTCTCCTTAAGTTGGTTAAAAGTCAATCAAGAAATTAGGTTTTCATAAAGGGAATTTTTTGTATTTTCAAATGCAATAGATGCGCGATATGCAATTTTGACGAAGTTTGGGGACTAAAATGCAAAGTACGTTCAAACAATGTCCAAAAGTTATGAAACTTGGCTAAAATGTTAAATGCAATGAAATTAGGCTACTCTATTTTTTTGGATTTTTTGGATGCAAAATGAATTTTCTGTGAATAAATGTATGTAAATAATGAAATTTTCAATAATTAATTATAATAAATATTAAATCTAATTATTTTCAGGAAATAAAATTATCTAAGATATGACACTAGGTGATCTATATTAGAAAAATCCTAAATCCTAAAAATATTGATTTAATACCTATTAAAAATTAATTAGTGAAATGAATATTATTATTTTTAGAGAGAAAACTATGCATGTAAATGCAGATTCTTTTTAGTCACAGTGTTACTAACAATTAATTCTTTAGCAATTTTTTGAGTAATGGTTAATTAACTATGAATTTTTAAGCACAAGATGGACAAAATATGCCATTTTCTGCAAGAATAATAGTAATTAATTAATCATAGTGCATAAAAATATCATAATCATACCACAATGTAAAGAACTAATTGAAGAGCAAATACTAATTTTTGAATAATAAAATGGTGCAAAAATGAGGTTCAAAATGAATGGAGAACACGGGTTCTAAATGCAAATGCATAAAGTAAAAAGACTAAAAGAAATGTGCACGAAGAGACTTAAATGCAATTACCCATGCTTTGGGGATGATCAATGAAATTTGCTCCACGGGCACGTGCACCTCACGTGTTGATGACGTCACCTAGCTGGTAAGGGATTCGAGTGATATGCTTGAGGTGCAAGGGCCTTGACGCAAAAGTCCAATTGGTCACGTGCAAAGCACATGACCCTTGGATTGCTGAGGGTATCCTTCAGTACTTGTCGATCTTTCAGAGGCTTCCGTGTAAATTTTCCCAGGCATCACGTGAGGAGCACGTGACCGCCGGGATTGCTGAATCCAGAACGGTGGAGGCTTGGAACGAAGCGACGCGCGGGCTGATGTGGAGGTGGACACGCGTGAGGCATGTGGTCGTCGGCGGCAGGCTGTACAACCAGGGGCCGTGCGCGGAGGTGCTTCTGCTTGGAGGACTAGCAGCTCTCGGCATCGATGAGCCTCGAGCAGCGAGATAGGTTGTGGCGAGCATTGTTCTGCTCCGAGGCGGCGGTGATGT
Source organism: Ottelia alismoides (assembly GCA_037367405.1). NCBI lineage: Eukaryota > Viridiplantae > Streptophyta > Magnoliopsida > Alismatales > Hydrocharitaceae > Ottelia > Ottelia alismoides. The sequence continues at coordinate 443,133 of JAZKJV010005306.1, read as the reverse complement.
CAGAGTTTGGTGAAGCAGGCAGTCGCGCGGTGGCATCTGATCGCGCAGCAGTTGGCTGTGATGAGGAATGGCAGCGGGGAAGCTCCTGTGTGTGTGTGGACAGGCGCGTAGGTCCGCTTCTCCAGGTGGCAGCTGTTGCTGTGCGGATCGATGGCCAGCAACGGAGGAGTGCGTGGAGGTGGCTCCTTCGCTTGCGAGTGTTTGCTTCGGTGGCAAGCAGGAGTTGCGAAGGTGGAGGAATGGCAACGGAGACCGGCAAGGGGTGCCGGTGTGCAGTCATTACGCATGGTGAAAGAGGGAACATGGGAATTGGATAGGAACAGGGGAATTGGAGAAAGAATATGGGATGAAGAGAGAAGAATAGGATGGTGGATTTCGCCAGGAATTGGAGGTGGAGGTACCCTCCTCCTGGGTTCTCGCCTCAAGAGGTCGGCAGGGGCCTCGAAGCTGGGTTGGATCTCGTCGGAGGATAATCGCCGGAGAACGGAGTCCCTATCACAGACTCCTACTCCAACTCTCCCTGCATAAGTCGAAGATGGCAGATGACTCTTCATGTCGTCGGGGCAGTTTTTATATAGAGAAGAGTCGTTAGGGTAGGGGGCTGATCTGTGGAGGTTGTGGGGATGAAGGGATAACGGCGTAGGGACAGTGGCCGGTAGGAGGTTGCGCGCGAGGCACGGGCGGTGGTTGCGGAGGTACCTACGTTGACTGGGGAGAGAAGGAGAAGAGGGTCCTCACGTGCATGGCACGTGAGGATAGAGATTATTTTTTTAATTATTTTTTAAATATATATTTTTTATTTTTTAATAAAAATGAAATAGAAAGGGTTTAAAAACGAGTGACACATGCGGCTCCAGGAGCTACCATGTGTCAACTCCAGAAAATTCAGAAATAAAAAATACCAAGGTAAATCAAAAAGAAATAGCAAATGACCTCAGATCGAAAAGTGCTTAACACGAAAATTTCTCTTCTCAATGAGATCTACAACTTTCATGAAGAGACCAAGAGAAAAGAGGTCATCTGTGTAAAAGGATATTTTTGGAGTACTCTATGTATATAGAATACCTTGATTTTTAGGTTTTGTAATTTTTTTGTGATTTTTAATGAAGAGAAAAATCGAAAAAAAAATAAAGATAAAATCAAAGATAAATATTTGCACAAAATCTTTTTTTGGATTTTTAGTAAATAAGAAAATTAGAGAATAAAATAAAGAAGAAAATGGGAGATCTTTGTACAGACTTGCAAAGGACACTCGGACTCGATCAGTCTCTTTGATTCAGTCTTGATTTAGATTTGGATTTTTGTGGTTTTTACAAAAACTTTCATCAAAGAATATAGATGAAAAATAAATAGAAGAAAAGGAGTTAATTATGTACAAAAAACAATAGGTCAAAATCAGGTGAAACTCAAAATGCGCAAAAGAGGCCCAAAACCCAACTTTCACATACGAGCTCCGATTTTTATGAATTGGTCTTGTTTTGAAGGTCTTTGAATATGTATTACAATAAAAGTAAGCAAACTGAAATCGGACACTACATGAGGAAGATATGAGCATTTTAGTCTATCTAGTCTGAAATTGGGGTTTTATCTCATGGGCCAATTATTTGAGTTAGTAATTTTTTGTATTTTTCAGTTAATATTGTTAGTAATATGTACACAATGGAGTGATTTGAGGTCAATTGAAGTTAGCATGAATTTGTTAAAAATGCATGAAGTTGGGTGCAAATGTGAAGATGATTATGAATGCAATTATGAGTGTTAAAATGCAAATATTAATTTTACATGCATGAATGATAAAAATACAGAATAAATGATGAAATGCGGCTAATTATTCAAGAATGAGGTTCTATTTTCATCTTTTAGTATGATGAATCGTAGATTCATGTGAAACCCTGTATTTTTATCCCAAATTCTAGAGTATTTTTTACACTCAAGAAATTTAAATAATCACGGCATTTCGTAGATCTCATCGAGATCTTTCCAACGAGCCCAAGAACATCCAATTCTAACATTCCTAGACCAAGATATTGATGTTTTATGTTGGATGATCGAGATCCATATATGGATCCGAACCGGATCCGAAATTGAATCTATTTACGCCCCTCCGTCTATAAATAAGCTATGATAGGTTGTCCTCTCCAAAACCTAGCCACCATATCCTCCCCCCTCGTTGTAGCACCTCCATCTTGGCTGAATTGGTCACGGAGGGTCGTCGTCGATGTCAGAGAAGGTGATCCGATCGAAGATATGCGACCATCTTTGTGTAAGAAAGCTTGAGATCATCATTGTGTGTGCATTCGTACTGCGATCGAGCAACAGAAATATCATTTCCGTGTGAGCAGAGATCCTAAGGGAACATCCTCGGAGGTAATGATATATACCTTCCTTTTGTTGTTGGATTCCACGTATTTTTCTTATATTGTTGAACATCTCTAGAGCCTTATGTGTTCTTACAACAAAGTTTCCCTCCCTCTTACTGTTGGATCATATGATTTTTCAATCCTATGTCTTGAGCATATGTGAAATCATTGGATTGTTTTCATTGTATTCCATACACGAGGCTATTTTTTAATCTTGTCATGTAAAATTAAATATTTGGGACGTGAATAATATTACATGATTTAGTCCCTCATTAACAGATTTATTATACATGTAATATTAATCGTTCTATCTTCCTACAGAAAAAGAGGGAAAGAAAGTTTCTCGCTAACATCTTTTATATCACAGAGTTAGCCTTCATATCAGAAAATCGTAAATGGCATACATCAGAATTTATGTTAAGATATAAATCCCTTTGGTGCTATAATAATTCCATGTGTAGAATAACTATTATGTGGATTTCACATTTGAGTAAACTAGATAATTTAACTCTTCAATTGAGAGAGGAGCTAATCATTCTTCCTTTGCTCTCAAGTCAATTCGAACTGATTGGGTTATCTCTCACCAGATAATATTAGCAAGGTTTACAATCACGCTTGAGAATATAGGCACGTGTAATGTCAATATTTCTTTTGATGCATGCACACCTTGATTAGATATGCACATTTACGGCAATATGATTATGGTTGAATTTATAACCAGGTTTTAAAACAAATCAATGCAGAAACGTATGTGCGATTACAATCCATTAATATTCTTTAAAGTATAACATGTATTTTCTAACATAACGAAGAGATGTTTGTATTTTTTCCAAAAAAAATGAAGAAATATGATTTTATAGATTACCAACCGTCATTAGAAAATAATAATCTACCAACCGTCATTAGCAAATAATGTGCATGGATCGTAGTATACTCGCAAAATAACTTAAATACCTAGAAATACACATATCTTACGAGTTTTTTTAAACCGTTAACAAGAGACTTAGTACGTGAACATCTTAATGGCATTTGACTTATGCTAGTGAATTATTTTTAATTGTCATCACGTCATTAGAGGTGATTCAAATGTGAATGATATATATATATATATATATATATATATATATATATATATATATATATATATATATATATATGAACTAAGAAGACCTTATCATGATATACAATCTGAACCAAGAATCAATTGAGCACTGTTGCACTTCATAAAACTAATAGAGTAATTATTATTGGATCAACCTACAGTTTGTGAGGCAAAGTTACAGGTGCACCATAGTTAATACACACACATACGGCGGTTGTCACTCCAAGCCTTTCAAATTTCTACCGTGGTGTCGAAACGATTCCATCCGTGATATGGTGATTAGAAATATGTGGTTCTGACGTCACAGTGATCGGATAGATGGAGTAGGCGCCGCAAGAGATTAGGCATGCACCCTTGAGCCCCGAAGAGATGCCTTGAAGGTCGCGACCCTAATGGACGAGTTGGGTGACGCGTTGCACCTAGCAGCCCGGTAGCATCTGGAGTCGCTCGACGGAGTAGGCAGGTGGTGCGGTTGGCATTCTTGGCATCGCACTTATACACGATATTAGGACTCGTAATAGAATTGAGTGTGACCGCATCAAATTCTATTTCGAGTAATATTATTGTGAGAGGTGTTCTGGGATGTGATTTAAAGTTGGAGAAATCGGGATTAAGATTTTTTCTGTTCTAATCGGACAGAGGTCCTTGAGAGTTACTCAAGATGAATATCAAGTTCCCGCGTAGCGGAAGCCTGCGAGTCGTATATACTTGTGTGTGCTAAATAAATATGAGAAATGATTCATAATCAAATATTAGTAATTGGAAGGTATACCGTTGTGGACTCTAATAATGAGAAGAAATATCAAGATCAATGTGGTAGTACTCAAATGATTAATAAATTAATAAATAAAATCAGTTGTCATGTAACCCCTTGTAAATTAGAATAATTTAGTAGAATCTAGTTTCTACAATATATGCAAATGGCCTTAGATAGGATCAAGTACACATGCCTTGCATACCTCTACATTAGTTATTATAGTGTTTATCACGTTATTAGACAATTGCTCATAACGTTCTCGTGTGAACCCAATAGGTGTAGCTAAGCAGCAGCCGCAACAGTAGCGGCTTTGAGGAGGTCGAACTTCTACGTCATACTTGCACCAAGCAGGGTGCGTTCTACCTAGAATAATTTATTTGATTCTACATTTTTTTCCTCTTTATTTGAGAGACAATGTATTAAGATATTGAAGAATTTCTGCTATACATTTTATAGCTATATGTTGTATCTCATCTCGTAGACATGGACTTGCTGGGCCTTTTTTTTAATGAGAATGAATTGATGTTGCATTACATTTCATTTTCTATTATTCTCCTAGTGTTATATATACATATTTCAAATGTTAATCTAGTATTCATAAGATGATTTGCTGAGTATCCGAGATCATGGACGTATTTGGACCATAGGTCCGACGCTCTCTTACCATCGGTTTCGATGGCCAGAGGGACGGGACGGCTCAAATGATATCAAAGACCGATGCTACATTCTCTCTTTTACATATTAGATTATCACTGGGATTTGAAATATAAGTATAATGACAAAATCTTCTGGCTTTGGTATTAGTTTATGGAGATTCAAGTCACAATGTGTCCATTGTCTCTCTAACCATAAAAATTATTTCTAATATAATGATTCTCACAGGGAATCATGCTGCTCCATGTTGACCCTGATGTTACACAGCAACTGGCCTTATTAGTTCAGGTCGTGCAGGGTATACAACAGCATCAGGAGGTATTGGAACAGAGGCTCCTTCAGCAGGATGACTCCTCGTATCAGCCCTCTCATGAGGAGGAGGATAGTATTCATCCTTCAGTGTCTCTGGACCGGGAAGGATCAGAGGATCTAGAGCGTTGCAAAAACATCAGACGACCTATGCAGCATATCAGAGGTCTAAGGTGCCACAATTCTTTGACATCGACACACCAGATGAGGCTGAACTGTGGATGGATCACGTATCAAGGTTTTGAGGATGATCCATGCTCCTGAAGAGTCTTGGATTATACTCGTGGAATTTTCACTAGCAGGTTGTGCTTAACGTTGGTGGTACGCCACCAAGGAACATCTAGAGGATCCCATAACATGGGAAATATTTCTTGGCGAGAGTTCCATAGCCAGTTCTACCCAGATCACTGGGTTGATGATCAGAGGAGGTTTTTTGTTGAACTGAAGTAGGGGTCAATGACGGCCCAAGAATATCTCATTCGCTATACTGAACTCTCCCGCCACTCACCAGCGACTACTGCTTTCCCTGAAGAGAATTTACATAAGTTTATTCGAGGATTGCGTGATGATGTGCAACACCAACTATCTGCATTGGGTTTCACTTCCATCAAGGATGTAGCTGCTAAGGCTACCAAGTTGGAGGCCACTCAGAGTCGGCTTCAGGGGGTCCCATCACATTTCTAGCCACATCAGTCTGGAAGATCTACTCTCTGAGATTTCTACGGAGCCCGTAGAGAGCGTAATTTCCACCCAGTGGCGACCACTCCTATCGTTAGCAGGTTTGTCCCCACACCTACTTTAGGGAAGGGCTTGGCAAGTCATGGTACTACTCCCTTCTGCTCTTATACACACTCCTAGAGCTGCAAGACAGGAGGTGCTAGCCTTGTCTCATGAGGCTACCTTTCTCTCTCAGGAGATCGTCGGTGTTTCCACTACCAGCAGTCGGGCCATTTTAAGGCCAAGTTTCCCTTACTTGCCAGCAACTCAGGCGGCCATAAACCAAGTGTGTGACCGACTTTCTCATCTGGACAGTCGCATGGATCAGCTTCCCATCGTGGAGGTAGAGGTTTTCAGCATCCTCCACCACGACCAACCTTCAGTGTTGCAGGTTCTAGTGCCCCACCCTAGCCTCAAGGACAATTGAATGCAATCACACAGGAGCAGGCCCATGCCTCGGGAACTGTAGTGCGAGGTATGATTTCAGTGCATGGTATATCCTTACTCACCTTATTTGATTCAGGAGCTGCGCACTCCTTTCTAGAAAATCGAGTAGTACCCAAATTAGATAAAGAACCAGCCAGTTCCATCTCATTACTACATCAAGGGCCTAGGGGACCAATTATTCATAGTGCGACATGCAGTGGAGAATGTCGCAGTGCATATTGGTGGGTACCTGATGCCCGCATATCTTTTACTCATTCAGTTCAAAGATTTGGATGTCATTTTGGGGATGGATTTGCTCGAGAAGCATCACGTGTGCATTGATTGTTTTGAGATGACGGTAGTTTTCCATCTCCTGGGCATACCTATCTTTCAGTTCAATGGACGTACCAAAGATAGTGAAGTCTTGTATGTGTCCGCGTTGAAGGCCCAACAGTTTCTCAATCAGGGATGCATAGGTTTTCTCGCCGATGTTGTGGAGTTACCTGCCCAAGATTGCGTGATTGAAGATGTTAGAATTGTACGAGATTTTCCTGATGTACTTCCATAGGAATTACCTGGACTACCGCCAGAGGGGGAGATCGAGTGCGAGATCACTTTGATACCCGACACACAACCGATCTCCATACCTCCATATCGAATCGCACCGGCTGAACTCAGGGAGCTCAAGGTACAACTGCAGGAGTTGTTGGAAAAGGGATTTATCCATCCCAGTACATCACCTTGAGGAGCACCGGTTCTCTTCGTAAAGAAGAAGGATGGGTCTATGCGATAGTGCATCGATTACAGACAATTGAATAAGAGGATGGTAAAGAACCGTTATCCACTCCCACGAATAGATGATCTTTTTGATCAATTACAGGGCGCAGCGGTATTCTCAAAGATTGACCTACGATCAAGTTAGCATCAGTTGAGGATTAAGGATACATATGTACTTAAATCCGCTTTTCGCACCAGATACGGCCACTACGAATTTGTTGGCATGCATTTCGGACTCACGAACGCCCCTGCCACATTCATGGACATGATGAATATATTTTTCATCCGTTACTTGGATCGTTTTGTGGTGGTGTTCGTTGATGATATTTTGATCTACTCACATGATGAGCATGAGTACGAGTAACATATCCATACTATTCTGGAGACACTTAGAGAACACAAGTTGTATGCAAAATATAGCAAGTGTGAGTTTTGTCTTACCGACGTAGCTTTCCTCGGTCATGTAATTTTGGGAGCAGGCGTGGAAGTTGATCCAGTCAAGATAGATGCAGTAATGTCTTGAGAGCATCCCAAGACAATTATCGAGATACGTAGTTTCTTAGTCCTTGCTAGCTATTATAGACGTTTTGTTAGGGGCTTCTCGCAGCTTGCACTACCACTTACTCGCTTGACACAGAAAGATGTCCCATTCGTTTGGAGCAACAAGTGCGAGCTGAGCTTTCGCACGTTGAAGGAGAGACTGACCAGTGCTCTGATTCTCACCCTTCCTTCAGGTACCTTAGATTTTACGATATATACTGATGCATCGAAGGAGGGTTTAGGAGCAGTGTTGATGCAACGTTGTCATGTCGTGGCATACGCATCATGACAACTAAAGAACCATGAACGGAACTACCCTACTCATGACTTGGAGAGGACCTGCATCAAGAGGTCGGTTAGATATCAGCCTTTTAGAGAAAGGATTTCCATCTACTACTCAGGCTAGAGATCATCTCTCAATAATCATTTGATGGTGCTTGATGAGTCCTCAATCTAACTCTTTAGATATTCATCTAAGAACCAGCCTCTATGATTCAACAATTGAATCAACAACTATAAGATCATCAAGATGATCATGGTAGATAACCCTAATTGTATGAGGGGACCTATTATGAAAATTAATTATTCTTTATTTCAGATCAGGAAATGATTTTTGCAATAACATTTATTGCATAATGACTCGTCGTGGGCTCGCATGTCCAACATGGTTGTGGCTCGTGTGTGGCGGTCCGATGGAGAGCGGATGTGATGGGACTACTTCCTGTGTGAGGGGCTTGTTCTAGCAATGGATAGAAGGTGGAGGGGGGTGTTATCCATGTGTTGTGGCTGTTGCAGAGGAGAGGTGTGACAGGCCACGCATGGCCTACTACGTGGAGGTGGAGGTGGTCGGCATGCACAGCATGTTGTGTGGAGGTGATGGGTGGTCGGCGGTGTTGTAAAACTGTGCGTTGGGGCAGTGGGCAGAGCGGCTGAAAGGTACATATGAAGGTGGCAGTATGGAGAGGCTTTGAGCCTCGAGAATGGCAGAGAATTGGTATGAAGTGATGAGGGTCGTGTAGGATAAGAAAGGAGAATGGAGGGGGAGAGATGTGAGTGTGAATGTCGTGATTGAAGTGTAGTTTGTGTTGGATTTCAGACCAAGTGGATAGGAAAAAAATAAAGAGAATAGGCAATTAAAGTAGAAGAAAATAAAAAAGAAGAGGAGGAAAGTGATACTATACATGTGTTCTCCTGGGATCGAGAGAACCCGACGGAGCTCGTCTCGATCGTCGCATCAAGATGTCGGTGTGCAACTAAGTTATGAACTGCATTCTCACCGCTTCTATAGTCGTGTGCTGTCGTAGTACAGGCGGTGAGAACGATTCGCAAAAAATCACACCTTCGAATATGTGGAAAGTATTTTACTTGGCAAAATACCAAGGTCGAACACAGGGACACTAGCCTCCTCATTTATCTATCAAAAATTATTGATTAAATATAAGTCATTAAAGTCATAAATAATGGTCTTCAAAAGCAGATGCAATGCACAACACAGAATGCACAAATATACAATGCAAATGAGATGGCATGGAGGCGCATATATTTTTTATTAGGTTTTATGTGATTAAAATGAGGTGTAATGCAATGATATGCAAGCAGATAAAAGATGCCCTAAAGTTATCTTATAAATGAGCCATAAAATATAGGCTAATTTCATGGGCAAATAATGCATTAAAATGAGCAAATGGCATTACGAATCAAGGAACATATGACATAGTAAAATTTAAATTAATCAATATATTGCAATCTGTCGAATCAAAAAATAAATGATGTCATTAGATAGAGAATGAAATAAGAAACAAATGACGTTGAAATCAACCAAATCGAAGTTCATATGCTCAAGTTATTGAATAAAGAGTGCAAGGGCATAAATGCAAGAAAACTATGCAAAATATAGAGATAAATATTGCAAATCAATCCTTCGTAGGGGCATGGATGTAATTTCTGAAAGGCAGCAGGGTCCTGATGCAATTTATCCAGATGCAAAAATGGTGAATTCGGGGTTGATGGATGTAATTTTCTTAGCCTGTTGACGAACCGGCATGAGTGGGTATATTAGGTACTCGTTGTAGCACAGCACTCAGCCAATTAATCAGAACCGAATCGAATGTCTTTGTGAAGAGAACTCGATTTTTAATTTATATCCCGGGCAAGTCCGGGGTGGAATACAAAGAGGCAAAGGAACAACTTTAGGTTAATTTAGAATACTTAGGTCTAGGTTTCCATTGCGGATTTTTTGTATTTTTTTAATGCAAAATGAATGCGAATGCAAAATGCATTTGAATTAAGTTAATAAGAAAACACATAATTTAGTCAAATTAATTATAATGTGAAATTAATCCAATTTAGCTAAATTATATTTTAAAAAACTAATCTAGTGATGAATGCAAAACATACTTTTTTGAAATTTTAAGGGTTAAAATGAAACAATTAAAAATACGCACTTTTTTGGGTTTTCACGCAATTTTTCAAGACAGAATGCAAAAATTATAAAACTTTTACTCAAACTTAAACATGATGAAATGAGGCTACAGTATTGTTTTTGGAATTTTTTGACAATATATGATTTTTTATGAATTTATTAATGAAAATAGAGTGACTGCAAGTATTTAATTCCTAATAAATCCACAATAGCAATTTATACAGAGAGCGAATTATCTCAATAAGATATTTTAATATGCAATCCAGGAGAGTTGGAATTTCTCAAAAATAATGTGTCGATTTAATTAAAAATCATTTACTAAAATAACTCTATAATTTATTTATGGTACAAGACAACTCCAATTTGGATGAAATGTGTGTAGTAATTAAAGCACATGTCAATGCATCATTTCTGATTTTTGCATAAATTTTAGAGAAACCATTACTTAAATATGAATTTAAGAACACACATTGGGCAAAATATGCAATTTTTCACTAAAATAATTTTACTTAATTATCTAAAGATCACAAAAAATATAAATAAATATTAAAATGGTAGAGAATTAGTTACTCAACAAATGACATTTTTCATTAAAATAAATGATGCAAGAAAGATGTCCAAATTAACTTGCAAACATAGGGTACTCATGCAGTTACAGAAATGAAAATGACAATGCAAGCTGTGCACAGGAACACTTCTGTAATTATAAAAACTTAACGGAAAAATATGCAATTTTTCTAATAAAAAATAAAGAAGAGGGGCCTTACGAATCAGGCGGGTAGGGCTGGCAGCGCATGAAGGTGGGGCAACACGGTAGGGAGTGGCGTCGCCGCTAGCGGAGGCTCGATCGCGGGTGGCCGCTAGTGTGTTGGTGCAACGGAAGAGGCTTGACCGCTCTGTTGCGCAGTTGGAGATGTGCGGAGGGGGGGTTCGAGGCTGGCTGATCCTGCAAGGCGGAGGAGTCGTGCACAGTGGCGCGTTGCGGCCAGGAGGGTAGCGGTGGCTGCGGTGGAGCTCTCTCGTGCGGGCGGGATGAGGCTGGAGCCGCGATGCTAGAAAAGGAGGGTGGCGATCTGGCGTGTGTGACCGCACGTGGAGTTGCAAGAGGGACCTGCGGTAGGTGGATAGCGTGCTGAGGAAGGCCACGCAAGGGAAGAATTGTCTGGCAGTGGCTGGGACGGTCGCGGCGTGGAGGAGGGTCGCGGGTGAACATAGCTGTGGGCGGCGATCCTGGTGGAGCCCTAGGGGGCGGTGGCACTGCCGGCGGTGGAGGAGGAAGGGGGCCGGAGGTGTTGCTGTTGTTTTTTTTAAAATTTTTTTGTTGTTGTGATTTTAATTATTTTTTTAATTTTTTATTTTTTGTTTTCTTAAACATTGAATAAATAATAAATGCAAATATGAGGATATGGTGACGGTGATATGCTAAAAAATAAACAAATGAAGGTGTGTGGGTGGTAATAAGATGTGATAAAAATGGGAAAATAAACACGATGACGAATGATAAAAAGGAGAATTACCTACAATGGAAGCGATCGCATATGGTGTGCTCATGAGAAATACGGTCTTTATTCGAATCGCCGGCGAGCGACGAGCTCGAGCAGTGCACGGGGGCGGTTGTGATGTTAGCCGGAATGCCAACGGATCTCAACGGAGAGGAAGCGGTCGTCGCTTTACTTGTTGTTCGCTGTCACCGAGGGGGGTAGTCGGGGCTCTCAATTCTCTCTCGCATAAAGGTAGATCAAAAGCAAAATTGAGGAGAATGGGATGTATAAAAAAGAAGAAAAATGGATGTTAAAAATATGACGGAATGGTGGAGTTGAATGGGAGGTTAAAGAACATAGTGGAGTTGAATGGGAGGTTAGATGGAGACTTGGTGGTTGGTGGAGGAAAAGGGAAGTTAGTGTAGAGAAGGGAAATTAAATAAATAAAAGAAAATAAAGTAGATTACTAAAATAAATATAAAAATAAAGAGAAAAGAGAGTGGAGAATTTACAAAAGTAAGTCCACAAATAAAACAAACAATATGTACATGTTCTTTTTACTTTTTTAATTTTAAATTTTAAATAAAAGATATGTATAACATAAAAATAAAATAGTAGAAATAAAATAAAACACAAAAATAATTTTTTGGATTTTTTTGTAATTAAGAAAAGTAAATAAAAATGAGAAAATAAAAAATATGTACATTATATACAATGTACACTAAGTTCCCAAAATCCATATTTTGCAAACGTGATCCGATTTTAATGAAATTACTTTCATTGGATAGATAATTTTCTAACTTAACTTTAAAAGTGAGTTTGGTGAATTTGGAGTTCATACGAAGCGGGAATTTGGCCAGGAAGTTGGACTTTACGGTTTTTTCTCTTTGGAATCTAGGAGTATTTAATTGAGATAAAATTTATTTTATAATTTTTATTTTTATATATATTTTATAAACAAGTTAGAGAAAGAATTAACCGAAAAGGAGTTGAAATTATTAAAAATACATGAAGTTTTGGGCTATTTACATGTGAAAAACTCCTTTATTTTATAGTTTTTATGAAATTATTTTGTATATATAATACATAATTATTATTGTATTGTATTTACAAGAGTCATTTTATTAATTTATTGATTTTATGGATATTTATTTGAAATTTTCTCAGAGATTTTGCTAAGATCAATATCTTGAGATGATGAATCGTGGATTCATCACCCCTTATACTTAAACTATGCTAGTCCTCGAGCAAATAAAGAATGAATAAGTTGGATTAACCCTTGAGTGTGCATGTGAATACAAGACTTGATCAGTTAAAGAACTCTCGATTTTAGAGATCCTAAAATTCTAAGCTGAACCAAGCTCTATTCAAAAGGTATCCAATTTCTCTAATCATCAGACTCTCTCTGAATACATATATAATTGGGATATGACTTTAAGTGTGGATTGTGGTTACACGAGTAAAGTCGCAACTTCACCCAAGGTTGCAGTCCAAGAGACTCTTCTAAGAACCCGATCCTCAACACTAGGGAATAAAACATTTCTTGCATCTAATCCATTGTCTCTTTAGTTATCAGACTTAAAAGTGTAGATGGAAGGTCAGTTGATGGAGGGCATAGGATTGTGTCATTTCTTCTCTCCCTCTTATTGGAACAAGGTTCCTCTCGAGTACCTTATTAACTCACACATGTATTTTTTGGTTGTTGATCAGTGTGTACGTCAAAAGAAGTTGGAGTCATCTGCACTTGTTTTCCTGGAAGTACACCGTGGTGTGCCTCTTTTGAGTATCTAAGATACCTTCGACACCCAGACTTGTATCACTATACGATGCAGAGCCCTTTTTGGGTGCTATCCCGACTCCTGGTCCTAGTAGCGGTGGTCCAAGTGGACACTTTGAAATGGTTGGGAGCGCTCGATTTTGGTGGAAGCTCTTTGATATTTGACTTCGTATGGTGAGAGCTTTTATTTCAACATTTCTTTCTTTCTTTTCTTTGCTTTTGAATTTTGGCTAGCTCCACTGCTTTTACCAAAAGTTGGTACACACTGATCAATATTTGTTTAGTTTCATCACACCCTGGCACATAGGTAAATGTCAAGAGATAGTACAAGAACCATGTTCTCATACTAGCTAAACGTGCTGACACTCAGGTTTCATGAAGCCTTCATTGATTTTATCCCATCCTCGAGCATCATAAAACCTGGTCCAAATTCAAATCCCTCATCCCAGTTCTTCAAGTGCAATTTCAACTCATCTAATCACATTGTAGTCGTGTATGTGAGGTGCCAATCATATTCTTAAGGTAGAGACTAAGCGTGCAATACAGCACACAAATCTTTCAAACTAGAGAAATATGAATAATTAAGTCAAAAACCCTAATGACTGAGGTTGTTTAACTCAAAATCTCAAGACCTCATAAACAAGTGTTCTTGAACTTCACTAGTTTTCTGTGAATGTCTAAGTGTCAGTGACTAAACCAACTCATTAGTTAGGTTTTTTGTGATTTTGTGATTTTTTGAAAAAGAAAGGAAAAGAAGAAAGATGGTTTAAAAAAGATTTTTGCTGTTTTTTTTAAATATTTTTTTAAAAGAAAGATAAAAAAGAAAGGACACATGCTCTTTTTTTCTTTTTTTTTGAAAAAGATTTTTTTTGTTTTTTTAAAGCGGATAAGGAAAGAAAAGAGAAAATTGTTTTTTTTTTGAAAAAGTTTTTTTTTGTTTTTACCAGTTTTACCCACCATGTAATTATTATATAATATATACAAAAATATACGAAAGTATGAGCTATGGGTAAAGTATATATGTAATACATACATGCCCCCTATACTTAGTATGTGCTATGTCCTCAGAGCACAAGAAGCGAGGAAAAATACATAGCTCGTGCTAAGCGTAGGAGAGCTAAAATAACAAAAAGTATAGAAGTCTATCCACCCCCTATACTTAGGCTCTGGTCAGCCTAAGTGTAAAAGAAGAGCAAAAATGGGGCGGACGAGATCAAGAGGAGAAATGAATGAGTATATACACATGGTGGGCATCGTTCTCCCCTATACTTAGGCTCTGGTCAGCTTAAGTATAGGATAGAAGTAAGTGTGAGAATCGATGTGATCTGGAGAATATACAGAGAAGGGAGAATGTACAAGAGTGAATGAATTATCCAAGTTGTTGAATCTTGATGCTGCATTTCCATGAAGAGTAAAATGATGTATCTGCTCTGTGCTTACTCTACATGAAGTTGATGACCTCGACTTGGACTAACTGCTCTTTAGGATCTACAAAATGCTTCAACAGTTGTCCATTCACCACATGGGATTGGGCACCATCTATGAGATCAGTTATCTCTGAACTTCCATTCCCGTGCACTTTCTTAACAACAAAGGGACCCATCCACTTAGATTTGAGCTTTCCATGGAACATCTTCCACCTGGCATTAAACAACCATACCTTTTGCCCAGGGATAAAGTCTTTGCACCTAATGTGTTGATCATACCATCTCTTTACTGTGTCCTTATAAACCAAAGTGTTGTCATATGCCATGTTTCAGATTTCCACGAGCTCGTTCAAGTTCATGTCTCAACAAAGCTTCCCTAGATGACAACTCCAATTAATCTGCTTAATTGCCCATTCGGATTTGTGAATCAGCTCTGCGGGTAAATGGCATGGCTTGCCATAGATCATTCTGAATGGTGAAGTTCCTAATGGTGTCTTGTAGGTTGTCCTATAGGCCCACAAAACTTGGTCCAAGAGCCGGGATCAGTTCTTCCTATCGGGACGAATCAACTTCTGCAAAATATCTTCACCTCTATGTTCGAAACCTCTTCCATGCCATTGGACTGTGGGTGGTAAGGACTAGTAACTCTGTGCTCAAATCTGTAGTCCTTAGCTAAAGATCTCACATCTCGATTCACAAAGTGGCTACCCCCGTCAGATATCAGAACTTTTGGCACCCCGAACCTAGCAATAATATGGTCTATCACAAACTTACAGACAGTCTTGTTGTCTGCGGTTCGGGTTGGGATAGCCTCCACCCACCTAGATAGATAGTCAACCGCCAACAAGATGTACTCGTGTCCTTGGATGTTGGGAAAGGAACCGACAAAATCTATGCCCCATGCATCAAAAACATCACAAATAATCACCGGTTGCATAGGCATCTCATCTCTCTGTCCAATTGTCCCTCTCATCCTTTGATAGATCGGGCACGACCAAACAAAATCAATATCATCTCTGAACATGATCGGCCAATGCAATCCACATTGAAGTAACTTGTGAGCGGTTGTCTTCCCCGAATGGTGTTCTCCAGCCTCAAGTGAATGACAATATGTGAGGACACTCTGGTACATCTCCTGAGTAATACACCTTCTCTAAACACAATCCGACCCTTTAAATAAAAAGAAAGGATCGTCCCAATGGTATCTCCTCGAATACGACTTCAGTCGGTCAGTGCTGCTCCTAGTCCAACCATGGGGAACCTGCTTGGAGACAAGAAAGTTCACCATGTTGGCATACCATGGGAGTAAGTCAATAACACAAATTGACTCATCTGGGAAGGTCGCTCTAACCGCTCATAATCAGGAGAGTCCTTAAGCTCAATCTGAGAAAGGTAGCCAGCCACAACATTCTTCACTCCAGGTTTTTCTTTTATCTCCAAATCAAACTCCTGGAGGATAAAATCCACCTAAGAAGACACGCCTCTGTGTCCTTATTTTCCATTAAGTACCGAATAGTTGTGTGATTAGTGTAGATTGTCACCTTAGAGCCCAAAATATACGACCCGAACTTCTCTAGGGCCCATACTACAGCGAGCATTTCCTTTTCAGTCACAGTGTAATTCTTCTATGTAGGGTCTAACACTTTGCTCGCGTAGTGAATCACAAACGGGATCCCCTCTCGTTGTTGACCTAACACAGCTCCTATAGCAATATTTGAAGCGTCAGTCGTGATCTCAAAGGGGAGAGACCAGAAAGGAGCTTGTAGGGTAGGAGAGGCATAAATCTTCATCTTCAAGAGCTCAAAGGCCTCCAGACACACGTGATCTACAACGAACTCTGTGTCTTTCCTAAAATCTCAGTCAGTGAGCAAGCAATCTTTAAAAAATCATGAATAAGTCTCCTATAAAATCTAGCACGCCCTAGAAATGACTACATTGACTTCATGTTGGTAGGTGGATCGAGTTTCTTGATTACCTCCACCCGAGCCGCAGATGCTAAAACCGTGTGCAAATTCTTGAGGAAAAATATCATTTCACGGTTCGGGGTACCTAGAGTCTTGATTTCAGACGGGGGGTCTCATTTCATCAATGACAAGGTTAGGGCCCTTGCAGACGAGTTCGGCATTGACCATCGGGTTGCCACACCATACCACCCTCAGACTAATGGTCTCGCCAAAGTATCGAACCGGGAGATAAAAATATCTTGCAGAAGGTTGTCCGCCCAGACCGAAAGGATTGGTCACAACTTTTGGACTCGGTCTTGTGGGCCTATCGGACCTCCTTCAAGAATCCATTGGGAACATCTCCCTTTCGACTCGTCTATGGCAAGCCGTGCCATTTGCCAGTGGAAATCAAGCATAAATTCTTTTGGGCAGTCACTGATATACTGTTAGATCCCGAGAGTATAGGAGAACAGAGAAGAGCAGAGTTGGCAGCCCTAGAAGAACTGAGAGATACAGCCTTTTCCAACAGCCTACAGTACAAAGAGAAAGTGAAAACATGGCACGATTCTCATATCAGCCATAAACAGTTTGAGCCAGATCAGAGAGTATGGTTGTTTGATTCCAGGCTAAAACTATTTCCAGGGAAATTACAGAGCAAGTGGAAAGGTCCATATGTGGTCAGGAAGGTACATGACAATGGCAGCATCGACATATCCGAACCGTCATCTTCATCTACCTTCCGCGTCAATGGTCAACGCCTGAAGCTATATCTAGATCATGATCCGTCGACCATCGACGTTGCCCCCATTCTTTTGGTATGAGATGTGTTCTTTGACTCACATCATCTGCATCTCATACATGGTGATCAATTCCATCTTCCGCTGTACAGATCCATCTGTTCATATCACTCTTTCATCTGTTGATTTATTTTCTTCTTTTCTTCTTTTCTTCCTTTCCTTTTCTATTTTCTTTATCTATCAAAAAGGTGCGCCCCTTGTTGTCAGTTTTCTGTACTTAGGACGTACTTTATCCTAAGTATAGGGGGGTTTGCACCCCGAGTTTTCATTTATTCCGATCCTCTCCATTGTCTCCTCTTCTTGTCTATACTTAGGGATATTTTACCCTAAGTATAGGGGGAGACAATCTGAGCACGATCTGTTCATTCCCACCCTTGACCCTTCCTGCGTTGTGTACAGTCTGCTATACTTACGATTATTTGATCCTAAGTATAGGGGGGACGGTCAATTTCTCATTGATTCATTTATTTATTCTTTAGACTTGTCTATACTTAGTACGAGTTATGTCTTCTCTTTTCTCTCCGATCTATGAGGACATAGCTCAAGCTAAGTATAGGGGGGTCGTATATACTGCGTATACACTTTAGTCATAACTCGTACTTTCGTATTTTTCTAATAATATGGCTAATTATTCTTTAAAATTCATTAAAAATCCTTAATAAAAGGTGTCTTGTTCCTCAAATTCTTTTTGTATTTTCTGATTAATAAATCAGGTGAAAATGTTTTTTGCAAAATGTTTGAAAAATAGTTTGAAAATCTTCTTGAAAAATCTTTTGAAAACTATTTTGAAAATGTTTTGTTACATGTTTTCAACCTATGTAAAAATGTGTGGTTTGCAAAAATTTATTTTCTTTGTGAAATAAAATGTTTGAAAAATGATTTACAAAAGGTTTGAAAAATGGTTGCAAAAATATTTTGAAAAATCTATATATACTGTTTTGAAAACCTTTGCAAAATGATTTTCAAATGTGTGTACATGTTTGTAAAATGTTTGTAAAAACTATTTTGGACTATAGTTTTCAAAAATTCTTTGAAAAACATGTGTCAAATAAGTTTGAGGAATATATGAACATCTCACCAAAACCACTATGTACTTATAAAATTGATCACGTACCCTTGTAAATTCTTAAAATCCACTTCTTGTATATAGGTGAAGCACTCCCGTGTAAATATTTTAACCCAGCTTTCAGCCAAAATCTTTTTGTTTTCAAAAATCCTAAAAACATTTGCAAAATTAAAATCCAAAAATATTTGAAAAATCTTTTTGAAAAAAAAAATGCACCTGCATATGCATCATCATCATCTTTTCAAAAATCCATAAAAAGTTTAAAATCATGAAAATTGCATCACAAAAATATTTTCTGCATAGCATTGCATAGCATTCGCATTTTTCGGATTGAGTTTGATAGTTGAACGAGTCTAAGTAAAATCTGGAGATTGGAGCTTGATTGGACCTTAAAATTACCTAATAACAGGAACCTTATAGGAACTGGGTTTGAGGTACTTCAGGTCTAGCTGACTTAATTCTTTGAGGATCACGGGACTTGGTTCAATGGATCATTGACTGCCTAAGTAGAGTATTTCGAATCACACGCACGACTCTTGTTGATAATGACCTAACTTGAACATCTGCACCTTTCACATGGCTCAACTCATTTGGAGTGGTGAGGGGATTGGATTTGCCGGTATGAGACGAACACAAGTGGAAACATTTGTCCTCCTCCAGGGAGGGAAGTGCACCCCAACCCGTCCAGTGATTAGGAAGTCTAAAGACAGGAGGTTGTGGGTTGCGATAAAGCTTCAAAAGAGGGATAGTCTACGGGCTCAAGAGGGAAAACTCCTTATGTAAATGTTGTTGTATAAAGTATTTCAAAAAAAAAATTCAGGCATGTACAAAAATAAAAAGCCTGCAAAGTATGTACAAATGTTGTAAAGTCAATAAGCAAGCTTAAGTTCCAAGGTCAAATATGTGAGCCTGCAGTAGGATGACTTGACTACACTGGTCTTGCATCCCAGGATAGGTAGCTACACTGGCTACCGTCCATTTTTCTCTTCACCCCCTCCTCTTGAGTTGGTTGCCACTTGAACTTAGAAGGGAATACCCCGCTCCTCGAGGATGGAGTTATTGGATTGGGGAATCATTGGGTTGTTGTACTGGAGAAATCAGTCTCTTTGTCATTCTAGTTGGGGAGAGCCACCATCACTTACACTGTACGAGTCAGATTCATAGTCGTAAGAGTTTGCGTATGAGTTGAAGTATTTCTGACCTGGCTATTGAGGAGACTTGGACAGAGTTTTGGGATTCTCAGGGACTGTTGGATTTCAAATTCGATTCTCACTAAGGTTCCACCCGCAATAAAATTACAAAGGTCCGACTTAGGCTCCAAACTTTGATTTTGTGAAGACAAGTTTGATAATCAAATAAAATTCAAGTTCTTATTTTTCTTTTCTTTCTTTTCTTTTCTTTTTGCACTTATTGCATAAGTGTTTGCTAGGGACTAGCGAAGGTAAAGTATAGGGGGATGATGAATCCACATTTCATCATCTTTATTCTATCATTTTGGCATCAAAAATCCTAGCAAATGCCTGTAAATAGCATTAAATAGAGCAATTTAGCATGCATGCATGTGCATCCAATTAGTGTATAAAATACTGTAATTAAAGCCAAAATTATAGAATAAATAAAAGAAAAGAAAAGGAATAAAATATTGTAAATCTTTTATGACCCAAAATCCTGAGACCTAGTCATCTTGATGAATAGGTCGACAAGGAATAAAGTAGGGGGAGATAAGGGTTAAAATACAGCAAAAATACCTATTCTTTCTATTCATTCTTTATTCATTTTGGGACATATTTTTGGTTCCACTTTTTTACCTCAAATAAAGAAACTCTGTACACGAAAGTTGTAGATAATTAAGTAAATAAAAATACAAAATTGATTTCACTGAAAAATAATACACAGATAAAAAGCTATGGTCTGAATAAGAATCCAGAATCCCAACTTCCCAGACCCGTATCTCACAAATGAAAACTCCAAATGCAGCAAACTCACCTTTAATTGTATATAGAATAAAATAATCTATTTAATGGTGGTGGTTTTGCATTTGGCGGAGCTACGATTTGAAAGTTGAGTTTTGGACCCACATTGTACAGTTATACTGATTAAAATACTCCATTTATTATTGATTCATTATTTTTATATTTTTATATTTTTCTAATTTTGTGAATATTATTTATAATAATTATGTACATTAAAAAAGGAATAAAAACCCAAATAAAACTCAAAATAAAAATATATGTACATAAAATACATAGGTATTATACCTATATACAAACCTATACAAAACCTACTTATATTTTATTAAATACACAAAACACATCAATAAAATAAAACAAAAATATATTTGTGTATATAAAAGTATTTTATAATTTTATAAAATAATAAATAGAATTAATAAAATTAAAAATACCGAATAAAAAATAAAATACTAAATTATATAGGTATTATACCTATAAAGGGCATAAAAGGAAACTTATAAAATTATACCTCCTAAAAATAATTAAAAATCAGAATAAAATACTAAATAAAAAATTAAACATTTTTTATTTAAGAATCAAACTTTAATTAATTCAATTACTATTTTTATTTGAATTTATAAAATAAAAATCAGGGATTTTTCCTGGTTGGTCCACGTGGACCAACCAGGCTTCGGCCACAGTTGACTTCGGTCAACTGGTCGTTCTTAGCCCTGTGGCCCTTGTCAGAACCAGGTTTGACCCCTCTTTCTCCATTTTTTCGAGGCCTCGTCTTGCATCGTATCGTGATAGACTCTTCTTGGCTTTTGATCCTCGATCAATGGGCATGCCCACCCTAATGAAACCTTGGTCGAAGGACCACTGTACCCAATGCTAGGCCTCGTTCTTTCTCCACTGACCGTCAACCCCATAAAACCCAGCTCCGATGCCCTTTTGAATTTTGAACCGCACTCCACACAGATCTCCCCCCCCCCCCCCCTTTTTCGTGCTCGAGGTACCTGGAGGTGACAGCTCCAAGTTCCTTGCTTCGCAGCGGCGGAACGTCAACTGATCTGGGCGTGTTCCACACCTCCGGCGAGCTTTCCCGTTGAGGTATATTCCCTCTGGCTCCGGCCATTGAGGCTGTTCATCCATCCCATTTACGTTCTAGATTCATTCCCGGTAATCTTAGGTTCATTTAGATTCCCATTTCGCGTCCAACCATCCATCGATTCGTCAAATCGATTCCATCGCCGGAGTTCGCTCCGGCCGAGCACTGACACCGCCGTTCACCCCAATTTTGAGAGCCACTGGAGGTCGAGGTATTTTGCCCTCGACCTCCTTAACGTTTCTAAGTGCAGGTCTTCCCATTTTGAAGCACCTGGGGTCGTTTTTGCCATCGCCGGAGACACCTGGGCCGCTCTTCCTTCTCCGACATCGTGGAGAAGGCCTGGTGTTCGCCGCCACCTTTTGAGACTCCAGGCGAAGAGAGGGACCTCGCAGCAACCGCCTGGGCCCATTTTGAAGCACGCCGACCGCCGGAGAGAGGCACTATCGCCGGAGGAAGGTCGCCACGACGGACCTTCTTCCTTGTTCGTCCACCAGCCGCCTCTGTCGTTGGATCATCAAGGAGCCCCAAACGTGACAGGAGCCGTCCGATCAAACGCACCTGAGCCGCCCGATCATCGACGACCCATCTAATCGCAGCCGTGCATTTCGAACCGTCATCGCGCGTTGAGGGAGCGCCACGCGTCAAGTGAACGGCTCTCAGCCGTTCGATCGCCCTGGCGAGGAGATTTTGCAAGTATACCCTCGCGAATTTTGTAATTTTATTCTAGTCCATGAACTTTAAATAATAGTTTAAATATTGTGTAAAAATTATATCTAGGCCCTCAGACTTTAGGAATTTGCAGATAGGTCCTCTACTATGTCACCTCACGTGACCTGTTCACGTGAGGTGTGGGCATTTTGCATCGAGGCCATTGGCCCTTTTGTTATTTCATTTTAATACCAGAACTTGTAGTTTAAATGTTAAATTTTTGGAAATATTGCATGTTAGCCCCCGGAGGTTTTTGGAATTACTCTTAGGTCCCTGTCAGGCGCGTGCAAGTCACGCACCCTGGTGGACTTTTTACACTGAGACCCCTGCGGGTTTGGGAATTTGTATTAGGTCCATAAACTCAAATATTTAGTACAAAATTTTGTGGAAAATTGCTTGGATGCCCCTGGATGTTTTAGTATTTGCATGAATACCCCTGACAGGCTGTGACATTTTTGTGAACTTATCTGATTTATTTAAAGCATCGTTGTAACTTGAAAATTTCCACAAAAATTATACTAAGCTCATGTTAACTCGTATTTTAACGCATATTTTTAGATTTTTTTTGTCGCATTTTATTATTTATTAAAAATCAAAAATAGCCATTTTTAGTACTGTCTAGCTTAGAAAATACCAAAAAATAATAAAATACCTCGAAAAATTCCAAAAAAATTACCTACTATCTATTTTAACCTACTTTAGTGTCAGTCCAAAAATCACTAAAAATTTCAAAAGAAAAACCTTAAAAATTTGAAAATACCTTAAAACTTCAAAAAATCTATAAAAATTGTAGAAAAATCAGAAAAATCCAAATCCAGGTCATGTTGATTCTCTATTTTATTATCTTTATTTGAAAATTAGTTTGGAAAATTTTGTGGTTGTTTGATATTTTTAAGTCCTATTTTAGTCTCGGCCAGATTGTTAATTTACTGTTTTCATTTTTTTTGCCTTTTAAAAATATCAAAAACATTTTGAAAAATACCCAAAAATCCCAAAAACAGTAAAAAATCGTAAAAATACCAAAAAGATTTTATTTCTGAATTTTTGGCTATTTTTGCATATTTTTATAAATATTGTAGCACCTCTTTTATTACCTTGTTTATATATTCCAATATTGAAAAAGAAAAAAATATAAAATATAAAATTATAAAAATTAGAAAATTAAAAATCAAAATACAAAAAAATAAAAAATTAAAAAAATATATTATTAAAACCCACAAAAATCTTTGCTTTGCATAGTGTAGGCATCACTCACTTTCACTCACACACACACACACACTTGTGCATCTATCATGTTTGCTCCCTATGTTCGAACTCTCTGCATACTTGCTTGCTATACATCTTTTATGTAGAGTTAAAAATAAATTTTAACTTCACATTGCTTGTCATTGCTTGATATCTATAGTGTGGGTTAATTGTTGATTAATTACAGTTTATTGTGGGTCGCCACAGCGACGTAGTGGTCCCACCTTGTGTGGACTATTTAGACCCTCGATAAATTGTGGTTATCAAATGGCGCCGTTGCCTGAGAGAAACAACGAGTAGTTCATATTTTTGCTTGATTGTGTTTGTTGTCTTCATTATTGCTTGCTCTTTTATCTCTCTTGATTTTGATCTATATTATTGAGATTTCTAACCACTCTTTTTCATGTCTTCTTGTGAAGGACCGCGGAGCGAGGCGGATCGCCTAGGGGATCCGAAGCAACCACGTGAGGCGGAGCCGGCTTTTCTTTAGCCAAGCCGGCAGGAGAGAGCAGGAGGAGTGAGAGAGTGCTTAGCTTAGTTTGCATTTTATTTTGTGAGAGAGTGATTCATAATTTGTAATAATACAGGGACTTGGACTCTCAGACTTCCGGGCCTAATTTCCGGGTGTTTGTTCACCCGGGGGCTCACCGCGATTTTCATCGCGTCCTTCGATAGTCATTTTCCGGTTTTGTTTTCATTTTTATTTCTTTTGTGGATTGATCCCTTAGCTTTAGGCTTGCTTATTCGATTAGATTAGGTCCAAACACATTAATAACCTTTGCATGTTCCTATAGGTCGTATTTGGACTTAGTCTAATTAAACAGTTAGTCATTAGCCTTCGATCCGCGCGCCGCGAGCTCATCCCGCCAAGCGCTTCTCCTAAACTCGATGTGTCGAGAGAAGGAGGGGTGAGCCTAGACCTGACCTTAGGATTGAAGGTTAGTGGTTGACTTGTGGTTCTTCACGTAGCAGTTGCCTATCTTAGGACGATTTCCGCATTGCATAGCGGCATGTAGTTTAGGTTTATAAATTTCTGCTTTGCATCCTGCATGGAGAGAGCTGGGATTTGCTGTAAGTCTTCTTACTTTGCATCCATTATTTAGGCACAAAGGTGAGATTTCCACCTTGGTGTTGACTTGCATTGGCTTTTCTGACTCTATTCTCCCTCTGTTTTTGGACAAAGTAGGATCAAGAAAATACAAAAATCGTTAGGCGCTTGTTTGAATCAACTCAAAAGAAGCGATAACACCAAAAAAATTAAAAAAGGGGCTGATACGAAAACCTTGACCAAAAATAAAATTGGTAATTGGATTCATTGATTGGGGAGAGTCACACCCTCACTTGTTTTCAGGTTGCATGGGAAGGTCTCCTTCCAAGTGAGCAGAGTGCTTTGTAAGGACTAGAGCCCAAATCCCAGCTTGTGGCTGCCTTGTGTATCGTCTGGATTTCCGAAGTATTGGCGCTACTATCGTACGTAGGCGAGTAGGGCTTGGTCGCCATTGGTGACTCACTATTGTGTGAGCACCGACCTTGTCCGAAGTACCGAGAATAGGCCACGCCTTCACGGGTGTGTCTGTCTCACCGTCTGCGTCCGAGTAGGATCTTGCACGCTCACGGGTGATTCTGTTGCGAGCAAGATCCGAAGAATCGATTTCGTCTATCGGCTTCCTCCCTCTTATTCTTTGGCTGAGTAGGGATCTAGGAAGGGTTACAAGGATCTTAAAAAGCGCAAGCTACAGGTTACACAGGAGGAGTACAAGTACGGGAATACTTTTCCGGCAGTAGTCTCTCTCCTTTAGGCGTAGCGCTCTAAGGACTCGTGATAAGATTAATTCCTGAATTCAAGCAAAAACTGACAAGATAAAAGTCGAACCTTCACGGCTTCAATGTGTTGAGTTGGTGAACTCACCCCTGTTTTGTGTTTGATTGCTAGTTCTATTTAGGTCAAGATCAAAAACACAGCACAATTGTGCGCAATTTTGCATCTCCCTTCTTTCTTCTTCTTCTACATTGACCTTGTTCTTCCCAATAATCAAGATGATGGGACGGAGGTCTCTTAGGCCGACTCTGTCGGCACCGCTATCCAGCACTCCTCCTCATTCATCTAGGACGACCTCGGAGAGTCCGCTCTCGAGCCTGAGTTTACTTCCGCCATGTTCCCCCTCGATCACCCTTCTCATTCCCCTTCCATCAGTCCAAGAGTCTCAGATTTTAGTGCATCACAGAGCTCAGAACATTTGACGGCACCTGAGATGGGGTTCTTTTGCCTTTTCAGAGGACCCCGACATGGCTGATAGAGGCGAGCACCCTGATGATCATGAGCACCCGCCATTCTTCATTGATCAAGCCACCATCAATAATTCACTTCTAGCATCCCTGGAGACTATGCAGAGGCAGATCTGAGATCAGGGAACCTTCATGGGTGACCTCATGCGAGAGATAGCTCAAATGAGAGAAAACCGACCTAGGGGCGGTGGCGGTGGTGGAGGAGGAAATGGACCTAATGCAGGAGGAGGTGATCCTGACACTGAGAGGCCGCCACAAACTATCATGAGGGAATTGCACAATCCAGCAGCATCCCTCACTCATCGTTGGATCATACTTCCTCCGATCCATGGAGATTTCGAGCTTCGGCCACATACCATTCAGCTTCTACCCAAATTCCATGGGTTGCCGACCGAAGAGCTACACCTCCACCTCCAAGAGTTCGAAATGATTTGCAGCACGATCCATGATAGGCTGATGACCGAGGACACGACCAAGATGATCGCCTTCCCTTTCTCCTTGGTTGATAGAGCCGCATACTGGCTCAAACACCTGGGGCGATTCATCGACACCTGGGCAGATCTCCGGACCGCGTATTTGAAGAAGTACTACCCTCTCGACCGGACTAACGTAGCTAGAGCGATGATCAGCAACTTTGTCATGATCCCTAACGAACAATGTCATGAAGCTTGGGATCGATTCAGAGAGCCCATTGACCGGTGTCCACATCATGATATCTCCAAGCCCAACCTGGTTCAGAGTTTCTTCTGTGGGCTGACACCGGAGCTGCAGGGGCTAGTGAACGCCTCTTGCGGTGGGTCCTATTTTTCCAAGGGTGAGGACGATGTTTGGGCCATCTACGAAGGCATGGCAGAGAACTCCACTGTCATGGCCCAAGCCCATGTTTACACACAGCAGAAGCCCCCGCAAGGAGCGGGATCATTCCAGAGGATCGCCCGCATCGATGCCGGTCCTAACACATCATCAGCAGCCGCAGCCCAAGCCGAATCAGCCACAGCCGACATGGGCATCATTAGTGAGAAATTGGACCGTCTCGAGATCCTCGAGAAGAAACAAATGCAAGGCATGGCCCAGATGGGCCTAATTGCCAAGACGATGAGTGACCTAAAGACGCAGATCCTTTGCGTCCAGGAGGCACAGACTTCTTCCCAACAGCCTCCCAGGTCACGGGCAGAGCCCAGCAGTAGCAGCTCCAACCAATCTTCTGCCTCGTACCGCCAGGTTAACCACATCCAGGCAGAGCCGGTTCCACTGCTACAGTACTACCCAGCGCAGCCGCCATCTCCGGACCCTCAGATGGTGGTATATCAGCCAGAGCAGCCGCTGGCAGTTCTTCCTCCACCCTCCTTCGAGCAGGAACCATTGATGGAAGTCAATGGGATTTGGTACGACCGGTACCCTCAGCCTGGGATTCATCGTAATCACCCAGGATTCCGTTGGGGGCAACGGTGGCCCCTCCTCCCAGCCGCAGAATCCAGCTCAAGGACAGCAGAGCAGCCAGTAGCCACAACAGCAGCAACAACCCCAGTATGCCCACCAGCCGCAGTACCAGAGTGGTCCTCGTCCCGCCTATCAGGGACAGCAGTGGAGGCAGCGACAACAGCCTCATCAATCTTATCCCCATCCTCCCCAGTATCAACCGCAGTAGCAGCCTCACTTCCCGCAAGGGAACCCATCCGGTTCTCAAGCCCTCGCCTTTGAGAACCCAGCTTTCGATGATCTTGCCCGCTTGCTCTCTGAATAGCGAGCATCCTTCAGGCAAGAAATGGATGAATTCCGGCAGGAGATGAGGGAAATCATCAAAGGCAAGGCCGCCATACCCGCTCAGATTGAACCTAACCCGAACAATCTAAAAAGGAAGACTGAGCAGGTAGAGTTTACAGAAGACACCTCTCCTAGTGACTATTTGAGTGACATATCTCTTTCTTTGTATGATGCTGATTTTGTGACTACTAGGAGCGGTAGGATGCCAGCCGGCGGCGCCTCTTTTGAGCGACAACCACCAGCTGGATCAGGAGCGCCAGAGGAGCAGAGTAGCGGTGCTGATGCCGCTAATGATGATGTTGAAGACGGTGGTGCTGAGGCCACCAATGATGGAGATCCAGACGACGGTACTGAGGCCGTCATGATATTAGATGCAGACGGTGGTGCTGATGCCACCATTTTGGATGCAGAGCCAGAGCGCGATGCTGATGCCGCGAAGACAGGTGCCGGTGGTGGTACTGAGGCCACCACATCTACTTTTGTTGAGCCTCCCTCTGTGATGTTACCACCTTTTGTATCTATGGACTGTGGTAACAAAAAGAAAAAAAATATGAATAAAGGAAAGGTTTCTGTTCACATTGTGGATCCATATGTGTTGAATGGTGATGATTGTATGGATTCTCCTCTTTCACAGGCACAGGGACCCATTCCTAGTCCTCCATCTGAGGAGGCCCCTACCATCCCCTTCCCTGAGGCACTCCACCGGGCGAAGGGGAACCAAACAGAAAATCCCAAAAAAAAGCAACAGGTAGAGATCAGCAATCAGATGATAGACAGATTCCATATTCAGCTGACTCTACAGGAAGCACTTGAGCACATCTCCCTCTTCAAAAAGAACCTGAAAGAGCAGACCATAGTCCGCAGGAAGAGGAAGAACCACAGAGATTAGATCCATGTGCTCACTCATTCCACTTGCTGCACTATTTAGAACAAGCTGCCAGCCAAGCGACCAGATGCAGGAGCTCCCTATGTCAGATGCGAGATTCAGGAGCAGCAGTTTGATCGTACTCTGTTAGACAGCGGCTCTTCAATCAACCTTCTTCCGGCAGCCTTACTCGACCGATTCGAGTTTGGTCCTCTTCTTAGGAGCAGGGCAGTCCTTCAGTTTGCTGATAGGTCGACTAAGAGGCCGAAGGGGTTAATGAAAGACATGGTCGTTACCATTCAGGGCCTGAAATTCTCTGTGGACTTCGTTGTGTTGGACATGGAGATTCCTGAGTCGGTAACTGATGCCCCCATCATACTCGGACGTCCATTCTTGGCCACAGCCAAGGCGGTGACCGATCATGATTGTGGGAAGGTATGTTTTCACGTAGAGGGCGAAACCATACAAATAGAGACGATCGAGGAAACTAGAGTCAGATAACTTGAATGCTCGGAGCAGTCCAGCGAAGCCGTGCATATGACAGAGGAAGAGCTAGACATCCACTAGGAGTATGATTTTGTGATGACAGATGATGAATCCAATTGGACAGATACTGTAGCACCGACCCTCGCCTTGCCTACAGATTCACTATATCTCAAGCTCATGGCAGTCGAGAGTCTGGAGAGCACACCCCTGGATGAGGATACACCTGAGGCTGACAGTGTTGGGAAGAGTGGTGCTGATGATTTTCAATCTTGTTCATCTTCTTCTGATCCCTCGGATTCAGACATTGATTGGGATGACTTCGATGACTATTTGCCTTGTCTGATTCCTTCTGAGCCAACAGCCATGATAGAGTGTGAGCCAGTTCAGTTTATTGATGATTCAGCAGGCCACCCTTCATCAGAGATTCATGTAGAGCGAGAGTTCTCCCATGCAGACCTGGTCGCCTTCACACAGACATATCAAAAGCCAGATCTGCCACCTCCAAGTTGTCCAGAACTGAAGCCTCTGCCGCAGTCGTTGAATTATAGATTCCTTGCGGGTGAGCCCGATATGCACCCAGTCATTATCTCAGCAGGTTTGACTGGAGAGCAAGAATCTCGTATGATGGAGGTTCTTGAAAGAAACTGCAAGGCAATAGGTTGGAGTATAGCTGATCTCCAGGGGATTAGTCTGGCTCTGTGCTCCCACCACATCTATCTTGAGGATGACGCTAGGCCGTCGTGTGAGTTCCAACGACGGCTGAACCCGAATCTTCGAGATGTAGTCATGAAAGAAATTTCGAAGTGGTGGAGCGTCAATTTTATCTACCCCATCTCTGACTCCAAATGGGTTAGTCCGTTGCATGTGGTACCCAAGAAGACGGGTATCACCACAGTTGTGAATGAGTCTGGAGAGGAGATCGCTACCCGAGTACCCACTTCTTGGAGGGTCTGTGTGGACTACAGACGATTGAATGAGGCCACCAAGAAGGATCATTTCCCGCTGCCATTCATTGATCAGATTATCGAGCGGCTAGCTGGGAAGAGTCATTACTGCTTTCTTGACGGGAACTCCGGATACAATCAGGTGGCCATTGTGCCCGAAGACCAGGAGAAAACGACATTCACCTGTCCGTTTGGGACGTATGCTTTCAGACGGATGCCCTTTGGTCTATGCAACGCTCCGGCGACATTCCAAAGGTGCATGTTGTCCATATTCTCGGACATGTTGGGTGATTGTTTAGAGTTCTTCATGGATGACTTCTCGGTCTATGGCGACGGGTTCGATGCTTGTCTTGACTGCCTAGACCGTGTGCTTCAGCGCTGCATTGAGGTCAATCTTGTCTTGTCTTGGGAGAAGAGTCACTTCATGGTGACTCAAGGGATGGTCCTTGGCCATATCGTTTCCAACAGGGGCATGGAGGTCGATCCGGCCAAGGTGGATATCATTAGAAAACTCAATCCACCATCCAATTTGCGTCAGTTGCGGTCTTTTCTGGGGCATGTCAGTTTCTATCGACGGTTCATTCAGGACTTCAGTCGGATTGCCCGACCGCTTACTGATCTGCTGACAAAAGACATCGAGTTCCTTGTCAATGATAAGTGTCTTGCGTCTTTCGAGACTCTCAA
Organism: Ottelia alismoides; assembly: GCA_037367405.1. Taxonomy (NCBI): domain Eukaryota; kingdom Viridiplantae; phylum Streptophyta; class Magnoliopsida; order Alismatales; family Hydrocharitaceae; genus Ottelia; species Ottelia alismoides. The sequence goes on along the minus strand of JAZKJV010005306.1, from coordinate 412,536 downwards.
GAGTATGGTTGTTTCAGCTCCTGTCCTTCAGCCACCTGATTGGTTTCTCCCATTTGAGATCATGACTGACGCTTCAGATTTTGCCGTTGGGGCTGTGCTTGGACAGAGGAGGGATGGATTGCCTTTTGCCATTCACTACGCCAGCCAGACTTTGGATGCCGCTCAGCGGAATTACACTGTGACTGAGAAAGAGATGCTGGTCGTAGTCTTTGCTCTAGATAAGTATCGATCTTATATTCTCGGATCTAGAGTGACTATTTACACTGATCACACCGCCATCTGGTACTTAATGGCTAAGAAGGATGCCAAAGCACGTCTGACCAGATGGATCCTTCTGCTCCAGGAATTTGATATTGAGATTAAGGATAAGCCTGGAGTCAAGAATGTGGTGGCGGATCATCTCTCCAGATTGGAGAATCTTGAGGAATCTGAGCCCAGCGCACCTATCACAGAGACGTTTCCAGATGAGGCGATCTTGGCTATCACCTCGCTCCCATGGTATGCTGACATTGTGAACTATCTTGTTGCCAAGACAGTTCCACAAGGTTGGCCCAGACAGAAACTAGTGACCTTCCTGGCGAAGGCCAAGTTTTACCATTGGGAGGATCCCGTCCTTTATCATGAAGGAGGGGACAGCATCTGGAGGAGGTGCATTCCTCAAGAAGAGCATCACAGCGTCCTCACATACTGCCACAAGCTTGAGGCAGGAGGACATCATTCTGGAAAAAGGACAGCACAGAAGGTGCTTCAATCCGGCCTATGGTGGCCTACTCTCTTCAAGGATTCTGATGAGTTCGTGAAGAGATGTACTGACTGTCAGAAAATGGGAACCTGCGGACAGAGAGACATGATGCCCATGCAGCCCATTCACTTTTGTGAGGTTTTTGATGCATGGGGGATTGATTTCATGGGCCCATTTCCTAAGAGTCAGGGATTCGAGCATATTTTGCTCGTTGTGGATTATACCAGTCGATGGGTTGAGGCCATCCCCGCTCGAGCCGCAGATGCTAAAACCGTGTGCAAATTCTTGAGGAAAAATATCATTTCACGGTTCGGGGTACCTAGAGTCTTGATTTCAGACGGGGGGTCTCATTTCATCAATGACAAGGTTAGGGCCCTTGCAGACGAGTTCGGCATTGACCATCGGGTTGCCACGCCATACCACCCTCAGACTAATGGGCTCGCCGAAGTATCGAACCGGGAGATAAAAACTATCTTGCAGAAGGTTGTCCGCCTAGACCAAAAGGATTGGTCACAACTTTTGGACTCGGTCTTGTGGGCCTATCGGACCTCCTTCAAGAATCCATTGGGAACATCTCCCTTTCGACTCGTCTATGGCAAGCCGTGCCATTTGCCAGTGGAAATCAAGCATAAATCCTTTTGGGCAGTCACTGATATACTGTTAGATCTCGAGATTATAGGAGAACAGAGAAGAGCAGAGTTGGCAGCCCTGGAAGAACTGAGAGATACTGCCTTTTCCAACAGCCTACAGTACAAAGAGAAAGTGAAAACATGGCACGATTCTCATATCAGCCATAAACAGTTTGAGCCAGATCAGAGAGTATGGTTGTTTGATTCCAGGCTGAAACTATTTCCAGGGAAATTACAGAGCAAGTGGAAAGGTCCATATGTGGTCACGAAGGTACATGACAATGGCAGCATCGACATATCCGAACCGTCATCTTCCTCTACCTTCCGCGTCAATGGTCAATGCCTGAAGCTATATCTAGATCATGATCTGTCAACCATCGACATTGCCTCCATTCTTTTGGTATGAGATGTGTTCTTTGACTCACATCATATGCATCTCATACATGGTGATCAATTCCATCTTCCGCTGTACAGATCCATCTGTTCATATCACTCTTTCATCTGTTGATTTATTTTCTTCTTTTCTTCCTTTCCTATTCTATTTTCTTTATCTATGAAAAAGGTGCACCCCCTTGTTGTCAGTTTTCTGTACTTAGGATGTACTTTGTCCTAAGTATAGGGGGGTTTGCACCCCAAGTTTTCATTTATTCCGATCCTCTCCATTGTCTCCTCTTCTTGTCTATACTTAGGGATATTTTACCCTAAGTATAGGGGGGGACAATCTGAGTACGATCTGTTCATTCCCACCCTTGACCCTTCCTGCGTTGTGTACAGTCTGCTATACTTAGGATTATTTGATCCTAAGTATAGGGGGGACGGTCAATTTCTCATTGATTCATTTATTTATTCTTTAGACTTGTCTATACTTAGTACGAGTTATGTCTTCTATTTTCTCTCCGATCTATGAGGACATAGCTCAAGATAAGTATAGGGGGGTCGTATAACTGCGTATACACTTTAATCATAACTTGTACTTTCGTATTTTTCTAATAATATGGCTAATTATTCTTTAAAATTCATTAAAAATCCTTAATAAAAGGTGTCTTGTTCCTCAAATTCTTTTTGTATTTACTGATTAATAAATCAGGTGAAAATGTTTTCTGCAAAATGTTTGAAAAATAGTTTGAAAATCTTCTTGAAAAATCTTTTGAAAACTATTTTGAAAATGTTTTGTTACATGTTTTCAACCTATGTAAAAATGTGTGGTTTGCAAAAATTTATTTTCTTTGAGTGAAATAAAATGTTTGAAAAATGATTTACAAAAGGTTTGAAAAATGGTTGCAAAAATATTTTGAAAAATCTATATATACTGTTTTGAAAACCTTTGCAAAATGATTTTCAAATGTGTGTACATGTTTGTAAAATGTTTGTAAAAACTATTTTGGACTATAGTTTTCAAAAATTCTTTGAAAAACATGTGTCAAATAAGTTTGAGGAATATATGAACATCTCACCAAAACCACTATGTACTTATAAAATTGATCACGTACCCTTGTAAATTCTTAAAATCCACTTCTTGTATATAGGTGAAGCACTCCCGTATAAATATTTTAACCCAGCTTTCAGCCAAAATCTTTTTTTTTCAAAAATCTCAAAAACATTTGCAAAATTAAAATCCAAAAACATTTGAAAAATCTTTTTGAAAAAAAATGCACCTGCATATGCATCATCATCATCTTTTCAAAAATCCATAAAAAGTTTAAAATCGTGAAAATTGCATCACAAAAATATTTTCTGCATAGCATTGCATAGCATTCGCATTTTTCAGATTGAGTTTGATAGTTGAACGAGTCTAAGTAAAATCCGGAGATTGGCACGAGTTATTTCTTCTTTTCATCGCTCTTTGATCACTCTGAGGACATCGTTTGAGCTAAGTATGGGGGTATCGTATATATTGTATATATATACTTTAGCCACAACTCATACTTTGTGTGAGTGTGTTAATAGATAATATGGCTAAAAATCACAAACTAAAAATCACGAAAATTTAAAAAAAATGCATATAAAAAAATTTCTTGTACATACATGACCATGAAGGTTTGTAAATAACTTTTCTAAAAATTATTTTTGTACAAACGTTTGTAAAAATATTTTGATTGTAAAAAGTTTGTAAATATTTTTGTATCAAAACTATGTATATAGTACAAAATTTTTGAAAATGTTTGGAAAATAAAAAATTTGCAAATTTTTGTTTGTAAATGTTTGTAAATATTTTGCAAAACCTCCCCTTCCTTGCATTCAATAATTTTTATAAAAATTTGCATATTTTGAAAAATTGCACAAAAAAGTTGTGTACATATTTGTTTGTATATTCTTCGAAATCATAGTTGACATTTAAACTAGTCTGGAATTAAATTGGAAAATGGAGCTTGGTTAAGACCTTAATCCACCTAACTTCAGAGGAACCTTATAGGATTTGGGGTTAAGACTTTTGAGGTCCATAGTGACTTAATTCTTTGAGTCTGCTAGGTTATGTTCGCATGTCATCTTGATGAGCCTAAGTAGAACACTTAACAACGCAAGCATGACTCTTAGAGATAATGGTTGACATGGACACGCACCTTACACGTAGCTCAACACGGATGAGGTGGTGAGGAGGCAGAATTCATTGGCTTATGGTAGCATACGAGGGTAGTACTTCTAGGCGGAACCTCTCATCTTCCTTTAGGGAAGGATGTGCACCTCAACTTGGTCTAGTAGCATTGAGGTCTAAAGAGAGGAGCCTGTGGGTTGCAATAATATTTCAAAGGAGGGATAGTCTACTGGCTCAAGAAGAAAAAACTCCTTATGTACAAGCTGCACCATGTAAATATGTTGTATATATGCACATCAAAATCAAAAAAAGGTGCAAAAATATGAAAAACTCCAAAAAGGGGGACATGCCTGATTGAAAATAAAATGCCTACCGGAGTGTATATAATCAATAAAGCAAAGCTTATGTATCATGCATGCTCATCTCATGAGGCTTGCAGTGGGAGAATTAGCTACACTGGTTAGGCTCCCAGGGATACGTGGCAACACTAGTCACGGTCCATTCTCTTCTTTCCCCTCTTCTTGAGCTGGTTGAACTTGAACTTAGAAGGGAATACCCCACTCCTCGAGGAAAGAGCTGCTAGACTAGGGAATAAGAGTTACCTTATCGAGGGAGGTTGTTGCTTTGTCATTTCTGAGGTGGGGAGCTACGCATCACTTACACCATACAAGGAAAGATGCATAATCATTAGAGTTTGTGTATGTAGATTTGTTCTGACCTAGTTTATTGAAGAGTCTTGAGCATAGCATGGTGGAACTTAGAGGTTGCTGAGTCTTAAACCTATCTCCAAATAAGGTTCTGACAAATTAATAATCCAAAGGTCTGACTGAGCTCCATACTTCAATTTAATGAAGATAAGTTTAATAATCAACCTTGATTCTTTTTCTTTCCTCTTCTACTTGTTTTCACTTCTTTTTCAAATAAGTGTTTGCTAAGGGATTAGCAAAGGTAAAGTATAGTGGGTGATCAATCTATGATTCCCACTCTTTATTCTTTTATTTTAGCTCTTTTTCTTGGCAAAACATCATGTAGATACCTGTAAATATAACAACTTAGCAACTTGCATGCCTTTATTAATATTGCATATTTATCATAGATTTTGGCAAAAATAAAACAATAAAGGAAAGAGAAAAGGAATAATTTATTTAGAATAAATATAGAGTGACCCAAACCCCAAGAGAAGGCCAAGCCTTGACCTCATCGCAAAGTAAAATAAGTATAGAGAGATAGGGTCAGCTATGTGTTGTACATTTTGCATATACTTGTTCATATTATTTATATATTTATTTTTGATAAAATAAAATTAGATTATTCTTTTTACACCCTTGTATATATTTCTAAAAATAAAATAAAGTCAGAAAAATAAAATAAAAATAAAAATAAAATCCTCCATTCCTTGTATAAAATACATATGTGAATATTACATCCACTGATAATTATGTACCTTCAAATAAGTTGTTAAAATAAAATAAAAATTATTTTATACTCTTAAAATTATCTTGTAAATAAATAAAATATAAAATAAGGATATTTATGTAAAAATAATGAAATAACAATACTTGTACATAATACATGGGTATAATATAGTTGTATATAATAATATATATTGTATAGAGATTACTTTATTTTTCATAAAAATGATTAAAAATCATTGAAAAATAGTTTGAAAAATAATAAACATTGTTTATTTTGTACACTTTTTATTTTAAATTCATTTGCTATTTTTTATTGAATTTTTATTTATTTTGTAGATTCTGAATTTTGGATTGGTCCAGCTAGGAACGTTCCCCTTCCAGTCTGGGTCGAGTCGAAGCCTTCTCGTCGGAGCTCCTTCTTCGATTTTTCTCTCTCAATTCCTATCTCGTCTTGCCTCGGGATCCGAACCTGAGATTCCTCGTATATCTGAGATTCTCATGGATCCCTAGGATCATTCGGATCTCTTAGGGTTTCGCACCACCTGCAGATCTTTCCAGTCCCCTGGACACCCCTATAAATCTTCTCTTCTACTAAGCCATCTCGGTAGCTCGTTCCTCGCCCCCATTTCGAACCTTAGCCACCTCCAGTTGAATGATAGCTGCCTGGAGCACGCTTTGGAGCTCGATTTGGTGTGGATTCGACGCAGCTCAAGCTTCATGGTCGGACCTCCGCCACGAGTAAACTCCCCGCCCGTCGCAACGTGGTTGAGGCCATCACCCCAATGCCCACCTTCTGCTGAAGCTCAGGAGCTCTTCTAGATCATAAGGTATCACTTTTATCCTATTCATTTCCATCTTCGATCTAATCCTTCCACTTCGCACCACCGTCGGTCCCTCTACTCCGACCAGTTGGTCAGAGCTTCGTTCCACCCACGTATCCGCTCCGATCGACACGGCGACACACCTCACATCTCTTACCACGACATGATCATCCTTAGACTTGCTCGCCAGGGAAAGATCAAGGTCGAAACCTCCCTCTCTCACTATTGTCGGAGGTTGAGTACCATCCCCAGTCGCTTCACTTGTTTTTATGCTTCAATAACCCCCGACGGAGCTACCCCTTCGAGCGTAGATACCTTTGCAGGTATTGGTTCGTGTGAAGGAGCCCTTTCGATCACCCAGTTGCTCAGGCAGAGCAGCTCCAGGCGAGCCTCCACTGAGAAGCCCATCCGACCGTTCTCGCCTCCATCGGAGTCCCCTGTCTGACACAGTGCTCCCGCGAAGCTGCCGGAGCTCCCAGATCTTCCATCGGGTCGGCGGATTGCCTCCCCCGCTCGATCGAAGTTCACCCAGGAGGAGTTCTTGCATACCCGCTCCACGTCGTTGGATGATAGCCCGCCTGCCACTTTGTATCTACGCCGCCCGACCTCACAGCCTTGCGACCGTTGGATCAGCTTTGCAGAGCATCTGACACGCACGTAGACGACCAGATTAGAGTCGTCAGATCTGCAGCAGGGAATGATCAGAGTCATATGATAGCAACATCCTCCAATCGCACCACGCATCCCATGTGCTCCGCACGTGTCCTGCCAGGGTATATTTCCCTTTTGCCCCCATAAAATAAATATTGTAGCTCCTCATTTTTACAGTTGGACCTCGAGTTCTTAGTTATTTGCATTTTAGTCCGTCTCAGTTTTTAGCATGTGCGTGATCACTTGATTTCTGGGTCATTTGCATATTATTGCCTGAACTTTTATGATGTTATGGAATGAATGAAAGGTTTTAATATTGACATTTATACCCCTGTGAGTATGGATCATGTGTGTTGCATGCGCTTGATTGGGCTTTTTGAATAATAGGCCCTAGACTTTTTGATTATGTTATTCTTTGGTCCACAAACTTATTTTCTTTGCACATTGGTCCCTGTAAACTATGCCTAATTACTTGTTATATTTTGGACTTAATAAATAGCATATTAACTCGAAAAATCACATAAAAATTACCACTAACTCTTGTTAGCATATAATATTTAGTATGATTTTCTTGAGTTGGTTTAATTGCATTTCATAATTTTAAAAATTCAAAAATCTTTAAAAACATCCCTGTATAGCTTAAAAAATCATAAAAATTCGAAAAGTACTTTAAAAATTTTATAAAAATTATTGTAGTTGTCTTTCTGTGTGATTTATTTACAGTATAAATTTTGATGGAAAAATCTTTATAAAAACCCTAAAAATCACAAAGCATCTAAAAACTCATAAAAATCATATAAAATAACAAAAAATCCAAAAATTCCATTTTTAGTTCCTGTTTGTAGGTTTTTTTGTATTTCTCCATAAAATTGCTATCTAGGATTTTAGGTCATTTTAGACATTTTTAACTTGCAATCTAGTCCCGGTTGTGCACTGTTTGCATTTTTGTGCCTTGTTTGATTTTTAGATAACCATAAAAGCAATAAACAAATCCCAAAAAATTAGCAAAGATGTTTTAAAACATATAAAACCCAAAAATATTTTTATCTTAATTTTTTAGCATTTTTGGCCTTCAAGAGAAACACAAAAAGATTAATGTGCTTTCATGTCTTCATTATTGTTGATTTCGTTTCCTTATTAAAAATTAAAAAAATTGCAAAATTAAAAACGACTAAAAATATTTTATTTTATTTTCTGATATTTGACTACTTCATAGATTTTCCGTGCTCCTTGTGTTTGATCCTGGTAGCTATACCAGGTAAAAGTAAATAGCAAACCTCTTATATTTCGTGCTTGATTATTTTTGATCTATTTCTTTGAATGTTTGTTTCTTCTTATTGAGCACGTTTGATTGATTGGGGTCGCAACGACCTTGTTTATTTCTTGATACTTAACTATGATCGATCGGAATGCTCATCAGAATGGTGTTGTTGCTAGGGAGCACAGCTTAGTTTTCATTTTTTTATTTTCTTGCCTCTATTTGATATAACTGCTTTCTGACACATTTCTATTTCACTTCTTGTGCGAGGAACCGCCCGAGGACACTTCGGCTTTTTATTGGAAGAGATCACACCTGAGGAGGAGCAGAGGGGAGGAGAGAGTAGTTATAGCCTATAGATTAGATTTATTTTCTACAGAAATCTTATTATTTTAATAACTAGACTCTTTAACATTTTTGGACTTAGAATCATCGGGGTCTGTTTCGTCGAGTACCGATGTACTCGGCTGACCTCACAGAATTTTTTACGATTTTGATTTTATCGCCATTTATTTTCTTTTGATTCACGAAGTTTTAGCCCTTAGACTTAGGACTTTTGTTGATTGTGAGTAATTAGCTAAGGCCCCACACTTAATTGTTCATTCTGTTCCTATAGAACGTAATTGGATCTAGCTAATAATCAATAAGAAAAAGCTAACATAATCGATTGAGAGGCCATACGTCGCTAGAGGACGTATACAGCGCTGGCAGGATCTGTTATGACAGACACTGATCAACATATGAGACCGGAATCATGCCTCTTTCTCTGATTAGTTAGCTATCAGTTCTTCACGATCAATAGAAGTTGATCGTCTAAGGTTGATTTCTTCGTGCATCATATAGTTAGATTTATTCTACCTTTACTTTTATGCGTGGATCACCCTACATGTAGAGTGCTGGAGTCAGGTACGCATTTCTATCTCTGCATGCATCATTGTGTTTGATCGCACGTCGGCTTTTTCGACTTACTACCCTAGTTTTATTGCACTCAAAATACCAAGGAAATTGAAAAATTCGTTAGGCATTGTTTTATTTTCAAAAAATACATAAAAAGTGAAAACAAATATAATTGGGACTACTAATGCAAACTTGACCCTAAAATACACTTCATTTAAAAATCTTATTTTGGGGAGAGACACCCCCCTATACTTAGAACGAGTTATTTCTTCCTTTCATCGTTCTTTGATCACTCTGAGGACATCGTTCGAGCTAAGTATGGGGGCGTCATATATATTGTATATATACTTTAGCCATAACTCATACTTTGTGTGAGTGTGTTAATAGATAATATGGCTAAAAACCACAAACTAAAAATCACAAAAATTTTAAAAAAAATTTTGTTGCATATAAAAATTTTTCTTGTACATACATGACCATAGAGGTTTGTAATAACTTTTCTAAAAATTATTTGTGTACAAATGTTTGTAAAAATGTTTTGATTGTAAAAAGCTTGTAAATATTTTTGTATCAAAACTATGTATATAGTACAAAATTTTTGAAAAAATATTTGGAAAATAAAAAGTTTGCAAAATTTTGTTTGTAAATGTTTGAAAATATTTTACAAAACTTCCCCTTCCTTGCATTCAAAATTTTTTCATAAAAATTTGCATATTTTGAAAAATTGCACAAAAAGAGTTTTGTACATATTTGTTTGTATATTCTTCGGAATCATAGTTCACATTTAAACTAGTTTGAAATTAAATTGGAAAATGGAGCTTGGGTAAGACCTTAATTCACCTAACTTCATAGGAACCTTATAGGATTTGGGGTTAAGACTTTTGAGGTCCATAGTGACCTAATTCTTTGAGCCCGCTAGGCTATGTTCGCATGTCATCTTGATGAGCCTAAGTAGAACACTTAACAACGCACGCATGACACTTAGAGACAATGACTTGACTTGGGCACGCACCTTACACGTATCTCAACACGAATGAGGTGGTGAGGAGGCAGAATTCCTTGGCATGGGGTAGCATACGAGGGTAGTACTTCTAGGCGGAACCTCTCGTCTTCCTTTAGGGAAGGATGTGCACCTCAACTTGGTCTAGTAGCATTGAGGTCTAAAGACAGGAGTATATGGGTTGCAATAATGCTTCAAAAGAGGGATAGTCTACTGTCTCAAGAAGAAAAACTCCTTATGTACATGCTGCACCATGTAAATATGTTGTATATATGCACATCTAAATCAAAAAAGGTGCAAAAATATGAAAAACTCCAAAAGGGGGGACATGCCTGATTGAAAATAAAATACCTACCGAAGTGTATATAGTCAATAAAGCAAAGCTTATGTATCACACATGCTCATCTCATGAGGCTTGCAGCGGGAGACTTAGCTACACTGGTTAGGCTCCCAGGGATACATGGATACAGTAGTCACGGTCCATTCTCTTCTTTCCCCTCTTCTTGAGCTGGTTGAACTTGAACTTAGAAGGGAATACCCCACTCCTCGAGGAAAGAGCTGCTAGACTAAGGAATTAGAGTTACCTTGTCAAGGGAGGTTGTTGCTTTGTCATTTCTGAGGTGGGGAGCTACGCATCCATATAAGGAAAGATGCATAGTCATTAGAGTTTGTGTATGTAGACTTGTTCTGACCTAGTTTATTGAGGAGTCTTGACCATAGCATGGTGGAACTTAGACGTTGTTGAGTCTCAAACCTATCTCCAAATAAGGTTCCAACAAACTAATAATACAAAGGTCTGACAGAGCTCCATACTTCAATTTAATGAAGATAAGTTTAATAATCAACCTTGATTCTTTTTCTTTCCTCCTCTTCTTGTGTTCACTTCTTTTTCAAATAAGTGTTTGCTAAGGTATTAGCAAAGGTAAAGTATAGGGGGTGATCAATCTATGATTCTCACTCTTTATTAGCTCTTTTTCTTGGCAAAACATCATGTAGATACCTGTAAATATAACAACTTAGCAACTTGCATGCCTTTGTTAATATTGCATATTTAGCATGGATTTTGGCAAAAATAAAAGAATAAAGGAAAAGAAAAAGAATGATTTATTTAGAATAAATATAGAGTGACCCAAACCCCAAGAGAAGGCCAAGCCTTGACCTCATCGCAAAATAAAATAAGTATAGAGAGATAGGGTCAGCGATGTGTTGTACATTTTGCCTATACTTGTACATATTATTTATATATTTATTTTTGATAAAATAAAATTAGATTATTCTTTATATATCCTTGTGTATATTTCTAAAAATAAAATAAAAGTCAGAAAATAAAATAAAAAGAAAAAAAGAAAATCCTTCATTCCTTGTATAAAATACATATGTAAATATTACATCCACTGATAATTATGTACCTTCAAATAAGTTGTGAAAATAAAATAAAAATAAGTTTATACTCCTAAAATTATCTTGTAAATAAATAAAATATAAAATAAGTGTATTTGTGTAAAATAATTAAATAATAATACTTGTATATAATACATGGGTATAATATACCTGTATATAATACTATATAATATATAGAGATTACTTTATTTTTCATAAAAATAATTAAAAATCATAGAAAAATAGTTTAAAAATAAACATTTTTTATTTTGTACACTTTTTATTTTAAATTCATTTATTATTTTTTATTGAATTTTTTTATTTTTTAGATTCTGAATTTCTGATTGGTCCAGCTAGGAACATTCCCCTTCCAGCCTTGGTCGAGTCGAAGCCTTCTCGTCGGAGCTCCTTCTCCGATTTTTCTCTCTCGATTCCTAGCTTCTCTTGCCTTGGGATCCGGACTCGAGATTCCTCATATACCCGAGATTCTCATGGATCCCTAGGATCACTCGGATCTCCTTAGGGTTTCGCACCATCTGCAGATCTTTCCAGTCCCCTGGCCACCCTATAAATCTTTTATTCCGCTGCGTCAGCTCGATCGCTCGCTCCTCGCCCCCATTTCGACCCTTAGCCACCTCCAGCTGAGTGAAAGTTGCCTGGGGCACCCTTTGGATCTCGGTTTGGTGTGGATTCGACGCAGCTCAAGCTTCATGGTCGAACCTCCGCCACGAGTAGACTCCCCGCATGCCGCAGCGTAGTTGAGGCCATCACCCCGATGCCCACCTTCTGCTGAAGCTCATGAGCTCTTCCAGATCTTCAGATATCACTTTTATCCTATTCATTTCCATCTTCGATCATATCCTTCCACTTCGCACCACCACCGGTCCCTCTGCTCCGACCACCTGGTCAGAGCTTTGTTCCACCCACGTATCCGCTCCGATCGACACAGCGACTCACCTCGCATTTCTTACCATGACCTGATCATCCTTAGACTTGCTCGTCGGGGCAGGATTAAGGTCGAAACCTCCCTCTCTCACTGTCGTCGGAGGTCGAGTACCATCCCTGGTCGCTTCACTTATTTTTATGCTTCAATAACCCTCAGTGGAGCTTCGCCTTCGAGCGTAGATACCTTTGCAGGTACTGGTTCATGTGAAGGAGCATTTCGATCACCCAGCTGCTTAGGCGGAGCAGCTCTAGGCGAGCCTCCACTGACATGCCCATCCGACCGTTCTCGCCTCCATCGGAGTCCCCTGTCTGATGCATAGTGCTCCCACGAAGCTGCTGGAGCTCCCAGATCTTCCATCGGGTCGACGGATTTCTTCCCCCGCTCGATCGAAGTTCACCCAGGAGGAGTTCTTGCAGACCTGCTCCTCGTCGTTGGATGATAGCCCGCCTGCCACTTTGCATCTACGCCGCCCGACCGCACAGCCTTTTGACCGTTGGATCAGCATTGCAGAGCATCTGCCATGCACGTAGATGACCAGATCAGAGTCGGCAGATCTGCAGCAGGAAATGATCAGATCTGCACGATAGCAACGTCCTCCAATCACACCACGAGTCCCTCATGCTCCGCGCGTGCCCTGCCAGGGTATATTTCCTTTTGCCCTCGCATATTTTAGTATTTCACTTTAGTATAGAAAATAAATATTGTAGTTCCATATTTTTACAGTTTGGACCTCGAGTTCTTAGTTATTTGCATTTTAGCCCCTCTCAGTTGTAGCGTGTGCGTGATCACGTGATTTCTGGGTCATTTGCATATTATTTCCTGAACTTTTACGATGTTATGGAATGAATGAAAGGTTTTAGTGTTGACATTTATACCACTGTGAGTATGGATCATGTGTGTTTCATGCGCTTGAATGGGCTTTTTGCAGGATAGGCCCTAGACTTTTTGATTGTGATATTCTATGGTCAGCAAACTTATTTTCTTTGCACATTGGTCCCTGTAAACTATGCCTAATTACTTGTTGTATTTTGGACTTAATAAATAGCTAACTCGAAAAATCACATAAAAATTACCGCTACTTTAAAAATTTTGTAAAAATTATTATAGTTGTCTTTTTATGTGTTTTATTTACAGTATAAATTTTGTTGGAAAAACCTTTATAAAAACCCTAAAAATCACAAAGCACCTAAAAATTCATAAAAATCATATAAAATCACAGAAAAATCCAAAAAAATCCATTTTTAGTTTCTGTTTGTAGGTTTTTTTGTATTTTTCCATAAAATTTCTATCTAGGATTTTAGGTCGTTTTAGACATTTTTAACTTGCAATCTAGTCCAGGTTGTGCACTATTTGCATTTTTGTGCCTTGTTTGATTTTAGAAAACCATAAAAACACAAAAAAAATCCCCAAAAAAATACCAAAGACATTTTAAAACATTAAAACCCAAAAATATTCATATCTTAATTTTTTGAGCATTTTTGGCCTTCAAGAAAAATACAAAAAGATTGATGTGCTTGCTTATCTTCATTATTGTTGATTTCATTTCCTTATTAAAAATTAAAAAATTGCAAAATTAAAAACCACTAAAAATGTTTTATTTTATTTTTTGAGATTTGACTATTTCGTAGATTTTCCGTGCTCCTTGTGTTTGACCCTGGTAGCTATACCACGTAAAAATAAATAGCAAACCGCTTATATTTCGTGCTTGATTGTTTTTGATCTATTTCTTTGAGTGGTTATTTCTTCTTGTTGTGCATGTTTGATTGATTGGGGTTGCAACGACCTTGTTTATTTCTTGATACTTAACCTTGATCGGTCGGAATGCTCATCAGTCAACCTCCATTTCCCTTTCGGAGATGACATGTCCCAACACGATACCCTCCGCCACCATAAAGTGACTCTTATCCTAGGAGAGTACCAGATTCACCGCTCTACACCTCTTGAGGACTCGGTCCAAGTGTGCTAAATATGTATCAAAGGGATCACCATGAATCAAGAAGTCATCCATGAACACTTCCAGGAAATCTCCCACCATCTCGGCAAATACGACGATAATGAATCGTTGAAATGTGCATGGGGCATTGCAGAGCCTAAATGGCATGCGCCTGAAAGCGTAAGTGTCGAATGGACATGTGAATGTGGTCTTTTCCTAATCCTTAGGGGCTATGGCTACCTGGTTGTAGCCTGAGTACCCGTCAAGAAAACAAAAGAACTCTTCCCAAGTGAGTCTCTCCAAAATCTGATCAATAAAAAGTAAGGGAAAGTGTTTGTTCTTGGTCATGGCATTCTAGCACGTGTAGTTGACACAAACGCACCATGACGTAGGTACTCCTATCGTGATCTCTACCCCCTCCTCGTTGGTGACCATCTGAATTCCCGACTTCTTCGGGACAACATGAAGTGGGGCCACCCACTTGGAGTCAGAAATAGGGTATATAAACCATGATTGCACCATTTCTCAATCTCATTCTTCACTACTTCCAGTATATTGGGGTTAAGTCTCCTCTGGAACCCACGGGAAGGTCTCACATTATCCTCAGTAAAAATGTGGTACGAGTAGAGAGCGGGGTTAACCCCACGAGATCCGATACGGTCCGACCTATTGCTTTGTGGCTCCTCTCTAAGACCTCTAACAACCTGGACTCTTGTTCTAAAGTCAAGTCTAAGCTAATGATAACAGGATATCTCTCTTTTGGTCCCGCAAGAAAAGTGTACTTGAGTGTAGGAATTAGTGATTTCAGTTCTGGTAATGAGGTGTCATCAAGCAGATCTGGTTGAACTGAATCTGAATCTGGTTCTATGCTACATGAAGGTGGGCTCAACTGTGTAGTACTCGCCACCAACTCATATTTATCGGGAGTCAAATCGCCAAAGAAATGTAGTAATTTGTCCAAAGCTACGTCCGACTCATCATCTATGTCCCATGATTGTTCCGAAGGGGATGGGACTGAAAGATCCAGATGGATATATATGTCATCACGGGAATAGGTAGATGCATCTCTAACAAGATCAGGCAACACTTGGAAAAATTCATCATGCACTATTTCCATTCCAGATGAAAGGGTCTCGCTCTGTCCTGAAGGAACCTGTCTCCAAATCCCAACTGTGCTAATCATTCTGCAATCTGCCTCTGAAGATGACTACTCTGTGCTACTCTCTGAATCGGGTCGCTGACACTTAGTTTGCTTCATCTCAAGGTTCGCTTCTCCGTCTGGAAAACGGAACTTCATCATTCTCGTACCATAATCGAAAGTTGTGCCTACAATCCTAAGGAAGGGTCGTCCGAGAATGATCTGAAATTCTCTCCAATGATTGGGGGTCTCCATGTCCAAGACTGTGAAGTCAACCTGATAGTTCTGCCCTTCAATCGAGATAACGACGTTCTTCACTTCTCCCTTAGGTCTCTTCACTGAATGATCTGTGAATTGGAGTAAAGATCTGGATTTGTGAAGTGGTCCCAACTCCAATTTCTTATACAATACTAAGGGAAGTAAGTTGATTGAAGAAATGTTATATAAGAATGTGTGTGCAAACACGATGTCATCGATACGACTCTCCACATAGTGAGCACCCATGTCTCTCTTTTTTCTTGGCAGTGTCTGATTCTTGAGACAATAGGTTGTGGCTACTGACAAGACATGTGTCTTCACATTTTGGATCTCTTACTTCCTACAAACCCTAATAGGTGTGCATCTCACCTTAAGGTATTTTTGGAATGCAAGATTGTTAGCCACATACTCATCAAATGGCACCTTTACAGTGATATTTTCTTTACAAAATTGTACCATATCGAGGTCATCTTTTTGGATCTTTTTTATGTGCTTTCCTACTGTAAGAGCATGGGGGAAAGGTATTGAAGCTAGGGAAGCAAGAGGTGGAGAATTTGAATCATGAATTGAAAGATCATTCTTGGCATTAACGTAAATAGAGTTCTTCATACAAGAATCTTTTTGATGCAACATGGAATCGAAATCATAACTATCTATTATAGGTTGTGGAATAGAACCTAAAGTGGTATCCACCACAACTGGAAGTACAAGGTCCTCCATAAACTCGGAAGTATATCCATGTTGTTGATGTTGCATACATGCTCTCCTTCTCTTCTCGGCTCCTTGAGTAGATATCCTCAAATGGTGTTGATGGGGCTCCGGAATATGCTACTCTCCTCCTCGTCCTCTAAAGACTCCTCAGGTAGAGCTCCATAGATGCCCCTCCTTGTGTCCCTCGCCCGATCAGGTACGGTCATAGTCCTTCCGCTCCTGAGTGACATGTAATTAGCTTCATCACATGAAAGAATCTCATGTTCAGATCTAGGAGGTGTTGAATAAAATATCTGACCAAAGTGTTGTTGAAAACTAGATCGGTTCAGGCTATTGGGGTTAGCCTGAACTTAGGCTGGGATTGAGGTAAAGGGTGCAGTATGGTCGTCTCACCATTTGGACAGGTGGTTGACATCCACCCGTAAGTCATGAATTTCATTCCTTTAGGAACAAAGCTCATAAAGTATCTGTTGTTGTATGTACACGGGACCAGACAAAGAAGGAAGGGGATAAGACTAGGAAGAAGAGGAAAGATTGGCCCTGCTGGCCAGGGTACTGCCTCTGCTGTTGTTGGTGAAGAGGTATCTGCTAAAATTACGAGCCATGCTGGCCCGCCTGGTAATGGCCCTATCAACCATACTGCTGGTACTATTACCGTTGCTTCTGGGGTGGCTAGAATCCAGGGCTCTACTGTGAAGGAGGTGGTGCGGAGGTGAATGTGGTGTTGTAAAAAGTTGGAGGAAGCTGGTAAGTCCGTCGGTCCCCGTACTTCCCTTCCTGATAGGGTCCTGAGTATACCATACTCCATTCACCTCTCAAATCGGCGGAGGCTCCTCCTGAACTATCTCTGCTGATGGAGGGGGCTGCTGGAAAGAGTGGGTGTAGGATTGGTCATGCTCCCACAATTGGGGTTGCCATGACACCAACTGCTCCTGAACATGATGAGCTCAGTATACGGGAGCAGCAGGTGCAGTCACAGTAGGTATCCTTATCTTAGATACCTTCTCAGTCAACTCCTCCACTTGTTTTGGAATTTTGGAAATGTTGTGATCTAACTCATCAACCTTCTGTAAATCCTCTCGACTACTGTAAATTTGTCTGCAAAGAGTCCCATGCTAGGGATAACATCCTGAGAGAGATCGACTACAGTTGATTTTCCCCCTCCAGACGAGTGAACTGGGGGACAATGTATAGGCTCTATTGGCCATCTGTGAGCGGCTAGTTTCAGCCATCTGCTCGAATACCTTCTAGACGATATCTGATCCTCGTGATGTATAGCTTCCTCCACAGGCAGCGCTCACTAAACCATGCATCTCAAGGTTGAGACCAGTGAAGAACTACTGGACCAAGATGTTATCATTTAGTCCATGACAGGGACACTTCTGCAGGATATCCTTGAACCTTTCCCAAGCATCACAGAAGGCTCCATGGGGTAGTTGGGAAAAGCTTGTAATGCACGTCCTCATCATGTTAGTCCTACTCAGGGGGTAGAACTTTGTCAGAAAATGGTCCTTGAACCGGGCATATGTAGTCACTGTAACTCTAAGATTTTTCACCCAGTAGTTGGCTTTGCCACCCAAGGCAAATGGAAGGGTCGTGAGCCCAATATAATCCTGGCTAACCCTATGATGTCTAAGGTCAGTGCAGACGAGCTGCTAGTCCCTTAGGAATACATATGGCTCCTCAGAAGCATTCCCATCAAAATGCGCCAACAAGTTCAGAAACTGTGGCTTCAACTCAAAATCAACTTCGGATTCGGCCGGATGCAAATAGTTTTGAATTCTATACTGACTGGAATTATACACCGCATCCATTGGTGGTTCCACCCCAACATTAAGTTGTCCTAACTGAGCTCTGAGTAATGCGTGTTGTTGCCCTGATGCAGCTAATCTGGACAATACCATTCTCATCGAGTCCTCAGGGTATTCTTTTTCCTCATCTTTCTTCTTTGGAGGCATTTTACTTGAATCTTCATTAGGGCCTAAATCAATAATTTGATCTTGATTACAAGAGGATTTAGGAATGAAGATATTCTCACCAAGGTGAAGGCCTTCCTCGGTGAGGTGGGAGAAGAGAAAGGGAATGGTTTGAGAGTGACCATCCTGAGAGTGAGTAATCCTAGGCTCAAGAGGGTCATGAGTCCAGGTTGGTCCAGGTTGCGCCTGGAGATTCGAAAACGTACTTCTTGGAGGGTTCAACGAGAGATTCATGAAGTCCGAATAAATATCCCCCTAATTAGTCATCTTCGATGTCAAAAGAATCGATTAGAACAAGATATTCAATGAGGTGATAGTTATATGGTGCACTTGAATGTACGGAGTAAACTCACACAATACAAATGCAATTCAAACCCCCAACTTCACCAACTCCACACGTGAGGATCGTAAAGGTTCGACCGAATTATCTTGTAAGTTTTAGTTGGCGATAAATGCAATCTTTGACAGATTAACGAGCTGTTGGGTGTCTGACTTCCCTACAGACTGTCCCGACTCCTACGACAAGTTGCACCCACTTTCAACCAGTATGGGAGTAAGTACGGACTGTATAAATACGGCTACCCATTTCTTGAGGACATAGCCTTAAACGATGTCCTCTAACCCTCCCACTCTGTTAAGGAAATCCGTACCATTTAATGGCTATCCGTAGATCCTCACTGAAAAGTGGCTAATCGTTTTTTTATAGAACTAGTAGACTATATGAAAATCTTGGCTTGGCTCTATCCTAATGTCGTCTCTCTCTCATTTGCAAGTAAATTCAAACAATGAGGGATTTATGCACCCGTAAACAAGGTTCTTTTTATTCTAATTTTGTTTAATCGACCTGCTTAATTCAGTCCCAATTTTATAGTTAAGTTATCACTTGAAAATTAATCTGAGGGGTCGATCATAAGGGGGCAAAGGAACAACATTAGGTTATTTTAGAATACTTAGGTCTAGGTTTCCAATGCGGATTTTTTTGTATTTTTTAATGCAAAATGAATGCGACTGCAAAATGCATTTGAATTAAGTTAATAAGAAAACATACAACTTAGCCAAATTAATTTTTAATATGAAATTAATCCAATTTAGCTAAATTATATTTTTTATAAATCTAATCCAGTGATGAATGCAAAATATATTTTTTGAAATTTTAAGGATTAAAATGCACCAATGAAAAATGCATATTTTATGGGTTTTCATACAATTTTTCACTCAAAAATTATAAAAATTTTGTTGAAAATTAAACATGATGAAATGAGACTATAGAAAATTTTTTGAAATTTTTTGACAATAAATGGATTTTTATGAATTTATTAATGAAAATAGAGTGACTGCAAGTATTTAATTCCTAATAAATCCACAATGTTAATTTATCCAGAGAGCAAATTATCTCAACAAGGTATTTTAATATGCAATCCAGGAGAGTTGGAATTTCGCAAAAATAATGTGTGTGGATTTAATTAAAAATCATTTACTAAATTCACTCTATAATTTATTTAAGGCACAACACAACTCCAATTTGGATGAAATTAGGACAGTAATTAAAGTACATTTCAAGCATCATTATGGATTTTTGCATATTTTTGGAGAACCGTTACTTAAATATGAATTTAAGACCATAGATTAGGTAAAATATGCAATTTTTCACTAAATAATTTTAATTAATTACCCAAATATCACAAATATATAAATAAATATCACAATGGTAGAGAATTAGTTGCTCGGCAACGTGATATTTTTCATTGAAATAAATGATGCAAGAAAGATGTCCAAATTGACATGCAAACATAGGGGTATTCGTGCAGTTACAGAAATTAAAAATGATAATACAAACTGTGTACAGGGGCACTTTTGTAATTATAAAAACTTAACGGGCAAATATGCATTTTTTCCAATAAAAAAAGAAGAGGGACCTTCTTCTTCGAATCATGCGGTAGGGTTGGCGATGCACGAAGGTGGGGTGGCACGGCAAAGAGCGATGCCGCCGCTAGCCGAGGAGGCTCGGTCGCGGGTGGCTACTAGTGTGCTGGTGTGGCGAAGGAGGCTCGGTCGCTCTGTTGTGCAGCTGGAGACATGTCAGGGGGGTTAGCAGCTGATTGATCCTGCAAGGCGGAGGAGCCGCACGCGGTGGCGCACTGTGGCCAGGAGGGCAGTGGTGGATGAGGTGGAGCTCTCACGCACAGGCAGGACGAGGCTGGAGTCGCGCTGCTGGAGAAGGAGGGAGGTGAGCTGGCGTGCGTGGAGCTGCATGTGGGACCTGCGGCAGGTGGCTGGCACGCGAAGAAAGGTCGCACAAGGGAAGCATTGTCTGGCGATGGCTGGAACGGTCGTGGCATGGAGGAGGGTCACGGGTGGCCGCAGCTGCGGGTGACAGTCTTGGTAGATCCCCAGGGGGAGGTGGCACCGCCGGTGGTAGAGGAGGAAGGGAGGCCAGCAATGTTGCTGATGTTTCTTTTTTTATTTTATTTATTTATTTTTATTTTTATTTTGAATTTTTTTATTATTGTGATTTTAATTTTTTATTTTGAAATTTTGTTGTTTTCTTAAACATGAAATAAACAATAAATGCAAATATGAGGATATAGTAATGGTGATATGCTAAAAAATAAACAAATGAAGGTGTGTGTGTGTGGTAATGTGATGTGATAAAAAATGAGAAAATAAACACGATGACGGATGATAAAAAGGGAAATTACCTACAATGGAAGCGGTCACCTATGGTGTGCTCATGAAAAATAAGGTCTTCGCTTGAATCGTCGGCGAGTGATGAGCGCGGGGGCGACTACGATGTTGGCCGGAATGCCAACGGATCTCACCGAGAGGAAGCAGTCATCGCTTTACTTTGTCGTTTGTTGAAGCCGAGATGGTGGGCGGAGCTCTCAATTCTCTCTCGCATAAAGGTGGATCAAAAGTAAAATTGAGGAGAATGATATGTATAAAAAGAGAAGAAAATGGAAGTTAGAAACATGTGGAATGGTGGAGTTGAATGGGAGGTTAAAGAACATTGTGGAATTGACTGGGAGGTTATATGAAGACTTGGTGGTTAATGGAGGAAAAAGGAAGTTAGTGTAGAGAACGGAAATTAAGTAAAGAAAAGAAAATAAAGTAGGCTACTAAAATAAAAAAATAAAGAGAAAAGAGAGTGGAGAATTTACAAAAGTAAGTCTGCAAATAAAACAAACAATATGTACATGTTCTTTTTCTTTTCTAATTTTTAATTTTTTATATTTTTAATAAAAGATGTATAGAACACAAAAATAAAATAAAATACTAGAAATAAAATAAAATACAAAAATAATTTTTTGGATTTTTTTGTAATTAAGAACAATAAATAAAAATGAGAAAAGAAAAATATGTACATTATATACAATGTACACCAAGTTTCCAAAACCCATATTTTGCAAACTAATGAAACCATTTTCATTAGATAGATAATTTTCCAACTTAAATTTTAAAAGTGAGTTTGGTGAATTTAGAGTTTATACGGAACGGGAATTTGGCCAGGAAGTTGGACTTTATGACTTTTTCTCTTTGGGATCTAGGAGTATTTTTTGAGATAAAATTTATTTTATAATTTTGTATTTTTATATACACTTTTATAAACAAGTTAGAGAAAGGATTAGCTGAAAAGGAGTTGAAATGAAATTACTAAAAATACATGAAGTTTTGGATTATTTACATGTGAAAAACTCCTTTATTTTATGATTTTTAATAAAATTATTTTGTACAATATTATATATAATAATTAGTGTATTTTATTTACAAGAGTTATTTTACTAATTTGTTGATTTTATGGACATTTATTTGAGATTTTACTCAGGGATTTTGCTAAGATAAATATAGTAAGATGATGAATCGTGGATTCATCACCTTGTTAGACGTGTGCGGGCTAGGCTCGGGAGCGGAGCGAGGTTCGATATATGGCTCGGGCCACGTGGGTGACCCGAGGCGCTTCAGAGATGGCTCATATCCACTGAACCTGCTGGTATGGGCGAGCGACATGGCTCTTTCTGGGTTGTTGGATGGTCGCCGAAGTGGGCGCATCCAATGACATCTACTTTTCGACCACGGTCGCGATGGTTGAGGCGATAACAGGCCTCCGATGAGGGGTGAATTCCACCTTTGACCTCCATACGCTTGTCTGATGATCGAGGAAGACTGCTGGAGGCCTTGTGAAGTTGCTGATTGGAGGAAGGAACTTCGGGGTGGCCTGAGGAGACGGGGCGACGCAGGCTCGCCGGCATGGAAGCTCTAGACTGGAGCTGAGGCGTTAGCTCTGACCGTTGAAGTTATACTTGTAAAATGGATAGGGGCATCTGAATTGGGGTGTGTGTATGTGATGGAGTGAGTGGAATGGGGTCCTATCGATGTGAAGGAGTGGTGGACCGGCGGTTCACCTCTAGCAGACCGGAGATGAAGTCAATGTAGGTGATTGGGGGTTCTGGAGAAGGGGAGTGGGCAAGCGGAGGGAGCGCGAAGGTGGTGGATGACTGACGAAGGTAGGAGGATGGTCAGGCGACAATGGGGAGGAGTGTAGGCGGTGATAAAAATAAAAGAAAGACATAAAAAAAGAAGAGAAGAAGATTACCTGATCGGAGCAGGTGCTTGGGCAGAGTGGATGGTCTGGGATGAGCATCGGATGTTCTCAGGGTCGTCGCATGACAAGGGTGATCGTGCCTCGACACTCAGCGGTAGCTAGAGCATCGCGTCTTGGCCGGAGGAGATAAGGGTCTCACCAGGGGCAGGAGGTCGGCATTGCCTTGATGATTCGCCCCTCTACTATCACCGAAGAGGTGAGGGAAGTTGGGCCAACGCCCGAGAATCGATGGACACCATGGAGAGGAGGCAGAGGTGAAGGTTTTATAGATGGAGCATTATCGTTACATGGTGGAGGGGATTGACTTGTAACGGATGCACAGTGGAATGAAGGTGTGGTCGTGGGGTGTTGATGGCTGCGTGAGAATGGCGGGAGAGATGGCTACGTGGTGGGAAGTTTAGGGAATGGAGAGGGCGCCAGAAGAGGGCTCCAAAATAGGAAGGGAGAGAGGGTGTCGACATGTGTTACATGTGGGAAGTGAACATTGGAGGAGGAAGATGGGTCGTAGGTCTTTGGATCCCATGATCGGTTGTGATAGAGGCACGGATAAACGGGCG
Source organism: Ottelia alismoides (assembly GCA_037367405.1). Classification (NCBI taxonomy): domain Eukaryota; kingdom Viridiplantae; phylum Streptophyta; class Magnoliopsida; order Alismatales; family Hydrocharitaceae; genus Ottelia; species Ottelia alismoides. Next base: position 389,091 of record JAZKJV010005306.1, on the reverse strand, counting down.
TGATTTAGTCAGGGATGCATATCCAATGGTGGAGAGACATGTGGCTGCAGGCGATCATGATTGGATAAAGGGTTGATCCTACGGCTAGTGGGAGTGATGACGACGTGGAGGATGCTCGATCGTTGGATGATTCAGCATCTAACGGTTGAGAGTGAGGGATGAGCGGATGGCCAAGATGAGTGGATCAGGAGAGATCGGAAGGTTGAGGGAAGAGTGGGAATCAATGGTGGAGATACGGGCAGCCAAAAGGGATCAGACGGCTAGGGAGGAGTCAGGTGGCGGCCAGGGGAAGGGGCCACATGCGCGGCCCAGAGGGTGCCACGTGGCCCAACCAAATAATTCAAAAATAGGAAAAAGAATAGAAATTAATAAAGAAATAAAACGAAGAAGAAATAGCAAAAAGTCAATACATAAAAGTTGTAGATCTTGATGAGATCTATAAGTTTTATGTTGACCAAAAAGTTAAAAGAGGTCACTAACACAAATCAAGATTTTTAGAAGCATTGTTAATAGATAAAAACACTCCTTCTTTAGTGGGTTTGAGATTTTTTATATTTTTAGTTTCCTTTTTTATACCAAAATAAATATCTACAATATTTATCTAATTTATTTGGTAGTTTTTATGAAAGAGAAAATAAAGAAAATGTTAGTGATGAATATACAATAATTATGGTTAGCAATTAGTGTTAATTATAGATGGAGGATTAATTGATAAAGATGTAGAATTAATGAGGATTTGTCATGAAGTTCTTGTGTTTAGAGGACAATAATGGAGTATAGAAATGATCAATCATAGATTCATTACTAAGCTCAACGAGCGTCGTGGAGCTTGTGACGGTGGTGCAGACCATCGGATCTCACCTTGACAAGATGAAGTCATCATTTCTTTGAAGCGGGTCCTAACCACGGACACCAGGAAGGAGGCAGAGCTAGGCTTCTTTTCTCTCACGCTTGGTGGATAAAGGGGGAAATGGTATGGAGAAGAGAATAAGAGGAAGAAGATGAGGGAGTTAGAAAAGAGGTAGGGTGGAAGCTCGAGAAGTAGTGGAAGAGGAGGAGAAATGGAAGTTGGTGAAGAGACAAAAATGAAAAAAAAATAAAAAATAAAAATAGGATGCTTAAATAAAATAAAGAGAGAAAATGAAAAAGAAAATAAAGGAAAATTACAAACATGTCAACACAATAAGTACAAAACACACAATATGTACAAAACACAATTTTATGGATTTTCTATTTTTTGCAATTTTAGTTAAAATATATTTACAAATAAAAAATAAAATACTTTAAATAAAGTAAAACATAATATTTTTAGTGGATTTTTTATATTAAAAAATGAAATAAAAATCAAGAAAGAAATAGTATGTACATTATATACAAAGTCACAACACACATTTTTCTATGATTTGGATTTTTTTTGGATTTTGAGTTTAATGTATTTTATTAAAACATAAAATAAATAAAAAATGCAAAATAAATAATTAAAAAAATAGTTCTATACCTTAAATGATAAAATCAAATTAGTGAATGTATACAAAGTACAATTAGGTCTCAAAATCAACATTTTGCAAACAAGCTCTAATTTTAATGAAATCACTTTTATTGGATAGGTAATTTTATAACTTGAACTTTAAAAGTGAGTTTGTTGAATTTAAAGTTCATACGGAGCGAGAATTTAGCCGAGAAGTTGGATTCTACGACTTTTTCGGCTCAAGAACTAAAAATAATTATTTAATATGGGAATTATTTTGTATTTTTATATTTTTATATATATTTTTATAAACAAATTAGAAAAGAAATAAGTCAAAATAATTTAATAGGAATTTATTAAAATTCAAGAACATTTGGATATTTACAGGGGATTGTTTACAAACACTATTCAACATTTTTATTTTTTTATTTTTTTTATTTTTTATTTTTTATTTTGAATTATTTTGTGGACTTATTTACAAGATAAATAAAGAACTTTATTAGGTATTTTATTTAGGGATTCAAGCTAAGATTACTATATTAAGATGATGAATCACATATTCATCACCCCCCTATACTTAAACTTTGCTAGTCCTCGAGCAAATAAAGGACAAGTTGGATTAATCCTTGTGTTGTGCATGTGAAAGTACAAGACTTAATCCATTAAGAACTCTCGGTTTTAATGATCCTAAAATTCCAAGTTGAATGAAGCTCTAGTCAAAAGGTATCCAACCTCCCTAGTCATGAGACTCTCTTTGTATACATATAGCATCTAGTCCAATAGACTTTTCTAAGAACCCAATCCTCAATAATAGGGAATAAATCAATTCTTGCATCCAATTCACAATTAGTTGTCAGTCTTAAAAGTGAATATGGAAGACCAGTTGATGGAGGGCATAGGATGGTGTCTTTTCTACTCTCCCTCTCATTGGAACAAGGATCCTCTTAATTGCCTTGTTACACTATGCATATATTTTTGGTGTTGATGAATGTGTTCCTCAAGAGTTTTTGAGTCTCATGTACTTGTTTTCCTGGGAGTATACCAGGGTGTGTCTTCTTTAAGTATCTAATATACTTATATCCAGACTTGTATAGCTTATGATGTAGAGCCCTTTTTGAGGTACTAGCCTGACTCATTTGGCCTAATTAGCTTTGGTCCAAGTGGGTACTTTGAAATGGTTGAGATCGCTCACCTTTGGTGTAAGTTCTTTTGTATTTGACTTTGTAATGAGAGCTTTTTGATAATAACTTTCTTTTATTTTTCTTTATTTTTGGTTAGCTCCACTGATTTTACCAAGTTGGCGCATACTGATCGACATTTTATTAGGTTTTATCACACCATGGCACTTAGATGAATATCAAGAGATAGCATAAGAACCATGTTCACATACTAGCTAAAGTTGTTAACTTTCGAGTTTCATGAAGCCTTCATTGATTTTGTCCCATCCTTGAGTATCATAAAATCAGGTCCAGATTCAAATCCCTCATCCATGTTCCTCAAGTGAATCATCAACTCATTTCATCATAACTACAGTCGTAAAAGTGAGGTGTTGATCATATTCTTTAAGGTATAGACTAATTATGCAATATAGCACAGATATCATTCAAACTAGGGAAGTGTGAATAATTAAGTCATATATCCTAATGATTAAGGCCGATTAACTCAGAATTATAGGACCACATAAATCAAGTATTCTTGAACTTCATAAGTCTTGTGTGAATGTGTAAGTGCCAGGGATATCTCCATCTCATTAGTTAGTTTTAAAAAAATATTTTTTAAAAAGAGATTTGTTGGTTTTCATTTTTTTTTGAAAAAGGTTTTTTATTTGATTTTTTTATTTTGAAGGATGAGAACAAATGGGAAATTTTTTGATGTTTTTAAAAAAAAGTTTTTTTAAAAGGTTTTTTATTTTTTGTTTTTTTTCAAAAAGTTTCATAATTTTTCTAAAAAAATATTTTTTATCCATCATGTGTTTATTGAATATTATACATAAAATACGTGAAAGCACCAGCTATGGGTAAAGTATATATGTAATATATACAAACCCCCCATACTTAGCATGTGTTATATCCTCATGGCACAACGTGAAATAAAGGCATAGCTCATATTAAGCATAAGTGGGAAAAAAGAATAGAAAATGAGAAGAGAAGAAGAATAAGTGGGTGTGGAGAATAAACAGCGGGCATCGGTCTAAAGGATATGGAAGAATCCTTAAGCGCATCACGGAAGCATGGCGATCGCATCATATACAATCTAGAGCGACTAGTCGCACTAGTGCTCGGTGAAGCGGAATTTAAAAATTTTAAAGTGATGAAACTACATGATGCAAGAACACTTCTTGGATCATTTCATCTAACCACATAATAGATAAAGGAATACCTCTTGTAACATGGTTTTTATCAGGTCTCTAAGAGAAGAGAACTCCTTTCTCAGTCTGATCCGTCAGAGGAGATGCTTGCGAGCGCAGAGATGAGTCGTGTGCTTCTCGCAATCCAAGTTGACTATCCAAGCAATGGATCTCCAGATCCCGTATCATGAGATCGAACACCTTCTTCACGAGCGAGACGCACCAAAGAAGACATAGACCCAAGAGTCATCGAAGCGGTAGCACAATGGTTGTACAAAGATGAAGGCAACCTTCTCTCTATGAGAGGAGTCAACAGACACTCAAGTAGAAGGAGAAGAGTTGGTTTGGGAATGAGAGAGAGAGAGTTGTTGTAGAAGTCACCCGAAGATCAAGGGGTGTTCCTTCTTATATAGGGTTTTGGGAGTCCATGGATCTCAATCCATGGACAACACAAAATCAATGGATGAGATTGATTTGTATTGCTTCAATGGTCATGATTTTGTTGTCAAAAACACAACAATAATTAATTTAATATAATATATATTCATAAATCAATATAATTAATTTCAAAATTAAATCATTTAATCTTGGAGATAATAGAGGAAGAGATTGCCTCATCCCTAAAAGGGGGGCGGCCACCAAGTCCCTTTAGGACAATGTGGTCGTCCACCCTCTTGATTTAGAATGAGTCAATGTCATTCCAATTCATGAGATTACACTATCTCATGAAATTTCCAAGATTATCTCACAAAAATAATTCATAATTATCTTGTGAAGATTGCAATCATGCCATTGGGATTATGTGAGTCACATCCACAACCCAAAATAAAATGTAATTAAATTTTTAATTAATCATCCAATGCGAATTCAATTCACATCAATAATTAATCAACAAATATAAATCACAATTAGTCTCTCTCTAATATATTATAAATCATATTTATAATATAAATGAATAATTAGATAGTACTATCCACATTATTCATATCCATAATAATTAAATCACATTTAATTATATTTGATTATCATTCTCATGCATTCAAATAATATAAATCAAATTCACTTATTCATGATAACTAAATCACATTTAGTTATCCAATTCTCAATGCTTAGAGATAATTCAACAATGGAATTATTCTTGAACTCTTTCAAGAATAATGCGCTTTCTCCGTAGATACTTGGAGATAAGGACAAGGCGATTGTACGTTCCACGTATAGTGACTTAGATATTGAGATCACATCGCAAATCCAGATCTCATGGACATCTCATAGATGCTTGATTTAATCAAAGCTGCGTATCTAATCTTCTCATTGCATCTGAATCTCATTCAGATCAATGTCCAACACTTGGACCAAGATCATATTGCTTCTCTACTGAGAGTAGTCACTAAAATCCAGACATGTTTCATCACTCCCTCGGAATGGAAGCATCATGGTTATACAATCGTTTATGATCACATCACCCTCAGGTATTCCTAATACATGTACATCTTGCATACTGGAAGACCTATGGTAAACTCGAAGATATAGATCAATTTTAGATTGTCGTCTTTAGGGTTTCATCATCAAATTTCACATTCTTGGCCATTGGGAGTAGGTATCGATTATATGTTTTCCAAAAGCATATATCATACCTTCAAATTCTTGTCATGCTTCCAAAGCATGACGACCATGCATGGAATTTAATCGGTCCCAAAACCTCATGAGTGAGCTCATGTCTTCCGGTTCACAATTGAACATGTATGATCCATTTGAGAGATCGTATTAATTATATGCCCTCATATGCACACCAGCTCGCTTGTGTATAGACCTTGGTTAGGTCTCAATCCATTGGTTTGCTAAATGTACATACTTAGACATATAATAACACATCTGTCTCCGGTCGGAGGATGTATGCATATATCGTGACAGCATACGATATAGGACTTTGGTTATCTTGATCTCGTTAAGTCAACTCTTTGACCTAATTAATTTGACACCTTTGAATCTCTATTCCCATGCAGAGGACCTACATCAAGAGATCGGTCAGATATCAGCCTAATGAGAAAGGATTGCCATCTCCTACTCAGGTTGGAGATCATCTCTTAATAATCATTTGACGGTGCTTGATGAGTCCTCAATCTAACTCTTTAAATATTCATCCAAGCATCAGCCTCTATGATTCAATTATTGAATCAACAGCTATATGATTATTAAGATGATACATAACCCTAATTGTATAGAGGGACCTTATAGTGCATTCATTCATTTAATCTCAGAAAGGGAGTGAAAGAATCAATAACTTTTATTGATAAATCAAATATTACAATAACATTTATTGTAAGAATGGTTTGCCTCGAGCTCACTTGGCTAAGAATCTCCCACTAGCCCTCAGAACCATTCATGTACAATCTTTAAACCCATACTCATTACATGTTGGTCAAAAATCTTTTGTGTCAAAGGTTTGTTAAGAGGATCAGCAACATTATCGGCAGAGGCCACCTTAGTGATGACGATGTCACCACGCTTTTGAATCTCCCGAATGATGTGGTATTTTCTTTCCACGTGCTTACTCTTTTGATGCCATCAGGGTTCCTTCACCTGGGCAATGGCTCCCGTGTTATCGCAGAGAAACAGGATGGGAGTATTAGAGGAAACTATGTCAAGTTCCATGATGAACTTGCATAACCACATTGCCTCCTTTGAAGCTTCCGATACAGTAATGTATTCGGCTTCTGTTGTTAAATTTGTTGTAGTGTCCTGCTTCTTGCTTCTCCATCTCACAGCACCACCGTTCAACAGGAACACAAACTCTGATGTTGACTTTCGATCATCTATATCTCACTGGAAGTCTGAATCTGTGTATCCCAAGACTTGGAGATCACCATCTCCATAGACCAAGACATAATCTTACGTTCGTCTTAGATACTTGAAAATGTTCTTCATTGTATTCCAGTGTTGTTCTCCATAGCAGGATTGATAACGACTTACCACTCCTACTGCATGGCAGATATCTGGCCTAGTACACATCATGGCATACATTAAGCTTCCTACACAACACTTTGTGGAGCCATCCCTTTAGATAGGTGAATATCATGTCTTAAGGGGGGGAAACCTTTCTTGGAACTATCCATACGAAAACGTTCAAGAATTTTCTTAATGTACCCATGTTGTGATAATCCCAATATCCTCTTATCTTGATTTCTGAACAACTTCAGACCCAAGATGTAAGAAGCTTCTCCAAGATCTTTCATTTCGAAGGTATGGGATAGTCAAATCTTAATATTGGTCATCATCCCAGTATCATTCCCAATGATAAGGATGTCATCTAGTAGAGCATGATGAACACAATGGTGCTCTCACTAAGCTTCATCTACACACAAGGTTCATCAGGATTCTGCACAAAATCATTACTCTTTATGATTTCATCAAATGTGATGTTTCAGCTACGAGAAGCTTCTTTGAGCTCATAGATGGATTTCTTCAGCTTGCATATTTTACCTTCCTCGGTTATGAAGCCCCGAGGCTGCTCCATATAGATATCCTCCTCAAGGTATCCATTGAGGAAAGCTGTCTTGACGTCCATCTGCCAGATTTCGTAGTCAAGAGATGCAGCTATAGCTAGCAGTGTCCTGATGGACTTAAGCATAGCCACAGGAGAGAATGTCTCATTGTAGTCGATGTCTTCTCTCTGTGTGTAGACTTTGGCTACAAGTCGTACCTTGAAAGTCTCTACTTTTCCATCAGGTCCCCTCTTTCTCTTGAAGATCCATTTACACCCAATGGGTTTTATCTCTTCAGGTGGATCTCTAGGATCTACACACCATTCTTATGCATGGAGTCAATCTATGACTTCATAGCTAGAATCTATCTATCCATGTCATGATCCGCGAGTGCTTCATTAAATGAAGTAGGATCATTGTCAGTTTCTCCTGACACATGGAATCCATACCTTTCAGGTGGTGCAACCACCCTCGAACTCCTTCGAAGAGGTATGGGTGTTTCATCTTTATTTATCTCTTCAATTTCTGGTTCAGGAAGCTCGGAATGCTTAGAGGACTCAATGAGTTCCTCTACTTCAATTTTGTCATGATCTTTAAGGAATTCATCCTCCAGAAATCTTACATCTCTAGAGACGAAAACCTTTTGAGTCTCAAGATCATAAAGATGGTATCCAATACCATCCTTAACATACCCAATGAAGTAGCACTCTCGAGTGCGAGATTCTAGCTTACTTGCATCCATGTTCTTCACATGGACCAAGCAACCCCAAACCCTTAAGTGATTAACACTAGGTTTGGTTCCATACCAGAGCTCGTGAGGAGTCTTAGGTATAGATTCACTAGGAATCTTGTTCAGGATATATATTGCAGTCTCTACTGCATATTCCCAGAAACTAAGTAGTAAATATGCTTTGCTCATCATTGAACGGACCATATACATGATGGTCATGTTGCATCTTTCAGCAACACCATTAAGTTGAGGGGTTCCAGGAGGATGAGATTGGAGACAATTCCATTCTCTTTAAGGTATTCCTTGAATTCATCTAAGAGGTACTCGCCACCTCGGTCAGATCGAATCCGTTTAATCTTCCTAACGGTTTGGCTCTCAACCAAAACCTTGAACTCTTTGAACTTTTCAAAGTTTTCATATTTATGATGTAGTAGGAAGATAAACCCGTATCATGAATGGTCATCAATAAACGTCAAATAATATCTATATCCATTTCGAGTCACGGTACTCAAGGGACCACATACATCAGCATGTATTAGGTCGAGAATACCTTCGTATCGTGTAACCTTGTTATGAAAAGGCATCCTAGTCATTTTACCTCAAATACAATGTTCGCAAGTAGGCAAAGATTGAAACTGTAGAAAATCTAAGGGTTCATACTTTATCAATCTATTGATCCTATCAACAAATAATGACCAAGCCTTTGATGCCAAATCATGTTTGAATGATTTCCTTCTCCCTAGATCTTTTACGATTTGTATTAGTGGTAGTAACATTCATGACATGTTCATCAATGCATAATTCATAGAGTCCACTAGAATTCAAAACACCATCCGTAATATGTTTATCATAATGGCTTATGACTAGTTTATTACAGAAAAAGAATGAATATACACTTCTAACAAGATTAGATACATATATTAAATTCCTTCTGACTTTAGGTACATAAAGACATTCCTTAAGTACTAGGACTCTTCCACTAGATAATGATAGTCGGCAGATCCCGATGGCGACTGTTGCAACACTTGCATCAGATCCCATTTAGATGACTATCTCCCCTTCATCAAGACTCTTAGTTTCCTGAATGCAGTAAATTGCATACATGAACAGAAGCACTAGAATCTATAACCCAACTTCCTTCTCGTCCAATGAGAAAACTAGTTTCAATGATGAAAGTAGATTTCATACATGTTGGGGCTTTACCTTTGTCGACTGACTTCAGGTAATCCGAACAAATATCTTCCAGTGCCCGACCTTTTGCAGTGATTACAGACATCAGTTTTCTTTGATGCTATCAAAGTGGATGCATTGGAAGATGATACAACTCCTTGAATCTTCTTCTTTCTCTTCTGGGTCAGGCCCTTCCGAGAACCATGCTTCCGACCACACTTTCCTTTGTCCTGTGCAACCATTGCACTGCCAGAGGGGCCATCCTTCTTCATTACGTCTTATGCATACTTTAATGCATCCAATAACCCATCGTTAGTATAATCAACTTTGCCCATGTGGAATGTGACCACAAAGTTGTTGAAAGACTTAGGGAGCGACAGCAGAATGAAGTCAGCATGCATATCCGAGTCCATGAAAGCTCCCAGGGTCTCCAGCTCAGAAAGGTACGCAAATATTTTGAGTACATGTTCTTTGATGGAGGTCCCCTCCTACATCTTGCAGCGAATAAGTTCTTTCATTATATTATAACGCTGTGTGCAGTTTACATCACCGAATATTTCTCTCAGATTCAGCATGATATCTTGGCAAGTGTTCATCTCGACATGCTACTTCTGAAGCACATTGGACAATGAACCCAAAATATAACACCCTGCCAGATTATGATCTTCATCATATTTTTCATTAAAATTAATTTCTTCTGGAGTCTTCAGGTCTGTGTACTTGTCCTTTGAAAGCTCATAAGAGATACGCTCAATGGATAGGACAACATCTAAATTTCAGATCCAATCTGAATAATTTGGTCCAGTCAACTGATTGACCTCCAGAAGCCTGCTAAGTGGGCTCATGGACTTCATTTTCTGAAATTATGAATGCATTATATTAGAATATATAAATAATAATATATTATATTGTATTTCTTTAAGTAAGTAATTTTTAATCAAATTAGTCTTGCTTTTTCAACTTTGAAAGTCCATTCCCTTAATTACTTTCAAAGCAAGAGATATACTTACCGCTATATCTCTAGCAAGAACTGGGATCTCCTCTTTATCTTTGTCACATCCCAATAATATGAGAACCTGTAACTCGAATAAAAATAAGCGGGGACACATTCTGCCTTGCAAGTCCAACTTGCATTTCCCAATTCGATCTTTAACGACCGGGCCCACCACCCCTAAGGTGATGTTGACCTGTCGCTAATTGAACCAACCATCAACGGACTTAAAACTCGCTATGCGCAATCCAATATCACCTCAATAATATGAGGGCCCGACATTGGGGTCACTACATACGACCTTACTCTTTAAAGAAGTAAAGAGCCAGATCCAGATGCGCTTGTATGCAGGAGCTGTCACTTCATATAGATGTTCACTGGCGACGGAAACCTTTACCTTGACGTGAGACCATGGATGTCACTTATGTGATCCTCCACCTCATATTCAAATTCTAATTAATTATCATGAATCACATTCATATAATTAATTCTTCCAAGGGAAATACACATTTATTCATAATAGAGTATTTTAATTTGGATATAATTAATTTAATCGTATTAAATCAATTATCAATCCAATTCAATCAACCAACAAACTTGGTTGTTACTTGAAAGGATGGTATTATCTCAAAATACGTATTATTTGAATTTTAATAATTAACAAAAAAAATACATCATGATAATTCATGCATTATCCCTTCCTTGCCTGTTGTGGCCAGTACTGACGGGAGTGAGACAGATCGCTCACGGAGCAACCTGCTACCCCAATGCTCCTGGACTAAACATCATATCCACCTCAGGTAGATCACTTTGTACTTGAGATGATGATCGGTTTCTCAACCGAAGTTATACCATATAATAATAATCAAAACCATTTTGATTTAAATCATAAGGAAACTTGCTAAATAAATTCCCAATCCTATTCAAGCAACTTTGTTTGTTGGAAAGTAGATGTTGTAACTAATTTGTGATCTAGATCATATCTAATCAATTATTGATTAAGGTAATGTCATTTAAGGAAATAATTATCAAATATTTCTCAAATCATCCTTAGAGAAACAATAATGAGGTGAAGGGATCGTCCAACGAAGGTCTGATGAATCTCATATTCATCATTCTAAAAACCGCAAACTAAAACCCTTGCTTAATCAATCCAATAAAATTCATCATCAATTCTTTATTATTATCATGTATTATATTGTGTATAATTTACCATTAAATTATTGTATTTAATTTCTCTTATTTTTCTTGTATTTATTTTATCATCAAAAACCCCTAAAAATTAGGTAGATTAATTGTCTATAAATCACTGACCTTTAAAAACACTAAAAAATACAAAAAAACAACTCAAAGATAAAAATCAGGTGTTTTTATCCCCCTTAAAAATACCCCCAAAAATACGTTTTGTACAAATGACCTCTTTTGGCTTTTTGACCAACATGAAAGTTGTAGATCTCGTCGAGACAAGCAACTTTCATGTTTTCACTTTTTCCTAATTTTGCCTTTAACTATTTCTTTTCTATTTTTCTTTGTATTTATCATTCTGAATTTTCTGATTGGGCCACGTGGTGCCCTCTGGACCGCCCACGTGGCCCGCCTCTCCTTCCGCCACCCGACGCTCTTCCTGACCATCCGATCTTCTCCATCTTGCCTTCATCTTAACCGTTTGCTCCTCGCCTACCCTCAGCCCTTGGATCTAGCGCCAGATCTAATCTCCTCCATCCACTCCCGCCCTCATCTCAGCCATTCAAACCTCTCGCATCCTACGCCTCCCATCTCTCCACGTCGCCCAATCGTTCCTGACCATTCGATCTATCCTACCTCTCAATTCTCCACCACACGATCAGATTCTAAGGATCTGATCGCAGCCCTCCGCCGCTCTACCATACCAGCCGTTGGATCACGAGATCCAATGGTCGGGAGGTCATCTTCCTCCTCCGTAACCCCCCCTACCTCTGTCGTTTCACCTTGTTAACCCATCGCCCCCTTCCATTTTTGGAAGGCTCCTCTGACCTTCCCTCCTCGTCGTAACGCCACCAACGCCTTCCCCTTACTTCCGACATCTTCACGTAACCTCCTTCTAACCTCGCCTTCACTCCTCGCCATCAAATCTCCATTACAAACCCCCGCCATCACCACTTGTAACGCCACCTCCTCCGCCTACAAATAGTTGCCCTATGCCTCCGTAGCCGCTCGTCCACCATTATTGAGTTTTATCCTAGCTTCCTCCGCCCCTCCAGTGACAGCGGAGGGGCGGAACGTTGAGGCGACGATGGATTTAGTCTGGTGTCAACCCGCGGCTCCTCTGCCGTGTAGCGGTGCCTCTGGTCACCGACTGAGCTCCCTGCCAAGGCCGGGCAGGCTGGGCGACGACCCAAAGCTCCGATGAGCTCAACCCAGGTCACCTCCTCCGCCAACACCTCGCTCCGGTGAGGTGATTTTTCTTTCACTTTCTCCGAATTACACCTCTGCCTATCGTCACCGTCACCCTCACCTGACCTCCCCCTGAGCTTCGCCATCCATCAGTCATTCACGCGGACCCCCTCTCCCTTCTCCAGACCCTCCCCCGCTCCGACTCTCCTCTTCTACCGCTCCGCCGGAGAAGAAGCCACCGGCCACCGCTCTCGTCGCCTCCCTGGCCCCCCACTCACCTCACTGCACTCGCACTTAACTTGCGCACGCTTCGACTATTACTAATCCTTGCAGGACCTTCAACGACCGGAGCTTGTGTCGGAGCATCTTCAAAGAATTCTCCTCCGGCGAGGCTCATTCGACCATCACCTCTGAACAGCATCAAAGCATCACCGCTCCTCCAACATCTCCGCCAGGTGTCCAGCTTTCTTCATGGACCTTTATACAACTCTCTGGGGCACGGCGGAGCTACCAGCAGGTCACCGGAGCCTCGTCTCCTCTAGTGGCTCGCGGCGGAGATGACGGTACAGATACCGTCTAATCGTTTAGATCGGACGGTCATGCAGACGACATGTGGCACCCGAGCCTTCCCTCCGTACCAACAGGCTCGGGTCACCCCAACCTCGAACAAAACCACCAGACACCGCCACGTGTCCCGATCCTGAGGCTGCCTCCCGAGCCTAGGCGCCTCACGTGCACCACACGTGAGGGCCTGGGTAAATTGCACGATGGACCTTGAGATTTCTGTGAATTACATTTTGGTCCTCCAGGTGCGTGCGTCACGTGCGCGCCTGGGGTATTTTACAGGGATGCCCCGCCGATTTCAGATATTTACAAAAAGGCCCCCGCGCATGGACAATTTACATAGGGGCTCAGGCAATTTCTTTTATTTGCATTTAGGTCCTTCCAGGAACCTAAATGCAATATTTATCATTTATTTTTCTTGCATTTTTATTACAATTATGCCCATGCATTATTTTCTTCATAACTTGAGCATCGTAGGTCCAAACTGCATGATTTTAGTGTCGTTTTGATCCTTGTTTTGTCCTCTACATCTTAGCATGTTTAATTTTCTCATTTGCCACTGTTTTAAATGAAGTGATTTTTAATGTGATAAATGAGACCCTGCTCTCTTGTTTGTGCTTTGATTAGATGACTATTTTTATTGTGGTGATTATTATGTCCCTGATTTCCATGTCTATTTTGTTGCTCATACTTTTAGGATATAATTGTATTCTTTTATTTAGCATACTTGTAACCTTGCATAGTTGTTCATCCATCACTTTAAATTACATAAAAATTAACTAAAAATGCATACATCATGGCATTGCATTGTAATTCATATAGTGCATCTTGCAGACATGAACTTGAAATTAATTCACACTTGTGCTTCATGAATCGAAATTCGATAAATAAATTAAGTAGTTGTGTCCTTGCGTTTGACCTTGGTAGACTTGCCAAGTATAAATACTCCACAGCATTCAAAGGACTGTGGTTTTTGCCGAACCGAATTCGTCTCCTATACTACGACAATTTCACATTATTAAAGAGGCGAATTCCACGTTCATCAAGGTCGACACATGGCTGCTTGCTAAGATAGGACTTAAGAACATTCGAACTGAGCTCACTCATATAAATCATCTCATCCAGACCCAATGATGAATCCTCAGAAACTTCCTCCTCTGGTATGTTGAAGGAAACTCTCGTAATCGATTTTCTAGAGCCTGAAGCATTAAGAGGAAGAGGAGAGTGATGCGCCTTGAGAGGTTCGGGGAAGCACCTCAAGGAATCAATACTTGACTTCTTCTTGCTGGATAACCGACTAGAGGGTGGGGTAGTAGCTTTCTTGGAAAGGGTCAATTTGGTCCTGGCTATCTCCTTTATTGAAGGTCATGGAGGTAGTACGTGTGAGGTATTGACCATAGGTTCTTCATCATATAAGTCATCGTATATATCATATATCTCCTATAAGGTCAGCACAAGTCTCAGGTAGGTGATAGTGCTTTCAGTTGGCTTGGCATTGGCGGCCCATGTGTCAGATCATCTAAATGAGCAAGGCAATTAGAAAAGGTTGTGTTGGAATCAAGGATAGCTTCTGGTTGTGAGTCCTTAGAAGATGTCACGATGGCAGTGGTGGTGCAAGCAACAGGACATATGGGTGTGTGGGGAGTCTATGATCCCATGGTCGGGTCGACGGTTAATATCTCAGGTGTAGCAGAGTGGTAGGACTCATCTACCGCTCAACGGTTACGATTGTCTATGGCTTTATGGGTTACCTTAGAGTATCATGTGTCCTGGAAGAATGGGTTCATCGAATGATGCCATTACCGGGGAGGCAAATGGCTGATGTTCATTTTAGAAAACTTAAAGTTAGATTTTCCTATCACTTGGGTAATCTGACCCCGTGCTTTTGTTGTTTATTTTTTTTCTCTTTTTTCACTTTTTTATTTATTTATTTTTTATATACTTTGGTATCTCTCTTTAACATAAATTTCTCCTTTTTGTGCAAGGGTCTGGTGGACTTGGAGCGGCTTTCTTGAAGCTGGCGCATCTCGAAGTGCATCGGCAGCTGACGATTCGTGAGTGAGCTGGTTGTTGAGGTGCAAAGAAGACATTTTCTTTGATAGAGAGTTTTTATTTCTCATCCATTTTTGTATAAATTTGTAATAATTACCTTAGTTCCAGCAGATTCGATTTGGAATCTCGCTATACGGACTTGAACTTTAGGGCATGTTTCAACTGAGTGTGGTCAGGGTCCTCATGGTTTGTGTGGTTGTGATCTTCATAGGATACTACACCCACGGTTATTAGAGCTTCATAGATTTAATGTCTGCTTATGCTTGTAACTCTTAGGACCATACTTTCACATTTAATAAAACGCCCTTCTATCATTCTAAATTAGTCAAATTCAAATCAATTCTTCCTGCTAATTAGAACCTTCTGCTAGGTGTGGTTTTCTAGCATGCATTAATTTAGAGTAAAAAATTTTAATTCAGTTGAGCATCTTGCATTGTAGAGAGCTGGGGGCACTGTAAGTTTTTCTACTCAAGCATTCATCATTTCATCGATTGCATCTGCTTTTCTCGATTTCCCCTCTTAGTTTTCTCAAACTTAGGAGAAAGGAATTGAGACTGGACAATAGACGTGATTGCTTGTGTTGGATTATTTACAAGTGATAACTAATCTCTAAAATCGATATTGTTAATTGAATTGGACCAAAAAACTTTCATTAAAATTAACACTTATTTTCGAGAGAAACCACGTCCTTGTATGCAGGTACATATCTCCAGATAGAGTGGGTGAGGACGCACACTTTAAGGTTAGAGACCAAATCCTTGGAATTGCATCCTAAGTCTCCAGGTTTGACTCTTGTAGACTTGGGATCTGCAAGTGCTTGCCTTCGACCTTAGAAGTACGTTTCGATTGTGTAAGCATGTATGTCTCCTTTAGGGTGTGATATTGAACTCGGCAGCCTGGACAGATCACCTCATTGATTAGGAGCATCCAAGAGCACTGTTGTGCTTGTGTAACAAAGATTGTTTTGTCACTTAACTAAAACTGAAAAGATAATGGTCGAACCTTTGTGACCATCACCGTGTTAAGTTGGTGAAACTGGGGTTTGCTCTTGTGTTTGTTTGTGTGTCTGTTTTTGTGTGTTATCACTCTGTACACTTTCACATTTTCGACCACGATCCGCTTACATTTCATTCATCTCTCTCAAAGATGTCGGGATATTGGTCCATGTACCCAGACCCCTCGGGTCACTTCTCCTCGACCATATATCGTTTATGTTCACCTTATCCTTCTTCCGTGTTCCCTCCACCCTCTGGGGGAGACCCTTACCCGTAGTCGATTTCACCTTACCCCGAGTATGAAGTCAGAACTTCGACTAACTTCTCCACTTCTACGCACTTCTCACCTACCCCACACTCTCACACCCCAGATCCACTTCCATCCTAGGCTGACTCACCATATTCATGGGCACTTGCATGAATAAATGAACCATTCGAAGAGCAAGCTACTACTGCGATAGATGATTGGCAGAGTTACCTACCCCCGCATACCTCATTTGATTCTCATATGGTTGTTGAGACACGGCAATAATGTACACATCCACATCCTGACATGACCTTAGGGTATAACATGGTCGAACGAACACGTCAAATGGAGAGGCCCACCCTTTATGACCCATTCGGAGAGCCTTCACATACAGGGGATTGAACTCGTGAACTCGATCTACAAACCCCATGTTATTGACTCCACCACATGAGGCTCCGGACAATTTCTGCCACACGGATAGTCTATACTCGACCCAGCATTACATGCTAGAGTCTAGGTATGTTGAGTATGTGGTCCCAAGTTCTCAGCAGTATCCTCCAGTTGAACATATTGCTCCTATGATTTGTCATGAGGAATTTTTAAAGGATGCCATTTCTAGGATAACTAAGAGATATGAATTAATTGATGATAAATTTAGAAATGTCATTGATCGGCTAATTTCATGTTATGTTAGCTCAGGTATGGAATTGGAGAATGAAATAAGTGGATTCGATGTTGAAAATCTGGAGGATACAAGGAAACACTCACACTTTATACAGCTGGAGTCCATTTTACCTCCCCCTTCTATTAATCACTTACCTTCCAATCTAGAGTTTGTCTCCTATTACTCCTTCACCTATCAAAAACAACAAAAAAATGAAAACCCAAAAGGATCGAAAAATTTGAAAAACCAGAAAATATAATAAAAAGTGAAAATGAAAAAACCTAAGAAATTGGACGTTACCCTTAGGGAAAAGATTGCTAAAGAATCAATTCTAGAGCTTCCTTTAATAAAGGTCAAAGAACACTTTCCCGACCTCAAAAAATTTGTGAGAAGTAAATTGATGCCTAAGAGGTCGGGCAATAAGAGGACAAGGACTGAGAAACATCTAGTGTTTATAGCCACCTCCTTAGTGATGGGAAGAAAGACCAAGAGCCGCAGAGTGAAGTGGTTTCCTAGGGTTGAATGCGAAATCAAAAACACTGCCTTAACACGTGCTAAATCGATGATTATGCATCGATAAATATCCTCCTGACCTTCGTGTTTGACAAGATCAATCTCAATCCAATCAAGAAGTCGAGAGATATCGTTCAGTTGGCTGATCGATCTATAAAATGGTCGAGAATAACCATTTCATTCATCATTACTTTCCAAGGTGCTCTACTCCAACTAGACTTTATGATCGTTGACATTGAGCACCGAGGAGAGTTCACCCAATCTTCAATCATTCTCGGAGAGCCATTCTTAGCCTTGGATAAGGCGGCTATAGATTGTGAGACTTGGGAGATCGATTTTACTGCATTGGAAGCACTCCGACCTCACTCATTCTTCGAGGACATACGATACTCTAAGGTAACCCAGAAATCCATAGACAGCCGTAACTGTCGAGTGATAGATGAGTCCTACCAGCCTGCTACACTTGAGATGCCGACTATTGAGCCGACCATGGGACTTGTGTAGATTAAAAATACATAAAATCACATTGATTCAATTAATTGACTTATTTATTTGTGTGGTTTTTTTATTGATCATGATTGCCCGACTACAACAATTTGGCATAATTAATTCGGGTATTTTTGGATATATTAAAAATGAATAAAAATCAAGAAAGAAACGGTATATACATTATATACAAAGTCACAACGCATGTATTTCGATGATTTTTATATTTTTTTATTTTGAATTTAATGTATTTTATTAAATAATAAAATAATAAAAATGCAAAAGAATAATTTCAAAAGAGTTAGTTATATACATGAAATGATACAACAAAGTTAGTGGATAAATACAAAGTACAATTAGGTCCCAAAACTGATATTTTGTAAACAAACTCTGATTTTAATGAAGACACTTTCATTAGATAGATAATTTTATAACTTGGACTTTAAAAGTGAGTTTGATGAATTTAGAGTTCATTCGAAGCGAGAATTTAGCTGAGAAGTTGGATTTTATGGCTTTTTCGATTCAAGATCTAAAAGTAGTATTTAATACGTGAATTACTTTTATTTTTTGTATTTTTATATACATTTTTATAAATAAGTTAGAAAAGAATTAAGTCAAAAAGATTTAGTATGAATTTATTAAAAAACAAGGAAGTCTGGGTATTCACAGGGGATTATTTACAAACAATATTCAACACTTTATTATTTTTTTGGTTTTTCTATTTTGATTTTTTGATTTTAATATTGAACTATTTTATGGACTTATTTACAAGATAAATATACACTATTAGTATATTTTTATTAAGAGTTGTATTTTATTGATTTATTGAATTTATGTATAATTATTAGGTATTTTGTTCATGGATTCAAGCTAAGATTAATATATTAAGATGATGAATCACATATTCATCAATGCATACTAATATTATCCATTGTAAAATTTATTTTTTTTGCTTTAAATAGCAACGGATATCGTTTTTGTTGCTAAGGTTCATACAGAAACGATTTATCTATTGACTTATTCATTAAAATTTGTATCAGTTGTTGCTAAATTTAACACTAAATTCACAAAAAAATCAATGGATAATCGTTGTTATATGATTCATCATTGAATGAGAAATTTGTTGCAAATTTAAACAATGAAGTAACGGATAATAATATAGATGATGATAAATATTAAATAACATATATACCAAATATATCAATAATCTGGAAAGAGGAGGTGAAGATGGGTAATTAATGCCACAACCACAAGTGATTAAATGTTATACACTAGATGGTTGCCACATTTATGTGAGATGATATGGTATTCATCTAAAACATACCTCCATCCTTGCAAGGTGGGATAAGGTGGCAGATGGCCCAAAACTTCAGGTCAACCATCATCCTTGCAAGGTGACATAAGGTGGCATATGGCCCAGAACTTCAGGTCAACCACCATCCTTTGGACTACTCAACCTCCAGGCTATTTAGTAGGTTCACCCATATGGTCAGTTGCTTGTTTTCCAGCTTAGCATCTTTTAAAATTGTTGAGGCATCTAATGCAACCATCTCACAGATCCAGTATCAATTACTAGGTCAATGTAAGAATGCCCGATGTATTGTCATTCACAACTTACCCATTCAGCGAAGAACGACCCATCTTTGCATTCGTTTTAGCATTCATGAGCTGGTAAGCTACTTCTTGAGTTCTCCTGAAAAATTATCATCCATTAATCTACGGAGTCAACTTGAGAAACCATTTACCATGTTGCTACCAAGGGTTTACGCTTGATTCTTAGATTTTTATCAATTGTGCCCCTCTGAGATATTACAATATCAATAATGTCCCTCCCTTTTTGGAATATCATTCGTGCCCCGACCTATTGCGGTTCTATCACTTGTGCCCCTCAGGTTAATTGTCACCCATATACAATGCAGACGGTCTTTAACTTTAAGGCCACAAGAGGAATTAAATTTAAAAAAAAGAGTTGAAAGATCTTTCCACCCCCTCCTCACCCCCCCCCCCCCCCCAACCTCCATCCCAGCCTCCTCCCCCTCAACATCCTCCTCCCCATCCTCCTCCCCCGACCTCCTCCTCCTCCTGCTTCCCATCCTCCTCCTCTGCCCCTTCCTCCTCCGCTTCCCTGCTCCTCCATCACCCTCTACTCCTCCTATGCCCCCCTCTTCCTTCCCACCCCCCCCTCCACTTCCTCCTCCACTCCCCTGCCCCCATTCACTAGTACCCCCTCTTTCTACACCCCTCCTCCAGCTTCCCCTCTCCCTCCTCGGCCCCCTCCTTCACTGCCCCATGCTCCTTCGTCCCCTACTCCTCCACTACAGCCACCACTACACGGCACTGCTCCCTCAGCACCGAAGTCACAAGAAATCTCGTCGGTCCGTCGAATACAGCAGATCCACAAGTGAGCATTCAACCTCCATCTGCAGTTAAAATCGATGAAGTTCCATGCATCAACGAGGACGATGAAGGAGGAGGTTGGAGGCCACATGCAATGAAGGAGGATGGGTCGGAGGAGGAGGATGGATTGGGGGAGTGTTTGGACACTTGCCCCTCTAAACCTCACCATGGTTTGTAAAAGTTACGGTAAGTTCAATTTATTGATGGTTAAAGTAACGGAGGAACATAAGTGATACAACGGTAAAAAGTCAGGAGCACAACTGATATTCCAAAAAAGGAACATAACTGATATTGCAATATTTCAAAGGACACAACTGATAGAAACCCCTTGATTCTTTACCACTCGCAAATAAGGACATCCTGCAAGAAGGCAAAGGAACAAACTTCATCTCAAGAGATTTAGTAGAAAAAAACAGTCTAGTAGGTGCATTTAGTGTAAACCTGTTTCCAATTGTTTAAAAGAGAAAATGGTATAATAGTACCCACCAATCTATGTTCGAATTATGGCTGTCTCGTAAGTACATCCGTCCGTGCAACACCACCTTTGACTCCAACGAACGTGATGCGGACTTTTTCAATGGGGAACAAAAAGCAGCAAGTCTTATAGTTTCATCAGTAGATGAGATGAGATCTATATTGGGAGATTCGGCGGATAAAGTATCTCAACTTTATATGACAGGTAGTGCATCAAGATCTCTTCATATCATGATATTTCATTAATGCAAAAACATTGAAAAGTGTTTCTCGTTCCTCGACATTTTTAAACGGTTAAAAGAAAAACAGGTCGAAAGCTGTACATCTGCACACTACCATATTCGATCTCGACAAGAACACTGATAACAGGAAACTCCGAGGAAAAATAAGCTACTTCTTGCATGTTAAAAATACTTTAAAAAGGTGACACATAACAGATGAAGAGAAGACGCTGTCATTTTTGCAAGGGTATGAATACACTCCATTCAAATCTATGCCGTTCATAACCAATGAGATGCTCTAACACAAAGTGTCATCAAGCAGGTTCATAGAGCCCCAACATATGCCCATCAAGACCGCGCACGGCTGCAACCTACACATGGAAGTTGAAGTCAGCTGAATGGAATGTTTGGAAAGTTAGGGAATTGCATCTAAGACAGAAAGCATGTTACTTTTCCATGTACTTCATACTTAATGGACCCATCAAGTTCTGCTCCCAATGCCATTAGCTTAGTGACTGTACTGCTGATGTCTGTAACTGTGAAAGATAGCATAGAGGAATATCCCTTCTGCATGGTGACATCACTGTGAATGAAAATTTACATGCTACTGCTAAGATGGGAAATGAAAGAAAAATGCAAAAATACGATATTGAAATACTCTAAATTTTATATTCAAAGTGATAACTTTTGACATTGGAAATTTACACATATTTACACTGTATAGACCCCTGCTTGCTTCATAACAATGTTATGAAATGACCGCTTATGAGGAAAATAGTCTATTGCTCAGAGTCCACAATGAAAGTGATTGTGGCGATTTAATAGTCAGGATTGCCTGTTGATGACCATTAACCTATAGCGCCATCCTTTAGCCCTTCAATGAAAAGATGTCACTATTTTATCCCAGTGAAGCTAGAAAACAAGTATCTAAAGATACGATTTTGGGCACCTCGGGAGCACATAGACAAGTGACTGTTCTAGAATTCAAGTACTGAGAACAGGATTGGAATGTATCAAGATACTTGTCCTTCGTATAACTGGACCCACATCACTTCAGCAGACAAAGTATAGAGAATTTCCCTCATTTCAAACCCTTTGTCAGTTAAATAGTTTCTAAGTCTCAACAACCCAATTGAATAATGGGTACAAACATCTCCAATTAATTTAATGTTTGGGGATGAAAGAGAGAGTCGAGGAATCACTTACATGCAGTTCACTAGAGAAAATGCTTTTAACCAATATTCCAGAATTGTATGTGGATGAGGGGATCACGTTAGTTCCTTGTAGGATCTTTTTTTATTCAATGAATTTAGATAACTACTAGCCTCTGGATCAGCATGACAGTGGTAATGTAACGATAGAGGATGGTTGAGTGGAAAAACACATCAAGTTACAAGGATTGTGACAGAAATCAGGGACAAGAGAGATTATCCACATACTAATAAAAAAATGGGCATAGATAGAGGCGCATTTGGAAATTAAGGCTTTAGAATAATTAGATCCCATTTGTTTTTTCGATCTCAATTCATTTATAACAAATTAAATTTTTTAATGACATGTTGGCACTATATAAAGGGAGAAGCAAAAAATACAAATTGGCACTTGAACTATGCTCGACTAACTCTAAATTGAACTTAAAACATAAACGGATATAGAACATTGCTGTTTGACCAAATCATCTCCAACTAATAAATTACCGAACTGACAGATGACTTGAATGAAATCTATAATCCCAAGGTCGGTTACATCAGAAATCCATGATTTAATTATGCTAGCACAAGCCAGAATCCTCAAGCTGAAAACGTAACATAAGTTTAGAATCAAAATTCTAAACTCTATAAGAGAATAACAATATTTTCCAATCTTCGTCGTTAAAAATGGAGGCTCTGCTATTTTTGATATTACAGAGGTATCAAGCTGATGACTCACTTTGAAAATTTGGGAACGTGTGATTGAAAGAAGGTTGAGGCAAGTTTCTAAAGTAAAAGAAAATCAATTCGGATTCATGTCAGGTCGTTCAACTATTGAAGCCATCCATTTGCTGAGGAGAACAATGGAGATTTATAGAGCTAAAAGGAAAAATCTCCATATAATTTTTACTAATTTGGAGAAGGCTGTTGTCCCACGGGAGATATTGTGGGAGTTTTGGAGAAGAGACAAGTGCATGTCCTACACATTAACCTCATAAAGGATATGTATGATGGAGCTTTATCTTGTGTAAGAATCTAGTCTGGGAAGACTGGCTATTTTGACATCAACATTGGTTTACATCAAGGTTCAACTTTGAGTCCATTTCTTTTTACTTTGATTATGGACGAGTTGACAAGTCATATTCAGGATGAGATACCTTGGTGTATGTTATTTGTTGATGATATTGTGTTGATTAATGAGACTATAAATGAAGTAAATGAGAAGCTTGAGGTTTGGAGACATGCATTGGAGACTAAAGGATTTCGTATAAGAGCGCTACGACTGAATATACGGAGTGCACCTTTGATGGCAACAGTGATGAAGGAATCGAGGTGAAGATTGATGACGATAACATTCAGAAGCGAGATTCTTTTAGATACATGGGATCTATTTTGCAATATGATGGGAAAATTAATGGAGATGTTACTATAGAATAAATGCAGTCTGGTTAAAGTGGAGAGGAGCTTTTATTGTTCTCTATGATAAGAAAATTCCTTTAAAAATCGAAGG
Source organism: Ottelia alismoides (assembly GCA_037367405.1). Taxonomy (NCBI): domain Eukaryota; kingdom Viridiplantae; phylum Streptophyta; class Magnoliopsida; order Alismatales; family Hydrocharitaceae; genus Ottelia; species Ottelia alismoides. Next base: position 365,217 of record JAZKJV010005306.1, on the reverse strand, counting down.
AAAGTTTTACAAAGCAGTTGTGACTTGTGAGACATGTTATGCTCTATGGATCTGAATGTTGGCATGTGAAGCATAGACATGTGCAGAGAATGGCAATAGCAGAAATGAAAATACTAAGGTGGATGTATGGACACACACGTAAAGATCGGATTTGGAATGATGCAATCAGAAATAAAGTTGATGTAGCTCCGATCGAGAATAAGATGCAAGAAAACTGCTTAAGATGGTTTGGTCATTTGCAAAGAAGGTCAGCTGATGCACCAGTTAGGAGATGTGAGTTTTGATATGTTGAGATGGCTAAGAGAGGGTGAGAACGGCCCAAGAAGTATTGGAATGAGACTATACGAAGGGATCTTAGTTTTTTGGATATAAGCATTGACCCAAGATAGATCTGAATGGAGGCATAGAATCCATGTAGCCAACCCTACTTAATTGTAAGAAAAGACTTTGTTGTTGTTGTTGTCTTATGAACTTTCCACTGGACAAAAAAGACTGCTAATATCAGTTGTTTCACATTTATGTAGACAAGCCACAGAGGGAAACGATATTCATTGCAGATCCATGTTTTAAACTTAATAGGAATATATTGTAAATATGAAGTTTGTCAGGGTATTGTGTGTTAGGAGAAATGAGACATTTATTATGAGATCATAACTGGTCAAAAAAGAAAAAGGAAATACAATACATGATTTCTCTCACTCGTGTTGACACGTGTGCATCTTTATGGAAGTGCTTTTGTGAAGATGTCTACAAGTTGAAACTCTAAATAAATCGATTTTTGGGAGAAATGTGTAGTAGTAATATTCCCTCGTCACACTTCATCTTGAATAAAATAGCAATTCACCTCAATGTGCTTGATACGAGTTAAGAATCACAATGAGCATTTCTTAATTAGAATGAGAACCCTATGGCTCTTTCTATAGATGGAGTCCTGGGATTAGGATTACAAAGAGTGATGTCACTCTACTCAAAGTATGGGAATACCCCTAGAAATAGTGTTTACATAAATATCTCTCAACATTTCTCATCAAGCTGGAGCATATATATTTATCAAGACCAGCTTGTTACAACTGAAGGATATGGGAAGATCCTCAAGCGCATCACGGAAGCGTGAGGATCGCATCGTATGCAATCGGGAGCGACTAGTCGCACTAGTTGCTCGATGCAGCGGAAATTAAAATTTTTTAAACGACGAAATCACATGATCCATAAACCATTTATGAATCGTTTCGTCTAACCACATAGTAGATATAGGAATACATGTTGTAGCGTGGTTGTAATCGAGCTTCTAATAGAAGAAGCCTCCTATCTCAAGTCCGACCTTCGGAGGAGACGCTTGCGAGCGCGGGGATGAGTCGCGGTGATCTCGCAATCCAAGTAGTTGTCCAAGCAAGGGAACTCCTGATCTCGTCGCACGAGATCGTGTATCTTCTTCACGAGCGAGAAGCACCGAAGAAGATGGAGCGCCAAGAGTCGTTGAAGCAACACAAGCCGACGATAGAGCCTTCTTCCTTCTGGAGGAGGGTGGACGGCCACCCAAGAGAGGAGAAGAGGGCACGTGAGAATGAGAGAGAGAAAGAAGAGAAACTCTGTCGAGTCGGTGTAAGTCGAAGAGCAAGGCATGCCTCTTCTTATATAGGGTTTTGGGAGTCCATGGATCCCAATCCATGGACAACACACAATCAACGGTTGAGATTGATTTGTGTTCCTTTCAACGGCTAGGATGTTGTTGGTAAAACACAACAAGTGATTTAATTCAAATTAATTATCATTGATAAATCAATATAATTAATCTCAAATTAAATCACATTTGATTAGATAGGATAATGAGAAGACCATGGTACTCTCCTAAAAAGGGGGGTGGCTACTCCTCAAGGGGAGTTGTAGCCATCCTCTCTTTTTAGATAGGATTTGGTCTATCTTCTTAATATATCATGAAATCTCATTATCTCATGATATCTCCTATAACTCTCGTCGAAATAATTTTCACAAAAAATAATTCCAAATTATCTTTTGAAAAATATCAATCAAGCCATTGAAAAAATTGTGAATCTCATTCACAACCCACAACTAAATGTAATTATATTTTCAATTAATTATTCAATGTGAATCCCATTCACATTAACAATTAAGCAACAAATATAAATCCCACAAGTCTCTCTCTAATGTATATTATAAATCGTATTTATAATATACATGGATAATTGGATAGTGCTATCCACATTATACATATCCATATTAATTAAATCACATTTAATTACATTGGATACTCATTCTCACGCATTCAGATAATGTGAATCGAATTCACATTATTCATGATAATTAAATCACATTTAATTATCTACTTCTCAATGCTTAGATATAATTCAACCTTGGAATTATTCTTGAACTCTTTCAAGAACAATGCGTATTCTCCGCAGGTACTTGGAGATAAGGAAAAGACGATTGTATTGTTCCACGCATAGTGACTTAGATATTGAGATCACATCTCAAATCCAGATCTCACGGACCTCCCAGAGATGCTTGATCTAATCAAGGCCGCAAATCTAATCTTCTCATTGCATCTGAATCTCATTCAGATCAATGTCCAACAATTGGATCAAGATCAGATTGCTTCTCCACTGAGAGGAGTCACTAAAATCCAGACATGTTTCATCACTCCCTCGAAATGGAAGCGTCATGATTATACAATCGATTATTGATCACATCACCCTTAGGTATTCCTAATACATATACATCCTGCATACTTGAAGACCCAGAATAAACCAGAAGTATAAGATCAATTTTACACTGTCTACTTCAGGGTTTTATCATTAAGTTTCTCATTCGATCATTGGGAGTCGGTATCGATCATATACTTTTCAAAAGCATATATCATACCTAGGCCTTAATCATATACTTTCCAAAAGTATATATCAAACCTACAAATTCGGTCAAGCTTCCAAAGTGAGACGACCGTGCACGGAATTTGATTCTTCCCAATATCTCATGAGTGAGCTCATGTCTTCCGGTTCAGTAATGAACATGTATGATCCCTTTGTAAGATACTAGAGCAAGCATTTCCTCCTTCATGGTAAGGTGCCATTTTGGATTATGTAGTGTCTCAACATAGCTGTTGGAGATCTCTGCTACAGATAATGCTTCTGTAAATTGCTTGTAGGTTGATGCAAGACTGGAGAAGGAAACTGAGGCAGAAATGGGGTGCATAGTGTCCTGCCTTTGGTTTTTTCTGAGGGCGATGGGAACATCCTCTCGATCATTATGTATATTAACAATGGTCGAGGTGTATCCTTGTAGAAGCCTCACACAAGATAGCAAGAATGTCAATCTGTAAATTTTGTGAAAGAGGATTTACCTCAATAGATGTGGTAGTTGGCTGAGGAGGATATTGATACTTGAATCGGAATATTTGAGATGCAGAGACCAATACATAAACAAGCATTCGAGCCATCTCCAAAGTAGCCGGAGGCGGAGATATATAGGTACCATTATTGGCAAAAGGAATAGCTCCGAAAAATGTGATGTCCGCATATAGTGCCTTCCTGACCTTGGATCATAGCATCGGTATTCCTTCTGAATTCGGGCATATCCCAAAAACATACATTTGACAGTTGCAGCTGCCAGCTTATTCCTTCCTGGGCCAAGGTGGTGGACAAAGGCAACACAACCAAATACCTTTGACGAAACAGGGAATACAACTTTCCCTAGATAGAGAACCTCAATGGATACCTGCTCATTAATAGAAGTTGAAGGCATGCGATTAATCAAAAGTAGCAGTGAGTAACACATATCCCCAATATGAGTTTGGAAGCACGATAATGGATTAGAAATATTTGTGCAATATCAAGAATTTATCAGTGCTTAGTTCGGCAACTCCATTCTATTGTGATGTATGGAGACATTTTGTCTGATGAAGAATCCCATGGAAATAGATAGTCAATAGTTCATGAGATAAAAATTTTCTAGCATTGTCGGAGTGAATAGTCCTTGCAGTGGCCCCAAAGGCCAAAATGATTTATGTTCTCTGGTGAAAACAATAATAATGGAGTAGACATCTGACTTGTTTTTACTAGAAATACTCATGACACACTGGAGGAATCGTTAACAAGGATGAGATAGTGTGATTCCCTGATTGATATGGAGATATGGATGTATGCTTGGCCTCCAAACATCAAGATGAATCAAATTAAATATAGCATTAGACTTGGCATTACCAGTTCCGGAAATGAACTTCGATGGGGTTCTAAGTTAGAAGTCATCACACTCTATTCAAGTAGTGGGAGGGGTTGAGAAATAATATGGCAAAGTTTCTGTAGAGAAGGATGGCCTAAGCATTGATGGCGTAGATCTCTTGATGATTGTGTAAAGTGGACCCCAAAACAAGCATTAACGGTCGTGGACTGAAAAAATGGTAAAAACCTGCTTCTTCGCGGCATGTATAAATTGTCCTTCCAGTCGGGATATCTTGAAAAATGCAATAGGTTGTATCAAAAATAGCTCAACAGTGGAGCTCCTTGTAGATTTGACTGACTAGTAGCAAGCTAATAGGAATTCAGGCATGAAGAGGACATTATTAAGCCATATACTTGAGGTGAGATTATCTTCACTCATCCCTTCATCTGGGGATGATTTGCCATCGACGACTTGTACTGTTCTGCCTAGACGAACTAATCACAGTTTCTGATGAGACTCTTGTCTCCACACAAATGAGTAGAGGCACATCTATCTACCAACCAATTAGCATCATGTCTAATAGAGTGAGCAAGACTCCCGTAATACGTAGTCCGAACTCCGTAATCTGAAGTGATAGCAGACAGTGGGTCCAAATTTGGAATTGTATCCATGCTCTCGTCTAGGTATCTTGCTCCCCAAATGTGATGAATCGGATGCCATCAACGAGCAAGTGGTGTCTACTTACGGGACGCAAATATATGACATAACCATATCTAGAATTCCGATAAAGGTTAGAATATGCAGAACTTGAGGACAGGATAAATCTACGATCAGAACAGATCTCTCAGGGATATCCAGTGTCGCATATAGAACTATCGAGCCCAAAGAACTAGGGCTTCAGACCTATCGAGCCCAAAAATCAATGCTCCAGACCTATTGGGTCGAATATAGAGTGATACATATTGTGCCTAATATAGCAGCACTTGACGCAAGCTTACCGAGACCAAAACTTGGGGTTGATGGCTATACCAATCGGGAGATGGTGCAAACCTAATTGGGTGATGTCACAGGATCTATCCAGCAACGGTGTGAATCTATGGAGGTGATGGCTAGGGGAGTCAGAAAATTCTCATGTTTAATATTCGCTCAAGTTCGGCTCGCTAAAAGTTCGATTCAGATTTGATTCGGAAATAAACGAACCAAACATGAACATAAGTTTAGGCTCAAGTAAATAAACGAACTGAACCTAAAAATCATAGGTTCACTCAGGTTCGGTTCGTTAAAAGCTCGATAACACATACACACACATATATGCATATTTACAAATCCTTATCCGCATAAGTGGACCTTATTTTGAGATAAGTGGATTTTGTCCCAGAATAAGTGAACTTTGTCTAGAGATAAGTGAATATTTACGGGAAAAATAGGTTTTACCTCAGTATAAACTATCCCAAAATAAATATTCACATTGTGGTAACAACATCCATCATCTATGTGTATATACTTTTCCCTTTCTTTATCCTCAAATCAATAGAACAAGTACAAACCTTATTTACCGCATATCCCCACATTATTCCTTATCCCCATCTGAACGGATAAAAATATATATTATAGTTATACTTTTTTCGAATTCTTATTAATCTATTTTTTTCCAAAAGATGAAGAAGAGTTAGATAAAGAAAAAACTGAATGAATGTTTATTCTAATTTTAGACACACATATATATTCCCATTTCTTTTCTTTTCACTCTCATTCATTAGAGAATCCTCAAGTTCGATATTCGCTTAGGTTCGATTCGATTAAAAGGATGTTCGATTCATATTCGGTTCGAAAATAAACGAACCGAATATGAACACAAGTTGAGGCTCGATTAAATAAACGAACCAAACCTAAAAAAATGTAGGTTCTCTCAGGTTCAGTTCGTTTACACCCCTGGCGATGGCACAGCCCTAACAATGTTGGTGATGGCAATACCTAATCACTCCATAGGTTAGAGCCAATGCTAGTGTGGAACTTGGATACTAATGTTGGCTCTGGTGATACCTATGGCTACGGAGGGCTCCATGCCACCCCTTGGAATAGTTAATGATGACGACACTTATTACTCCATAGAGTAGACTTGACGCATAACTTGAGTACTTGGTGCAGATTTTGGTTGCCTTCACTTGGCGACATTGTAGAGGAGACTAGAGCTCGAGAGAGAAGAAGGGTGACAGTGGAAGGGCGAGGCTATGGTAAGAGAGGTGTGAAAATAGAAGAGGAAGTAAACGTAGAACAGTGAAGAAGAACTCATGTTTAACGTGGAACCCTACTCCCGAAGGAGAGGATGAAACCATGAGAGAATGCCTCAAAGGATCGATTCTTCTATTATGTTTCTCTAGATGAGTATAGAGAATGTGAGGTTCTTTATCTAGCCCCACTAATGTGACCAAGTCTCATCACTACATGATATGACAATAAACAATTGTGCATATACATGACCCATACGCAATTCTCTTAGCACTCCTCCTAAAGCCAGAGCATGGTTGTTAAGCTTGGACTAGTTGAAAAAGAACTGAGTCACACATTAAATACAAGACACTACGAACAACATTGACTCCACGCGTACTCTGTACATCGTCGCTGATGGCATTGCTTTTAGGGATGTCAATGTGGGTGGATCCTTAGATATCTTGTTGAACTTGTAAGCACTTGACGACCCATTAATGCAAATCATGTTCATCTGAAGTGAATGTTTGTGAACGCACTTAATATTGAGATCCCTTTGTACAATTAGGGTTATGTACCATGACCATATTGAATACCATGTAGTTGATAGGACACAACTGACATTAACATGTGATATTCAATAAAGATATCCAATCTGAGAAAGAGATGGTAATCTTTCTCTTAAAGACTGATTTCCAACCGACTTCTTGATGTGGGTCCTCTACATAGGATTAGAGATTCGAAAGTGTCGGAATAGTCAAGTCAAAGAGTTGATTTGATGAGGTCGAGATAAACTAAGACTTAGAATCATAATCATCATGATCAGGCACGCATTCTTTGACCAGAGACAGATATACATATATATGCCTAAGTGAGCATTAGACAGACCAATAGGCTGAAGGCCTAACCCAGGTCCATAACCGGCGAGTTGGTGTGCATATGAAGACATGTGAGAAGTATGAACTCTCAAAAGAATCATACAGGTTCGTACTTGATGAACCAGGAGATGGAGCTCACTCACGAGATAATTTGGTGTTATAATGAATTCCTGCATGAACGTCTTCTTTATGAAATAAGACACGAATTTGAGATATTAATATATGCTTTTGGAAAGTATATTATTAATATTGTCTCCCAATTATCGAATGAGAAATCTATTGATATGTTCTGAAAAAGATAGTCAACATAGGGTTTGAACTTGGGATATATCAAAGCCTTCCAGTGTGAAGGATGAATGAGCATTGAGAATACTCTGGGTTAAATCTATCGTAATAGATCATCTACCATGGCACTTCTATTCTGAGGGAATGATGAAACCAGATGGATTTTAATGGCTCCACTTCTTAGCTTAATGATTTGAGAAATAAATTGGATTAAGTCTCATTTCACTTGAATCTAATATCCAATTCCAAATTCAATGTCCAAATGTAGGAAAGTGAAATGGTAATAGAAATGGAGATGAACACACTCCTTGAGCTCATTTCTAAGCTCCAAATGATTTGGGTTATGATTAGAAATGGTCAAGGAAGCTGGGTTCAACTCACTGATACATTCTCCAGCTCACGTAGAGTGTGATATGTTTCGTTGAGCTCACTTAGAGTGTGAATCGTTTCATCTCGAGCTCAAAGATAGGAGTGTATTGTGTTACACCAAATTAGTATAAACCATGAAATTGGATAGTTATCCAAATTTCAAGTCACTATACATGGATAATATGATATCCCCGATATTATCTCAATGTATCTGCATTTGTATCTCATGAGTCCTAATTGGATTCGGACTCGTACTATGTGATATCAATCTTGAGACAATAATTATTATTGCCATAAACAATTTAATAAAGATACTTTGTAAATGTGATTCATACATAGAATTCATTAATTAATATGAAAAATAATTCATAATAATTAATATTTATGTGAATTTGATTTATATATTTATTTCACAGTACTTATGTGAATATAATTCACATTGGAATTTAAATGTAAATTGGATTTACATTTTTATTTGGATTTCTGAATAAGATTCATAAGTTATAAGTGTTTTCTCATAAAATTACCATTTGTGACAATTAGATTATCATGTTGACAATTAAGCAACAACTTCTCCAACCACCTTTAGGGCAAGGTGGATGTCCATGCTTAGAGAAGCATGGGATGTCCACCATGAGAGTCCTACTTGGATTAGGCTCTCCTAATTATTGTTGATTATATTGCTTTAATTAATTAGTAATTGAAAGAGATAATTCAAGTATTATTTGTTGTTGAATAAGGACTAAATAATAACCATTGATCATCCATCCAAGGAACCACATGGTGGACGTCTACCATGAGGAGAAGGCTCCTCATAGACGTTCATCTTGGCTATAAAAAAGAGGACAATGACTCTCTTTCAAGAGCATGTTTGTTCCTCCCATTATTCTCTTGCCTTCAGAATTGAAAAAGAAAAGAGTCTTGAGAATTTGATTCTCATACACGTCTACTCTTCTAACCCTACATATCAACCTTATCAAGCCTCTCATCCTCTATCCATTAGTGTGGTCTTGTGGAGGAGAAGATTACCTGCTTCTCTGTGTTCCTCATACGTGAAGAAGGACCGATTTCGTGCGACCAAATCAGGAGTTCGATCATCCTTGCATGGATAAGTACAAGAAGTCAACATTGAAGTTCGTGGGAAGCTACGTGACTCATCACTGTGCACACGAGAGAAGCAAACGTGGATCGGACTTCATTATGGAAGTCTCTTCTCTTGGAGACTCACGCTTCAAGAGGCAAGCATGATCTCTTCCTAATATTCATAAGAATATTTGAAACCGTGTTTGGAAATAGTTTCCATGAGTACATGATTTGGCTTTGCATAAAATTTTTTGTTATGCTAAAACTAGCGTTCATATGATAAACACTTTATATTTGCAAACTGTTTGCTATTCCTTTCCGTGTTTTCGTGATGCGAAATTTATTACTTCCTTCATACCCAACTCGAATTCACCTCATTTAATAACACGAATCCATCCCATGATTTTTGAACGGGTTTGAGTCTGAAACTTGCTACCCATGCAGGTACAAGTTTGGGTTTGAGATTTTCTTATGGTACCTGAACCCGAATACATATGCATACACATTTACACGTACATGTACATATACATACATATATGTGTGTGTGTGTTTATGTGATCCGTGCTATTCAAGCTAGTCAAACATAACCCATGTCTAATCATTTTCAACCAACCTATATAAAAGTCTCCCTATATTTACCATGTTTGTTCCCCAATTTAGATTCATCTAAAAAATTAATCCAAAAGAGATAAATCTTCCTATTAGTATATGATGCAACACGCGACAAATAAATAGGGCTTTATTTTTCCATCCGATAATTAAATTTGGGTTGAAAAATTTTATTTAGTCCGTTGTAATTTTATTTTAAAATAAAGAGATCGCATGTAATCTCGATTTAATTAATTAGTCGGTTATATTAGGTAATTAGTCGGTTAGAGTCAAATATGATAAGTTAGATTTGAATTTCATCTCTCTTACATAAAGGTGATATTGGTACTTTGTTTAAGGCAATTAGAGTTTATAAAATTTAAGAATTAGCTCATCTCTCTCCCTTTCTCTGCTCCCTCTGCGTGATCTACACGCTTCTCTTCTTCCCTGAATCCCGCGCATCCGATGGGACTTCTCTTCTCCCACCCTTTGATTTCTTCCACCAAATATTCTTCCATCGTCAAAATTATTTTTGCATCATTGCAAATTCCCATTTGCATCAATTGATATAAGAACATGGCATTCAGATCGTCCTCACGATTTGACTATCCATATAGGGGTTCACGCCGACGTACAACCGACGAATTTCGTTCGACGGAACGCAAACGGCAAGCAAAGAAACCTACAACAATGAGTTGATGTCTATATTGCTCGAATTTCAATCGAATCTATATGATTTGATTGTTGATTTTTAGACCCTGACGATCGTCGGAATGATATCTCCCGTCCTCGAAGCTATTGTCCAAGTTTCTGATGAAGAAAAACAAGAAAAAAAAGGTGTCGACGATGTTCTGCTTGCTGCCAGCACATCTCAGATCGGTTGACGCCACTGGAATCAACTCCACCACCCCCTCTGGCTGCTCCTGCACCCCTGGAACCTTCCCAGGTACCCCCCACTTCAGTCCCGCCATCCCCGCTAGCCCTTGTGCCATCCCCAACGCAACCACCATCAATTCTAGCACCTTGGGCAATCCCTCCAGCCCCGCTGCAACCCCCTTCCGCCACCAAATCAGTCCCACCACCTCCCTTGCAGCCCCTCTCCGTTGCCCCAACACCCCCACCAACTTTTCCAGTCCCTATCGCCACCATTGCACCGCCCCAAACACCCTCACGATCCCAAAAAACCCTCTGCTCCAGCAGCCCCTATCTTCCCTACAGCCTCATCCTTTGCTGATACCATCCCCTTTGGCCCCCATGCGCCCCTGTGGAATTCCCTCAACCCCTTTCCCAGCCCTGATCATCTCACATGCCGCCAATCTCGTCCTCCGACCCCTTTTCCAGACCTAATCACCTCACACTGTCGCCAATCTTGTGTCTCCTGACAACCCACGCCCGAACCCTCGAGGTCGCCGCCATCACCACCCGCACCCAAACTCGCGAGATCGCCACCGCCTATCAACCCTTGAGGAGCCCCGCCACCATCACGTGCAAAGGATGCACCGCCATCACGAGCGAAGGATGCGCCGCCCATCTCGAGACTACTAGCGACATCATTGGAGGAAATTTGGAACCCTAATGGGCACAACTCCAATCGTGACCTACAATTTCCATAAAATATGGGGTATGATCATCTACTGGGTTTTTTTTAGCAGGGCCCCCCTTAGCAAAAACCTTTTTACCAAAAGGTTAAAGTGAAGAGGTATGAAATATGGGGTATGATCATCTACTGGCAATACGGAGCTTTTCTTGTGAAGGGGTATGAAATTTGCATCCACGCCCCTAGAAATTGCAAACAGTATGCTGAAATAGGAAAGAGACAATTCAATCCTAATTCTAATGAGATTTCTATTGGGATTATAAATATTGGACCTCCCTATATAAGGACATGGAGGGTAGACACTTTATTCACATTTTCCCTCACCACTATCATGTGGTTACTACTTTCCATGGCCTCTCCAAACTCCAAGATTCCACCTATGAAGATGCCTCATCAATTCTTCCCACGCAGTGACTTGGTGAAAATCTCTGCCACCACATGGAAGCCTCCACACACGCCTCATCAATTCTTCGACCACCATCCTCTCCGACTTGAAAATGACTCCGTGAAGATCGTGACAACAGCTTGGATTCCGCTGCATGCGCCCCATCTCTTCTTTCTACATAGATCTCAGAATGTTGCAAATCAAACCCAAGCAACTCATCAGGAGATGAGTTTTTCGAAGCGGCCGAGAGTTGATGCTGCGCGAGACAAATAAATAGGGCTTTATTTTTTTCGTTAACTAAATTCGGGTCGAGTAATTTTATTTAGTTCGTTGCAATTTTATTTTAAAATAAAGAGATCCCATGTGATCTCAATTAATTAATTAGTCGGTTATATTATGTAATTAGTCAGTTATAGTCAATTAGGATAAGTTAGATTTGAATTTGATTATGTTTCTATTTTTGTAATCTCACCCCTCTTATATAAAGGGGACAGTGGTCCTTTGTTTAAGGCGACTCAAATTTTACAAAAATTTGAGAATTATCTCATATCTCTCTCCCTTTCTCCGCTCCCTCCGCGCGATCTACATGATTTTCTTCTTCCCTGAATCCTGCACATTCGGTGTGCTTTCTCTTCTCCCACCCTCCTGATTTCTTCCACCGAATATTTTTCCATTGCCAAAAATATTTTTTCCATCATTGCAAATTCTCTTTTGCATCAATATAAGTCCATGATATTATTTGTATATGTATGTTGGATATATTTGATGTCCCCACATTCACTTCATACAATATATGTTTCCTACGAACTAAATGTCAACTTGTTATGCATCTTCAATACTTTCAATCAATATATATCTCAAGTATCGTCAAACAATTTATTCCCTTAAATGATTTAAAATTGACTCCACGTTGGATATGTATGTGAAGTTTCTACATAACTTACTTTCATTATCTTTCTATGAGAATATAGTGTATGTACGGTTAATTTAGGATTGGTTTTTTATTGGATATGTGGATACCCATTGGGTATATAGATACCAGATGGATATATAGGTATCCACGTAGAACTACCCATTAAATAAATTGGTGGGTTTAGGTAGTTTTTTTATAAATAAGTATGGATTTGTTAATACTAAAACCCACCTTGAACCCGACCTGTCGACATCCCTAGTTTCTTCTCATGTCATGCTGGTGAGGAGGAACTGGAGGGTTGGAGTATGAGTGATGATCAGTAGAGAACTCTGGATAGACAATTGGCTCGTGTGCTTTGTATCTGCATCAATCAAAGTCATTGGTACTGCAATGACTCTCCTTCACAGAGTGCCCTGACACGTAACATGGGGAAGTTTGAAAACTGCTCTATCTCTCTAAAGGTTTGAACAAAGAAAGTCATCAGGATATTCATATGTAGATTTGAGAAGTAGATCACTCTCATAGGGTCCTCAAAGTCGGATCTCTCTCATAGGAACTTCGAAAGGATCTCATAGTGGAATTCATGTTCACTAGAGGGCGGAGCCTGTAATGAGTCTATCTCTACAGAATAATGAGAAAATGGGTTACTTTAATGAAGAGCTTGAAACAATGCTAGAGCATGAAACCTCTACTCAATACGCGCCCTTTCTCTTATACTTGTCAAAAAAATGATGATACTCGACCAAGTTTGGAGAACAAATGAGGGGGATCATCAAATAAGAACTCGTCTTCTTCTTTTCCTTTTTTTGCGTTCATTCTCATTTTTTTGCAATCATGTTCTATTGCACGCATTGCCTCTCATTTTTTATCGGACTTCATTTCTTGAAAAAAAATACCGTCACTTTTTTTGCATGCCTTGATTCCCCTTTTTGTTTCAATCATCATTTTTACCGAATTTGTCTGCTAAAGCAATGGCCCATTGGACCTAAAATAACATATTTAAAATGCCTTTGTTCTCTCGAAAAAAAATCTGTTGCTTACATCTTTTTTCATCGATTTTATTTTGTCCCTTTTTGGCAGGCTTTTCTCTTCTTTTCCAACCCCTTCATTGTTCTCACAGCACTCCCCTTTCCCTTTTTTTTAAAATAAAGCATAGTAGTGGGCTTGTTGGGCCCAATACGCATAAAACAATAAAAGAATATGGACCCTCCAAAGAAAAACAGTTGTTGACCTATCTTTTCCTTCCACGATTGGGGTTGCCATTGTGGAGAACCCATTATCGACACCATCTATGTTTCCATCTTTCCAATGAAGGTCCTCGAGTCGAAGTCACAGGGGTCACACCAGCCCGTCGAGGTCGTATCAGAGAAGATGGCCTAGAGCTTGGTGACCAACGATTGACGAGGCACGACGGCTCCGACGTAGAGGTTCCAGGTTGCGAGAAGCCATGACTGAAGGTGGACGTTGTTAAGGGTGGCGATCCTCGTCTATAATACGACATTGGCCATGAATCTTTTGGCAAGGATCATACTCAGCCGGTGTCGAACTCTGGATGTCAATCTCTGAGTCCATATCCAACTTCACCTTAGTGCATAGAGACCACATGAACTTTCAACCAATGAGGCACGGCCATGATTTAGAGGAGAATTGCAGCATGGGAGTAGGGCTCGAAGTGTCGCCGCTACTTAGAAAAATGCTTGCACGCCATCTCAGGCTCGATCTCGGAATCTCCATGCTGCTATAGGATGTTGGCCATGAGCATGGGTGGGCTGAATTGCGGCATCCTTATAGCAGCTGGCAAAAACTTGAAGAAGATAATCCATAAAACAACCTTCCGGAACTCATAAAAATAATTTAATATCTAAATAAATTAAGAAGGCAATCCCAAAATTGACTTGCCCCGATACTATGTGAAAATAGAAGCAGAAGTAAATATAGAATAGTAAAGAAGAACACTCATGTTTAACGTGGAACCTACTCCCTAAGGAGCGGGATGAAACTGCTGGAGAACACCTCAAAGGGATGATTCTTCTATTATATTTCCCTTGATGAGTACATGGTGTGTCATGCTCTTTATATAGCCTCACCAATTGACCAAGTTCAACAACTCCATCGTGTGGGAGTAAACAATTGCTCGCATATTGGCGAAGAAATGGGGTGGTTTTTCATTAGAAGCAGTTTTTATGATAAAAATGTAATTGCTCATGCTAAGCGCTAGAGGAAAGTTGGATCAAGTAATTAATTTTGGCTCTTCGAGGCTCTAAACTTAAAATGGTGTGGATTAATGGTGAAGTTTTTTGGCACAAACATATACGATGTATGCACTTTTTTCCTTAAAAAAACAATTGCGCAAATATATAGAGAGGCCCATAGCTCCAATGTAGGACAGTCGCAGCTTGTGAGAGAACTACTAGAACGGAATGAGATAATTTTGTTTAAAGGGTAGGATTTCTTATATGGAGTTGAAATCCTAAAACCGTAATCAAATCAACGAGAAAAACAAAATGAAGCCCTTAACAAGACTTCTAGAGACAAGTGCCCCACTAATGTGACCAGGTCCCAGAATTCCATGATGTAGGACTAAACAACTGCATACATGATGGCAAAGAAATGGGGTGGTTTCATCAAAACCATTTTTATGATGAGAATGTAATTGCTCATGCTAAAGCAAAAACGGAGAGTTGGATTAAGTAATTAATTTTGGCTTGTCGTAGCCCTGTATCTACACATTTGTGAATTAATGGCAAAGTTTTTGGGTACACATCTACACAGTGGACACCCTTTTCTTTCAAAAAAACAACTGCACATATATGTAGCCCATATAAATTCTATCAATAAGAGGTCCAGAGCATCGGTTTAGGACCGTTGCTCTGATACCATGTGAGAGAATTTCTATAATGGAATAAGATAATTTTATTTAAAGGGTGGGGTTTCTTATATAGATTTGAAATCCTGAAACCCTAGCACAAGGAAGTGAAAAATACAAAGAAGTCCTTAAGACTTCTAGACTAGAAAAGGTAAAAAATAACAAGTGCTCATGTCTAAATACGGAAAAACATCAATATCAGCATTACACAAAGGCACATAGACCTTGGTCATTGCTCACGCAAGTGCATTCATGGTTGGGTGCAAACGGACATTCACAATGTAGCATCGAGCAAATGGTAGTGTGGATCATTGCAAAACCCAACTATGGCAAAAGGATTCACCAAGATGTATTGCACAGACTACCAAGACACCTCTCTCGTGGTCCTCCCCTTCAGATTCTTCTCTTGGTTGCAATTACCAAAGATTGACCGATATTTCAGCCGAATGTCAAGAACACTTTCTGATATGGAATCTTGCATGATGAAGTGTATATGCAGCAACCACTTGGGTCTGTTGATGAGGGGTAGTGTCAAAAGATATGCAAGCTCTATCAACTATTTATGGCATTAAGCAGAGCCTAAAGCATGGTTCCATAGGCTCTAAGACATGATAAAACAACAGCGTTTCACTAAATCTGTTGCTAATCATTCACTAGTTGTGCAGAGGACATTAAGAGGTATTATCATCATTCTAGTGTACGTAGATAATATCATTATTATAGGAGATTACATGCAAGGTATTGATAAGATAAAAGAATTCCTCGGGAAGCAGTTCATCACCAGTGATCTTGGAAAGCTTCGGTACTTCCTTCTCTAAAGGTTCCCAGAAATCACAGAGGTCTTGTCATGAGTCAAATAAAGTATGTGATTGGTCTTATTTCAGAGATTGAGATGGTACATTGCATACATGCCACTATTCCTGCAGATCCCAATATAAAATTCCATGATGATGGCATTGACGAAGTCAACAAGAGGATGTGCAGAGAGCTTGTTAGGATGCTCCTTTATATGACCATCATTGGACCAGATATCTCCATTATTGTAATTAAAGTCAGATAGTTCTTAAAGCATCCATGACAAGCCCACATAGATGCAGTCACGATGACCTTTAGATACCTAAAGTCCTTGGTAGATATGTGATTGCTCTTCAATAAGGTGGCATCCCTTGCCATAATAGGATGTGCATATGTAAACTATGCTAGATGTCTTAAGGATAAAAAGCCAACCATTGGTTATGTTGTTTTTTCATGACTCTATAGTCTCTTGGAAAAGCAAGAAGCAGGCTGCGAGGACCAGATTGAGTTCCTGGATCGAGTTAGCACTGAGATGATGAGGGTGACCAAACTATAGAGGAGCCACTTCTTATACAACTTATGTGCGTGACAGATGGCCAGCATTATTCATTGCCAACAATCTTGCATTCCATTAGCAGACTAAGCACATTAAGGTCAATAGTCATTACACCAAGGGCATGATCTAAAAAAGCTTTATTTCTACTCCCTATGTCAATTCAGTAGAACACACGACCAAGATATTCACTAAAACACTCGTCGAGGGACTATTCTAGAAGTGTTCATCCAAGTTGAGCATGATAGACATCAACACTCCAGCTTCATGGGGCGTATTATAGTAACAATGAATTTATAGTATTACAATAGCCTTTCATTTCATTCTTGTGTGTAAGCCCAATAAGGTGTCTATGTAGCCCAATAATACAATTTTCTTTCACCTATGGGGTTTCCTCTTTATATAAAGAGAACCCTCAAGCACATAATAAGATTATCACTTATTTCCTTTCACAAACATTGCAACTTTTTATTTTATGTTTTCATATCCCAATTAACAAACTACATATCTGATAGAAGTTGTAGCCTTGTAGGATATTCAAAAAAAGATCTCAGTATTATTTCTTTTTCACCCATATTGTTATACAAAAAAATGATGTATGATCCAAGTTAAGGAAAGCATTTAGTGTGTGATCCAAAGCACATATGTTGGCTTACTGAAAATTGATGTGTGATCCAACTTGTGGAAAGCCTTTGGTGTGTAATCCAAAACGCTACTTGATTATGGAAAATTGATGTGCGGTCCAAGTTCTGCAAAATCTTTGATATGTGATCCAAAGCACTTATAACCAGTTGAGTTGTCCATGGCAAATAACCTGGTTTAGTGATCGGTTGATCGATTCAGTTGATCGAGAATCCAGTATTAGAGACTTGGGAAGTGGGTTTTACCCAAAGTAGTTTCTATATTAACATAATTGTTCAAGTGATGATTTTTATTCTATGATTGGTTATCTATGCTTGAAAGAAACCTCTAATATCTTTTACCTGCTATAATTTATGATTGCTATCATTCACCTTCTTCTAGTAGTATCATGATCCTATAGGTATTCCCATTTGGTATCAGAGTAAGATTTGCACGTGGTTGAAATTTGTTGGTGGAAATGAGAATGAGAACTTGTTTATTCCAGGGAACCCTAGGCTCTCTTATATAAAGAAAGCCTATGGGTAAATTACATAAGGTGGAACAAGGAAAATAAACATAACAGACAAATACATAAATTCTAGAAATATCTCTACACTCCCCCTCAAGATGAAGCATAGATGTCAATCATGCTCAGCTTGGAAGAGCATTTCTGAAACGGCCCTCTAAGCAACGGCTTAGTAAAGATATCTGCGGTCTGCTCTCCTGAACTAACATGAGAAGTAGAAATCTAACTCTTCTGAATCATATCCCCGGTACAGTGGCAGTCTACCTCAATATGCTTCGTCCTTTCATGAAATGCAGGATTATTAGCAATAAATAATGTTGCTTGATTGTCACTTTGTAATTGCATGGGTAGAGGTATATCTATATGCAAATCTTCTAATACAGCTCGAACCCACATCATCTCCGTACTTGCCTGTGCCATGGCCCTGTACTCAGATTCAGCACTAGATCTAGCCACCATTGTTTCTTTCTTGCTTTTCCAAGAAACTAAGGAACTGCCAACAAACACTGCAAAACCTGAGGTAGATTTCCAGTCTCTATGGCATCCTGCATAATCCGCATCAGCACATGCAGAGATAGAGAGATTTGTTTCTTTCCTATCTTGCACCAGGAAACGTCTTTAGATATCTTAGTATCATATATACAGCATCCATGTGCACCTGTCTGGGTTGTTTCATGAACTGACTCATCCGACTTACCGCAAAAGCAATGTCAGGTCTAGTAATAGTAATATAGAGAAGCTTTCCCACCATTTCTCTATATCTTCTTTTGTCAACTTCCTCTGTATCATCTTCATATAACTCCATACTAGGATCCATGGGAGTAGTGGAGGGTCGACACTCGATCATACCTGTCTCAACAAGCATATCTGTAATATATTTCCTTTGGGTCATCACAAGACCCTGCGCATTCCTCGCGAATTCCAATCCCAAAAGTATCGTACAGTACCAAGATCCTTAGTCACAAACTGATGGCCTAAAAATGCTTTTGCCATCTTTATCCCCTGCATGTCATCTCCCATAACAAGTATATCATCAACATATACCATAATAACAATAGTACCTCTGGGAGTCTTCTTGACAAACAAAGAGTGGTCAGCATTTGATCTTTTGAACCCTTGCTTCTGGATTAAATCTGAAAGCTTATGAAACCATGCCCGCGGACTTTGTTTAAGACCATATATGGTCTTGTGAAGTCTACACACCATCTGACACTCCCCCTCAGCAGCAAACCCCGGAGGTTGCTGCATGTAGACTTCTTCATGCAGATCCCCGTATAAAAATGCATTTTTAACATCCAGCTGGAACAAAAGCCAATCACGTACCACAGCGACTGACAGAAGAACATGTAGAGTGGAATGGCGTGCAACCGGAGAAAAGGTTCCATATAATCCACGCCATGGGTCTGAGTGAATCCGCGTGCCACTAGCCTTGCTTTGTAATGATCAAGGCTGCCATTTGCATTGTATTTGACAGTAAAGACCCATTTACAGGACCATCACAGTGTCAAAGAAGGTGATATCGGCACTAACATAATATTTTTTGTTCACAGGACCATAGCATCGGTAACCCTTTTGAGTACGAGAGTACCCAAGAAACACACACTTGACAGCCCTAGGTGAGAGCTTGTCAATCCCAGGACCAGGAGTGAGTTAATGGACAAAAGCAACTGAGCCAAAAACACGATGAGTTAGGGAGAACAATTCCTTGTCAGGAAAGACAACAGAAAGAGGAACTTTCTCACCCAATACAGAGGATGGCACAAGATTGACCAGATAACATGCCATAAGAACAGCATCACCCCAAAAAGACAGAGGAGCACAACTATGAATGAGTAAAGTCTGAGTTATATCAAGAAGATGACGATGTTTTCTTTCTGCAACACCGTTTTGTTGAGACGTGTAGGCACAAGTTGTTTGATGAATAATGCCACGAGATAAGAAGAAATGTGAAAGGGCACGAGTGCAAAATTCTAAGGCATTATCTGTCCGCACAATCTTCACATTAGAAGTAAAAATATTCCGAAGTTCATTGATAGGATTTTTTATTACATCCCCCACTTCAGATTTATTTTTCAATAAAAAGATCCAAGACAATGTAGAGAAATCATCAACGACTACTAGGCAAAACATGTGTCCCTCGTGATCAGGAACACGACTCGGACCCCAAAAGTCAACATGCAACAACTCAAAAGGGGAGCGACTGCTCCGAGACTCACGACTGGGGAAAGTAGATCTGTGATGCTTTCCCAACTGACACGCTTCACACTGAAAAGAAGACTTTGGTGAAATCTGGGGCAAGATATGTCGCAGCTTCTGAAGAGGGGGATGACCAAAACGCAGATGCCAAGTAAAGGGAGAAGCAGTTCCACTGGACTGAGATGAGACACTAGCATAGGGGGTGCGAACCAACCGATAGAGACCATCCTGCTCACAGCCACAGGCAATCACCATGCATGTTAGAATGTCCTGAAAAATAAGAGACGATGGGTCAAAAATAGCCCGACAATGCAAATCCTTTGTAATCTGGCTAATAGAAAGTAAGTTCATTAAAAAATCCGGAGCATGCAAAACATTCTGTAGTCGTATAAATAGTGTCAAACGGATCCCCCCTGTCCAATGATGGGTGAATGAGTCCCATCCTCTATTACTACCGATCTCCCTTGTGGAACCTCCCTGTATGATGTAAACTTATATCTGTCTCGACAGAAATGATGTGTCGCGCTGGAGTCTATAATCCATTCTGAAACATCAGAGCTATGACAGGACGTAACTGCATAAACGCTACCTGATGCGCTAGCTGGGGCTGACGTGCTGGCAGAGGTTGAAGCTGCTATGTCTGAGTGACCTTCTGCGAGTCAGTAGTGGCAGGAGGCATGATATCACGTAGTCTGCCAACAAGATCCTCAAACCGATGATCTGAAGTAGATGTCGGTGTAGGCACAACGTGCTCGGCTACACGGGTTAATGCTGGAAAACCATGCTTAGAATAGCACGTATCCTCCGCATGACCCGGGCGATGACAGAAGGTGCATGGCTGACGGAATCGGCCACCTCGACCATACGGCCACGAAAAGAAGAAGATGCACCTCTGCCTCTGGAAGCTGCCATCGCTGAAGGAGGTGGAGTAGTGGCAGTAGAAGGAACTGTGATTCTGCTGAGTCGTCGATACACTTCCTCCACTGGAGGAATAGTAGCATCCGTCAGGATCTGCGAGCGAGCTGCATCATACTCCGGGTCAAGTGCCGCTAATAAGACCTCCACCATTGTAGCATTCTGAAACGTCTCTAGCTGGTCAGGGGTCGCCGTCAGAGGAATGATACTGTAAAGCTTCTCAACATCCCTCGTAGGGATGTATACAACGAATGCAACGGCCGGCCATTCTACTTGACCGTAAATATATCATACTGAAGTTGGAGGATCTTGGTCTCGTTTCTCATCTGCGAGTACGTCGCAGCTAGGATATCCCACATGGCCTTAGCCGTAGGCTGATGGAGGACATCATTAGCAATCTCCATCGTCACAGTGCCTGAAAGCCAGACCTTGGCATACGAATCATCAACCTCCCATGAGGCATAAACCCCAGTCTTCGTTGTCGGCTCATCTTCGGTAAGAATGTGCTTCTTACCGTTGGACTTCATGAGACTCATGAATTGCATCGCCCAGAGCTCATAATTCGTCCTATCCATTTTGACTATTGGTGTTGGACCTTTGAAAGCGTCGATGGAGGGTATGTTGACTTTGTTTTCTGACATTGTTGCCGGAGATGAAGAAATAGGGTTTGTAGACCAATGAATAATTGTCTGCATAAACGTGTATGGAGTTGAGCGCATATATAGACTTATGCACTCAAATCCATGAAGAACGAGAAAGATAAGGGGACGGTGCCAAGTTAAGAGGGAAGGGGGTCGGCACCGAGAAGAGAGGGGAGGGGTGGCGGGGGCGGCGCGGCGGCTAGATGATGGGGTGGCGGGGGCAGCGCGTCGGCAGGATGATGAGGGGGTGGCGGAGGAAGGGTTGGCGGGGAAGGAGGGGCTGGGAGGGGCGACGGGGGTGGTGAGGATGGAGGGCGGTGGTGGCGGCGGGATGAGAAGGTTAGAGGGTTAGGGTTTTAGGGTGGAGGCTCTGATACCATATTGGTGGAAATGAGAATGAGAACTTCTTTATTCCAGGGAACCCTAGGCTCTCTTATATAGAGAAAGCCTATGGGTAAATTACATAAGGTGGAACAAGGAAAATAAACATAACATACAAGTACATAAATTCTAGAAATATCTCTACAAAATCAGTGCAAACAGTCGCAGCAATGAACAACACCTTATAGGGACAATCAATAGTAAGACCTCCATCCTTTGATGGTATTAAAAGAAGTCAAGATGCAAATATTCATGAAATCAATGGATTTTGAGGTATGGAACATAATAGACTCAAGATAGATATGAATGGATCTTAGTTTTTTGGATCTAAGCCTGAGATTAATCCAAGATAGATCTGAATGAAGGCAAAGAATCCATGTAGCTGATCCTGCTTAATGTGGGAAAAGGCTTCATTGGTGAACGTAATAGACTCAAAATATACTCGTCTTGAGAAGAAAGTAGACATTGTTAAGAAGAAAGCAACATTCAACTCCAAAGCAAAGAATGCTCTCTTCTTTTTTTAGGAAAATGAATGTTCTCTTCTGTGCAATTACCAAAGAAGAATTCAAATGCATATCAGTATACAATGCATCCTATAAGATATGGAACAGGTTGACGATCACATATAGAAGTACAAATAAAGTCAAAGAAACTTGTATTAGTTTTTTACAGCAACGGTATAAACTATTGAGGTTGTGAGATGGAGAGACCATTCAAGATATGTACACCATCGTTATGAACATCGTAAACAAACTACAAAACCGTTATTTGGACATCAAGGAACTAATGTAGCAAAAGAAAAATATGAACTCACTAATCTCAGAATGGAGAATTACTACAACTGTTATTAAGGAAGCCAACGACCCAGAAATACTAATGGATGATCTCGTTAGTAAGCTTGTCTAATATGAAGTTGAAAAGCAACAAGAGAGAAGAAAAAGATAAAGGCGAGAAGAAGAAAAACGATATCAAGATGCTTGCACTACAAGCAAAATCCAACTTTTTAGATGAAGATCCAGATGAAGAAGACATTGCTTTCATGGCTTTGAACATGCAAACAATCCATGAAAAATCAAAGAGACACAAAAAGAAAGTAAAGTGAAGTTGTGTGCTGCAACTACAAGAGAAGGTGTCACTTGCATAAGGAATGTTCTTTGAACAAAAAGCAACAATAGAAAGAAAAATGGATCCTGTTCGAGGAAAGTTTATTCAAAGGGAGAAAATCATCGGGAAATCACAAGAAATTTCCCAAAAGAAAGCCTATGCAGGCTGCGTGGGATAGTTCAACCTCAAGCAAAAGGGATGAAATTATAAATGAAGCACAATAACAAACAGTGATGAGGTAACATCTCATGATTTCGCTTTTAACGAACGTTTAAATGTTTTTTATTAATTTTATGGATTTTGAGGAGGATTCAAAGAAGAAACTATTTTTCTACAAACAAAAGACAGATTTAATAAAAAGAGCATGACTCTGAGATTAGGGACCTCGAGAAAAATGTAAAATCCCTAAAGAATGATATAGGAGAATCAAAGAGTAAAACCCAAAAACTAGTGAGTGACTTGGACAAGTTCACTAAAGGAAACTATACCCTGAATAAATTATTATATATACGTATCAATCAAAAACTAAGCTTGGTATAGGTTACAATCAAGAACACCTAAAGGGAAAATTGATACTGCTAAGACATCAAAATTGATACTGCTAAGACATCGCATGCCAACACTTTACACACAGGATTTTCTTTTATGAAATACTTGATATTCTTATACACAAAAAAACTAAGAAAAATAATCCAGGGTTCGTTACTAACACTAAAGAGACACAAGAGAGAGACCAAAAACCACTTTAGATTGTTTTTTCAGAATTTAGATCCTAAGGAATGGACTTATGGAATCAAAAAGGAGGGATACACATTATAGGCAAAATCAGCTCTAAATGGAGAAGCACAACACCACAAAATCCATCACATGACCAAGTACACTTTCCAAGGACCGCAAACATGGAGGCCAATAGATGGTGGACAATGAATGTTCAAAACATATAACTGGAGATTCTGGCCATATCATCAAGCTAGAATGCCAAAAAGGTGGATCATTTACATTTGACAACAACCTAATGCAGCACGAAATTAATAAATAGGGCTGATTTCTATCCGTTAATTTTATTTACGTTTATTCGAGTCGTCGCAATGTTTATTTAACTAAAGAGATCACGTGTGATCTCGAAATTAGTTAGTTAGTTTTAATTTTGAATTTCGAATTTTGAATTAGAGACAAATTAGGATAAGGTAGATTTGAATTTTGATTCAAGTCAATTAAAGTCTATTAAGATCGAGTCAGATTTTATTTTTGATTCACTTTCTATTTTTGTAATTCCACCTCTACTATATAAAGAGGTTGGTAGTCTATTGTAAAAAAACAGTCCTGTTGATATGAAAAATCGAGTTTATCTCATTATCACTCTTTATCTCTCTTTCATTATTTCTCTCCCTCAACATGGTCTTCACGATTCATCTCCAAAACCCCGCGTAACCGACGCGTTTTCTCCTTCTTCCTCCCCTCTCTAAATTTCTTCCAGCAAAATTTATTTTCTCCGTTACGAAATTTCTTTTTTTGCATCACAACCACAATGGAACATCTTGAGATGATCATGGTAAGGCAAAAGGCTGTCGACTAATAGCATTATTGAATCTGATTCACCTTGTGGCATCAAAAGACAGCAGTCAGTGCCTCGTTGTGTAACCCTTGTGATCCAACTGCCTTTCTTGCAGGTTGATTACACGAAAGCCTACAATTTCCTGGTTAATTCATCGGAATAGCCTTCTTATTTAGATTGATGTAAAAAGATAGCCTCCCTAGATGTGGATTTCCCAAACAAGTGTTGCTGTACTGAAACACCATTCTCAATTTTGATAAATGGTAAAATTGCCAATGTGAAGATAAACAATAAAGAGATGGGGAAAACACATCGAACCACAACCATTGAGAAGGAAATTAGGATGAGAGACATGATCAGGATACTACCAGGAAAGGACTATAGATAAGGCGTACTCGTATATTAAGTGATAGGAATATCCAACTTCGTTTTTTAGTCTTCTCGATACATAAATAGCACTATTTAAGGCTTTATTTGAAGAAGATAGTCAGAAAAAATAACCACCACTTAAACTAAGTTCAACGAATCAACCAACTCTAAATCGAACTTACACTGTTAAATGGAGCAGACCAATACAGATTGACCAGAGTGACTGTAGATAAAAGTAACAAACAGACGGATAACTTGAATAGTATTTATATTTTTCCCAATCGAAGTTTGGTGCAGCCTGCATCAGAAACTTATGATTCCAATAGGTCAGCACAAGCAAAAATTGCCAAAGTTAAGAACATAAGATCAGTTTCGATTCCAAATTATGGACTTTGTAAGACAAGATAATATTTTTCCAGTCTTGATGGTTAAAAAATAAAGGCCAGCGATTTCTCCTTATCATCGTAATTCACCTAGAATGAAGTTCAGGTAACTGTGGGTTTAGTTCACTGTCTTCTCATATCAACAGATTGTTGTCGTTTCTTGGAAAGCCAGATTAGTAACAAGCATTCGTATTACTTCTCTTTTCCCAGGGAATTTTAAGCTCTTTCAATACTCCGCTTCTATAATCCTTCTCGAAATGTTTCTCGGTGGAAATGTACCTATTGGAGTGCATGAGGGCAAGCTTCAAAGGGCCGGACTGGAGCTCCGCCCACCGCAAGGTGCAGACGTTGACGGTGAAATCGAGGCCCTCCGAGTAGAATCGTGCGGCCCTGGGGACGTCCCTGTGCAGCTGCAGGATCCACCTCAAGGACGCCATGCCCTCAAACACCCGTTCCGTGCTCGACCCCCACTTGGACTTGACGGGTTTTAGATGGGATAAAAGTTAAACACCCAAAAAAACAACCCAAACACTTTACTAATGGAAATGTAACCTGATATGCCCTATGGCAAACATTTTTTATATTTGGCATAAGAATCAGACAAGAATTTTTGTTTCAGTTCTATTTTTTTTCTGTACAGAGATAAGAATACCATTACTTTTTTTATGCAGATACATATATTTGTATGGGTTTTTGTAAGTTATGCTCCTTTGAGTAATTGCAATTGCAATTTTTAGTTATGCCCCTTCTTGGTTGGGAATATCAGTTGTCATTTACTTTTTGCTTTTCTGTCACTTGTACCGCTTTGTTACTTTAGATGTCGATGAGTTGAACTTAACCATGATTTTTTCAAACCATTGTGCGGCTAAGAGGGGCATAACTGTCCAAACTTCTTCATCTTCTTCTTCCTCCATTTGTTCATTTTCTTCCTGCTCTTCTTCTTCTCTTCATTTTCTTCCTCTTGTTGCTCTCTTCGTGTGTCCCCCATGTTTTCCCCATCTCCTTCTAGTGTCGAATCCACCAGTCTTCTCTATCTCTCTTCATCTTCCTCTCTCTCTCTCTCTATGAGACCTCATCGACCTTTGTCACCCCGCATCTCCAAACCCCCGCACTGCTCCTTTTATCTTGTACAACCTCCCACTTCTAACTCCTTCTCCCGCTCGTTCTGGAGTTCCACACATCACTTACCTCTCCATTCCCAATTTTCTAAGCAATTCACACAATAAACTCCCTTGGCCAAGGCGCTTGAGCTTCGAGCACGGCCTCTTTCTCTGCAGGTTCTGGACATCACCGCGAACTCGTTGAAGCCGGGAAAATGAGTATGGGAGTAATGCCATTCAAAGGAACTTGACCACCACTGAGTGGATCTATCGCAGAAGTAATCCATGTAGGCTCTATCCAAGCCTTCATCCAAGCTTTAGGCGCCATCGTCGAACCTCATCCGAGCCTCGAAGAAGCCATCCTAAAGCGGGGCTCCATTGTGTTGTAGCTGCCTCATCGATCCGATCGAAGCCATAGGAGACCATAACCGGTCTTTCACTAGTATACACAAAGAAGAACGAAATGAGGATGGTCTTCCCATCTGGATCATTGAGGAGTGACGGCATTTGCTCGTTGGACCTGAGACAGCACCATCCGCGAGAAGGAGGATGTCAGGGAGGAGCAGGGGCAAAGGGGGAAGAGTGGGGGCGGAGCTGTGGGCGGGGGGAGGAGCTCATGTCCGGGGGGGATGCGGGGGTGGAGGGAGAAGCTAGGGGAGAGCTGGGGCAAGTGGAGGATCTTAAGGCGGAGGCGAAGGAGGATGTAGAGGAGGAGAGGGGGCGGATGGGAGGAGATGGGGGCGGGGGGAGGAGGCGGCGGAGGAAGAGCAAGAGGTTGGAGAGGAGGAAGAGAAGGGGATGAAGAGGAAGAGGACAGCGGATGATGAAGAGGATGCGAAATGACATTTCCATCCTTTTTATTTAATTCTCGTTATTTCCCCAAAGTCAACGTCCGTTTGCATTAGGGATGGACGACAACTAACTCAAGGGGCATAAGTGATAGCACGGTAAGAAGTCAGGGGTGCAACTGATATTCCGAAAAAGGGAGGGGCATAACTGGAATTGCATTATCTCATAGAGGCACAACTGATAAAAATCCTAGTTGTATTATTGAGTCACTAAGTATGTGTTTATATAAGGGTAAATTACAATTTGGGTCCTCATCTATGGGTCTGATCCCAGAATGGGTCCCGATCTTTAAATTGTAACGATTCGGGTCCCAAGATCATTTAGGAAATGGAAATTTTGGGGTTCATGACGAATATGCCATTGTTGGGAAGGGAATGGGGGTTGGGTTCCAAATTTTAAAGAAGGGCATACTCGTCATTAGCATCAAAAAGTTCCTTACATTAATGACCCTGGGACCCGAATCATTACAATTTAAAGATCGGGACCCATTCTGAGATCGGATCCATAGATGGGGACCCAAATTGTAATTTACCCTTTATATAAAGAGGAAAATGGGGCTGCCCCAAGGGGGAGCTAACTTAGCTCCCCCCGCACTATTTTCTTTAATTTTTTTAAATTTTTTTGAAAAATTTTTCCGTGAATATTCATTACTATATCCCTATATGATGTCATAAAAATTTCGTGTGAAACAGAGACTCCTACGACCTGCATCCAGACAGACATTTTTTTAATGGTCTCAGGATTTTTTAAATCGACCCCGTCTGGATGGAGGTCGTAGGAGTCTCTGTTTTGCATGAAATTTGAATGACATGATATAGGGATATAATAATGAATTTACATAATTTTTATTTTCAAAAATAATAAGAAAACACGTGGAAAATGAGGGCGGGGGGGCTAAGTTAGCTCCCCTAGGGGGCATACACATTTTACCCTTATATAAATAGTATTTTCCAATGAACTTTGAGCCCATTATGATTGTAATGAGCACACTTATTTATACTAATGTTTTATATCATTTTGAATACATTGATTTTTTATTTGCAAATGTATACGTATTCTTGCTATTAGTAATCAGTTTCACAAAAAAGAAATCCTTGAATTAATACAAAGTGAATGCATCTTTATTTCTTTTACATGCGTCTTTTTTATTCTTACCGGTGACCGTTTCGTATTAAATTGAGGTATGTTTTCTGTAAAAATGATTAGCATTAGTGAGAATATGATATAAAAATTGTAAACTAATATGTATTATACACAAAATATTAGAAAATATCAGTAAGAATGAGTGTTCGTTACAATTCTAGTGGGCTCAATGCACGTTCGAAAAAATACTTGTTATTGTATCCATGCTAATATGGACTTCATAATGGGTCTTTATGTAATTTTTCAAACAAAATCAGAAACATCGTGCTAGTGGATTTGTACTACAACTCATCTCTAATGTAGCCTTTGTGTTGTTAGCTTGGAATACAAAAGGACAAGAGCTCTTCTTTTTTTGGAACGACCCCCCAACTACGTTCAAACTCCTTGTTTTCTGTATAGGATAATATCGAAAGCATCAACCAACGCGAGCTCTTAAACCTTGATCTTCAACTATACTAGTAAATGGACCTGTGCTTCAATGCGAGATGAATTTAGAAATAAGTAATATTTTGTAAGTATCATATAATATGAAAACTTATGCACGAATATATGAATATATTTTTATATTATTTCCATGTAATTTGGAGTAAAATTTTAAATTTTACATTAGGACTTGAGAGTCTTCGAACTATTAGTTTGGTCCTAATCTCAAAACTCTTTTCTGTCTGATACAAACTTACGATTAACATTCTCATAAAAGTTTATTTTTGCTGCTTGATTTAACAAATATTTCTAATGTTGTCTTCCAAATATGTAAAATAAAAATATTGTTAATATTATGCATAGTTGTGTTTGGTTAAATATTCTTTATAGTGAATTTTCGGTCCTTGAGACTTGATGCAGATATCATATCAATGTCGAGATCCCTTTATTGGAGTTAACATACATGATTTATGCACCCGAGAAGTGCCTAAAGGTGAGATGCACATGCACACTTACTAGGTCAAGCAAGAAAAAGAACACGAGAACAGTGAAGCGTGTGTTATCCCAAGCCACTACTTGTGCAACAAAAAACAAGATCCCAACGAAGAAAAGAGATTTTGACATACACTTTGTCACTAGTCAAATAGTTGGCATTGCCTTTTCATGTACTATACTCGACAATGGTTCCTCCATCAACATGCTTCCACAATCCTTACTATATTAAATCAATCTACGGCCTCTTAGATGATCACGAGCACTTCTACAACTTGCACATTAGTCGATTAAGAAGCTGAAGAGAATGTTGAGGAACGTTATCCTTGTCATCAAGGGAAAGCAATACAAAGTGGAATGCACAATCTTATATATGGAGTGCTCACGTAGATGGCAAGATTCCCATATCATTATTGAGTATCCATTTACGAGGACAACAAGGTAGTGCTTAATTATACCATGGGAAAGATACGTTTTCATGTCCATTATGAGAGTGTAGAGATGGGGATGCAATAATCGAGGTGGTAGAGACCCGACTTGGAGAGCATCACCGAGTATGTTGTAAATATATCTATACCCAACTCTGTATAGGGAAAGCAAGCTAGAGATTTATACAAATAACTGTATCATATGGAAATAACATGGCTTAAATCGAATCCAGTGATATATTATATCCCAACAAGGATGACTTGGAGTAGATACTATGTACCAGGCATGCAAACTGTAAGTTTGTCAGAAAAGCATTCGTATGGCAGGGCAAACTTAGGCGGTACACTGTTGCCGAATATGTTGAACTTGCATAATAATAATTTTTGCAACGCATGGCACTCGACTGCCACTCGATGTGTTGAGTGACTGAAGATGTTGCCATGTCATTTGGAGGCACGGGTGGTGTAATAGTGAATGGTCTCCATGACACATATTTAAAGCTGTTAGTATATATGATTAAAGGTTAGCATGTAGTTTAAGCTACCGAGTTCTCGAGGACAGAGTTCTTCCTTGTTTGTCAGGATGAGGGTTTAGAAATGTCAATAATGGAATAAAAGAAGAGAGTCAGTGTAGTATTGGAGTGTTGGTTGAGGCGACGTGCAGTGACATAAGTTCATTGTATTAACGCCACCTCCAATCCTGAAGTATCCACAACTTCGAAGTCCATGAGAGTTGAGGTAAATCTCCTGGACTAATCCCTAATTGGAATAGAAGGAGCAGGACTTCATCAAATGAGAATAAATGAATTTTTCTGTTATATAAGTTTTGCGAAACTACATTGCTTGTTTACTTTTATCTTCTCTATTGCTTATCATTGGCTACTCATTATCCTATGATTTATGGAAACCTAACATGCATCAGTGCCTAACTTTAAGCAGCCACCCATTCACCCAACCAATAGTAATCGTTTACATTCTAAGATAGTTAGCAACTCTTTTGTGTCATTTTCTTTCATCTTGATGTACATGTAAAATAATATAGTGAGACAATTTGCAGTGTAACCTTTTTTTGCAAATAGAAACTATGGGATGCTTTCTATATATAAATTTTATTACAACATGTTTCTGAATGTTAGATCTTATTATTGGATAAAATTATCGCTGAGCAACCAAATCAAGTAAACGGAAGGATCCAATGACCTGGAATCGGGGCCGTGAAACCTATAGAATTAATTTCATCAATGCTTGTATGATTTACCGAGGATTTAAAACTAGCAATATTTTTCAAAATTTAAGATGTCACTCCAGATAGACCTTCACATTCTCCACATGTCATGGTTTATTGAGATTTATTACCATCCTGAATAAATTCCAATGGTTGATTGCAAAAGATTTTTTTATTAATTCACGATAACTTGAAAAGATTTCAAAAAATAGTTTTCGTCAGATGCAATTTTATATCACCGTTCAGCTCGCATTCTTACTTTCAAAAATATTGCATATGCAGCTCAAAAAGTTTTAAAACTCAAAACTAGAAAAAATACACACAAAACCATTTCCACGGGAAAAATGAAAAATAGTATTTGGAATCCTCGTTAAATACATCTATATTAAAAATGAAAATTGGTATTTCAAAACCCATTTGACATAAATTTCTTAGTCTGCAAATTAAACATTGATTCCCATTTAAATAGTATTTTAAAGTTTTATATGCTCTTGTTTAATTATAATTACATCTTATATTAGAAAAACATAAAAACATTACAAAATTCTAAAATACCCTAACACATTTTTTATTCCCATTTGACTATATTTTCTCGCCTTAACTAATAACTAAACCATTCTTATATTCACTTTCTACCCATATAAGTATCACATTTTAATTTTTTAAATAAAATCAACTGAAATTTTATAAAAAAAATAAATAAACAAAATTTGAAAAAAAAATAAAAGCTGGTTAAACCATATTAAATTTCTTATTCTACATACCCTTGTATATTAAAAGTAAGAGTAACACTTATAAATAAATCCAAGAAAATGCATTGCATTTACCAGACTTAGTGTTTTTACAATGAATTAATCACAATGAACTAAAATTCGGAGAAAATCTAAAAACTTCACTGCCTCGATGCGTTCTACCTTGTACTCAACAAAGTAAAGAAATGCACCTACATAACTATTCACATAATTGTATGTCAGTATGAATTTTGATAGATTGATTTCATCGTAATCATATTATTGAATTAATTAATTATAGTTAAATTTGATTAATCACTCTAAATTTTTTTTAGTAACTTATATTAATGTGTGGTATTGTTTTATTGAATGCCCATTATAGGTGGGGGAATGAATGGTGCAACGTGCATCCCAGTAAGTAAGACGATATACAAGATAATGTGTGATGCAAGATTGTCAATGCGATAGGATGGAGTATAGCTGATCTCCAGGGGATTAGTCCGGCTCTGTGCTCCCACCACATCTATCTTGAGGAGGACGCTAGGCCATCGCGTGAGTTCCAGCGACGGCTGAACCCGAATCTTTGAGATGTGCTCATGAAAGAAATATCGAGGTGGTGGAGCGCCGATTTTATCTACCCCATCTCCGACTCCAAGTGGGTTAGTCCATTACATGTGGTACCCAAGAAGACGGGTATCACTACAGTTGTGAGTGAGTCTGGAGAGGAGATCGCTACCCGAGTACCCACTTCTTGGAGGGTATGTGTGGACTACAGACGATTGAATCGGGTCACCAAGAAGGATCATTTCCCGCTGCCATTCATTGATTAGATTATCGAGAGGCTGGCTGGGAAGAGTCACTACTGCTTTCTTGACGGGTACTCCGGTTATAATCAAGTGGCCATTGCGCCCGAAGATCAAGAGAAAATGACATTCACATGTCCGTTTGGGACTTATGCTTTCAGACAGATGCCATTTGGTCTATCTAACGTCTCGGCGACATTCCAAAGGTGCATGTTGTCCATATTCTCGAACATGGTGGGTGATTGTTTAGAGGTCTTCATGGATGACTTCTCGGTCTATGGCGATGGGTTTGATGCTTGTCTTGACTGCCTAGACCATATGCTTCAGCGCTGCATAGAGGTCAATCTTGTCTTGTCTTAGGAGAAGAGTCACTTCATGGTGACTCAAGGGACGGTCCTTGATCATATCATCTCCAACAGGGGCATGGAGGTCGATCCGGCCAAGGTGGACATCATTAGAAAACTCAATCCACCGTCCAATTTGCGTCAATTACGGTCTTTTCTGGGGCATGTCGGTTTCTACCAATGGTTCATTCAGGACTTCAGTCGTATTGCCCGACCGCTCACTGATTTGATGATGAAAGACACCGAGTTCATTGTAGATGATAAGTGTCTTGTGTCTTTTGAGACTCTCGAGAGTATGGTTGTCACGGCTCCTGTCCTTCAGCCACCCGATTGGTCTCTCCCATTCGAGATCATGATGGACGCTTCTGATTTTGCCGTTGGGGTTGTACTTGGACAGAGGAGGGATGGATTGTCGTTTTCCATTCACTACGCCGGCCGAACTTTGGATACCGCTCAATGGAACTATACTGTGACAGAGAAGGAGATGCTGGTCGTAGTCTTTACGTTGGATGAGTATAGATCATATATTCTTGGATCTAGAGTGACTATCTACACAGATCACACCGCCATCTGTTACTTAATGGCCAAGAAGGATGCCAAAGCACGCTTACCAGGTGGATCCTTCTACTCCAGGAATTTGACATTGAGATTAAGGATAAGCCTGGAGTTAAGAATGTGGTGGCGGATCATCTCTCCCGCTTAGAGAACCTTGAGGAATCTGAGCCCATCGCACCTATCACTGAGACGTTTCCAGATGAGGCGATCTTGGCTATCGCCTCGCTCCCATGGTATGCCGACATTGTGAACTATCTTGTTGCCAAGACGGTTCCACAAGGTTGGCCCAGGCAGAAACTTGAGACCTTCCTGGCGAAGGCCAAGTTTTACCATTGGGAGGATCCTGTCCTTTATCATGAAGGAGGTGATAATATCTAGAGGAGGTGCATTCCTCAAGAAGAGCAGCATAGCGTCCTCACATACTGCCACAAACTTGAGGCAGGAGGACATCATTCTGGGAGACGGACAACACAAAAGGTGCTTCAATCCGACCTTTGGTGGCCTACTCTCTTCAAGGATTCAGATGAATTCGTGAAAGCGGTATACTGATTGTCAGAATATGGGTACTTGCGGGCAAAGAGACATGATGCCCATGCAACCCATTCACTTTTGTGAGGTTTTTGATGCATGGGGGATTGATTTCATGGGCCCATTTCCTAAGAGTCATGATTCGAACACGTTTTGCTCACTGTAGATTATGTCAGCCGATGGGTTGAGGCCATCCTCGCTCGAGCCGCAGTTGCTAAGACTGTGTGTAAATTTTTGAGGAAAAATATCATTTCACGGTTTGGGGTACCTAGAGTCTTGATTTCAGACGGGGGGTTTAAAGTTTGGCATTAACCATCGTGTTGCCACGCCGTATCACCCTCAGACTAATGGTCTTGCCGAAGTATCGAACAGGGAGATCAAAACTATCTTACAGAAGGTTGTCCGCCCAGACAGAATAGATTGGTCACAGCTTTTGAACTCAGTCTTATGGGCCTATCGGACTTCATTCAAGAATCCATCAGGGACATCTCCCTTTCGTCTCGTCTATGGCAAGCTGTCCCATCTGCCAGTGGAAATCAAGCACAAGTCACTTTGGGCAGTCACTGAGTTATTGTTGGATCCCGAGAGTATATGAGAATAGAGGAGAGCAGAGTTGGCAGCCCCAGAGGAACTGAGAGACACAACCTTTTCTAGCAGCCTGCAGTACAAGGAAAAAGTGAAGACATGGCACGATTCCCATATCAGCCATAAACAGTTTGAGATAGATCAACGCGTATGGTTGTTTGATTCCAGGCTGAAATTATTCCCAGGAAAATTATAGAGCAAGTGGAAAGGTCTGTATGTGGTCAGGAAGGTACATGACAATGGCAGTATTGACATATCCGAGCCGTCATCTTCCTCCACCTTCCGTGTTAATGGTAAGCGCCTGAAGCTATATCTAGATCATGATCCGCCGACCGTTAACGTTGCCCTCATTCTTCTGCTACGAGATGTGTTCTTTGATTCATACCACTTGCATCTCATACAAGGTAATCACGTCCATCTTCCGCTGTATAGATCATTTGTCCATATCACTCTTTCATCTATTGATTTCTTTTCTTCTTTTCTTATTTTCTTCTTTTCCTTTTCTATCTTCTTTTTGTATCAAAAAGGTGTCGCCCCTTGTTGACAGTTTTCTGTACTTAGGACGTACTTTGTCCTAAGTATAGGGGGGGTGTGCACCCCGAGTTTCTTCTATTCTTCGATCCTCTCCATTGTCTCCTCTTCTTGTCTATACTCAGGGATATCTTACCCTAAGTATAGGGGGAGACAATCTGAGTACAATCTGTTCATTCCCACCCTTGACCATCCCTGCGTTGTGTACAGTTTGTTATACTTAGGATTGTTTGATCCTAAGTATAGGGGGGACGATCAACTTCTCATTCATTCACTACTTTCTTTATTTTATTCTTCAGACCTGCCTATACTTAGTACGAGTTATGTCTTCTCTTTTCTCTCCGATCTATGAGGACATAGGTCAAGCTAAGTATAGGGGGGTCGTATATACTACGTATATACTTTAGTCATAACTCGTACTTTCGATGGCTAATAAAATTCATTAAAAAAATTAATAAAAAGATGTCTTGTTCCTCAAATTCTTTTTGTATTAATAAATCAGGTGAAAATATTTTTTGCAAAGTGTTTGAAAAATAGTTTAAAAATCTTTGTGAAAATCTTTTGAAAACTATTTTGAAAATGTTTTGTTACATGTTTTCAGCCTTTGTAAAATACTTTGGTTTGTAAAATTTATTTTCTTTGTGTGAAATAAAAATATTTGAAAAATGATTTGCAAATGGTTTGAAAAATGGTTGCAAAAATATTTGGAAAAAATCTATATATACTGTTTGGAAAACCTTTGCAAAAAAATGATTTTCAAATGCGTGTACATGTTTGTAAAATATTTGTAAAAACTATTTTGGACTATAGTTTTCAAAATTGTTTGAAAAACCTGTGTCAAATAAGTTTGAGGAATACATACATCACACCAAAATCCACTATTAATATATACTTATAAAATTGACCACTTACCCTTGTAAATTCTTAAAATCTACTTCTTGTAAATATAAGAAGCATCCCCGTGTAAATATTTTAACCTTGCTTTTAGCCAAAATCTTTGTTTTTAAAAATCCCAAAAACATTTGCAAAATTAAAATCTAAAAACATCTGAAAAATCGTTTGAAAAATACAAAAAATGACGTTGGGGTTGTGCTTGGACAGAGGAGGGATGGATTGCCGTTTGCCATTCACTACGCAAGCCGAACTTTGGATACCGCTCAACGGAATTATACTGTGACAGAGAAGGAGATGTTGGCCGTAGTCTTTGCTTTGAATAGTATAGATCATATATTCTCGGATCCAGAGTGACTATCTACACAGATCACACTGCCATCTGTTACTTAATGGCCAAGAAGGATGCCAAAGCACGCCTTACCAGGTGGATCCTTCTACTCCAGGAATTTGACATCGAGATTAAGAATAAGCCTAGAGTTAAGAATGTGGTGGCGGATCATCTCTCCCGCTTATAGAACTTTGAGGAATCTGAGCCCAACGCACCTATCACTGAGACGTTTCCAGATGAGGCGATCTTGGCTATCGCCTCGCTCCAATGGTATGCCGACATTGTGAACTATCTTGTTGCCAAGACGGTTCCACAAGGTTGGCCCAGGCAAAAACTTGAGACCTTCCTGGCGAAGGCCAAGTTTTACCATTGGGAGGATCCCGTCCTTTATAATGAAGGAGGGGATAATATCTAGAGGAGGTGCATTCCTCAAGAAGAGCAGTATAGTGTCCTCACATACTGCCACAAGCTTGAGGCAGGAGGACATCATTCTGGGAGACGGACATCACAAAAGGTACTTCAATCCAGCCTTTGGTGGCCTACTCTCTTCAAGGATTCAGATGAATTCGTGAAGAGATGTACTGACTGTCAGAAGATAGGTACTTGCGGACAAAAAGACATGATGCCCATGCAACCCATTCACTTTTGTGAGGTTTTTGATGCATGTGGGATTGATTTCATGGGCCCATTTCCTAAGAGTCAGGGATTCGAACACATTTTGCTCGCTGTAGATTATGTCAGCCGATGGGTTGAGGCCATACCCGCTCGAGCCGCATATACTAAGATTGTGTGTAGAATTTTGAGGAAAAATATCATTTCACGGTTCGGGGTACCTATAGTCTTGATTTCAGACGGGGGTCTCATTTCATCAATGCACAAGGTTAGAGCACTTGCAGACGAGTTCGGCATTGACCATCGTGTTGCCACGACGTATCACCCTCAGACGAATGGTCTTGCCGAAGTATCGAACAGGGAGATCAAAACTATCTTACAGAAGGTTGTCCGCCCAGACCAAAAGGATTGGTCACAACTTTTGGACTCGGTCTTGTGGGCCTATCGGATTTCCTTCAAGAATCCATTAGGAACATCTCCCTTTCATCTTGTCTATGGCAAGTTGTGCCATCTGCCAGTGGAAATCAAGCACATGTCACTTTGGGCAGTCACCGAGTTATTGTTGGATCCCGAGAGTATAGGAGAACAGAGGAGAGTAGAGTTGGCAGCTCTGGAGGAACTGAGAGACACAACCTTTTCTAGCAGCCTACAGTACAAGGAAAAAGTGAAGACATGGCACGATTCCCATATCAGCCATAAACAGTTTGAGATAGATCAACGCGTATGGTTGTTTGATTCCAGGCTGAAATTATTCCCAGGAAAATTATAGAGCAAGTGGAAAGGTCCGTATGTGGTCAGGAAGGTACATGACAATGGCAGTATTGACATATCCGAGCCGTCATCTTCCTCCACCTTCCGTGTTAATGGTAAGCGCCTGAAGCTATATCTAGATCATGATCCGCCGACCGTTAACGTTGCCCCCATTCTTCTGCTATGAGATGTGTTCTTTGATTCATACCACTTGCATCTCATACATGGTGATCACGTCCATCTTCCGCTGCATAGATCATTTGTCCATATCACTCATTCATCTATTGATTTCTTTTCTTCTTTTCTTATTTTCTTCTTTTCCTTTTCTATCTTCTTTTTGTATCAAAAAGGTGTCGCCCCTTGTTGACAGTTTTCTGTACTTAGGGTGTACTTTGTCCTAAGTATAGGGGGGGTGTGCACCCCGAGTTTCTTCTATTCTTCGATCCTCTCCATTGTCTCCTCTTCTTGTCTATACTTAGGGATATCTTACCCTAAGTATAGGGGGAGACAATCTGAGTACAATCTGTTCATTCCCACCCTTGACCATCCCTGCGTTGTGTACAGTCTGTTATACTTAGGATTGTTTGATCCTAAGTATAGGGGGGACGATCAACTTCTCATTCATTCACTACTTTCTTTATTTTATTCTTTAAACTTGCATATACTTAGTACGAGTTATGTCTTCTCTTTTCTCTCCGATCTATGAGGACATAGCTCCTGCTAAGTATAGGGGGGTCGCATATACTATATATATACTTTAGCCATAACTCGTACTTTCGTATTTTCTTAATAATATGGCTAATAAAATTCATTAAAAACCCTAATAAAAAGATGTCTCGTTCCTCAAATTCTTTTTGTATTAATAAATCATGTGAAAATATTTTTTGCAAAGTGTTTGAAAAATAGTTTGAAAATCTTTGTGAAAATCTTTTGAAAACTATTTTGAAAATGTTTTGTTACATGTTTTCAGCCTTTGTAAAATACTTTGATTTGTAAAACTTATTTTCTTTGTGTGGAATAAAAATGTTTGAAAAATGATTTGCAAATAGTTTGAAAAATGGTTGCAAAAATATATGAAAAAATCTATATATACTGTTTGGAAAACCTTTGCAAAAAAAATGATTTTCAAATGCGTGTACATGTTTGCAAAATGTTCGTAAAAATTATTTTGGACTATAGTTTTCAAAATTGTTTTAAAAACCTGTGTCGAATAAGTTTGAGGAATACATACATCACACCAAAATCCACTATTAATATATACTTATAAAATTGACCACTTACCCTTGTAAATTCTTAAAATCTACTTCTTGTAAGTATAAGAAGCATCCCTGTGTAAATATTTTAACCTTGCTTTTAGCCAAAATCTTTATTTTCAAAAATCTGAAAAACATTTGCAAAATCAAAATCCAAAAACATCTGAAAAATCTTTTGAAAAATAAAAAAGCATATGCATCATCATCATCTTTTCAAAAATCCATAAAAAGTTCAAAATCTTGAAAATTACATCACAAAAATATTTTCTGCATCGCATTGCATAGCATGAGCATTTTTCGGATTGAGTTTGATAGTTGAACAAGTCTAAGTAAAATCTGGAGATTGGAGCTTGATTGGACCTTAAATTCTACCTAATAACAGGAACCTTATAGGAACTGGGTTTGAGGTACTTGAGGTCTAGTTGATTTAATTCCTTGAGGATCACGAGACTTAGTTCAGTGGATTCTTGACTGCCTAAGTATAGTATTTCGGAGCACACGCACGACTTATATTGATAATGACCTAACTTGGACACCTGCACCTTTCACATGGCTCAACTCAGTTGGAGTGGTGAGGGGATTGGATTTGCCGGTATGAGACACACACAAGTGGAATCACCTGTCCTCCTCTAGGGAGGGAAGTGCACCCCAACCCGTCCAATGATGAGGAAGTCTAAAGACAGGAGAGTGTGGGTTGCGATAAAGCTTCAAAAGAGGGACAGTCTACTGGCTCAAGAGGAAAAACATCTTATGTAAATGTTGCTGTGAATAATATTTCAAAAAAAATGTTCAGGCTTGTACAAAAATAAATACCTGCAAAGTATGTACATATTGTAAAGTCAATAAGCAAGCTTGAGTTCCAAAGTCAAATATGTGAGCCTGCAGCTGGATGACTTGACTAAACTGGTCTTGCATCCTAGGATAGGTAGCTACACTGGCTACCGTCCATTCTTCTCTTCGCCCCCTCCTCTTGAGCTGGTTGCCACTTGAACTTGGAAGGGAATATCCCGCTCCTCGAGGATGGAGTTGTTGGATTGGGGAATCATTGGGTTGTCATACTGGAGAAGTCAGTCACTTTGTCATTCTAGTTGGGGAGAGCCACTATCACTTACACTGTACGAGTCAGATTCATAGTCGTAAGGTTTTGCGTATGAATTGAGATATTTCTGACCTGGCTATTGAGGAGAGTTGAACAGAGTTTTGGGATCCTCAGAGGCTGTTAGATTTTAAATCTGGTTCTCATTAAGGTTCCGCCCGTACTAAAATTCCAAAGGTCGACTTAAGCTCTAAACTTTGATTTTGTGAAGACAATGTTTGATAATTAAATTTAATCCACATTTCTTCATTTTCTTTTCTTTGTTTTCTTTTATGCACTTATTGCATAAGTATTTGCTAGGACTAACAAAGGTAAAGTATAG
This sequence comes from Ottelia alismoides, assembly GCA_037367405.1. Classification (NCBI taxonomy): domain Eukaryota; kingdom Viridiplantae; phylum Streptophyta; class Magnoliopsida; order Alismatales; family Hydrocharitaceae; genus Ottelia; species Ottelia alismoides. The sequence goes on along the minus strand of JAZKJV010005306.1, from coordinate 324,841 downwards.
GGAGATGATGAATCCACATTTCATCATCTTTATTCTATCATTTTGGCCTAAAAAACCCCAGTAATGCGTGTAATAGCATTAAATCCAACCATCTTAGCATCCATGCATGTGCATGTAAATACTTTATAAAATACTGTAATTAAAGCCAGAATTATAGAATAAATAAAAGAAAAGAAAAAGAATAAAATATTGCAAATATTTTATGTCCCGGAAACCCCGAGACCTAGGCATCTTGATGAATAGGTCGACCAGGAATAAAGGTAGGGGGAGATAAGGGCCTAATACCTGTTCTTCTTTATTCATTCTTTATTCATTTTGGGACCTATTTTTGGTTCCACTTTTATACCTCAAATAAAGAAACTTTGAACATGAAAGTTGTAGATAATTAAATAAAGAAATACAAAATTGATTTCACTCAAAAATAATGTACAAATAAAAAGTTATGGTCTGAATAAAATTCCAGAATCCCAACTTCCATACCTGTATCTCACAAATGAAATCTCCAAATGCCTCAAACTCATATTTAATTGTATATAATTTAAAATAATCTATTTAATGGTGGTGGTTTCGCATTTGGCAGAGCTCCGGTTTTGAAAGTTGAGTTTTGGACCCCTATTGTATACTTGTACAGATTAAAATATTCAATTTATTATTTATTCATTATTTTGTTTTTTATATTTTTTAAATTTTGTGAATATTATCTATAATGTATATGCACATTAAAATCAGAATAAAAAACATAAAAGAAACACAAAATAAAATACTTGTAATATAATACATAGGCATACTACCTATACTTATACCTGCATAATTTATACTTATATTTTATTAAATACACAAAACAATTCAGAAAAATAAAATAAAAATATAATCAAGTGTATAAAAGTATTTTATAATTTTATAAAATAATAAACATAATTAAATAAATTAAAAAATACCAAATAAAAATAAAAATTAAAATGTATAGAAAATATACATATATAGGCTATAAAAAGCAACTTATAAAATTATACCTCATAAAAATAATTAAAAATTACCATAAAATAACTTATAAAATTACGAACATTTCTTACTTTATAATATAAAACTAGATAATTCATTTTCTATTTTTAAATGATTTTACAAAAGATTTTTCAGGGATTTTTCCTGGTTGGTCCACGTGGACCAACCAGACGCAAACCCTAGTTGACCCCGGTCAACTAGGCGTCCTTCACCCATGTGCGTCTGTCAAACCTCGTTTGACCCCATCTTCGTCGATTTGTCGAGGCTCTGTTTTGCACCATTTCATGATGAAACCTTCACGACTTTTCTCCCCTTCGATCAGGATTCACGCCCTTGCGTTTTTTGGGGAGAGAGCCATCGATTCGCTCGATACACCTTGGTCTTTGGAGCACCATAGTCATAGAGTCAAACCACATAAAACGCACCCCTGACTTCAATTCGATTTTTGAACCCCTCATTCCCATAGCTACGCTCCCCTTTCGTTGCCTAATCGATCAAGGGAGGTGACAACTCCCTTCAACGAGTCTCAGCGGGTCGAGCAAGGCTCGAGGCAGGTCCACCACCTCCCCCTTCGCCGGCGGTCGAGGTACCCCTTCCCTCCGGTTTCAACCGTCGAGGTTGCCCTATTCCCCTTATTTTCTTTCGCATTTTGTTCCCCGTACCCTTAGGATTAAAACCTCAAAGAATCGTTTGCTTCCATCGATCAAATCACCCTCCATCTCAACTTCGCCGGAGCGCCCCTCCAGCCGAGCTCTACCACTCGTCGTTTCGCCGTCATTCCACCACCGCGGGACCCATGCATTTTGCCCTGTGTCCTCTCACTTCTTTTTGCAGGTCAAAGTCCGTTGACTCGTGCTGGGTGCACTTTTGAGCCTCGCCGGAGCTCCGTGGAGCTATCCATCTCCCGCCGCCCTCCTCTGCGAGCCTCGTCCTTCATCGAGCCTTCTTGAAGCCCCCAGGAGATAACCCCGACCATCAGGAGGCTCCAGCCTTATTTTGAAGACCAGAAGTTGCCTGAGAAGGAGCTGGAGCTCGGAGAAAGTCGCCTCGCCGGCGCTCCTCCGCTGTTCTTGCTCCAATCCTCGGAGCCGTTGGATCAAGGCGGAGCCCCAGATCGCACAGCCACCGTTGGATCTGCTCGAGCCCAGGCCGCTCAATCATTCGCCGATCTTCTAATCCTGGCCGTTGCAGACGAATCGTCACCGCGCGCTCTCAGCCCGATACGTGTTAAGTGGGAGAGATCCCACCGTCCATCCGCGCAAGGCAGGGTATTTTGCATAACTCCCCCTGCCGATTTTTGTAAAGTTATTTAGTACTAAATCATTCATGGGCCGTTCATAAAATTTGTAATATTTGCAAGTAGCCCCTGGACCTTTTTGTATATTGCATTCCAGTCCTCGCTACGCCACCTCACGTGACCAGTTCACGTGAGGCACGGGGCATTTTTCAGAGGACCCCTCACAGGTTTGGGTATTTCGTTTTGGTCCAAGAACTTCCAGAACTAGTGTAATATTTTTGTGTAATTTACGTTAAGGCCCCTGTTGTTTTGAAAATTGCATACAGGTCCTTCCCAGGCGCGTATTAGTCACGCGCCTGGTTGGGTAATTTGCAGGGATACCCTTGCGGGTCTTGAAATTTGTATTTGGTCTATTAAATGCAATATTCAGTTATATAATTCTTGGAGAAATTGCAACTTGGCCTCTGGATGTTTGTCTATTTACAAGTAGGTCCCTGTTATGCCTTGTATATTTGCTTGCTTTCCCTATTTATTTGGTGCATCATTTTAACTCAAAAAATTCCCAAAAAATACCATAGGATCCTGTTGCATTGCTCATTCATGCTTTTGCATTGCATTTTTATTGCATTTTAATATTTATTAAAAATAAAAAACATGCATTTTAGTTACTGTTTGCATTAGAAAATACTAAAAAAAATATAAAATCTTTTTGAAAAATTCCAAAAAATTACCAAAGGTCTACTTTAGTGTCTTTTAATTACTATCCAAAAATCACCAAAAATCGCAAAACAAAAACCTTAAAAATTAGAAAATACCTAAAAACTTCAAAAAAATCTAAAAAATTCTAGAAAAATCCTAAAAATATAAACTCAGTTTTTATAGTTTCCCTATTTTATCACCTTTATTTTAAAATTAATTTGGGAAAATTTTGGTACTGTTTGCTATTTTCATTCCCATTTTAATTCCAGCCAGTAATTTTTATCACTATTTCTTGTATTTTGACTTCTAAAAATACCAACAATATTCTGAAAAATCCTCAAAAATCACAAAAAGAGTATAAAATTATAAAAATACCAAAAACAATTTATTTTCTGATTTTTCAGAATTTTTCCTCATTTTTTTATAAATCCCATATTTCCTCTTTTCTTATATTGTATATATATTCCAATATTGAAAAAGAAAAAAATATAAAATATAAAAAGAAAATATAAAATCAGAAAATTAAAAATCAAAATACAAAATAAAAAAATAAAAAAATAAAAAATAAAAAAATATTAAAAAATAAAAAACCCACAATAAACATTTGCATATTGTAGACACACATCACACATCACTTTTTGCACAATTGTTTGATCTACCTGCCTTGCTCCCTGTGTTCGACCTCTACATACTTACACCTATACACCTTTTTATGTAGAGTTAAAATAAATTTGACTCCACATTTATTCTTCTTTGCTTGATTTATATCTTGTGGGTTCATTGTTGACTTTAGTCGGGATTCATTGAGGGTCGCAACAGCGACTGTTGTCTCCGCCTTGTGTGAGACATATTTAGAACCCTTGAATTTCGGTTAAATAACTATGCCCACGATTCTTCACAAAAGGGTCGGTCATTGTAAATGGACTAACATTACCTCGAGTGTTGGGGTGGGAGGTGGGGAGAGCTCTTACCACCTTTATAGACAATGTTCCTAAAAAGAAGGAATATGGCTAGGTTTTTTATTATATCGCATTGAATGTGGAACTACATTTTTCCCTCTTCAACGCCACCATCCTATCACGATCGTACTATTGACAATATTTTTAAATTTGTCTACAATTGTCTCGAGGGTAAAATTTGTCATATTTTCTTAAAACTCAAGGTATATATATACCCCCTAGTTTTTTTAGGGTTTAATGGGCTATCCTTGAGAGGGGAGCCAACTGCTACCATCGCCCTTATTTTTCTTATTTATAAAGGTATTTTCTGAAAACACCTCGGTATTTAGATCACCACATGACATTCATGTTCTCGTTCAAAATTCACCTAAGTTTGAGACTAATGTCACATTTTTCAAGCCTGTCAAAATTTAATGGTCTTTAAATTGTTGAAATCAACCCAATTTAGACGGACGAGCTAGGAATGTCTATTTCACATGAAATTGGAGTAAAATCATGCTGTCATGTAGTTAACTAAACCCCCATGTATTTTCAATATTATACCTAATGAAGTAAAGGGTAGGGATACCCAAGTTGGCTTCCCCCTGGGGAAACCCCACCAGACCCTTTTTCTCATTTACCATTTCATTCATTTCTAGTGACTCGCGGAGAAGATATTTGAATTATGAGTAAGGATTGTGATTCTCCCAGTCATGAGCAATTTCTTGTAAAGAATTACTGAATCAAGCACGTGAAATCGATACATTTCAATATATTGATTTATAAGTTTGCATCGGATTGAGACTAGGTATATTGGTCGACCAAAGTTTCAAATGAGGAAATTCACTACCATCAAATATTTTGTGATGGTATTAATTTATTGACCAACACCATTATCCAAATATAGGGGATTGAGAGATGGATAGAAAGCAAGAGACGGAAAGGTAGTTACTTTTTGTTGAGCCAAAGTGCATTACTTAAGATGTGCATATTAAGTAATGCACATAAACAAAGATCTTCCATTGAGTTAATTAAGAAATGTGTTAGCAATTCATTTGAGTCACCCTAGAGTAAAGACATGTATTGCCTAAGAAGCGCATCTTTTATGACATACACGGTTTCGTGCTTAAGAAATAGCTACAAGTGTTGCTTGCAGTTTTTTTTTCAAAGAGAAAAAAAAGAACAAATAAAGAACAGATTCTCCTCTATAGAGAATCCCCATCGCACACCACGTCTTCCCATCTCCCAGACGCCGTATACTAAATACAATATCCTCCACTCTCCAACCTCCTCTTAAACCCTAGCCATCCCCTCCCGCCCCCGCCATGGACGAGGTCTGCGAGGGCAAGGACTTCTCCTTCCCTTCGCAGGAGGAACATATCCTCGAGCTATGGCGCCGGATCCGCGCCTTCGAGACCCAACTGGAGCTGACCTCCCACCTCCCCGAGTACATCTTCTACGATGGGCCCCCCTTCGCCACGGGCCTCCCCCACTACGGCCACATCCTCGCCGGCACCATCAAGGACGTCGTCACCCTTACCAGTCCATGAACGGCTTCACGTCACTCGCCGTTTCGGCTGGGACTGCCACGGCGTTCCCGTGGAGCACGAGATCGACAAGAAACTCGGTATCACCACCAGGGACCAGGTCCTCCAGATGGGCATCGACAAGTACAACGAGGAGTGCAGGAGAATCGTCACTACCTACGTTGCCGAGTGGGAGAAGGTCGTCACAAGAGTTGGCAGGTGGATAGACTTCAGGAATGACTACAAGACCATGGATCCCCAGTACATGGAGAGCCTCTGGTGGGTCTTCGCCAAGCTCTACGAGAAGGGCCTCGTCTACCGCGGCTTCAAGGTCTGGCACCTCTGGCTCAAAAAATTCGATACTTTTATTCAGGAAACTATTGAAACTTTTATCAGGGACGAGGTTTTTTTATTTTACCTACCCGAACAGGATTGTTTTTTCTTACAATATACACCGTGAAATAGTTACCTTATCACAATTTCCAAAGCAAGGTGTTTTTTTGGTGTGCCAAGCTCTTTGAGTGTCAATGGAACAAATTGGAATACATGATGAGAGGCCCAAGGGTTCCCTTATATAAGGAGGAATCATTGGGTAAATTACAGAAAGAAGAAACGGAACATAGAAAATTATATAAATAATACTAAAGATAGTTAATATCTCAACACTCCCCCTTAAGATGGAGCATAGATATCAATAAGACTTAGCTTGGAACAACATCTCTGATAAGGTCCTCTCGCTAGAGCCTTTATAAGTAAATCTGTTGTCTGGTCTCCAGAGCTGACATGCGTAGTAGTGATAATACCCTTCTGTATCATGTCACGAGTGTAGTGACAATCCACCTCTATGTGCTTCGCCATCTCATGAAAGGTTGAGTTATTTATAATGAAGAGAGCAGCTTGATTATCACATTGGAGGTGCATGAGAAGATGCACTTCTATAGTCAGGTCAGTAAGAACGGATATGGCCCACATCATCTTTGTACTAGCCTGTGCCATGGCCCTGTATTCCGATTCAACACTTGATCTAGCAACCGCGGTCTGCTTCTTACTCTTCCATGAGACAAGAGAATTCCCTATGAATACAACAAAGGCAGATGTAGACTTTCTATCCTTTGGACACCCAGCATAATCTGCATCTACGCATGCTGTAACTGAGAGAGACGTGCCTCTGCTGAAAAGAAGTTCATTACCAGGTGAAGTCTTCAAGTATCCAGAATCATATGGACTGCATCCATATTTACCCGTCTGGCTGTTCCATAAACCGACTCACTTTGCTCATGACAAATGATATGTCGGTCCTGGTAATAGTTACATATAGTAGCTTGCCAACAAGCTCTATACCTCCTCTTGTCGACCTCCTCAGTATCATCATTATAGAATTTCATGGTTCATGTTTGGGTCAAAGACGACACAACAATACATATCCTTAGTGATTTGACAAATAGAAAGTAAATTCATCTGAAAGGCAAGGCCATATAAAACATTATTCAAGTGTATGGATGGTGTCAAATGCACCTCCCCCTGTCCTGTAACGGGCAAGTGGTCGCCATTAGCAATGACAATCCATCTGCCAGGTGGTATAGCCCTGTAGGACTTCAACTATGTTATATCTCCACATAAGTAGTGAGAAGCTCCAGAATCCATAATCCATTCTGTCATGTCTGCATTCATACTGCCAGTAAAGGCACAGGTGATACCCGAGGATCTCGAAGAGGCTCTGGTTGCTGCAGTGGTATCTGTAGTGTTGGCGTCAGCAGTAGGAGTCATGATCTCTCGATTACAAGAGACAATATCATTCAAGCGAGGATCAACATGAGGAGTTGAAGCCTCTGAAAACACAATTTGTTCTGCTGCTCGACCAGAAATAGGATATCCATGCTTCTGACAACATGTTTCCTCTGCATGTCCAGGCTTGCGGCAGTAGGTGCAGGGACCACGTTGGTGTCCACCGCCTCTTCCTCGAGGTGTGCGTCATCTGGACTGGATCGCCCCACCTCGGCCACGAGAAGCGGCCATCGCTGAAGAGTGCGAAGACGTGGCCGTCGAAGGGACGATGATCCGGATGAGACAATTATAGGCCTCCTCTATAGGGGGATGGTAGCTCCCAGTACGAAGATGAGTACGTGCATCATCATACTCTTTATCAAATCCAGCCATGAAAACTCCAACCATCGTGGAGTTCCAATACGTCTTCTACTGCTCAGTAGACGTCGTGATGAGCATGCGGCTATGATGCTTTTCAAACATGCCACGCACCGAAGAGTAGTAAACATGCAAGGGGTGGCCATTCTGCTTGGTATTGTAGATACCGAACTGTAGTTGAAGGATCTTGACTTCATTCTTCGCCTGTGCATAAGTGGATGCCAAAATGTCCCACATTACCTTGGCAGTAGGCTGAGTTAGAATATCATTGGCTATTTCTGTAGTAAGAGTCCCACATAGCCAAACATGCGCGTATGCACCATCTTGCTTCCATGGCCTCAAATTTCAGCGAAATTCGGTCGAATTTCTGTCGAATATCGATATCCAGTCGAAACCGAAATTCGACCGAAATGACCGAAATGACTGAAATATCCTAGTACAAAAAATGACCGAAATGACCGAAATTTCGATCGAAATTCCACCGAAATTCCATCGAAATTCTGTTTTGGTGGATATCGAAATGGTGACCGAAACCGACATTTAAGGCCTTGCTTGCTTCCAAGAAGCATTTGCCCTAGTCTTATCTGTTGGCTCTGGATATGTCAGGATGTGCTCCTTGTTGTCGCACTACATGATGGTGAGAAACTGCATGGACCACAACTCATAGTTGGTCCCATCAATCTCAGCGATTGGAGCCGGGCCCTTGAAGGCTCCGGATGAGAAGATGTCACCCTTGTTATCTAACATGATGATAAAAAAACCATATAACGGAATTCAACTAGGGAGTATACCGATATAAAGGAGTCTACCGAATCATACGAAGGATTGGTTGTACGTGTAGACTCGTACAACCATCCTTGTTAATCTTGTCGCTCGCTAGGGCTGGAAAACGTGACTTAGAGGTCCGAAATCACGCTCTCCGGTGGAAAATCAGATCGCAGGGGCCTGGGCGTGGGTGGCCTGCACGCAGGTGGGACTGGAGTCGCGAGGGCCTGGCACGGGAGGCACACGAGGGGCTTGGGCGCGCGGGGCAAGGGCGGAAGTGCCTGGCGCGCGCTGGGGGGGGCAGGGCTGCGCGCGGAGAGGCCGGTGATGTTTATGGCGCATGGGTCACAGGGGCACGCGCGGAGGGGCCGGGGGAGGGGGCAGATGTCGAGTAGGGAAGGGTTAGGGTTAGGGATGGATACAGTATCTCCGGTATAGGAATGTCGCTCCGATACCATGTTAAGGGAACAAACTGGAATACATTATGAGAGGCCCATGGGCTCCCTTATATAGGAGAGGAATCATTGGGGAATTACAAAAAGAAGAAACGAAACATAAAACATGGAAGATCGTATCCAGATATATCGACGATATATCGGTATCGACAGGTCACCGATATATCGCCGATATGGTCGATATCGGTATCGATAGGCCATTTTATTCACAATCTCGGTTCGATATTGGCGATATGGGTCGATATATCGGCGATATATCGGTATCGACATGGTACCGATATCGATACCGATATCGATATGTCCTTCCATGACATAGAAAAATACATAAATAATACTAAAGATAGTTAATATCTCAACAACGAGGACCATAACCCCTAACTATGGCTTACCAAAAGTTTATTAGTCCCTGTTCCATCCTCGTGTTCGTGCTCACAAGCTGGGGATTACTTGGCTTGGTGTACTGTGAAGAAGATTAAGGCATGCTATTGATGCAAATCAAAACTTTCCAACGGTAAAAAAATATTTTTTGAATGTAGAAATATTTGGTGGAAGAAATCAGACGGCGGGAGAAGAAATTGCTTGCCAGTTGCGAGGGATTTGGAGAAGAACCATGGAGAACGCGCGAAGGGAGAAGAGAGCGGGGGGGGGGGGGAGATGTGAGATAAATCCCAATTCTAATTGACTCTCGAATTGGCTAATACATCGGACTATCATTTCATTTATATAAGAGGGGCGAGGTTACAAAAATAGAAATAGAATAAATTTTGAATCCTAACTTATCCAAATTGACTATAACCAACTGACTAATTATTTTGAGATCGTAACGGTCTCGTTATTTTAAATGAAAATAAAATTGCAACAGATTCAATTAATCGTAAATAAAATTACCATGACTATAACTGGAAAATAACATTCTAATTTAATAAATGACAAAGTTTGAATGGATGAAAAATCCTAATTGATCTCCAATTTGTCGTTTCACATTGCATCAACTATCTCCCGCTTCGAAAAATTCATCTCCTGATGAATTACTTATCTTAAGGTGCGGTGCCAGAGAATTCTTCTCGAATTATCTGACTAAAATGCTCTAATTTCGTAACCTCTCTTCATTAATTCAGCATTACGTTTATAGTTTTTTCAATTGGAGGACATCCCTACAACTTTTCTACCCATCACCTAAATAAAAACCCACCCATATGTATAATCTTTTAACCTTTGGGTAAAATATTTTTGATGGGCGGTATTCTTGTAATATTTCCAAATTAATTCCCAATCCTTTTCTGTTGTATTGTTGGATACGATTCTCGATTGGAATACACCCTCTTTTCTTAAGAAAACCCTTGCTAGGGTTTTCTTCATCCCCATCCAATGTTAGCGGCGACAAGGTGGGACCATGGGAGGAGGAGGCGGTGATGGACACCGCGTGCATGATGGAGGAGCTTCACGAGGACCTGGAGATGATGTCAATGGCGGTGCCAAAGGGGATTGCAAGTGTTGGGCGTTAGGCAACGATGGTGTTCGAGTTTGGGTTCAGTTGGCGGTGCGAGACCGAGAATGGAGGGGCTGGTGGTAGGCTTGGTGATCAGACTTGGAAGAGGATCATGGAAGTTCTGCATGGGCGGGGAGGGATCATGGAAGGGGCAATGGGATGTGTTTCAATGGAGGTGGCTGTGACAGTAAGGACCGGTTGATGATTGTAGCACGGAAAGGTGGATGTGTCCGGAGGTGCTGCTGCAACAGAGGGATGCTGCGAGACTACTGGCACGGCGAAAGGTCGTGGAGTGGCCGCTGGGGGCGGTATCGGTGGAGGAAGGGGCCACGGGGATGGTGGTGGGGCTACTAGGATGGTCGAATCGAAGATGTTAAAGAAGGCTTCGGAAGTAATGGATATGGGTCTGAAACTACTTGGACAACAACCTGTGGAGCCATATGAGGTGATAATAGACCTGGAGCCGAGGTCAGAAGCGGTGGCAACAACGTTGGGGAAGTGGGAGGAGGTTCGGGAACCTCTTGGACAGCAGCGTTAGCAGCGTTCTCCTCTAGTTGTCGCATAAGCGACTCAATATTCCATGGATCTCGCATTTCTCTAGCCAAAACTTGCATATCCACACAAATCTGGAACACATTTGACAATGTTTTTCTAACCTCTGCATGCCATGCTCTGTCCGAACGAGATTCATTAGATTTACTTCTGCGAGAACATCTATACAGATCGTCAGATCGTGATGATGATATGAATGTCATGCTCTGATACCAATTTATGCAAATAAAAAATTTCCAACGGTGAAAAATTATTTTGTGATGGTGGAAATATTTGGTGGAAGAAATCAGAGTGGGAAAAGAGATTGCTCGCCGGTTGCGAGGGATTTGGAGAAGAGGAACCGTGGAGAATGGGTGGAGGGAGAAGAGAGAGAGAGAGATGGATATGTGAGATAATTCTCAATTTTAATTGACTCTCGAATTGCCTAAAACATTGGACTATTAATCCCCTTTATATACGAGGGGTGTAGTTATAAAAATAGAAAAAAAAATTAAAATTTGAATTCTAACTTATTCTAATTGATTCTATCCAACTAACTAATTAATTTGAAATCACAATGGTCTCGTTATTTTAAATGAAAATAAAATTACAACGGATTCAATTAACCGTAAATAAAATTATCATGACTCTACTTGAAAAATAAAATTCTAATTTAATAAACGATAAAATTTGAACGGACGAAGAATTCTAATTGAATCCCAATTCATCGTTTCATTCAGGCACCTGGTGTGACTGGGATGCTGCATGTGATTATTACCTGAGACGAGCTTATCAGGTAGGCCCCAAAATGCTGCAGGCGATTATTTCCAGAACTTAGATATATCTTGCACACAATCCCCGAAGTAGGCAACATGGTTATTATCTGATAGGCTCACCATTTGCACTTTCTATTTCCTTCTCCCTGTTCCTCTTAGGTTGTTGGTTTGCATGTGCTTTTCATCTTGATATCAACAGTGCTTCTGAAAATGGGATCTCTCCAGAATCTTATTGAGTAATTTATTTGCTTCATTCAATGCCCACCCTATATCTGTTATGACCCTGATCAGTAATCAATCATAATTCCATTTCGAAATCTGCCTATTCTGTGAATGTTCATCCCGAGGAAAGGGAAAGGGATTAAAAAGATAAAATCATAAAAACATGATTCAATTTGTTTTTACAGTGATTTGAGAACAGAAAAACACTCTGCATGCAACTGGGTTTCCAATAGCTTGCAACCAGGGGTTACAACAATGTACTTTTTGGTACTACCATACAAATCCTTTGGGCCTTTAAAAATAAATTCCAACAACTTACTTTTGGGCACTATCATACCAATCTTTGGTCTTATAATTACAGCATACGGAAATCGGGGCAGCTGTGGTGTATTAATCATCTGTTAACAGGGGATGGGATTGCTTGCACTCCATCTATGGCACATTGAAGTTTTAGATGTAAGGTGCATGGTGGAATATCTTTCTCCACGATGTCCTTGTAGACTTCAGAGTTTGATTTCTCTTTAAAATATGCTTTTTTCAGGTACATGGACTTCACACTCTCCTAGACATTTACGGAATATCGAAGTTCATCAGCACCATCATTTAGTCATAGAATAAATGTAGGTTGGCTAAATGAAGAGGAGTCTCTACTGGTTTGTGCTATGAGAAAATTTCTTTGAAAATCAGAGGAAGCTGTGAGATTTGCTATGCTCTATGGATCTGAATGCTGGCATGTGAATCATAGTCATGTACAGAGAATGAGCAGAAATAACTGTGCTAAGGTTGACGCATGGTTATACACGATTGGATTTGGAATGATGCGATCATAAGGAAAGTTGGTGTAGCTCCGGCTGCTCTGCTAGAGGATAAGATGAGAGAAAACCGCTTAAGATGGTTTGACCATTTGCAAAGGAGGTCAACTGATGCACCAATTAGAAGTTGCGGGATTGTGATGTTGAGTTAGCTAAGAGAGGCGGATGAAGGTCCAAGAAGTGTTAGAATGTGACTATATGACGGAATCTTAGTTACATTGATTTAATCCCAAGAATATACCAAGATAAATATGAATGGAGGCAATGAATCCATGTAGACGACCCTATTTAATGTGGGAAAAGACTTTATTGTTGTTGTTGTTGTTATAAGAGGTTTTGTGCGACTCTAAGAGATGAAAGGAAGTGGGGTGCGAAGGGACAATTTAGTTGAGAAATAACATGCCCTTCAAGACTTAGGGTCGCTTTTGACCCCTTTGAAAGCATTAGATGTATCATTCAACAATAAGTGAAACCCCGTCGCAAGCTTATCGCGTGATTGTGAATAATTCCTTCAAAGATTTGAAAAAGCACATGTGATGACATGTGACGTAGCCAGGATATTTTCATTGGAAAAATAGGGGTTGGGAAGGTGAGATAGGGCAAGAAAAATAATGAGAAACTTGCTCGTCACGTCTGGTTTTGGATGAGAAGGCATGTTTGTGTGCATTATGAATGAAACATGCCAAACCATATGAAGGATAAGAAATGGGACTGAGCAAGTGACTAGAGCGTAGAGAAAATGAAAGAAAATAAAGGAAAAAGGGATGAAGCCAATGCCTAAACCACAATAATTATCAAACTCAATCTATCTCCTCTCTAGAAAACTAAGGGTGATCTTGTGTATTTTTTTTTGAAGCCAAGAAAAAGGGGGATACACTCAATGGTGTTGACCCCAATATATTAGAAGAAATAAGGACATGGATACAATCAAGAAATTAAAACTAGCCCCCCGACGTAGGAGGCAAGGAGCCTCCAGAATTGGGCGCCAAGAAACAAAAGAAGCAAGAAAATAAGCACACTAAACACGACTCCAGTTAGCCACCAAAGCCCTCGCGCGACAGAGCACGTTCTCCAGACAAAACCGCTGCGCAGAGAATATGGCCTCGTTGCGAGCAAGCCATATCGACCATGAACAAGCCACCGGTGCCAAGAATCGCCTTCTCTCCATACGCCTATTCAAGAAGAGGGAATCACAGAAGGTCTCCACATCACGAGCATGCACCCAAGCCACGAAGGGGTCATCCCACAGCCCCCGGACCAAGGGGCAGAGAAAAAGTAAATGGTTCAGGGATTCCACATTTGAATCACACAGGCCGCAGATATTGGAAACCGAAGGCAACAACCTTGAACAACGATCGCGCGTCAAAAGCCTCTTTCTGCGGACGAGCCATAGGAAGAAGATAATACGCAAGGGCAAGCTCAAGCTCCAGAAGAAACCAGAGTCTCTCACCAGGGAATCCGATCGAGCAGGCAAAGTATCAAGCAAGGATGCGTATGCCTTCCGAGTCGAGAAGTCACCATCCCTCCAAATCCAGTGATCCAAGCCCACAGAGGGAGAATCCGCTTGAGCAAGGACGCTCATCAGAGCAAGAAAATCAACGAACCTCTGATCCGAGAAGATAACCGGAAAGCGAGGAGACCAAGATGCATTCACCCAGCAGCAAGCAATGGAGACCTCCTTATTTTCCGCCAGAGCAAAGAGACGAGGGAAGCGAATAGAAATTGGCTCCCCCCAACCAGCAATCATTCCAAAAAGAGAAATCACGGCCGTCCCCCAAAACAGGTTTAAAGGACGCTCTGTTCTTCAAAAAGACCTCCTGAAGACCACGCCAGAACGGAGAGCTCCCCCACACGACTCCCGAACCGCCCTCGCCAGCCCACTCTCTCCCATGAAGCTCCCTTAAGATCCAAATAAAGAAGCTACCATCTCTTCCCCACACCCTGCTTGCCCACTTAAGGAAGAACGCATCATTGATCAACCTGAGGCGCCTAATCCCCAAACCACCTGCCAGCTTCTCCCTCACCACCTCCTCCTAAGCGACCAGGTGAATCCCACGCCCTCCAATACCCGATTTCCCCCACAAGAACCTCTTGAAGCAAGACTCAAGTCGCTTGCAAATCCCAACAGGCAGACGTCGAGTCGACAAAAAATAAATTGGAATGGCGGCAAGGATCGAGCGAAGAAGAATCAATCTACCTCCTTTAGAAAGAAGCGCTGCGCGCCAACCTGCCAATCTCGCCTCCACCTTCTCCGCCACCACACTCCAATCCTTAAGTCTAGGCCTTCGAACCACCAAGGGAAAGCCCAGGTAGTCAAGCGGAAGGCTGCCCAAAGCAGAGCCCAGAATGTTCGCAAAATCCATTGCCCTCGACTCCGATAGACCAAAAGTAATAACCTTAGATTTGTTACCATTAATGCGCAAGCCCGATAATTCGCTAAAGAGGTCTAATGTCATCGACATGGCCGCAACTTCCGTATCACCCCCTTCAATGAAGCACAAAGTGTCGTCCGCAAATTGAATTAGCGGCACGGAAATGGCCCCATTTGAAAAGCCCTTGGAGAGGCCCGCAGCAACCACTCGGTCCACCATACGAGCCAAGACATCCGACGCAAGCACGAATAGAAGGGGGGCCAGAGGGCAACCCTGGCGCAGACCCTGACGCGGTTGAAAGCGCCCCCCCTTCCAAGCCGCCATTCAGCAACAGAGAAAAAGAGGCTGTAGTCACGCATCGCCGCATCCACGAAATCCACAACTCCGGGAAACCTCGCCTCCTGAGGACCGACCAAAGAAAAGCCCAATCAACGCTATCATAAGCTTTAGCGAAATCAATTTAGAGGCATGCCTCTTGGACCAAAGGAAGTATCCTTACATGAAACATTATATGTCCTTACCATTTTAAATTTAAAAATTACAAGAAGTAAATCTATAATTCGTATTTAATAAGATATTTATTATGGAATAATAGAGGGTGCGAAAGTGAGAAGAATGAGAATCACATTGGTTGTGTGGATTTTGGTGGGGAATGCGCGAAAATATGCATGGATGAATGAGGGAACATGCTAAGCCACACAAGGGAGAAGAAACGGGACTGGGAGGGGACCAAGTACAACAACAACAACGACAAAGCCTTCCCCCACATTAAGTAGGGTCGGCTACATGGATTTCTCGCCTCCATTCTTATCTATTTTGGGTTCTTGGGTCTTAGATCCAAGTAATTAAGATCCATTCGGATAGTCTCCTTCCAAAACTTATAAGGCCTGCATCGTGCTCTCTTAGCCTGCTCAATATCCTAAATTTTGCGTCTTTTAACCGGTGCATTAACAGACCTCGTTTGCAAATGGCTAAACCACCTTATGTGGTTCCCTCTCATCTTATTCTCAATTGGTGCTATACTAACTCCTTTTGATCATATCGTTATGTATCCGATCTTTTGGTGTATGACCACGTCCACCGTAGCATTTTCATTTCTGATAGCACATGTCTATAGTTCACATGTTAGCATTCAAATCCATAGAGCATAACGGAACTCACAGTTTCTTTATAATACTTTTGATTTTCAAAGTTTTTTTCTTATACTTAGAACAAGAAAGGATCCTCCTTATTTTAGAAAACCCGCATTTATTCTATGAGTAACATCTTCATCGATTTCCCCGTCATGTTGCAAAATAGATTTCAAGTATCTAAAAGAATCTTTTTTCTGGATGTTATCTTCTCGAATCTTCACCTTGATTCTTTCACCACCGCTTCCTTCAAATATGCACTCCATATACTAGTTTTAATAAACTTGGGACGGACACCATCGGGTGTTTCCCCCTACCTTTTAGACTTCAAAAAAAAATATATATATATTAGTTTTAGCCCTACTTATACGAAATCAGGGGGCGGAAAGGTCAGATGGAGCAATGTCTTCAGGGGGGTTCCTCTTCTTTTCTATGGTCAAAAGCCGCCGGTCATATAGAGGGCTCTGCCTGCCACCACATATGTATCAAAATGCCCATCCGGAAGAATCAGAAGAAGAAGACGACATGAGGTGGCAGGTTGTTTGGTTAGGTAACATAATGGAAATGTATTGGACTACAAATCCTGGAATGACAGTTCGACCCCTGCTTGACTACCTTTTCCTTTTTCCAGTTCTACATACCTCCTTGCCGAGGCTCCGAGGCTGTCGGAAGCTGATGCACCATTTATCGTCTCTGTTGTCTTTCCACGATTCCTAGCTCTCTTTCTCGAAGGCATAGCCCCCCGTCTGATAGGCTGATCCGCCGATTATATAGTCCGCATCTGACCTCCTCTTCTTCGCCGGAACTACCTTTGATTCGCATCTGACCTCTTCTCACCTGGCATCTCCCCCCTTCTTCGACAATCGGATGAGCCCTCCTCTATGCTTGAGCTCCAAGCATGGTTCAATACTCAACTTTTCGCTCACAGCTTTTTTGAGATCGACGTTCGAATCCGTTGATCCTTGACCACTATCTTTTGCTCTCTGATCCGCTTCTGCTTAGACTCATTCCCCTCCACTTCTTTCTGAGTGGAAGTAGAGGATTTCCCGGAAGTCGGGGAGTACAGATATCAAATGCTTTCTGCAAATGCTTAACTAATCCTCCTTGGTTTCAGACACCCGAATTCTTCATTCTCAAAACCTATATAGTTTTCTTGGCCTGTTTAGGTTTAGTCTAAGGCATGTCTCCGAGCCTCAAGCTTTTCACTTACTCCATCTCTAATCTCGTTGAACAACAAAATATTATCGACAAGCAACATACACCAAAGTATCTCATCTTGAATGTCACTAATTAATTTGTCCAGAATCAACTTGTCTATTTTGAATGTGACTAGTCAACTGGTCCAAAGTGTAGGGGAAAAGAAATAAATTCAAGGAAAATACGGACAAAATTCCCCTGGCTATTGGCTAAACCATAATTTATTTGACTGTGTTTTTCCTTACAAAAGTATGGGTGGTCCTATATAGAATTAATCCCAACCAAGATAATTTATTTGACTATGTATTTTTTCCTTACAAAAGTATGTGTGGTCCTATATAGAGTTAGTTCCAACCAAAGAGGCACACCTTTTGGACCAAATGAGTCATCCTTGCGTGACAAGACATACTCCTATGTCTTATTCATAAGTACACAAAAAGAGTAAGAAATGACTAGGATAGTATTAGGCTGCTTCTCGAGCAAGGCACAACCATGCAGAGATCCCTCAATTTTTGGCAGAGCTTGGTATGACACATGAAGCACCTATCGCCGAAGTCAAATTCAAGGTACATTGTCGATCTTGATTGTGAAGCCCTAACACCCAATGGAGCAATACCTCCCCCCTCCCCTGCGATGCAGTCCAAAATCCGGGATTGGATCAAATGTGGGATTAGTAAAGTAGTTCTCAATATTGACTCTGTGCATGTTTTATTTTAATAGTTAATCTTCTAGCAATTATGGATCTCTATTTTTGCAATAAAGTTGTTTTAGTTGAATCGAGGTTCTACCAGAAGCCAATTATTCAAGGTTGCTTTGGCTTTATTATTTCCTTTTGTAAGGCCACCTATCCTGTATAAAGGGGCTAACATGCTTTTGTAAAGGATAACTTTACGACATTAAGTAAATTGGAGTTTGACTCTCATATTCTTCTCTCCTCCGTTTCTACCCTACTCGACCTCTTTTTTATCTTAACCCCACATGCTTGTCACATTTTTCTTTATTCTCTTATCTTCCTTGATTTTCGTTTATCCAACAAGATCGGAGGGCTTAAGCTGTTTTAATAAGCTTGATAAATCCTTTGTAAAGTAATGAGCATCCCATAGAGAAACACAAGATCAACCATTTTGGTGTTGTTGTCACAGTTTTCCTTCCCAGTTACTTTTTTCTGCTATTTTTTTCTTAAAACAACTCTCTTGATTTGGATCCATGCTTTATTATTTTATTTCCAATGAATTTACACCGGACACTGTCCTTTGCTTTTTTTTAAATGCTTGATTTTCATATGTGACAATTAGTGTCTACCACCCAAAAGACCAGTGTTTAAATCCCTCCTTATGAGGGTTGCGTTAGGTAGCTGATAACCGGCGTAAAAAATAGTCAGATCTTTCAATATGGATTTGACCAAGAATCAATGTAACTGATCCTACTTAAAAGTGGGAGAACGCTTCTCGTTTTTTTTTTAATTTTATTTTGGGAGCATCCTGCATGCATTTTGAGAGGGTGAGGGAATGGAAAAAATTGAACATGAGTTGTATATATTGCAGGTGACACCATATAGCACTGGGCTCAAGACACCTCTGTCCAATTTTGAAGCCGGACAAGATTACCGGGTGAATATCCTGTCTTACATTTTTTTCTTGTCTTTTTCGTTTTTTGTTTGTTAGTTAAGGGCTTGATGCGTCTCATCTTATTTAATGTGTTGGAGGATTGCAGGATGTCCCGGACCCGGCAATCCTTGTGTCTTTTCCCGTTGTCGGTGACAAGGATAATGCTGCTTTTGTTGCATGGACGACGACACCATGGACGCTTCCAAGCAACCTCGCGCTTTGCGTCAATGCCAATTTTGTGTATGTTAAGGTTAGTGCATCCGTATTTCTTGAATTTTTTACTGAATATGGTAATAGCACAAATATTACTGGGAAGGACTAAAGTTGGAAGTGTATAACCTCAAATTTTAGAGGTTAGGATTCAATCGTTCAATTTCAAGTTATGCTGAAAGCTTATATACATCTTTTCTATTTCATTACAGGTTACCTGTAAGCTCTAGAATCATGTTATGCTATTGTTTTGCTGGTTAGGAATTATATCTCCCTTGGTCTTGTTTCACCCCCTTTCCATGATCATGTTGTCAGCCCCTCTTTCAACACTATTCCGTGCTGCCATGATCGTACCTGAATGCAGAGGGAAATTATCATTCGCTTTTGCAGACAATTGCCATATGAAATGTTAGAAAAGACGACCATGGCTTCTCATCATTTTCCACCTTAAAACATGAACCAAGTATGATTATGGTGGCATGCGAGTCATCGGTTCAGGATATTGAATGCTTCTAAATAAAGGCTCCACAATTTTCGGCAGCTCACCGCCGTTTATCTCATGGCTTTTTAGGCCTAGGAATCCTGCATTGTGATACTGTCGCCTCCTTTCTTCCCCTGCCTTCTCGAGGAGTATTTCTTTACGAAATTTGCTTCTACAGTCACCATCATGATCCCTGTGTCATACGGTCATTGGAGAACATGCAATGAGTTGTTTGCAAGAGGCACGCATGAGTGAGGTAGTGCCAATTTGTGCCTGCCACATGCTGCCTCTCTCTTGGTGCATCATCCTGCAATTCCGCCCCTTCTTTTATTATATGCAAATCTTTCATCTTTTCTGCATCCATTTCCTTGTGTCTTCATAGCTATCACAAAATTGGCCGACACGGGTGGCGAGAGGAATATAGACTCAATTTGTGATCTGTATCA
Organism: Ottelia alismoides; assembly: GCA_037367405.1. NCBI lineage: Eukaryota > Viridiplantae > Streptophyta > Magnoliopsida > Alismatales > Hydrocharitaceae > Ottelia > Ottelia alismoides. The sequence goes on along the minus strand of JAZKJV010005306.1, from coordinate 304,804 downwards.
GATGGACCTTTCCTTTGAGCAACTTATCTTAAATCTTATGGCACAAAAAAGTCTTATTTGTCCCTCCTCTTTCTGACTTTCATCTTCTTAAAGAGATAAGTTATTGACGGGAGAGGATGAGAGCGTGCCACCAAACAGTGAGAGAGTGCCACCGAGAAGTGATAGGACGTCGCCGCTCTCAGCACGGGAGGCTCCAAGGCCGAGGGGTTTGGGTCCCCAAGCGGGATGACTCTCTTCGCCCTCGGCCTGATCGCGCTTCGTCTCGCGAGGTCTCTCGCCACGCGGCGACGCCCAAGGTTGTTGAAGCGGGCATGGCTTGGAAGACGGTCTCTCACTCGAAACCGGGCAAAAGGTGCTTCCGTTGCGGGGAACGTGGGCACTTGGCGTCTGCATGCTCCACTCCTCCTCGCTGCTTTCGGTGCGGGAAGCTCGGACACCGACTATCTTCGTGCTCTTCGGAAATCATGGATGCACGCCGCCATTCTTCTTCGTTCGTCGCGGGTGCCTCTCACCATGGCCGGCCGCCCTCCAGTTGTGTCGACTCCAGATCCTTTGCTCAGGTTGTGTCTGGGACTCTTGATGGGTCTAAGGGTGGGCTTGCTGTTGCTCCTGCTCCGGTCGCCATGGCCGACTCTCGACCTTCTCGTTCTCTTGCATGGCGGGACTCTCAACGTCGGCCCATGCCGACCGATGTTCCCCGTCCTTCTCCTACGGCGGGACTTGAGGCTGGTGGTCCCTCCGGACCTAGGGTTTCGTGTTTGCATCCGCAGGCTGCGCGGGAGCCTATGCTCTCGATGGCGGTTGGAGTGCTCCAACGTCATGGTATTGATCCTGAAGTGATCCGCTCCGATGTTCTTTCTATTCTGGGCGACAACTTTTTGGGTGACCTTCTCTTCTTCGACGACTTCCGATGCTGTGCTAGAGGCCTCTCCCCGGAGCAACGGGAGCTCCTCTTTCGTCATGCGGATGCCTCTTTGGTCAAATGGCGGCGGCCGCGAGTCGCGGATGGGGCGGCGGTGACATCTCGAAGATGCGTGGTGGAGGTTCGCGGAGTCCCATTCCTTTCCCGGTCGGCTCATTGCATCTCGAAGATTATTGGCAACTGGGGCCAGGTTGTCTCGGTTCTGGATGATGGACTATCGCCCGGTTCTGATTGGGCATGCATGAAGCTTTTGATCGAATGCTCCTCTACCTTTTGTCTATCCATGAGAGGCAAGGCTCTTATCGAGAAGCTCTCCATCGGCCGATGGTCGTTCAGCATGGAATTTTTCTTCCCGACGGACGACTCTCCCCGGCCGCCTCCCGCCTCCGGCATCGACTTCTCCTCCGTTGATATCCCCGGCGATTCATCTTCCATCGGCCACGTGGCGCTGTGCAATGATAGTATCCAAGAGGCACGTATTCAGGATTATCTTTTTGGTTTGTCTTCTGGACTTCTCTCTTCTTGGGAAGCGGTAAGGTCTCAGCCGCTCGTTCTTGGGAGCCGAATCGAGATCGATTCGCCTCAGATTAATTGTTCTTATAGTCCTGATCCGGTGGTCCCTTCCTATTCCATGACGGTCTCTATTCCGACTTTCGGGTCGGACCTTGGTAGCTATCAGGGCAACTCCCGGGCGTTATCTGATCCGATTATTGAAGACGACCTTCTAGTATGCCTTTCGGACTTTCCATGCCCTGAACCGATTACTGCTATTCCTTTCGGCGGGTCTTTCTCAGCAGATCTCCAGCAAGCTTCCGCGTCGACAACTCTTTTCGTCTCAATGGATTCGGTTTCCGAGGGGGCCTCTTCTTCATTCTCGGCCGGTATGCTCTCTCGCAGCGATGCTCTTCCTTATCTCACTAATCGAAGATCTTTATCTCATGGCGACGGTATGGCCTCCTCTATGTCTGCTCCTCCGGCCTCGCCTCCCGGATTCGGCTCTTCCTGGAACACGTGGAATGATTTTTGTGCATCTCCGACGAGATATGGACGTGTCTATTCTCGCCGCATGGACTTGCTTTGTCATGATAACCTTGTGCCTTCCCACGACGATATTGCTGAAGCGGCGGGGCTTCGCTGGACCGGCCAGCGACGCTCCCTGGCTTAGCGGACGGGAACTGGTTTGTTGTTTTGCTTTTTGGGCCCTTTTTGTTGTAACATTAATGAAGATACTATCATGGAATGTGCGTGGTTTGGGCGATCCGATTCGTCGCAGGGCTTTGGGTTCACGCATTCGCGATTGGGATTGCGACGTTGTTTTTCTTCAGGAAACTAAACTTGCGGGTGTCGACGACGCGATGTGGAATTCTTTTGGGGCAGGTTCTGTTGATACTTTTTGCTCCTTGGACGCGATTGGTGCATCTGGCGGCGTGATTATTGCTTGGCGCTCTTCTACTTTCTCCTTCATTTGTCAGCGTTTGGGTCGTCACTCAATCACCGCTACTCTTTGGCACGTGGACTCCAATTCTTGCCTGGCCTTTTCTTGTATTTATGCGCCATTATGCCACATTGACCGACGAATACTTTGGGAGGACTTGAATGCCGATGCTGCGACCCTGGGCAACACCCCTTGGATTGTGGGGGGAGATTTTAATGTCACCCTTCTCGCGTGCGACCGCCCACGTGGTAGGGGGGGTAGGGATCCCGGCTCTTCTGAATTTTTGGATTTCGTTCATGGGTTGGCCCTCGAAGACTTGGTTGCATGTGATATCTCCTATACTTGGCGCAACTCTTCTTCTCGTTCGCGCCTTGACAGATTTTTTGCTAATAACAGCTGGATGGAAGCATTCCCTCTATGTTCGATCTCTTCTAGGCCTCGCTCCTTTTCTGATCACTCTCCCATTATTTGGGAGGCCGAGGACTCTTCCCGGCCGCGTGGAATTTTCCGTTATGAGCGCTGCTGGCTACTGGAATCTAATTTTAAGGACATGGTCCGCAATATCTGGTCTCAGCTTTCATTTCAAGGGCATGCGGCTCAACGTTTTGATCTCAAGCTTTCATCGCTTCGTCGTGCCCTTGCAGCCTTCAAATTCTCGACCCGTCAGGCCAGGCTTCTCGCTCGGAACAGTGCGGAAGAAATCATTCTTCGGTTGGACCGCTTGGAGAACGATAGAGAGCTCTCTTCTTTGGAATTATCGGATCGATCTTCGGCAACTCGCGTTATTTTGGAGGACGACCGCAAGAGAACAATCGAATGGAGGCAACGATCTCGCATTAATTGGATTAAGAGCGGCGATGCTAACACGACCTTTTTTCACCGGATCGCCAGCGCTCGCAGGCGTGCTAATCGTATATCCTCCATGGTTATTGGGGGCGTCAATGTTCAGGGCTCTCGCGCAATCGGATCCGCATTGGTGGATCACTTCAGGAATTTCTTTGATCGCCAACCTTCCTCCTCTTGGCGATGGCATGCCGCTGGGATCCCAACCTTATCCTCCGCTGATGCAAATTTCTTATCTCGGCCCTTTACTATCGAGGAGCTTAAGAGGGCGACTTGGGACCTCAACGCCGACGCTTCCCCTGGCCCCGATGGTTTCCCTATCTCCTTTTATAGGGACTTCTGGGACGTGATCTCTAACGATGTTCTTGAAGTTGCTCTCGAATTTTGTTCCGGAAATAGGGGATTCGACAGGCTTAACCGGGCCAGCATGGTGCTTATTCCTAAGTCTCAGGGGGCTTCTCGCATTGAAGATTTTCGGCATATTGCTATTTCCAATGGCATCTATTTGATCATTGCTAAGGCGTTGGCTCTTAGGCTTGCTCCTCTCCTCACCTCTCTGATTTCACCCGCTCAGGCCGTCTTTGTCCAGGGACGTAAGATCTCCGACTGCTACACTCTCGCTTCTTCAATCATTGACGGCTGGCATAGAAATGGCTCCAAAGGGATTCTATGGAAAATCGATTTTGCTAAGGCCTACGACTCCTTGGACTGGCGTTTCCTTTGGGGGGTTCTTAAGGCTCGGGGCTTCCCTCCGCTGTGGATATCTTGGGTTAGACGATGCATCACTACCGTTTCTTTCTCGCTGTCTCTGAATGGTCGGCCGTCCGGGGGATCTTTTCAGCCTCGGCGAGGGGTCCGTCAGGGATGCCCCCTCGCCCCTCTCCTCTTCGTGCTGGCAGCTGACGTTTTACCTCGCATGATCCAAGGGGTTGCTAATGCGGGATTTACTCGCGGTTATTCTTTGGATAACCTTCATATCCCTCTTCTTCAATTCGCGGATGACACTCTTTGCTTTATTGAGGGGGATCGGACTCACGCCGTGGGGATGGCCAATACGATTCATCTATTCTGCGAAATCTCAGGGCTCCATATCAATGGTGATAAATCACGCTTGGTGCCTTTTGGGTTGTCGGATATTGAGGCCAGGGAGTGTTCCTCTATTTTGGGGGCCCCCATCGGGGCGCTCCCGCTCGAGTACCTGGGCTTGCCCCTATTTCTTGGACGACCTCGCTTGCGAGACTATCAAAGGGTGATTGATAAGGTTGATGGCAGATTGGCTGGATGGCGATCGTCAATTCTTTCCAAGGGCGGTCGTCTGGTGTTAATTAAATCGGCTATTTCGACTATTCCAACTTATTTCTTCTCGGCGCGCGGATTGCCCAAGGGAATCCGTATCCGCCTGGAGAAAGCTATGAGGCGATTCTTATGGGGTAAGAATGGTTCGGATCGGAAGGGATTGCACTTGGTTGGTTGGGACGACATCTCTCGGCCGAAAAGTCATGGGGGTCTTGGCGTTAGGCGCATGGAGGCGACTCGGGATGCGTGGCTCCTCAAGTGGGCGGTGAGGTTGTTGGGCCGGGAGGAGAGCTTTATGCTTCAATGCATTCGCGCAATTGCTGGCCTTGCCTTTGATTCCGTTTTTGGCGGACCCCCTGTGGGTCCCTCCCACTCTTTCTGGCGAGATATCCTGTTTGTCTTCAACAGTAATCGCTCTCTGCTGGCTCCGGTTCTTGGCGATGGGAGGACATTTCACTTCTGGACGGTTGATTGGTCCGGTAAGGGCATTCTGATGACCCTCTTTCCACGCCTTTTCGCGATGGCCGGGGACAAGCTCGCTACGGTGGCTTCCTGCTGGGGCAATGGCGTCTGGTGCCCTACCATCTTGGGCACCCTTTCCGACCAGCGTTTCTCTGATCTTACGGCTTTATTGACTCTTCTCGCGGACGCCTCTTCGCCTTCCTCGGGCCGTGATCATTTTGGGTGGATTGACGGGACTTTCACGTCTCGAAAGGCCTATCTCTCTGTTATCCCACCGGTTTTGAATGCGATGCTTCCCTTTCTCATCACTGCAATTTTATTTGGAATCTCAAGATCCCGGAGAGGATTGGTGTCTTCCTTTGGATTCTCAGGCGTGGAAGACTGCTTACGCGGGACCGCTGCGCCTCCCTTCTCCCGAACATCTCCTCCTCCTGCGGTATATGCGGCCTTGGCACTGAAACCTCCAACCACCTTTTCTTCTCGTGCCCATTCGTGCAGGACATCTGGGCTGACGTGGATTGGATTAACCGAACATCCATGATGGCCTTCTGGGAGAGCCTTGTTGCTGACTCTTCCCGCCCTCGATCGGTTAGAATCATCCCCATTGCGTGTATTTGGAGCATTTGGTTGGGAAGAAACAATTTGATATTTGCAGGGCAGCGTTTCTACAAGGAAAATATCTGTATCGCTGCAAACAATTTCTGTACGGACTGGCTAACCATGTAATTTTGTCTTGGGTGGCGGATGGTACCTTGTGTACCATCCACCTCGACCTTTATGTTTTTTTAATTTCCCCGCTGTAAGTATATCCTTCATCTTTCCTTAATAAATTGGGGCGAACACCTATGAGTGTATCCCCCTCTTTTGAGTGTCAAAAAAAAAGTCTTATTTTCAAATTCCAATGAGTTAATTTTGATTTGGCAACATCTTATCCAACCTAAAGGTTGTTTTTGATAATTAAATTCCTTGTATATGCTTCAAAACTCCTTTATTGTCAAGGTAGCATTTTCCATGGTAGTTTAAATAGGATATATTACTTGCAATCATGCAAGTTTCTTACTTATTGATTCACAATTTTACGTCTGAACAAGTGACACTGCAATAATTTTTGCAATCAGCATCATTAGCGTGTTTTGGTACGTTGTTGTGAGGCCCGCTCCTGCGGATCTGGGAAACCCGTTTACATATCAGCCGTAGTATCATGTTCATTAAGGACCACATTAGAGTACCGAAAATTAGGGTAATTTTTTCTTAATGACATTCACAATTTAACCAATATACCACAGAACTATAACATGTCACACTTATATTGCATAAATTCCATAGTAGTTAACATGTAACAATAGAAATTGCATTATGTACATGCATCCCAATTTTATCAGAAGAGAATAAAAGCATTATATAATACCTTGAACCAAACTATAACATACATACCTGGTATGTTTTACTGCAGAAACTGACATTCAACTCTCCTAATACAACGGTGCAGGTATTTTGCCTGCAATCCATGGAATAGGGAGAAAAAAAATCAACAAATGTTGAGTAAATCTTAATTAATTAAAAATAACAGGAAATTTAGTGGCTCCAAAAGAAAGCAAGTAAAAGGGGCTTTGACAATTAAATTTTTAGAGCTATTTGCATTGAAACATGCTTTCAAGTTGTTTGGTATGTAAAACCACATTCTACTCATCCTACATTAATTACCCATATCAATCATTTTTATACAAAGATTATAAGATCCATATTTAAACTGTCACCTTTTAATTAATTATAAATCAAGTTTAATGGATCTTGAGATGTGGATGTTGAGTCTTTGTTCTTGGTTTTTATCCAATCAATCAGATTTGGTGGACAATCTGGGATCTTGATCTGAGTGTGACCTCATATTATGATTCTAAGATGTGACTCCAGTATAAAACTGTATATGATTTCCATTCTTCCCCATCAATTTCATGTTCCAATGATTTATTCAATGGCTATCATGATTGAATTGATCATGATATCTTGAGTATTTAATGATTGACATGGTCGAGATGATTCGGGTCTCTTTTGATATTTGTGAGTCATGAGGTTAGACCATAGTAAGTGTAGATGATGAGTCTGATGTTTTGATTCTTTTCATATTGAATTTCTCAAGCTTAGTGGATAGTCTGTGGTCTTGGTCTAGATAAGACCTCACACTATGACTCTAAGGTAGTAAAGAAGACTTAGGGTTGGGGTGCCTCCGTAGGCATGCGGTGGAATAAAATGCATCCTAACTAAGTTCCCAACACGTCCACTAGCTATTTCGAACGGTTGTGGTAGTAGATCAAAATCTGATAAGGATGATTTTCATAAACTGATCTTTTCTCTTCATCAAGAATTACTGGCGGAAAAGTAACTAGCACAACTACAACCAACTTAACTGTAACCAAGCTTCCATGAAACCAACTCAACTGTAATTCATCTCAACTTTAGCCAAACTCATTTGTGACCCAATCCAATCTCAAATGTAACTTTTCCAAATTCAACTGTAACTGATTCAGATGTAGCCACAGAGGATTCAGATGTATACATGGATGATTCGGATGTAGCATCGCCAAGTCTGCTGGCGAAAAATAAACAAAACTCAAGCGGTGAGGTAGCCTACAAAAGGCTCTTCCGTCTCGCCCTCTAATTGGAAGGCGGTCCAATAGAGGGATAGGTCTACTCCAAAACTACGCCACTAAGACGGGTGAGAGAGACTTTCCGGAAAAGTCGCTCTAAAAGAAAAACCGGCCCGACCGGTACGGGCTAACGAGCTCGAAAAAAAAATCAAGGGTCCTCCAGCCTAGGTACCGTAAAGAACAAGGGTCAGCGGAACTGGTCTTTAAAAAAAACCTGTGGATCCCAGAGAGGCGTAAAAACTGCGAGCGCTCGCAAGAAAACCGAGAAAAAGACTGGGATCCTAGATCCGCGCACCAAGCGACCGCTGCCCTAACTGAGCTTCCTAATCTCCCGCCCAGCTGAGGGTCACCGCACCCTCGCACAGTCAGGTCTAAAGGTCACCATGACTGGCAATCATTATTTATCAGTCTTCATTGAATTACTATTGTTGACTTGATTCCTCCATCTTTCTCGATCTCTGTTGTGGATGATTGTACAGATTTGGGTCTTTTGTCAAGAACTCAATCAATAGTGATTTATAGTTAGTAGCATATACTTTAGGATTAATATATGAAGATGATCAATCTTTATGATCATATTTTATCATTTCTAAAATTTTGAGATCAGTAGTTATTCATTGGATCTGGATCAAAATTTGATTCGATGTAGGCATTCATAATTTAGTGAAAAAAGATTACTGATCTTAATTTCTTGTATGAAAATACGCTAATTCTCTCAATTTGTGCATCTATCAAACATATATATATCAATTAGCCACCAATGCCTTTTAAATGACAATAATTCAGATTGTATTCCAAAATGGTTAGTTAAGGGAAATGACACAGACTAAGATAAATGTGTTAGTTTCTAAGGGTATATATATATAAACTGATTTTAATGCCCGTTGAATGCATGTGCAAGTTGCAATTGGTCTTCATTAACAAGCACAACAATAATGATGACAAAGTATATTTGGCTACGAATGACCCCATATTAGATGTACGCCAAGGACTACTTTGGCTCATTATCCCATGTAGCCCACTAAGATGTTATGCAAGTTATGTGTGTTGTTTTTTTAAATAGGACTATATTAGTCATCGTTGTAAAGAATTTGGTACTTAATAGTTCGATTGGAAGAAGTCTTCTTATATGGAGATATGCATATAAAGCGAAGATTAAGAATTCTTAAAAGATTTAGGAGGCCATCTATGTCCTTAAGCAGGGTCTCAAAGCACGATTCCATAAGTTATGTCAAGAGGTAAAACCTATGCTTGACCTAGTGTTAATCGTAAGTTGAATTTTAAAAATGAATTAAAAACTTGGATGAATCCCTTAAAGGATGCTACCAAATATTGTAAGGAAATCCATCTACCCCTTTCCAATCTCCACATTATATATGCCATTTCTTATTTTATATTTCAGTACTATTTTTTATAATTTCTTTTATTGATGGACACATTTTGTAACTTACCAAATTCCCCTCCTTTATTAAAGAGTGTTTACGGTCTCATTGATTAATGAGACATAAGATTTCATGGTATCGTAGGTCCTGTGAGTAATTTCCAAACTCTAAGAGCTCTTATTACTTTCATGATCGACGTAATGGTCTTCAAAGATTGTACTCTTTCTTTTTATAGACTTAATTTTAGTGCCTTGATCCTTCACCCATCGTGGGTTTCTTCTGCATTCTACTTAGACTATGACATCTCCTGATTTCTACAAAGTGCTATCTACCAGTGTTGTTTGCTTCCATATGCTTGATAATCATGTCATGTGCTCATTTTTCATGTCATCTTCTTGGTAACCAAGTCATCTCCAGGAATAAGACTATGCCATTAGTAAGTTGGTTGATGTCCTAAAATACACTCTCTACTCTCAAGCTTCCATGATATGTATTGGAGTCAGAATTTATACTATATGTATTACAGACAGATACTCTTAATCCACTAATAAGGAGTTCAAGAAATGAGAGCAAAAATAATTATGTTGTGATGAATTGACTTATGAAAAACATTGAGCACAACTAACCCACTATGGAAATGAATGGGTCAACTTGGAGAGAAGATACTCATATTAACTTTAGAGGAGATTTGCTGTCAAGGATATTGTAGAGTCACTAATCCCAATTTTTTTGAAAGCCTCGATTGGGGAACTTATCTTGAATCTAAGCATAGCAATGGCTTGAAAATAACTATGGAGGAAAAAGAACATGGAAGGCAGCAAGAAGGGGGCTTAGATGTACCTTGGATCCTCTAAGTTTGGAGGGATTTTGTGGCTTTATCTAACATACAACAATAGATAAAATACCTGATGGATAGCAACATAAAAAAAACTGAATTAGAAACTTCAGCATCGACTTTAATGAGAACAAAGAGGAGAGAGATATGTACCTTTGAAAATCTCCACTTTGGAGATCCAAACTTGCTTGCAACATCCTTTTCTTGAAATGAGCTTCAGTTCATCCGGATGTTACAGTTGTCAAGTGATTTGTTTTATCAAAGATTTAGAAGAGAACATAGAGAGGTTGGTTATTAATATCAAGTGACTTTACCCTTGCCTACTCATCCCGCTTGGTGTGCTTCTCCACCTTACCTCCATTACATTTCTTTCCTTCTCATCTCCAATCTTTCAAAAAAAATCTTTCCAACTTAAATTTTCGAGCTACGTTAGTTATCTAGCCAAAACTTGAAATCATCCTTATAAACCCAATTGTCATCCTCATTGATTTCACGTTCTTTGTGGAATCAACCCTCTTTGTTTTGTTGAAGCCTATGTCATAACGTGCCTCCGCCATGGCCTTAAATTTCAGCGAAATTCGGTCGAATTTCTGTGGAATATCGATATCCAGTCGAAATCGAAATTCGACCGAAATGGCCGAAATGACCGAAATACGGGGGTCCAAGTACAAAAAATGACCGAAATGACCAAAATTTCGATCGAAATTCCGTTTCAGCCAGTCACCGAAATGGTGACCAAAACCTACATTTAGGGCCTTGGCCTCCGGAACTCCACCACAATGATCTCCCCTCACTAAGCCACTTGAGATCCCACTTGGCACTTCTTCAACAATGCATGATTTAAGATCAACAACCATTTATCATGAAATACTACTCTTGCCTAGGTCTGCACATCTCATCCCAGTTAACCAAGTAAGTCCCCCTCTTTCCTCTTCAATCCCTTTCCTAAGAATCTTCCTGTAACCCATCAACACGTTCATCCATGTTGTTAAGCAACATGAAGATAGACATGCTAGCAAGGTGAATGGCTAGTCTTAGATTGTAACTTTAACTTCCAGCATGTAGTCTCCCCTCTAATCTTTCAACACCGATTCCCAATCCTCCCACCTTCACCAAGGACATGTTAAGATATGTTAGTAGTTGTTGGATCGTGTCGATATCTATATCTCTCCCACAATCATTGCTTTGTCGTTATTCTTAGTGAAGACTAATTTTCGACAGCTAATCCGTAAGCTTGATGCTATATTGAAGATCTCATCCAACATCCTTACTTGACGAACATCATGTTCCACCCTTTGATAAAGTAGATCATGATGTCTGCGTACCACCACAAAGTGTCTAGTGATTGTGATCTCAATTCCCTCATTCAATGACCTTAGTAATGGCGTATAGTCAATTGCATAGGTCTCACTATAATCAACGTCAACGGTAACTAGGTATGAAAATGCTTCGAATACAGATTGATATTGCTATTTCTTTAGCAATACTCACTTCATCTATATTGAATATAAATTCAAATACACGTATAAATCATATAAGGATTTAGGAAATTATTTCCGAAATAATCGGACAGTATACCAGTTCGGATCAAATATTTGTTGAATCCGGATCATATGAAAACAAATGTAAATATGAATCGAATTAAAATCGGATATGCATACGATAGAAGAAGTATAAGTTATGAATTTGAATCAAATTATTATCAAGTACGTGGTGATCTAAAAAAATACATGTAAATACCTTGATAAACGTGCTATCCCAATTGAATTTTTATTTTTGAAGGTTAGCTCTACAGATATAGTCGTTGAGGGGTTGCAACCTACACGTGGCATGTAATGTTACAATTGCTATGAAGTCGAGGCAAAAAGGTATAGTGGTCATCGAAGGCCAAACAGATGCATGGGTTTGTATAGGGAGACAATAAGTTTAGGTTGTAGTTGTTTACTGAACATGGTAAGTTATGCTTCTTGTATTCATATATTCGAATCGAAATTTGAATCTTTTGATGTTACCATATCCGTATTCGTATTAGGAGTTTTTTTTACAATTGGTTCACTATTCAATTAAAATTTGAATACAATATCCATTTTCGACAAGTTTTTGAATATGTAAGCAGATATTCACACACACACACATATTATATCCATATCCATTTTCATCCCTAACGGGAAGGGAACACCTTTCTATCCTCCATATTTGCCATGAACACACCAATCTTTGATTTGGACTAGGAGCTTTACCACATGAATTTGTAGCCATGTACTTGGTAGTCAATCAACTCCAAGTCATTAATTATATCTGCAAAGTTGAGCATTACCTCATCCACATGAATTTTCAAGCCATTTCTATGCTTAGATTCAAGATAAGTTCCCCAATCGAGGCTTTCAAAAAAATTGGGATTAGTGACTCTACAATATCCTTGACAACAAATCTCCTCTAAAGTTAATATGAGTATCTTCTCTCCAAGTTGACCCATTCATTTCCATAGTGGGTTAGTTGTGCTCAATGTTTTTCATAAGTCAATTCATCACAACATAATTATTTTTGCTCTCATTTGTTGAACTCCTTATTAGTGGATTAAGAGTATCTCCCTATACTCAATAAAGCGTTTCGCCGCTGGGGGACTATTCTCTCTATCATTGATGATGGCCTCGCTCCGGAGGCCGATTGGAAGTGTATCTCGGTCCTCTTCGAATGCAGCACGGGCTTTCTCAACGATGCGCCTGGTCGGACTTTCTTCGGGTCTCTCAAGATTGGCCGTTGGTGGTTCAAGCCGGAGCTCTCTGTTATTCCCCCTTCTCCGTCGGTTTCTGCTTCGCCGGCGATGGCCGAGGTTCCGATTCTGTCGGCGCCGGCGGTCAACGTCGGTTTGGCTCGGGAGGACGACGCTTCGCTCCCGCCGCATCACGTGGCGTGCGACGTTTCGTATCCGAGGTGCCACGTGGGGCGTTCTGTGTTTTCTTCCGATGAGTCGCCATGCATGCATGACGTTTTGGGTTCCTTCGAGACGCCTTTTGGGGCCCCGCATCTTTCGCCCGTATCTTTTGAACTCCCTATCGTGGGAATCCCCGAGGTCGATTCGGCTTCTATTTTCCCTCGGTTCGGATCGGCTCCTGCATTTCGGGTTGCTTATTCGGATTGCTCGGCGGATCTTCACAACTTGCGGATCAGTGATATTCAGCATTTCGGATCTTGGCCGCGGCCCAGTTATCAGAGTACACGGACTCCCTTGCCCGATTCATTTGTGATTCAAATTGAGGCCCTTCGCCTGGATGCTTCCCCACCCTTGGTCTATGACTGCGGTGCTTCTCACGCGACTCCGGTGCGGTCCACCCATATCTTGCATGAGGTCTCCTCGCCTTCTTCGAGTCCTCCAAGCTTCCAACTATCAGCCGATCGAATGGGCCCTTCTTTTAGACGATTCGGGTCAACGTACAGCAGGCACGCTCGTTCAATCCTTGGGCCTCGGGTGGTTCATTCTTGCGCTTCTCTGAGGGAGGCCGTGGCTGAGGCCGCGGGTGTTCGTGGCCTTAGGGGAAGCGATGGTCACTCGGAGGCTGATGTCCCAGGGGCGAACTCCGGCGGTTGCTGATTGGTGGTTCCCTCGTTCCGCGTTTTTTGGGGGCATATTCCAGGTTTCTTTTAATGAAGGTCCTTTCATGGAATGTCCGCGGCCTCGGGGACTTGGACAAACGTCGTTCCCTAGGATTGCGACTCTCAGAATGGTGTTGTGACGTTGCTTTTATCCAAGAAACAAAAATGGCGGCCCTTGATGATTATACGTGGCGTTCATTTGGTGCTGGCCCGTTTGATGAGTTCCGTGCGGTTAATGCGGTTGGCTCCGCCGGGGGATTTCTTGTGACCTGGCGATCTCGTTTGTTCTCATTCAGCTCCATGCTTGCCGGTCGCCACATGATTTCTGTTGCGTTGGAACGGGTTGATTCCTCTGCTCTGATGGTGTTCTCATGTATTTACGCTCCAACGTGCCATATTTTACGTTGGGAATTATGGGACGACTTGCGGGAGGCGGCAAATCTATTCTCGGGATTACCTTGGATTATGGGCGGTGACTTCAACGTCACCATTCATTCTTCCGATCGGCCTCGCGACAGGGGCGACCGCGACCCTGGCTCGCAATATTTTTTGGACGTGATTGATGAAATGACTCTCTCTAATTTGGTCCCGAGCGATATTTCTTACACTTGGCGGAATAACTCTTCTCGCTCTCGGATTGACCGGTTCTTGGCTAATGGCTTGTCTATGGACTCCTTCCCCCTTTGCTCTGTTTCCTCTCGCCCCCGGTCATTCTCGGATCATTCTCCCATTATTTGGGACTCTGGTGACGACATTAACCCTCGGGGGCCCTTTCGCTGTGAAAAATGCTGGCTGTTGGAACCTAATTTTAGATCCTTAGTCCAGAATCACTGGACTCATGTCCCTGTCTTTGGCTCTGCGGCATCTAAACTTAATCAGAAGCTTTCGTCCCTTCGGAGGGTTCTCGCTGACTTTAAATTTACTACCAGACAGGCGCGGCGGGCGTCGCGTGCCCAGGCCGAGGAAATCATCATGCAATTAGATACCACGGAAAACGCGCGTGAACTCTCTTCTGACGAGCTTCGGGATCGTACTTCTGCTATCGCTCGGGTGCGGGAGGAGGATAAGAAAAGAACCTTGGAATGGCGCCAACGCTTGCGTGAAAAATGGATTAAAGATGGAGATGCGAACACGACATTCTTTCACCGGGTGGCTAGCAATCGGAGGCGTTGTAATATGATACGGTCCCTCACTATCAATGACGCGGTGTTCATCGGGGATAGGGAGATGGGGAGCGCCATCATTGATCATTTCAGACGTATCTCTTCTTCTCTTCCTCCGCGGCGGTGGCGATGGCTTGGGGTGGGTGCACCCTCTATCTCGGACACGGATTCTGAGAACCTTATCCATCCGTTCACTTTGGAGGAGATTAAAGCTGCTGTCTGGGCGTTAAACCATGACTCCTCGCCGGGGCCGTTCGGGTTCTCCGTCGCCTTCTATCGAGATTTTTGGGAGACTGTCGCGGGGGATGTCTTTGATGTCGTCTCGGATTTTTGTGCTGGTAACCTCGGCTTCGACCGCATCAACCGTTCTAATATTGTGCTCATTCCAAAAAATTGCCCGGCGCTGCGCTTGGACGATTTTCGGCCTATTTCCGTTTCCAACGGTATTTATCTTATTATGGCCAAATCCTTGGCCATTCGCCTCGCTCGGATCTTGGATGGCCTTATCTCCCCGGTCCAAGGGGCTTTCATAAAGGGAAGACATATTGCGGACTGCATCGTTGTCGCGTCTGAGATGGTGGCTGATTGGAAGAAAGATAAAAGGAAGGGGGTCCTTTGGAAAATTGATTTTGCCAAGGCCTATGATTCCATTGATTGGCGATTCCTCTGGTCGGCCTTGCGTAGACGGGGCTTCCCTAATTTATGGATTGCTTGGATGCGCAGATGCGTCTCCACGGTCTCGCTCTCTGTTTTAATTAATGGGCGGCCGGTTGGTGGCTCGTTTCAGCCTCGCAGGGGGGTGCGTCAAGGCTGTCCCCTGGCGCCCCTTCTTTTCGTTCTGGCCTCTGATGTTTTGGCGCGTATGGTGGACCGCGTCATTGATGCGGGCCTTACTAACGGGTTCCGCAAGGGGGATGTATGCGTGCCTTTGATCCAGTTCGTGGACGATACGATTTGCTTTATTGAAGGCGGCCCGGAGGAGGTGGCAGGTATGGCCAATACTCTTGCTATTTTTGGGGAGCTATCTGGGTTGTCGATTAATGCTTCCAAATCAAACGTGGTGCCTTTTGGCATGTCGCCTTCGGAGGCGGAGGAATGTGGCCGGCTGCTTGGCACTGTGCCTGGGGAGCTTCCATTTACTTATCTTGACGTTCCACTTTCGGTGGGGCAGGCCCGGTCGGCGGATTGGCGGGCTATCACAGAGCGGTTGGAGGCACGTCTTGCGGGCTGGAGGGCCGCCTTGCTTTCTCTGGGTGGTCGGCTGGTCCTCCTTAAATCCGTCTTATCTTCTATTCCGGTGTATTTCCTCTCCGTGAGGAGAATGCCAGTGGGGATCCGATTACGGCTGGAGAGATGTATGCGACGCTTCCTTGGGGGTCGTTCTGACGGGAGCGGGAGGGGGATGCATCTCGTCGCTTGGGAGGTGATATCTTTGCTTAAGCACTGCGGTGGCCTTGGCGTTCGGAGATTGGACCTGGTTAACGATGCTTTACTTCTCAAATGGGTGAGTAAAATATTGGGCAAGGATGATACTTTTTTCTGCAACGTCCTTCATGCGCTTTTGGGCAGCGACTGGTTCGGGCTGCAGCGGGGGGCTTTGCATCTTCATTCTTCCCCTTTCTGGCGCAACATCTCGTCTACTTTGCGGAGGAATATTGCGCTCTTCACCCCGGTTCTTGGGTCGGGGGTTTCCTTCAAGTTTTGGCTGGACGACTGGTTGGCGGATGGCCCTCTCCACGTGCGCTTTCCGAGATTGTTTGCGCTATCTTCGCATAGGCTCGCTTCGGTTGCGGATTGCTGGTATGACGGGTATTGGTGCCCTCGGTTCTCTGGAATTTTATCGGATCAGTGGGTGGCTGATTTTGCCTCGATGATGGAGGCTCTCAATTCTGCGGCGTCCCCTTCCGATCAGCGGGACCATTGGCGGTGGAAAGATGGGGCTTTCTGCACTCGAAAGGCATACAAGGCCTTGTTCTCTACCCCGCTTACTTCGTCCTCCACCATTGTGCGTGACTGTGCTTTCTTCTGGGGGTTGCGCTTGCCGGAGCGCATCGCCATCTTCTTATGGTTACTCCGTCAGCGACGCTTGATGACCCGGGATCGGTGTGCCAACTTTTTTCCCCAGACTAACGCCACTTGCCATCTCTGCCGTGTTGATGACGAAACTCCCGATCATCTTTTCTTTCGGTGTACCTTGGTTGCGGGAGTCTGGGACGAAGTGGTTTGGGCTCGTGCGGACAACATTGAAGATTTCTACGAGATACTTTGGTCGAACAGGTCGAGGGCTCGAGACGACTTTTTGGGCCCTATCGCGCGGCTGCGGTCCATTTGGCAGGCAAAGAATGACACTATTTTCGCGGGCATGCGATTCTATAGGGAGAACATTAGCATTTTGGCGAATAGATTTATATCAGATTGGTGTCTGTAATTCTGTGACGGCATTTGTTTGCCAGGTGATTCGTCTGTAGTTCTTTTCCCCTTCTGCGCCCTCCTATCCCATCTCCTCCCTGTATGTATTTCTCGTTCTTTTCGTTTTAGTTAATATATTATTGGGGCGAGCACCAACGAGTGCGTCCCCCTTTTTTGTGCCTTAAAAAAACCTTATGCAAATATGCCATTCATGTCCAAAGTTACATTTACACCAAATGGAGATGGGGAACCACCTTCCTCCCCTAGCACCTTCTTCAAAACTTCTTAGAACCCCATACACCTTCTATTACTATTTGGATATTACAAACACAACGCTCAAAGCCTAAGTCAAATTTCTACCTTCTACCCTTTTTTAGGAATCCTCGCATGCCAACTCCACCAACTTACCTCTCAATCTAGGTATCACATGTCTTTAGGCAAGTCTCTCATATGAGGATTGTATTTGGCACCCACTCCACTAACTACCACCCCAAAGGCACCCTTCCTTTCGTTCTCAAAGCCCGCACATTCCACTGCCTCCACAATTAACATATCTCTCGGGTAAATTTCTTGCTTCTCCGCCCTCTCTCCATCTACCGTTCAGGAGGCATGTACCCCTTTCAAACCATGGATACCCTTGCATGAGCCCTATACATTACATTTCTAAACATAGGAGTCCTCTCCTCTGCCACTAACAACACTCCATTGTACCAAGGAACAATCATCACTGCATTTTCACCTTGAACTAGAGAGGAAGACCATAACGACACCCAATCATTGTCCATTTTGGGATCAAGACAGACAAACTTATATAATATTAACTAGGGAAAATAGGAACAACACCTGCTCAAAATGTTGCTGGTAAAGAGGGAGAGCAAAAGACGTTAATTGCGGGATAGAGCGCTATTCCATAATGTCAGACCCTATGCGTTTTTTATTGTGGAAATGTAATTTTTCATTCTAGGTCTCTCCTCGAGTCATGGTCACTGTAAGTCCCTCTATAACCTCCTCTCTTTCTAGTAATATATTTGGGGCGAACACCATAGCGTGTTTCCCCCTTTTGGTTTAAAAAAAATGTCAGACCCTAAGCTAGAAACCTCGTACATAAGCCAGGACCTCAAATATAGAGCTCAATAAGTTTTTTCCATTGCTTCTCTCTCGCCACCACTACTTTCCCTAGGTACACCCTTCCCCACCCACACCTACTTTCCCTTCCTCACCCATGGTACTAAATACCATGATATATCGATGTTTTATCGGCATCAAAGAGGAGGGAGTTTTGATGTTATTATATATTGGTTTACATGATATCCATTAGTATCTCGTGAGATATCGACGAGATATATGTATTTCGTCTTGTATAGGTTTAAATTTGAAGTTTTCAGTACAAACTTTCCTTGATATTGTTCGATATTGACCGATACCATCGATATTGGCCAATATTGCTTGATACCAACGAGACACCCTTTTTGAACATGTGGCACCATTTAGTAATGGGTTGGTCAAGAAAAGTCTGCGTACATATATTATACATATTACTATATTAATGTTTAATAGTTGATACTTAGTAAGTGTTAGTAATATAGTGACATATAGTCACATGTCCTTGACATACTCCAAACGATAATGATTTTTCTTTAGTTGAATTAAAAAGTTTTGTTCTTAATCTATTTTAATTCATATTCATTCAAATAATATGATTATTATGATTGGTGTTCTTTAAAACTATATGTTATTATGCCTATAGATAATATGCAATGTAATATAAACCTAATGTGCTAATTACACCTCCTTTTGGTATCTAAATTATTATTATTATTCGAATTTCATCATTTCCTTTCCCGTACCTATAATCAATCTGGATTCAATAGTCAACAATCAACAATCATCATTGATAACAATGATATGTTCGATACATTGTCTATCGATGTGCTAAATACCCCTTATTCTTGCATATGAGTACATATTTGTATGCTATTTATTATTTTTGGAACTAGGATGATCTTAGTTTGTGAAAAAGCACTTCTTAGAGCTATTTCGTGATTTCCACCAATATCGTCATTATATTTCTGATATATCCTTTTTCTCATGATATCGATATTTGGAACCTTGCCCCATCCTTACGAACTGTTCATGACTCACCCCTCCAACACTCCTCTTCCATCGAGGTTGCCTCCCTCTTGTATCCCTCATGGGTCACCTTAATGGTTGGAGGTTGTCTTGTTTTTTTTTTCCCCTTTTCCAGACAATCGACCACTTGCACCTACAAAAGGTTCTCCACACGAGCTCCTTCTTCGATGGTTACCTTTTTCTTGGTAGTAATGTTTAATGCTACTCTTGACACTTGGATAAGAGAAAACACTAGCTCAAGACTTGCGATGTAACCATGACCTTGGTTTGGGTCACACACTATTTTAGATCCTACATCCGTTAACAGAGTCGATTACTTGCCTGCTTCGCATCAAAAAGGCTGCTTGGATTCAGGTCACTCCATGCGGGGTGTGATCCTGCTCTTCTTATATGCAGTCTCGGCTCACCACTTCGGTCATTGCTTCAATAAAAGTTGGGATTCAAGCATTTACTCGTGGTCGTGGGCTCGATCATTGCTTCAACTAGCGAACTTGAGTCACGTTCCTGTCTTGTAATTATAGGGATTTTCGGATGCATGCCACTCGATAACCCTGACTGCCTCATCTCAAGCGATTACACTTGGGCTCGATCACTGCTTCAATTAGTGAACTTGAGCCAAGTTCCCGTCCTGTAATTGTAGGGATTTTCAGATTCAATCCACATGATAACCCCGACCGCCTTCATCTCTAATAGAGATTTTTGGGTCTAGGTTAAAGATGGTTCAAAGCAGCTCTAATTTACCCACTCATAATTTCGTCAGGCCTCCAAATAGATAGGGGCTCAGGGAAAACCTAGTAGTCGCTAGTCATTGCTCGTTGGCCTACCTTAGACTTGCCCATAGTCTGATACTGGGTTCGCAGTGGCTTCCCAAAATGATCTCAAAGCCAAACTATTGACATCTACCTGCTCTCTAACTCATTCTTCTTTTCTTTTTTGAGACTTGCTTTCTTTCGAATCATAGTTGACGAGGGCTCTTCCAGTTTTCCCGTAGAGCAGGTCGAGCTACAAGGATCCGGGAATACTGTTTAGTGGAGAAGTAGTGGTGTGGATGGATAACCAAGAAAGGAAAAGTCATAACAGGCAAGCACGAGACCTCCCTTATAGCCTAAGGCATGGTCTCAGACTCCAGTTGACCCCCTATCGGCATAGCAAGAGTGTCAGTTGTCGTAAACACTTTTAGGGAAAGATCCACCTCTAAAAACCTCTTTCTCTGTCCTTCTATTACAGATTTTGCACCCAAAATTGTTGCCCTTAACAACGGCACCAACCTTCTCGAGCTGACTGTACCACCTTGGGAGTCGAGCCTATGGCCTTGACTCCCTCATTGACTTTGTCACATGTCCTCTTACAATGGGGTTACGATGTCGATCACCCTGAGATGATACTACAACTGTTTATCTTATAATCACATCCCTTACCTCAACCCTTCGTCACATATTCAACTTAATTGCACCAACTTTGGCACCATAGAGGCCTACCCAAGTTGAAGCCATAGAAGGCCATATCGATATCGATATCGTGTCGGTCCGTCCGGAAAAAGATATATCGGGAATATATCACCGATATATTGACGATATCAGTGAAAATATCGGGAATGGCTCAAAAAAGCCATTTTTTCCGTTTTTCAGAAATTAAGATCATCCAAGATATTAAAAAACAAATAACCTACAAATACACACTTATATCACACATGTCGGTCATTTATAGCTCATATATCGCACATTTCGGTCATATCAAACATATTGTTGTTAATGTTGATTCCTGACTTATAGATATTGGAAATGGATGCCATTCGAGTTCCTATAACATTAAATAGCTTACAAATATACACTTATATGACACATATAGATCATCTATGATCCTTATATCGTACACATCGATCATATCGGACACATAGTAAATGGCTTTGAGATGAGTCATTTGATTCGATTAAAAAATGTACTTAATGATTAATGAGACAATATTTCTTTGGTATAAAGATTTATTTATTCACAAAAATAAATGAAAAATGTAAATTAATGCAATATTGTAAAAGAGATACCTCAACCAAGAATTTCGTGGAGGATCTGAATCGACCCCCCCTGCTCTGTTGTCTCTTATAGCAGATCACGGACTCAATGAACTCGCAGTAGTTTTCCCATGTCATGTACGAGTACATGGCCTTGTAATCCATGATATACTACCTGTATTGATGGTCTTCAATTCCCATGAGTATCCCGAGACGAGGATAAGCATCATTAAATCCAGTATCACGAGGTGCACGACGAGGCTCCAATGTACTGGCTTGAGATCCTTGAGTTGACGACGATGGAGTAGGAGAAGATCTCTGTGGAGTAGGAGGACCCGGAGGAGGAGGCACATGCGCATACTCGGGGAAGAAACCAAAACTGTCACCACCAAAGAAGCTACCCTGGCTCAACTCGGGTTGTCTACCTTGGTAGTTCTCACCACTGTAAACTGCTCTATCCTCCATACCCACTGTAACCATATCCATATAATGGGGGAGTATACGCTTGAGCAGGAGGTCCAAGAGCATGGCTCAAATTTCAGCGAAATTCGATCGAATTTCTGTCGAATATCGATATCCCGTCGAAATCGAAATTCGATCGAAATGGCCGAAATGACCGAAATATAAGGGCCCTAGTACAAAAAATAACCGAAATGATCGAAATTTCGGTCGAAATTCCATTGAAATTCGACCGAAATTCCGGCCATCGAAATGGTAACCGAAACCAACATTTAGGGCCTTGTCCAAGAGGAGGAACATACACTTGAGGAGGAGGTCTAGGAGGAGTATGAAAATATTCAGGGAAGACGCTAAATGATCTCTCATCTTGTGAAGATCCATATCCGCCCAAGGGACTTGGTGTTCCTTCACGGTATAGGTTGTCAATGTCCATGCAGCTCAACGAGCCTACATGTGATATCAAATCGTCCATGTAGCTATTCGTAAGACGATGGCCACGTCATCCATATGTATTGTAATCCATAGGACTTGGGCTCGAACTTGGGGACAAATTGTCCATGTGTGTTTCCATGCCGTTCCATATATTCTCGCCCTGCCTCAAATCTTTTATCATCTTGTTGTCCACGACCGCCCTCTGCTGACCCTGACCCCCTTGAATATGTCTCCCCATCACCTGATCCACCGTGATCGCCAACAACATCATCTTCGTCATCATCACTTCCATTGGATTTGGATTTTGATCTAACAGAGAGAATGCCGTCCACAATTGCATCAAGCTCCACCCCTCCAAGAGGGTCCGTGATTCGCCCGAATCTGGCCATGTAGTCACCAACATCCGCTCCCATTTGTTGGCTTATATTCTGATTCGACCTGCCTCTCGGTTGATCAAGTAGCGGAGCACTGCTAGAATCCAACCACATCTGCAGAACATCTTCATATGCATCGTCATCGTGCATCTTGAAAATGTATGCAAGATTGACGGGGTCTGTGTAGTCCTCTTCATCTTGCCCGTCACTTGCATGTTTCATCTTCAACCTTAAGTTATATTGCGCAAAGACAAGATAATGGAGCTTCTATTCTCCCAACTTGTTTCGTTTCTTCGAACGGATTAAGTTAAATGTGCTCCAGTTCCTCTCACAACCATCGACAGATGCGGTTTGGGACTATACTTTTACTGCCATTTTTCGTATGTTGGGAGCTTCCATCCCATATAGTAACCACCATCCGGCTGCAGAAAATCCAAAAGGAAATAAATCAATAATAGTCAATTTGCTATACATCACAGTCAATGGACTTCTTTGTTTTAGTCATGATCAGGAAGAGTGCTGCCCCGTCCATTAACCGCGGTAATTCTGTCGAAAGAACCCAATGCATACTTAAAGTACTTGACCTGCATATTGTTTAAAGTCATAAAATGTTACTGATGCGGCGTAGATCGGAAATATAGGGCTTCATTTATTTAATTTTGTCCAATAATTAGAGTCTCATTTTATTGAGTCTTCGCATTTTTTATTTTAAATAAAGAGATCGTGTGTGATCTCAATTAATTAGTTAGAGATTTGAATTTCTTAGTTAGTTGGTTAGAATCAAATTAGCATAAGTTGTTTTGAATTTTGAATTTGAATTTCTATTTTTGTAACCTCATCCCTCCTATATAAAGGGATGATAAGCTATTGTTTTAGTTCAGGTCAGAATATATGAAAAATTGAGATTCAATCTCTATCTTCCTCTCTCGTCTATCTCCTCCCTCGAAGCGGTCTACACGCTTCTTCTTCCTCGAATCTCTCGTTTTTCAGACGAGCTTTTCTTCTCAACCCTCCAATTTCTTCCCCACCAGATATCTCCACCTCCAAGTTTATTTTCCGTTACCGCGCAAAATCTCCTTCTGCATCAATTGGTATCAGAGCATGGCCTACAGATCGTCCTTACGATCTGACGATCTGTCCAGACAATCGCGCTGACATGCGGCAAAACACCATCATTCGTCGGAGAGGAAACGACGAGCCGAAGAAGCTTACAACAAGGAGATGGACGCACTACGTGATTACCAGGCCAAATGTCGAGATTTCCAGTCCCAATGTCAAGATTTCCACTCCAAATGGCGAGAGATGATGACTAATTTCGAGACTATGTGCGACCTATCAAAATCTTCCACTACCAACGCCGCTGTCCAGAATGTTGATGAAGAGAACCTCGCCGTCGACAAGGATTTGCTCGCTGTCCAGGTCATTCCAGAAGGGAAAGACGACGAAACGCTTGCTGTCCATGTATTTTCAGATTCGCAAAAGCCGCAGGAATCGATCTTCGGCCCATCCGCAACTCCCTCGCTGGACCCCTCCGCCCCTGCATCCCTTGCGGTACAGCCCCCAGCCCTCGCGCACGCTTTCCCCAGCCTCACACCCCCAGTAACCCCTCCCGCCGCAATCCCTACACCCCCTATGCCCTCTCCCGCCGCCCCTGTGCGCCCAGAGGAGCCCCTAACCTCACCACCTCCTCCCGTGCGAACCCCAGTACCGCCACCAACGCCGCCAACACCCCCGCCATCTCCATCGCCGCCCCTCCCTTCTGCTGCCACCCCTCCCTTCGGCTACCCACCCCTTCGTGGATCGCACATCCCGCTTCCAGCACCGCAACCCGTGACTCGAAGCCACCGCCGCCACCGTGTGCTTCTCACGCGCAGCCACCGCCAGCACCGCGATGCTCCGCGACACCTCCGCCACCATCATGCGCCACCCCGACTCCGCTACAGCCCCTCCACACCACCATACGTGCCGCAACTTCCTCAAACACAAGGTCCACCTGCGCCCTTGCGAGTGGTGCCGCCGTTACTGAGCATGCAAAGGAAAAGAACCCTAACAGGGGGCTCCGTATCCACGGGAGTCGAATCCCATGAAATTTGGTATTGGAAGTTAATTTGGAAAAATTGCAGGAAAGCTCCCCCATGCAAAAGTTTTTATTCAAAGGGAAAATTCAAAAGTTCCTCTTACAAGATTTGTTTAATTGAAGGGGTACGAAAATTGCAACCCACCCCCTGTTGCAGAAATACTTAAAGAGGAGTGCTGAAAGAAAGAAATTTGAGAGGCTTCCTTATCCAATTAGGATTAGGATCATGGGTTTCACCTATTTAAAGGCCCCATAGCTTAATTCATTGGCCACATCTCCTCCTCTACTTTACTTGTGCTACTGCTTTGCTATGGAGTCTCCAAAGGCGTTGAAGCACGAAATGAACCACCAGTTCTTCAAGCACCATAGCAAGGGGTCGAAACCCGGATGGGCGCCCGCATTTGCGCCACACATGCTCTTCCGTCACGAAGCCAACGTCTCCAACATTCGCGCCACGCACGCATGGAGTCCGCGATTTGCTCCGCACCAGTTCTTCCATGGGATGATCGAGAACGCTGATTTAAACTTATCAACCTCCAAGCCTGCAGATCCAGCAATTCGTCGGGAGACGAATTTTTAAAGCGGAGGAGAACTGATGCAGCGTAGATCGGAAATATAGGGCTTCATTTATTTAATTTTGTCCAATAATTAGAGTCTCATTTTATTGAGTCTTCGTATTTTTATTTAAAATAAAGAGATTGTGTGTGATCTCAATTAATTAGTTAGAGATTTGAATTTCTTAGTTGGTCGGTTAGATTCAATTTAGGATAAGTTGTTTTGAATTTTGAATTTGAATTTCTATTTTTGTAACCTCATTCCTCCTATATAAACGGATGATAGGCTATTGTTTTTGTTCAGGTCAGAATATATAAAAAATTGAGATTCAATCTCTATCTTCCTCTCTCGTCTATCTCCTCCCTCGACGCGGTCTACGCGCTTCTTCTTCCTCGAATCTCTCGTTTTTCCGACGAGCTTTTCTTCTCAACCCTCCAATTTCTTCCCCACCAGATATCTCCACCTCCAAGTTTATTTTCCGTTTCCGTGCAAAATCTCCATTTGCATCAATTAGTATCAGAGCATGTCCTACAGATCGTCCTCACGATCTGACGATCCGTCCAGACATTCGCGCCGACATGCGACAAAACACCATCATTCGTCACGATCTGGCGATTCTCGTGAACGACGGGAGGAATTGCCATATCGTGAGACGATCTAGATGCCATGCTCTGACACCAATTGATGCAAAAAGGAAATTCGACGACGGCAAAAAATAAATTTGTTTGTGGATTTTGGTGGAAGAATAAATTGGAGGGGAGAAGGAGAGAAGAAAACTCATTGGAGAACGAGGGATCTTGGAGAAGAGAAGCGCGGAGACCGCGTCGAGGGAGGAGATAGACGAGAGAGGAAGATAGAGATTGAATCTCAAATTTTATATATTCTGACCTGAAGTAAAACAATAGCCTATCATCCCTTTATATAGAGAGATGAGGTTACAAAATAGAAATTCAAATTCAAAATTCAAAACTTATCCTAATTTGACTCTAACCGTCTAACTAAGAAATTCAAATATCTAACTAATTAATTGAGATCACACACGATCTCTTTTTTTAAAATAAAAAATGCGAAGACTCAATAAAATAAGACTCTAATTATTGGACAAATTTAAATAAATGAAGCCTTATATTTCCGATCTACGCTGCATCAGTTCTCCTCCGCTTGAAAAATTCGTCTCCCGACGAATTGCTGGATCTGCAGGCTTGGAGGTTGATAAGTTTAAATCAACGTTCTCGATCATCCCATGGAAGAACTGGTGCAGAGCAAATGGCGGACTCCATGCGTGCGTGGCGCGAATGTTGGAGACGTTGGCTTCGTGACGGAAGTGCATGTGTGGCGCAAATGCGGGCGCCCATCCGGGTTTCGTCCCCTTGCTATGGTGCTTGAAGAACTGGTGGGGCATCTTCATTTCGTGCTTCATCGCCTTTGGAGACTCCATAGCAAAGCAGTAGCACAAATAAAGTAGAGGAGGAGATGTGGCCAATGTATTAAGCCATGTGGCCTTTAAATAGGTGAAACCAATGATCCTAATCCTAATTGGATAAGGAAGCCTCCCAAATTTCTTTCTTTCAGCACTCTTTAAGTATTTCTGCAACAGGGGGTGGGTCGCATTTTTCGTACCCCTTCAATTAAACAAATCTTGTAAGAGGAACATTTGAATTTCCCCTTTGAATAAAAACTTTTTCATGAGGGAGCTTTCCTGCAATTTTCCCAAATTAACTTCCAATCCCAAATTTCATGGGATTCGACTCCCGTGGATACGGAGCCCCCTGTTAGGGTTCTTTTCCTTTGAATGCTCAGTAACGACGGCACCACTCGCAAGGGCGCAGGCGGACCTTGTGTTTGAGGAAGTTGCGGCATGTATGGTGGTGTGGATGGGCTGTAGCGGATTCGGGGTGGTGCCTGTCGGTGGCGGAGATGTCGCGGAGCATCGTGGTGCTGGCGGCGGCTGTGCATGAGGCGCACACGGTGGCGGCGGCGGCTTCGAGTCGCGGGTTGCGGCGCT
Source organism: Ottelia alismoides (assembly GCA_037367405.1). Taxonomy (NCBI): domain Eukaryota; kingdom Viridiplantae; phylum Streptophyta; class Magnoliopsida; order Alismatales; family Hydrocharitaceae; genus Ottelia; species Ottelia alismoides. The sequence goes on along the minus strand of JAZKJV010005306.1, from coordinate 277,778 downwards.
AGAAGCGGGATGTGCGATCCACGAAGGGGTGGGTAGCCGAAGGGAGGGGCGGCGATGGAGATGGCGGGGGTGTTGGCGGCATTGGTGGCGGTACTGGGGTTCGTACGGGAGGAGGTGGTGAGGTTAGGGGCTCCTCTGGGCGCACAGGGCGGCGGGAGAGGGCGCGGGGGGTGTAGGGGTTGCGGCGAGAGGGGTTACTGGGGGTGTGGGGTTGGGGAAAGCGGGCGCGGGGGCTGGGGGCTGTACCGCAAGGGATGCAGGCGCGGAGGGGTCCAGCGAGGGAGCCACAGATGGGCCGAAGATTGATTCCTACGGCTTTTGCGGATCTGAAAATTCCTGGACAACAAGCGTTTCGTTGTCTTTCCCTTCTGGAATGACCTGGACAACGAGCAAATCTTTGTCAACGGCGAGGTTCTCTTCATCAACATTCTGGACAACAGCTTTGGTAGTTGAAGATTTTGATAGGCCGCATCGAAATTAGCCATCATCTCTCGCCATTTGGACTGGAAATCTTGACATTGGGACTGGAAATCTCGACATTTGGCCTGGTAATCACGTAGTGCGTCCATCTCCTTGTTGTAAGCTTCTTCGGCTCGTCATTTCCTCTCCGACGAATGATGGTGTTTTGTTGCATGTCGGCGCGAATGTCTGGACGGATCGTCAGATCGTGAGGACGATCTGTAGGCCATGCTCTGATATTAATTGATGCAGACGGAGATTTTGCGCGGTATCGGAAAATAAACTTGGAGGTGGAGATATCTGGTGGGGAAGAAATTGGAGGGTTGAGAAGAAAAGCTCGTCGGAATAACGAGAGATTCGAGGAAGAAGAAGCGCGTAGACCGCGTCGAGGGAGGAGATAGACGAGAGAGGAAGATAGAGATTGAATCTCAATTTTTCATATATTCTGAGCTGAACTAAAACAATAGCCTATCATCCCTTTATATAGGAGGGATGAGGTTACAAAAATAGAAATTCAAATTCAAAATTCAAAACAACTTATCCTAATTTGACTCTAACCGACTAACTAAGAAATTCAAATCTCTAACTAATTATTTGAGATCACACACGATCTCTTTATTTAAAATAAAAAATGTGAAGACTCAATAAAATGAGACTCTAATTATTGGACAAAATTAAATAAATGAAGCCCTATATTTCCGATCTACGCTGCATCAGTTACATAATGTTCTTAGTGAATATTTTGTTACTCATTAATGAACAAATTAAGTTGACCTCATTCATGCACGAGGTCCATGTCTTCTCGTCCTTGACGAGCTTCTATACCGCAACTGGTATAACTGCTAGAAGGTCAGCATTTATATCAAGACCGTTTTTGTACCGGTACTTGGGATGGAATTAATAAGCTGTGCACAAATATGGACAATTCTCAAATTTTAATCCATCGAAAGTGCTATAAAAATGGGAAAAATATGTTTATTAGGTAATACATACCGGCCTTGTGAAGAGGATTTAAGAGCATCTTGGACCATCGTTCGTCTATGATGTCTAACCGTGCTTTGAATCCTCTCTCAATTGCTTCTCTGACATTCTCTCTCATGCAACACATTACCTCGTAAATCACATCTATTGTGGGCTTCTTGTTGTGGTCTACGATCCGCAATGCAAAAACAATCGGATCCATTATCTTCGTGACCCTAGTGACGTCATCCCATAAGTGGAGGTCGTTGATGATTGACTCTACTTTCCATCCTCCTTCGGTCCGAGCTTTATGTATCTTGAACCATTCACTTTGGCAACACATGGTCTTCAACGCTGTTTTGTGTTGTTTGAGGCTTTGCAATGCTATAAAATTGGTTACAAAGCGTGTGATGCCATGACTCACTTGCTCACCATTACACGTCTGCCTCATTAAAGCTAGCACTTTGGAATGGTTGTAAATGAAGGTGGTAATCGTCCGTGCTTGCTCCGCTACATTGGAGACGAGCTTCCTTTTGTTGAAGTCCTTTACAATTAATCTATACAATGTGCAGGTGTGCATCACACGATGTTTAAAAAAATGCCATAGCTGCTAGACTTCATTATTGTTTCACCTGCTTTCTTGAAGTTGCTACCATTGTCCGTGACAATCTAGACAATGTTCTCTTTCTCGGCATCCTTGATGACATTCTTCATAAACTTCAACAGCTACTTGTGGTTCTTCACGTGTTCAGATGCGTTGACATATTTCAAAAAAAATGGTCTTTTCATCACAGTAAACGAGGAAGTTGATGATTTGCTTTCTCGTGTAGCTCGTCCAACCATCGCACACCAATGTCACCTTGTACTCTGGCTGTCTCCTCCTCAGCTCGTAGATGTACTCGTTCATTTCATCCTTCTCCTGCCCAAGATATTTGTTCATTATCTCCTTGGATGTAGGAACCTTCACTCCCATTCCCGATGCGACCGCGTGCTGTAAAAAAGGTCCATTCACGACGTAGGCTGGAATGCTCTCGGAAAAGAACTTGTTGATGGCCTTGCCTACTCTTTCCTGTGCATTGGTGAACATCCCTTTCATCGTCTTCTGCCTCGGATCTTTGTTTGGCTTGTACTGCATGGACTCACTCCTCGTCAAGAAGGGTTCTAGTCCCTTCCCCTTGTATTTTTTGGCGGGTGGTGGTACTGATACATCTCCAGAACCACTCCCACTGCCACCGGCACCATGGAAACTGCCACGTGCACCACCGAGTTCCCTTCTCTCAAACTCGCTTCTCATAGACTCTTTTGTGGCTCTCCTGTACGCCTCACTCTCGGCAACAGACTGAATGTCAACGGGGCAGACAAAGTCGTCATCGGCTGAATCGGAGAGGACATTGAACTTCTTTTGGAACATGAATTCTTTGAATTGTTCATCCCTTTTGAACCTCTCCACATCCTTGTCCTTTTTCCTCTCCAAGTTGGCCTTCATCAACTCCCTTCATTATCTAATCCCCACTCTTCCCAACTACTTCCCACATAAGTTGCATTGTAGTTTTGATTTGTTACCATCTGGAGGGTGTCATACCTCCAATCAATCTCTCTACTGTCCAACTGATGACTAGAACCATCAGATTCCGAACCTACGTTAGAGTGTAAACCCATGATGTTGATTACTGAAGCCTGAAATTTGCAAAGAAATTACATAACAAACATTCGTGAGATATTACCATATGAGGAGCGGAGAATACTGAGTTATTTACTAATTATTTTTATATTTAATTTTTTGATTTAATTAAATAATAATTTTAATTAACATAAATCACCATAGATCTTGTTTTCTATGTATAGAACATGAGATCCAACTTTATTCTTTTATAACTTAACTTAATTTCACAACATAACTGAAAAACCCCAAATTAGTCCTTCAAATATCTCACTATATTATAGATTTAATTTTTAATTCATGGATTTAATTTAATACTAATTTTTAGTTCATATAAATCACCATAGAATCTTGTTTTCTCTGTCTAGATTATGAGATCCGACTTTATTCTTTCATTACTTAATTTCATTCACAACATAACTCAAAACTCCTAGATTAATTCCCCAAATATCTCACTATATTATATATCTAATTTTTAATTCACGAATTTAATTAAATTCTAGTTTTTAGTTAACATAATTCACCTTATAATCTTGTTTTATATGTTTAGAACATAAGATCCGACTTTATTCTTTCATAACTTAACTTTATTTCACAATATAACTCAAGAACCCCAAATTAGTTCCCAAATATCTCACTATATTGTAGATCTAATTTTTAATTCACAGATTTAATTGATTAATAATGTTTAGCTAACATAATCCATCGTAAAACCTTGTTTTTTATGTCTGAAACATGACATCCAACTTTATTCTTCCATAACTTAACTCGATTTCACAACATAACACCAAAAATCCAAATTAGTTCCCCAAATATCTCACTAAATACTTTAAATCTTTATGAAAAAAATAAGAATATGCATTAGCAAGCAACTACGAACAAAAACCCTAATAAATTTAACAATTTCTACTAAAAAATTGGACCAATTCTAGATGTTACCTACCTCAAGGAAGTTAACCGTGAGCTATGGAGAAGAGGTTTGATGAAGAATGAGGCGAAATGACGATCTTGAGTGATATGCACCGATATGGGCCCGATATCCGTGCATTTACATGTTGGAAGATTCTTCCTATCGGCAATATATCGCCAACATGTGATATATCGTCGATATATCGACGATATTTTGACGAAACCTGGTAAATAGATATAAGGACCAATATCGATATGCTGTAGCCACCGATACCGATATATCGGCGATATATCGTCAATGTATCACGATATTGCCTTCTATGGTTGACGCCACCCTACCTACCACCAAGAATGCCACCTCTCCGCCTCCGCAACTTGAGCTCCTTCGAGGCCGTCCTTCGTCTTACAACCTTTTGCTTTAATCTCGTCGTTGACGCATCAACTAGCCGTCAAAGAACAAATCATTACTTCGTAGCTGCATCCTCGAACAGATCCACGTCCACTTTCTCCGTCACATCACATCGAAAGGCCTTGTCTACCTCATTCGAATGCCACCAGTGCACCTTCTATCCTCCCCCGATGTTACTGCACAATGTTGTCCACACCCGTGAATCCAATTTTCACAGCAATAGGATTATCGATAATATAGAATAGACATTGAATGCGCCTTTTCAGAGATGCAAAGAGAGGCTCCGATGCCACTCCAACCTCTGATAGCAACAGTGGGACCTGAATTACTTTTTCCCACCATGTCTAGATGAAGCTCCTAGATGCTCTATGAGCCAACAACCCCGTCATTGCCCGACCTTGGACTGGCAGAGGTCCTCCATTCTCAAAAGCATATTACGCTAGGCATTTGACTCGTCAGTGGTCAATTTCTTGGTGATTCATGCAATGGTTCATGTCATGCTATTGTCTTTCCCAGTGCCTTACGGGATCACAAATATTACTTTTTTCCTAGCAATTGGTCCTGAAAACGTGCCATTTTTTGGTTGTCAAGGATGCTAAATTTTATTATAGCTCTCATTTTGGACCTTTTTTGATCGATGATCTTGATACTGGTTCTCGGCCTTTACTTTGTTAACTGCTTTATTTGATGATTTTTTTTGCAAGCTTTATTTGACAACAATTATTATCCATTGCTGAAATCATTCGAGGCGCTGAACGCTGAGATTCATGTTATTACTCTCCCAAGGGGCTGTTCAGCTCTGAGCCTCTGATAATGGTTCATGGCTTTTAGTTTTGGTTTTTAAGGTAGAAAAATGCTAGCGCGAGATTTCTTATTTTCTGATAATTTGGGAAGCTTTTGTTTAAGGGCTGCTATTGTTAGAATCTGGTCTAGGTGGTCACTACTGATTTTAATTATGGGGTCCATTTCATCTTGTTCCATTTTGTTATAATATATGGAGGTGAGTTGGCTTACTACCTTATGCAAATAGGCAGCACTTTCTATATCAGCATATTGCTTTAGCATGTCATTCATGGAATGCTCCGCACAGGTAAAGGACAAGCACTCAGGGTTAGTCTACATAGTTGCAGAGTCACGGTTGTCCCAATTGCCTTCCAAAAAAGTCAAGTCGGAAGCACCAAATGGGACACAGGGAGCTAAAAACTCAAAGGGAAAGGGAAGTGCAAATGAAAAGGTAAAAGGTGGTGTTGATACAGGATCATACGAGATATTAGAAAAGACTACCGGGGCTTCTCTTGTTGGGACAAGGTACGTTTTTACTTATTTCTATTGCTATCCTGGTATCACATGTCTTAGAAAACGTCTATTTTCTATAATGGATGTATATATCATACAACCTTTTGTAAATCATATGCAAGGAAACTGTGCAACAATAGATCTGAAGTCATCTAGACTTTTCCCGGATCCAACAGCAGGGAGTTAACACACAGGGCTGCCCTTTAAACATGTTTGTGGATGTAAATAAAGGCATAATGATTTATGCATTTTTGTTTTTCGAACACAGTAGGAACATAGGTGGGCTTGCAACTCCCTTCAAATTGACAAATACCAAATCTCCCTGGTATTCTGATGTCAATATAACAATTTATTGTGATTTAAAGGACGACCTTGTGTAAGATTCCCACATGTCCATGTTGGTGGGAAAGATCTTGATTTATATCATATATGGACTTTTTGATAGACTTATGCATCTTAGCTATAACTATTTAATGAGTTGTGCATGTGTGTGATCTTCACTCAAAATTTACTAGTATTGCCAAGGCTTTCTTCCTTTTTTTCCACATTAAATCTAGGATTTTCAATCATGTTCATGTGTTTCTTGGCAACGCGGTTGAGCTTTCCGCATTTTGCCAATTCATGCTTGTGTTTCTTAGTATATTTTATTTCGCAACGATCTTCTGTATTTTGATTCCAAGGTAAACTTGTGGTTCTTAGAACGAGTTTCTGTATTTTGATTCCAAGGTAAACTTGTGGTTCTTAGAACGAGCTTCTGTATTTTGATTCCAAGGTAAACTTATGTTCTGGTGAACATTCTCGACTTTTAATTGGCTTTTTATGGTCACTTTGATATCATAGAGCTTCTATATTCAGGAATGTTTTCAGTAGGATCCTTGTAGACCAAATGTTGTTCCCATTGCATCAGACGAGATACCCTCGGTGGATGTTCCAGTGTGCCTGTCTTTATTTGTGCATGGCGGTCTTGGTACTTATGTGGTGCATTTTAAAGGACAAAAGGGAGTTGAGGCCAACCCCTTACACCCTATGCTGATTGCATTGGCCATATGCATTATTTAATAACTGAAGGTTTTTGTGCATAGTTGGGGGGCGATTGCCTCTCTTGCCACGCTTAGCTATGGAAGTTTCCCCAGCTATGGAAGATCCTGGTAGTGGGGAGATGATGATTTTTAGAGTCTGAGGTGATCCATATAGCGCAATCTGTGGAGATGCTTACATTGGTTGGGTTGGGTGAAGCTGGGGATCCTATCTGTTGCTAGATGAAGCCTATCTCCTAGAATGGATGGGGCTTGGGGTAACTGGATAAAATAGGGTAATTGGAGGGCAGATGTGGTGTGCTTACAAGAGAGAAGATGGAGGCTTCTGATCGTTTTCTCTGGAGGGAGGGGGTGGGGTCCTGATTTTGAGTCCTTATAGTCGACTTGTGCCTGGTGGTAGAGCCAGGTGTGTGTGGGGGGGGGGGGGTAGTATATTGTGAGAGACTCATTTGATAATTTCCGGGAATGAAAAAGTGTACCCGAGACAATTTTTATCGCTATAATGAGGATATCTCGGGATATTTTTTATTTGATTCCTAATTGACATTTTTCCCCAAGTATAAAGAGAGATCTCTTTGGGTGATCTAGCTAGTAGCGAAAGTTACTTGAATCGTGCAAGTTATAGACGGATACAAAGAAAGGAAGTAGAGGAGGCTTTGAAGGATATGAGACCCGGGAAAGGTGTAGGACCTTATGACATCTATGTGGAAGTATGTAGAGTTTTAAGTGAGCGCGGGTTGACTTGGCTTACGAATCTATTCAATGTTATTTGGGGAAGCAAGAAAATGCCTGAAGATTGGAGGAGGGTATCGTGGTGCCTCTTTATAAGAGTAAATGAGACATTCAAAATTGTTCAAATTACAGAGATATCAAGCTGATGAGTCACACTATGAAAATTTGGGAACGTGTTATCGAAAGAAGGTTGATGCAAGTTTCCAAAGTAAAAGAAAACCAATTCGGATTCATGCTAGGTCCGCCAACTATTGAAGCCATCCATTTCCCGAGGAGAACAATGGAGATTTATAGAGCTAAAAGGAAGAACCTCCATATGATATATATTGGTTTGGAAAAGGCTTATGATTCTGTTCCACGAGAGATATTGTGGAGTGTTTTGGAGAAGAGACAAGTACCTATCTTATTTTTTAACCTCATAAAATATATGTATGATAGGGCTTTATCTTGTGTAAGAACTTCGTCTGGGAAGACTGACTATTTTGACATCAACATTGGTTTACATCAAGGTTCAGCTTTGAGTCCATTCTTTTTATTTTGATTATGGACTAGTTGACGAGACTAGAGATGGAGTAAATGAGAAGCTTGAGGTCTGGAGTCATGCATTGGAGACTAAAGGATTTCGTATAAGTAGGGCTAAGACGGAATATATGGAGTGCACCTTTGATGGAAGCAATGGTGAAGGAATCACGGTGAAGATTGGTGACGATAACATTCGGAGGAGAGATATCTGAGATCTATTTTGCAACATGATGGTGAAATTGATGGAGATGTTACTAATAGAATAAATGCAGGCTTGCTAAAGTGGAGAGGAGCCTCTGCTGTTTTTTGTGATAAGAAAATCCTTTAAAAATTAAAGGAAAGTTTTACAAAGTAGTTGTGACTTGTGAGACATACAATGCTCTATGGATCTGAATGTTGGCCTGTGAACCATAGACATGTGCAGAGAATGGCTGTAGCAGAAATGAAAATGCTAAGGTGGATGTGTGGACGCACACACACACACACGTAAAGATCGCATTCGGAATGATGCAATCAGAAAGAAAGTTGGTGTAGCTTCGATCGATGATAATATGCGAGAAAGCCGCTTAAGAAGGTTTGCTCATTTGCAAAGAAGATCGGTTGATGCACCGGTTAGGAGATGCGAGTGTTGGGATGTTGAGCCTGCTAAGAGAGGACGAGGACGGCCCATGAAGTGTTGGAAAGAAACTATACGAAGGGATCTTAGTTTTTTTGGATATAAGCCTGAAATTGACCTAAGAGAGATCTGAATGGAGGCGAAGAATCCATGTAACCGACCCTACTTACTTGTGGGAAAAGGCTTTGTTGTTGTTGATAGATTAACACGTTTTACAGTTGTCAGTCCTGTCCATGCAACACGTCTTTAAGCCACTTGGATTCGTAAAGAGCAAAAAACCCTTTTTATATATGGTCTTTATTTGATTAGCAATCTTTTCCCCTTAACCAATTATTAAAATTTATTTTGCTAATGCAATTATATAGATTTCTCTTTCATCTTTTTGACCGTGGTGTATGTCAATTCCAATTTTATGTTACAGGTATGTCCCCCTGTTTGATTATTTTGTAGAGCTAGCAGATGTTGCATTCCGAGTTGTAGCAGACAATTATGTTACAGATGACAGTGGCACTGGGATTGTTCATTCTGCTCCAGCATTTGGTGAAGATGATTATCGTGTTTGCATTGCATCAAACATAATCCAAAAGGTTTTAATCGACTGGCTACCTGCCTGCCTTAGTTTTTTTTTTGTATTTGGTTCCGTTTTTTCTCAATTACAGTGATATCTCACTGTAAGTATCTTATCTGCTTGGGTAGGACGGGATTGTTCATGGTTTGTTTAAGAATATAAGATGGAACTTATTACTGTCTTGCAATTTTTTATTACTCTTAATATCTACAAATTTGTTTAGTACAGAGTGTAATTGTTTAATGGTTTTTTATGCGGTTGAGGTAGATAATTGGCATGAGTTATATTTTTTATTTTTAAAATGAATTTATAGGTTCATAGATGTGTTATGGTTTGTTTCTGTTGTCAAATGATGGGAAGGTGAATGCGATTTTTTTCTGGTAAGAATAGTTTTTGACAAATAAAAAAAATGTTAGATTTTTCTGGAAAGACAAATCATGAGTAGTAGAGTGCACAGTCCTTTAATAAAATATTCACATACTATTATTTGTTGTAGACGTCACATAATCACTCGTTGTTGCCCACAAAGATGACATATCCGTGCACAAGGTCAGAACATGGGTAGATATGAGTTTTCGCTTGAAGTCTGTCACCTCGTTGCAACCAAACCTTTCGGATTACCACAAACAACTTGTCCCAATCCTCCATGCTTTTGTTCGCGATAAATTTAATCCAGGATCCTGCCCTCCTTAAAGGAAGTTCAAACTGCACATCAAGACGTCCCATTGACCTGCAAGAAGTCTGCTTCATCCCAAACTATCAGGGGTCATGAAGATTAAATGCTTGTTATACACTTATCTTCCGGCTCCATGTTACATAGCGGGTCACGCATGTTTGCGTTAGGACCCATTTGCTTCTGTATGTCTGCATCACGGACTCACTAGGATCTTCACTTCAAGTGGAATCACAAGCTTCCAGATCATGAACTCGGAGGGCAACTCCCTTATATGGGGATTCTACAATCTACGTTGGTTCATAGGCACAAGCAGCAAAGAATAGTCTGCTTCACACTCCCAAGCTTCCGTCTCTGCTTGATTGGGTGTATACCCATTCTCCAAGCTCAACACCTCCAGAACATCTTCCTGTGATTCGAAAGTGGAGACACAAAATTAGGGATCCTACCTCCACCTCCCATCCCTACATACCCTTCTAATAGTCAGTCATCAGCACCGGCGAATTGGTTGCAAGACCATGGAGTTTTGGGCATGGCATCGAATTTCATTTTTGACATATGATCAAACTTCGACTGAAATAACCAAAGTTTCTGCCTTTAGGGTTGCCGATAGAAGATCGGTGGCCGAAATGGCCGAAATTTTGTTCGACCAGTCATATGGTGGCCCAAATCGATTTTTAAGGCCTTGGCCTTGGTAGTTTTTCACCCTATAATTTCTAGTTTAAGCAGTCGTGAAGCTAGAATTAGATTTTATTTTCACTCTCCGTCTTCCATCCCAGCAAACTGTCATGCTCATCAGAAGATGGACATCATGGTTCTCATTGTGTTATTTAATATCACATTCTACTGCCCTCGCGTTAGAATATTATCATGCAAAACAAATCTGACCTGATTCCCAGGATAGTGCCCATTCTGCCTAAGGGCTGAGTTCTCTGCTACATATTCCAACTCTCAGTATGCCCTCTGTCTTTGTCTTATATGCCTTGTTCTCGACATCCAGGTTCACCATAAAACGTTTCAACCGTCCTGCCCTCTCCCATTCCAGAAAAAGTCTCGATCTGATGGCATCGGTTCTTCTGCATATCCATGTTGACATCCTTAATATGGTCAGATAATATAGTGCTTTGACTGAAACCACTATAATAATAGAGTGCTTTGACTGAAATTTATGCCTGCTCTCTTGTCCGTCCACATTAATATGAATCAGCACCGAATCCGTGCCTCTACCTGAAGTGTCTACAAAAACAAGCTAACCTAAGTTGTGGAAATGAGGCCATTGGAGTATGCAAGATCCTTTAGCAATATGAAACAAAATACTGCCTACTTCCAACTGGTTGATTTGGAATCCCAATATTGGGTGCATTGCATTTTCTGTCAGGTTGGGTTTGCATACAACTCCCTGCAGTTTTTTTGTTTGTTGGCACTCTGGAAGGACTCCTTGATGATATATCGCTTCATTCATGACATCCATTGTTCTGGAAAACTATTCAACCTCGTGGCTATCATGGGTCTTTCTAAAATCCATTTTCCACATGAAGTGGAGTGTTTGCTTCCTCTCAGAAGCTGCCGCCTCTTCTGGGTAGGTTTAGTGTTTCCATTGCCAATGTTGCAAAAAATGGTATCTGATATTGAATCGCAGTGGTCATTAGATGAAGAATAAGCAATATTCGGGTGAATATTAGGAAATATTTTGTTAGGTATTTTTGGTTATTTTGAATATAAAAATTATGTTTAATACACATAGTCTTATATATTTATGCATGTATGGTTTTTAATTAGTACAAATACAGTGTCAGTTGGAATATGATATGACCAAAATCTGCACATCTAAATCTTAGTTTAATTTAAAACGAAGTATACAAAACAATATATACATATATATTATTTTTTACTAGTCGACTAGAGTTATTCTATTATGTCATCCTACCAACATCATAGTTGGACCACCTAAATGTCTAGTCAGACGACTATTGCAGCATTGTGTGTTGCTGAGCATTCTAGCAAGAGTTCGTTATGTGTGTTGCTGAGTATTCTTGCAATAGTTCATTATGTTGGTTGATTGCCATGCAAGTTTGGACATGATAAGAGAGGGCACACACCTAACCTTGATCCAGACTTTGCTTTGACTGTCCTCGGATTTTTAGGGCCGAAGCATCCCTGAAGTTTAGACCTTTATCTTTCATCCCGTTGAGAATCCAACTGTGGTGCTGCCATATTATTTCATGAAGAAGCTCATCCATGCGATAAAATGACATGTTGATCAAATTCAGCAATCTAACTTTCTTAATAAAGATGAGGAGGTAGTAATGATGAAATCGACAACTGACTGGTTAGAGAAAGACTAGTTACAGTATAGGGCCGCTTAGGAGCGGGTGTGGGGATGATCTGGATAGAACACGTCAGTGTTGTAGTGGGGAGGACGTGGATTACATGTTCTTGTGTCTGAGTGTTGCCACAGTGTAGGGGATGACATATGTCATATAGGTAGCGGCGAGCGGATCGGTTGCTTTTTGGGGAACATCAGATCCTTGATGGTAGTAATCAGTTTTGTAGATGGTGTCAGAGCTGCCTTAGACTGAATACAGGTTGTAGGTTTTTTGGAATAAGGGGAATGCTGTGCTTTTTCAAACACCGGAGACATTATATGTAAATGTAGTGTGCATCGAGAAGGCTTTCTTTATGTCATATGTGTTGACGCATATAAGAGAATTGTATCTTTTTGTTATTTTATTTTCTTGTTATTCTCTTTATGTAATTTACCCATAGGCTACTCTCCTATATAAGAGAGCCTAGGGCTATGGAATAGAGTATCTCATTCACGTTTCCCAACATGGTATCAGAGCGACGGTCCTAGGCCGGAGTTCTCGAAACCCTAACCCTAACACCCCACCCGCCGGCCTCTCTTCTCCTTCTCTCTCTCGAGTCGGCGCCGCCTAACCGATCGGCGATCGTCTCCGATCTTTTCCGCGCCGCGCATCGCATCGCGCCTGTGCGCGCATCGCCTCGCGCCTGTGCGCGCATCTCGCGCATCTCCTCGCGCGTGTGTGCGCATCGCCGTGCCTGCGGTGTCCCTGTTCGCGCATCACCGTGCGCATCGCTTCTGTGCGACTGTGCACACTACTACGCGCACTGTTGCGTGCACAGTTGCGTGCGCCAGTGCGCGCGTGATCCTCCATTTGCGTGCTCGAGTGCGCGCGTGATCCTCCAGGTGCGTGCGCGCGTGCTCCTTGCACGTGCCTACGTTCCCTAAGCCCCAAAACCCTAGGGCACACATCCTGATCTACATGGGATTAGTTGCTTGAAGTCTACACACGCAACTAATCCCGTCTATGTCATTGTAGACGAAGATTATCTTCTCTCAGTCGCTCCAGTCTTCCGTCTCCAGTATGTCAGACAACAAGGCAGATATCCCATCTATTGGCGCATTTCGTGGTCCAGCGCCCATTGTCAAGATGGATGGTACGAACTATGAACTGTGGGCAATGCAGTTCATGAGTATGATGAAGTCTACAGGTAAGAAGCACATTCTTACCGAGCCCGAGCCTGCAGAGAAGACTGGAGTCCATGCCTCATGGGAGGCCGATGATGCATATGCCAAGGTGTGGCTATCCGGCACATTGGCTATTGAAATCACAAATGACATTCTACATCAACCCACAACTAAAGACATGTGGGATATCCTGGCAGCAACATATTCTCAGGCGAAGAACGAGACGAAGATCCTGCAACTACAACATGATATATTCACAATAAAGCAGAACGACCGTCCTTTACATTCTCTCTATACATCATTGAGAGGGATGTTTGAGAAGCTCTATAGCTTCATGCCTCTTACCGCCACGCCAGAACAACAGAAGACATACAAGAATGCGACGATGGTGGGTGTGTTTCTCGCTGCACTTGATCCAGAATATGAGGCAGCACGTTCACAGATTTTGGCGGACTCGACTATTCCTCCCATGGAGGAGGCTTTTCACAGATTGAGTAGGATCACAGTGCCTTCAGCAGCTGCGAGTCAGAATCCCTCAGCCATGGCGGCCAACAGAGGCCGTGGTTTTCATCACCAGGGCCGTGGACGTACTCCCCGTGGAAGGGGTGGCCGCACTAGGCCAACATGCTCATATTGTCACCGAGTCGGACATACTGAAGATACATGCTACTGAAAGCATGGATTTCCTGCATCTGCACGAGCCGCTGAGCAGATAGAGCCCCCGTCTGCTGCCACATTGGATCAACGATTTGATGATCTAGTTGCCCGCCTCAGGGGCATTATCCCACCATCTGGTCCAGCACCGACTACAGAGAGTCATACTGATGCTGCTGCTTCTGCCTCGGCCTCTACTAGTACTTCAGGTAGTACACTTGCACTCCACAGTAGTAGATCTGATACATTGCCATGGATCATGGACTCGGGCGCTACACATCATCTATGTGGCGACCAGAGTCTACTTACAGGATACACTCAGATTCCTCCAGGACGGACAGTAGTTATTGCCAATGGCACGCATTCTCCTATCACGGGTCAGGGGGAGATTAGATTGACGTCTTCTATGCAGCTCAAGAATGTTTTACATGCACCGCATTTTTCTATGAATCTGTTGTCAATAAGTCAGATCACGAAGGATCTCCATTGTCGAGCTATTTTTGATTCATCTTCCTTGATTTTTCAGGACATCCGTACGGGCAACGTGATTGGTCATGGCTATGAGCAAGGAGGCCTTTATCGTCTGAACCAGACCCCGTTTGCCGGAATCACATCTTCTCCCGCTGAACAAGTATCTCCTCTCCTGTGGCATCTGCGTTTTGGTCATTTACCGCTTCAGAAGTTGCGTCTAGTTCTACCCTATGGTCTCTCTCACACACCTATCCAGTGTGAGGCGTGTCAGTTGGGAAAGCATCACAGGTCGTCTTTTCCCAGTAGTCAAGGTCAGAGTAGTAACTCCAAGTTTGAGTTGTTTCATGTCGATGTCTGGGGTCCGAGTCGTGTTCCCGATCATCAGGGGCACATGTTTTATATTGTATTTGTGGATGATTTCTCTAGAGCATCATGGGTATTTCTAATGAAAAATAAGTCTGAAACAGGAAATATTATTATCCACTTTCTAAATGAGATTCAAAATGTTTTTCCACATCTGTCAAAATTGTGAGAAGTGTTAATGCCTTAGAGTTGTGCACCAACATTCTAGCCAATTACTACTCCTCAAAAGGAATTATTCACCAAACATCTTGCGCTCATACGTCTCAACAGAATGGGGTTGCAGAAAGAAAACACCGTCACCTACTTGATGTCACAAGGTCACTTCTTATTCAGAGTCATGTTCCGTACTCCTACTGGGGTGATGCAGTCTTTACTGCATGTTACCTTATCAATCGTATGCCTTCGTCTGTCTTGAATGAACAAATTCCTTTTTCACTCATTTATCCTGACAAGGATCTGTTCATTCTTACCCCTCGTGTGTTTGGGTCAGTCGCATTTGTCCACCAGTTGTCGCCTGGTACTGACAAGCTCTCTCCTAGGGCTGTCAAGTGTATCTTTGTGGGGTACCCCAGAACACAAAAGGGGTACAAGTGTTTTGATCCTGTGCGTCGGCGATATATGATCAGTGCAGATGTTACATTTTTTGAATCCGTTATGTTTTTCTCAGAATCCGGAAACATGCAGCCACCACCTATACCTCCTGATGCCGTATTCATAGAACCACCATCACCATTGCCACAACCGCCACCACCACCGCCACCACCACCACCATCACTAGTATCCGCGCTACCATTCCATTACACCCACAGGCTTCCTCCAACTCATGGTCCTGATCCGTCAACTAGCTCGCCTATGGTATGTAATGAAAATATTAATGTTGATGAATCTGACGACATTTCTCAACAGGATGCATTACAGGAGCATGGTGATAACACAGATGATCTGGATGTTCCAATTGCTTTACGCAAGTCGAAACGAAGCTGTGCCAAATATCCATTGTCAGCAGCTGTGTCTTTTGAGAGGCTATCTGGAGACTTCAGAACGTTTGCTTTGGCACTTTCAGCTACATACATTCCACGGAACCATCAGGATGCTATGCAGGATGCTAGATGGCGGCTAGCAATGGAAGAGGAGATGGCGGCACTTCAGTCTAGAGGAACCTGGAGTTTGGTTCCTATACCTCCAGATGTTAGCCCGGTGAGTTGCAAATGGGTGTTTACAGTTAAGCACAATGCAGATGGTTCCGTTGACAGGTACAAGGCACGCCTAGTTGCACGGGGATTCACACAGACATATGGGGTAGATTATCTGGACACATTCTCCCCTGTGGCGCGTCATTCCACTCTACGGATCCTGTTATCAGTTGCAGTTGCTAGAGACTGGCCACTCTATCAACTAGACGTGAAGAATGCATTTCTGTATGGAGACCTGCAGGAGGAAGTCTATATGCAACAGCCACCTGGTTTTGCTGTTGAGGGGGAGTGTTCCAAGGTTTGCAGATTACATAAGGCCATCTATGGCCTTAAGCAGAGCCCCAGAGCATGGTTTCAGAAGCTTTCAGACCTTTTTGAGAAACAAGGATATAAACGATCCAATGCTGATCATTCCTTGTTTGTACAGAAGACGGCGAGAGGTATCATTGTAATCATGGTTTATGTTGATGATATCGTGATTACATGTGATGATGACCAGGGCATTAAGCAGGCAAAAGAAAGGCTAGGGACCGAGTTCGTCACCAAGGACTTGGGAGTCCTTAGATATTTTCTGGGGCTGGAATTTGCTAGAAATCCATATGGATTAGTCATGTCACAAAGGAAGTATGTCACAGATCTACTGAGTGAGACATGTATGCTAGGGTGTCGACCTGCTACGACACCAATGGATCCTAGCATGAAGCTGTATGATGATGACACAGAAGAGGTGGATAAGAGAAGGTACAGAGAACTGGTAGGTAAACTACTGTATGTCACGATCACTAGACCTGATATATCATTTGCAGTGAGTCGTGTGAGCCAGTTCATGGAACAACCACGTCAGGCCCATATGGATGCAATACACATGATCTTGAGATATTTAAAATCATCTCCAGGTGCAGGATTGCTATTTAAGAAAGGAAAGGAGATCTCTGTCACAGCATGTGCGGATGCAGATTATGCAGGATGCCCCAAGGACAGGAAGTCAACATCTATGTTGGAGATGCTATAGTTTCATGGAAGAGCAAGAAGCAGACAGTAGTAGCTAGATCCAGTGCTGAATCCGAATACAGAGCTATGGCCCAGGCTAGCACAGAAATGATGTGGGTGAAATCCCTACTTGCAGATCTGTATCTTGATATACCTCTTCCTATGATGTTAGAATGTGACAATCAGGCCGCCTTGTTCATTGCAAATAACCCAGCCTTTCATGAGAGGACCAAGCACATTGAGGTCGACTGTCACTACATACGTGACATGGTTCAGAAGGGGTTCATTGCTACATCTCATGTCACATCAGAGAATCAGACCGCTGATATTTTCACCAAGGCCTTACTTAAAGGCCCATTTCAGAAGTGTGCGTCCAAGCTGAGCATGATTGATATCTATGCTCCATCTTGAGGGGGAGTGTTGACGCATATAAGAGAATTGTATCTTTTTGTTATTTTATTTTCTTGTTATTCTCTTTATGTAATTTACCCATAGGCTACTCTCCTATATAAGAGAGCCTAGGGCTATGGAATAGAGTATCTCATTCATGTTTCCCAACAATATGTGTTCCAATTTTGTTTGTGTCATGTTGTATTGTTTAATAAACATGGATGACATTATCTACTGAATGATCACCGTATGACTTTAAAAAAAGGACTTGGGGGGTGTTTTGTCGAGGAAATACATCTCAATTTTTTACAGGTTCGGTTAGAGCGGATACATCGTGCACACTCATTCTTTTGTACAGTTATAATTATGTCCGGATCTGTGCATTTCATAGTCATAGATTACAGATCTGCCTTTTCCTGCAAAAAAAAAGGAAAAATCAGTAAGCTTCGGCTTTGGTTTTCAGGAGCATAAACAGTCCACTTATCTTGTATGTTATTGGCATGTGATGAATACATGCCTCTGGGGAGTACTGTCATTACAACTCTGAACATACGTACTGTGAAAGGAAAAGCTTTATAAGTTCGACCACTTAGTCAACCATCAGATTCTTAATTATATTGTTATTGGAAACAAAATTTAATTTATGGGGATTTTTTTGGTTTGACTGCAGACCTGCAAAGATGTTGTAAAAATTGCAACATCAGTGATTTTGCAAGGAAATTGTGTTCTCTTGGGTCTGTAATAAGTGGTGTCGTTTGCATGGATTTCGGTTTAATTGCTTAATTGAGACATTAGAAGAATGGAAAATTGTCTTTAAATTGGGTGCGTGCTTCCATTTTCATATTCGAGTCTTCACCTCATCTTTACTTTCTGTGTTTTATTTCGATGCTCAATGGAATTTCTTGTTTGCTTAATTTTGGGAGAGTACTATGTTGCTTCTAATGTAGCTTATGCGTGAAAGTTTTTTTGATACTAATTTTATGAATGTGAAGGGATTCAATATCCATGTTAATCTTATCTCGTTTTGTCACATGTTGCATGAACAGGGTGAAGATCTTATTGTTGCAGTTGATGCCGATGGATGCTTTACTAAAAAAATTTCTGATTTTGATGGTCGCTATGTGAAGGATGCGGATAAGGATATAATCAGCAACATCAAGGTAAAAACAACATATATTTTTTTATATTGAAGCACATGCGTCTATAATTGTGTCTGTTTGTTTATTAAAAAACCATTACCTTTGTTGCACATGGCTCGTAGGAAGGTTAATCTACATATGGGTATTATTTATTTATTTTATCGGTGTTTTTCTGTTGAACAATTTCGAGATGTCTCAGGTTTGTTGTCAATGAGAAGATCAAACCTGGCTTAGATTTGTTAGGACGGTGGGAAGCGAGTTGTAAGAGGACGAAATCTCTCTGCTCGACCAGGGAACATACGGAGGTGGTGGTCGCTAACATTGATCGAGACATTATAGTGGGCAGCATCTACTTTGCTTATTGATTAGTTACATTCTTTCCTGAGGTTGTAGGTTTTCATATCCATATCTAGGTTTGGTTGGATGTGGATGCACACTCCATTGATTTTATGCACGCACCGAATTTCAACATTCTTGGCTTAAATTTTTGTCAGGCACTCTTGAGGTTGCTCATGACAATCAGGCCCTTGCCAACGTCTAACCAGTCGGCCCACCCCACGATTGCCACTCCCTTGAATGGAGGCATGAATGTATTTTTCACCTGAAACCTCCTCATATTGGCCTCTACCCGCCCTCTTTAGGATCTTGCTTCTTGGTGTTAAAATTTGGACTCTTGGAGAGATTAGAGCCATAGTTCTAGTATAATATTGTTGTACTAATCTACATTGTCAGGGTTGATATTAACGTAAATAAACAAGGGTTTTTATTAGTTGTGCCCCTCTGAAATATTGCACTTCATGTTATATCCTCTCTTTTTTGGAATATCAGCCGTGCCCCCGCTTTTTTGCATTTCTATCACTTCTGCTCTTCCGTTACTTTAGCCGTCAATGAGCTGAACTTAACCATACTTATCCTTTCTCATTCTTGGTAAACTGATAGTTTCTGCTACTAGTGCAATAATGGCGAGATCTGTGTTTGACAGTGCATTATGCCGAATGTTAGTGATCTTGTCTGTTCGGTTGTTTTAGATGCGAGCAAGTAGTAGCTTTTGCAACAGCATTACAGAAGGGAAAGGTGCTTTCAAATGGTGTTTTGTTGGGACAGTGATGGTTCTTCTGCGAGCTCAAGCTGGCTGTTATATTTTGTTTTTTTGTTGTGGATTTTGTTTGATGGAGGTGTTAATTTGAGCCTGGTTGCTGCAATTTGACGTTTACATTTTTTTTTTGGATTTTTGGGTTTGAGTGGTTTTTATTTGCAGGTTCTTAAGGGTCTTGTTGAAATCAAATAAATCTTGGATGGATTGGGTTTTTACTTTAAACCTTCTTAGAGAACTATCAGAGATAAAACTTCTCATTTTCTTAATTTTGATGTTTAGCTGGTTCCTTGTTTTCACGCAAATGAATAATTTGATCATTAGGGCAGAGTCTTCTTAACAAAATTTTAAAATAATTAGTTTACTTATATCTGAAGAATTTGATGCCAAGAGCAGGCAAAAGGGAGGCTAGTTAGCTCTGGAACCATCACCCATTCATATCCTTTTTGCTGGAGATCTAAGACTCCTCTTCTCTATAGAGCTGTGCCTAGTTGGTATGTAAAAGTTCTCTTTTTTCTTTGACTGTCCAGATTTTTAAACAAAATTTTGTTGTTCTCATCCTAATTTTGCATTCAGGGTTAACCGTACTTTATCTTCAATAACTTCCCTTTTCAAGGATAATCTCATTATTGGTTTTTGGCCATTTTACAATCATTGTGTTAATATAAGTTACACTTCCCCTGCTTCTGCAAATTGGCACGTCTTCTCTCATGTTCAAGTAATTTGATAAAATAGTGTTTGTTTTTTATACCTTTTTCCGGCTCCGTTTTGCAAAATAGTCCTTTCTCTGATTCGAAATGATAGATCATCAGCTGTCATTTTCTACTTATATGATGCTTGTTTGTTTATATTACACATAAGCTTACTAAGGCCTTTACAGGTTCATTGCTGTTGAGAAGATAAAGGAGCAGTTGCTGGAGTGTAACAAACAAACTTATTGGGTTCCCGACTATATTAAGGTATTGCCGTCGACATTCCTATTGTGATTTTGTTAGCATATGTCCTTTTCATATAACATCACCTAGCATTGCAATTTCAATCGACCATCTCTTTAAGGCAGTCAAAAGCTTGTTTTATTCTCATGTTCTTAGGAAAAACGTTTCCATAATTGGTTGGAAAATGCTAGAGATTGGGCCGTCAGTAGAAGTAGATTCTGGGGTACTCCTTTGCCTATTTGGATGAGCGAGGATGGCGAAGAGATCGTGGTTGTGGATTCAATCGAAAAACTTGCAAAGCTGTCTGGTACCAAGGTAATCAATTTTAACAAGATCTGTTACTGGCCAAGTTATAACAATCTAACTGCTTTATCAACCAGACTGTATTTTTGATGCACATCTAATCTCGACATGAATACATATCATTTTTTTCTTTGTGCCAACTGGTGTTATTAGAATGGAGGACTTTGGTATGCCATATCCCGATATATTGGCGATATATCGGTATCGACAGGTGACCGATATATCGCCGATATTTGCCCTTCCAAGGCCATTTCCTTCACAAAATCGGGTCGATTTAGGCGGATATGACGTCGATATCGATGATATGTCGTATCGACAAGTAGCTGATACCGATACCGATATTACCTACTTTGTTTATCTTAACTAGTTGTTTAACAAAAATTCCTCCACCTCCAGACGCCTTTAACTTTTTGTGCTCTCTGATTTTTTTATTGTTGAGGAAATGTGTATTTTGTGAGGTTTGACTTTGAACCCTGGTCCTTTCGGCGGAAAACACACTGCTTAACCACTTGGCCATTTATGTGGGTCCCTCTCTCTGTTTCTTTATAGCTTGCGTTTTGTCTTTATAAAAGTTTTCTTTGAATTACAATAAAATTTCCATTCTCAAAATTAAAATGAGACAATCATCCTGAAAGTGATACCTGTATGCAATGCAAATATTTGTAAATAAAACATTTGTCAGGTTTCTTGCAGATTTTCTGTTTTTTTTCCCGTTATCATGTGCTAAAGCATCATACTGCTCTTTATGCTGGTGTTTGTATGTGCTCATATTGTACAATTTCTTGCTTTACTATTTAACTCCTAGGATGCTCTCTATTGTACAGGTTACAGATCTTCACCGCCACAAAATAGATCATATTACCATTCCTTCTAGTCGTGACTCCTTGGTAATGCTGAGGCGAGTGGAGGATGTGAGTGTTCCTAATTCGCAAAATACCCATTTAAACTGCAATCTATGGTTATGAATCATGACCTTTGCTATTTCTTTGAGCTTCATTGGGAATGATCTCGTCTGTCTTTTATCTTATATTATTTTGCATGAGATGCTGATTCACAAATTAAAAGTGGTTGCGGAGGGGTCTAGTTGAATAAGTTTCTTTGTAAACTATTGCACAGACCATTTTTTTACTGTTACTGTATTTGATAGGTGTCACGGAACTTAATCTTTATCCCAATTTTTTCTAGCAAGACCTCTGCAACTATCAATCGGACTGCACACCATATGGATATATTGTTGCAGTTAGTTCACCAAATTTTTGTAACATGGACACACATATTTAGTGACGTCAAAGGGACTCAAGGTGTTTGCCTAGGCACCAAGGCAAGATGGGGTCCCAAATCCTCACCTCATCTTAGGGACAACCTTTTGCCTGAGATGAGGCTGGGTGGTTGCTGAATCTGAGGTGCTGGGCACTCAACGATCTCCTGAACAAGAAAAGGGCTTTTGGTCATAATTTTGTGTTATCTGTTTTTCATTTTTTATGAGGACATATTAGTTCTAAGTATTGTATACACATAGGCATATACTAGACATATGCATATTATACACACATTATATGTATAGTACAAACTCATCAATTTTTTGTACGACATACACATATACATATGTACGTGCATACTTACACATACATATATACACACACATGCACACTAATACATATCATGTGCTTATATCATACATATAAATAAGTATACACTAGTTCTAAGCATGACAGACACATGCACCACTTTTGAGCACTATATGCACACACACACACACATAGACCAATATGTATAACATACATCTAAACATACATGTATTGTTTGCATGATATACTATATTTGTATTCAATCTTTAAAAAATCACCAATCTAGGCCATATTTTCCATTGTCTACAGTTGTGTCCATCATGTTATGTACAGAACTACTACTGCACGTAGTTGTTCATTTGCTGCATGAATTCTTGCTCAAATCCATGTTAAAAGATCAGACTATTTTTACGCTGATTGTCAGCTTCCTAACGCAATCCCCCGCAAGGGGGGATTTGAACCGTGGTTTTTTGGGTTGTAGGCGCATTGCACTACCACCAGACCATTGTAGTGGGTACATTAACATAGCTTGTTATGTATGAACAAATTTATTTTTGGAAATCGACTGAAAAATCAGAGCCAAGTAAAATTTAAAATTTTGAGATTTAAGTTCTCCGTACATGTGAAGTGGTTTACACCATTTGGTGTGTCGGCCACTTTCTACTTTAAAAAAACTCCATACAGGTTATGACCAAAAAATCAATACCTTCTGCATGCATTTTATATATGGATATCTGATCTTTACAACCGAATATTATAGAATTATTAAGTTGCATAAAGATATCGGTCCAGAATTAAGATCTGCGTAATAATTACAATATCACAAAGGTATATTGTATTTTTACATGGTATCAATATATAATTACACAAGACATGCCGAACTTTTGCATGCTAGCAGAATTATATGACGCAAGCTGGACTTTTGTAGTTATTTACACGCTAATGTATGGAGGATTATGACCTTATGCTCCACAATTACATTATTGGGAGAAAGATTCACCACGTATAATCAGAGTAATAATATAGAAATTATTTGGGTAAGGATAATTTGTATTCGTTGTTCATGCCAATATATTCAATATTGCAATGGGCCATGTGGTTGGCTCGGAATAGGGTAATTTTTCATGGTGAAAGATGGTATGTGGAGAATGTTATAGAGCATGTCATGATCTTATAGGATTGCTAGTCATTGCACTTGTTATATGCTAATTTGTTAATACAAAATTTTTGGCTGGGCTCCTTCTCAACGTGTCACCTTTATTCTTAAAAAAACATATTCACTATTGCGATGCATTGGTTTAGGATTTAGTGATTGCGAAAATTACTTGGTACATTTTAAACACCTATGGTATGGGTAAGATCTTGCATACTTTCATCATATGCGTCTTGACGGAGATGAGATTCCAACATGACTTATTTCTTGTTAATCAAAGATCGTTAAAAGTCACTGTGAACTCCTCAGGATCCGAGTACCCGTTTACGACATAATTCGCAATATTCTATTCACATGAGATTACACAAGTCGCAGAAAACCATGGAAAACTTTTCGCGCAATTATGACATTTATTTCTAACACATAACCACAAGTAAAAGTAACAAATGGCATCAAAATTTCTTTTCATTAATTTCCTAACTGGACTTCCTATCTTCCGCCCTGTTGAGGGTCACCGCGCCCTCGCAGAGTCAGGTGTTAAGGTCACCATGACCGGCAAAATATCAAGTATCACTGCTTCATGTTAACCACCTAGGTTCGTTGATTCATACTTTCATATCTTATGTGATTATCTTACAGATCTGATTGATCAGTGCACAACATCAAATTATAATACATCGTGTTCAGATGGTAGATTAAACTAACGATCATTCACGAGGATGATTAGTATAAATAAATAAATGGGGATTTCATCCAAAGTTTTCCTCTTAATATTTAAAAAAAATATAACCCTGAACTGAATTTGAGATTTAATTCACAAAAACCCCAAATCGTTAATTTCTAAAATATGTGTTAAACCACTCCGACCACTTCCTATTCATAGGTAACCACCAGTTATTCCACCTAATCTAGTTCATCTTTGGTCTGGAGTTAAAATGATATTGCACATACAATGCTACCACAGTTCCAAGCTGTAGGAGTAGTACTATGTGAATGTTGTAAAGCTGTGATCTTCATTTAGGATAGATATGCATGAACAAGAGGAATTAGCAGAAACCTTTTGTCAATCTCTACAAATTTAATGGCAAGTTATTTAGACTACTTTAAAATCATGGTGATACAGTAATAGTATATTATTGGATTTAGCTTGAATCCTATATCAATTAGACTTAATATACACATTCCAGTAAATCTGTTTAGGATTCAATTCGATGTTAATGGAATCAACTAATAAAAATTCAATCCATAAAATTCTAAGTTGATATACGATGATTATTAGGTTCTATATACTTCTTTTTTTTAAAGAGTTCACAAATCTATAGCTAAATATCGATGTTTGTTTTTCACAATTATATTGATGGTTTCTTTATTTTATCGCTTTTATTATGACTATATTTGATATCCACCTACGACCACCTTTATGTTAGTATGCATGTTCTTTTTACAATATATAACTATATTTTTTTAACAACCTACACATTCTTGGCTAGAAATTTCCAATAGGTATCACCGAGACTTCTTAGAACCCATAACTAAGATAATATGGATTTCCTTATCAAATATTATTAGGATAATGCATGCAGTACCTACTCGGTGGAAGGCCAATCCATTACTTGATATGACTTAAATGAAGAAAAACTGGTTCTTAACAAATCATGTATGAGCAGTAACAGAGATATATGAAATCATCTTGTAATTTAATTTGTTTCAGTTCCTGTAACAATAATTTAAGGTCAATTTAGAAAGATTTTGCTTGCTTTGAGCTGGAAATGGTGTATGCAAGGCAGTAAAGGGACGAAAAAGGATGGAATTGTACATGCAAGGCAGCAAATAGAAGGCTTGAGGTTGTACCTTTGATCTCTATAATAGAGATCACATCTGTATGCCTTGGCAGGGGAAATAAAGACTGCAATTGGTTGCTGCAAGCAGCAGTAGGTAGCAACTCTTGATTCCCTCCAAGAGAACGGCGAGGAGCTCCAGGTTCTTGGATTAGGGATGGAATCTGGACTCCAGTTGCTGTCTATCAACAATTGAGAGGACAAAAAACTGTATTAGGGCCTTCGATGGAGCTTTTAGGAAGAGAGTTGAGGACAATGGGAAGGGCTCTTGATCGAGATTTTTTTTTGAAAGGGGATTTTTGGAATTAGGAAAGAAGAAGAAAGACTTCTTCGTTGGTAAATGTTAATTAGGGAAAGAGGAGTTAGGCTGAAATTGGGGAGACGTGGAAAGAAATAGGAGAACGAAAAGGATTTTAGGTGTTTATATAGGAGATGAGAAGGGGATTTTACATAGCCACGTGGAGTTACTTGAGGTCCAAGTGGATAAATTTAGGATTTCGTGGCTACTGCACAGGAAAAACTAAATTTATACTATTATATATATTTTTTTAAAACACTGACAGTAACCGATTACTTATTTTGAAATTTGATTTTTAAAATATTATATTTTTTTGTTTCTTTCTTTTTATTTGTGAAGCCAAAATCGACCGTACACGCACCTCGAGTTTCCGCTTTGGGTGTACAATATCTTAATTTGATCGTCTCAGAATGACGATCAAAATGAGTGTAATATTGATGTACTTCCGGTTGGGTTTTGAATACCCGAAATTTTCGGAATGGTTTTTGTTTAAGATTAAATTTTGTGATTTAAAAATATAAAACGACGTCCGATTGACGAACGATCGATTCCATTGGTCTTGTATCATCGAATCGGGTCTAATGACAGTCTCGGTTCGTTTTGCGGTTTCCGAATTTGCGTCGCGGCTTTTCGCGGCGCGCATTACGAAGCGATTGTTTTTTGGTCGATTTCGCCCGAACAACTTTTGATTCTCGATCAATTGATCGTTTTAGGTTATCTAATATTGTTAGATAACTTAATTGGGTTAATCGGACCCAAATCGAGTCGAGTTCGGGTTTACGCGGATCCCGGATGTTACAGTCACCAAGATGCAATCTATTCAATCAATCTTGTTGTTGTTGCTAATTAAAATGTGCATATCTAACACTTCGATTCGAAGAATATACATGTCATGTTGTTCTACTCTGTCATAGTGACGCTTTTAATCATTGCTACATTTTTATCATTTTTTCAGGACTCATCATCCATCTTATTATTCTCCAATGTATGAGGTCGATAGATTTTTTTGATAACAAAAGGTGGCCACTTAATTTAAAACATATGCATGTATATACCACATTTATTACCTCCCAGCTTTTCTTGGACAAGTGCCTAATGGGTTTCTCTGACGTTTTGGATCCTTGGGGCATCTTTCTTTTTGAAACATTGCCGATTGTTAATAGTAATTTGCGCGGAGTGAGAAAAATGGCAAGTGCGAGAGGAAGAACGGGGGCATGAGTGGCAGTCGAATCTTCCTAAGGGTGATGGTGGGAGGATGTTAGGCGTGGTGCGGGCGTGTTAGGACCTCTTACGATGTTGGGTCTCCATCCCACGTGATGCTATGGCTTCGCCACAACGGTGGCAGGATCCTCTGTCAACAAATGCAACCGCATGGGTCTCCGACAATAAGGTAACTAGTGTGGGGGACCTGATTTAGGTTCTAGGGGTGCCCTTGCTTGTGATGTAGGGGCGGTGGGAGGTGCACTTGGTCCGAAGCTCCCATCTGTGGAGCCCTGTGCTGAATTCGAGTTAATGGTGTCCGGCATGGCTGAGGTGATTGGGAAACGATGCGTCAGCGTAAGGCTCGATGGCAACCTGCGATACCCTTGAAGCGGGTTTTGTGCTACTTCAAGTGCATCATCCGGGGTCGTCGTATCCTAATGTATCCTGGATGTTCGTAAGGTGGTTATGTCCTCTACTCTCCATGCAGCGAACTCTGTCAACTTTGTGGTAGGCATTCGTAACTATTTCCTTTCCATACTATTGTCCACCTTTGTGCATCTTAGGGGACTAGTAGCTTGCACTATTCTTCTTTAAGGACCAGTTTTCATTAAACGCCTTCGGTCAAAGACACATGTTGGTTCTTGGTGGTATCGTCACCTGATTTTTCCCCTGTCATGGTTCGCCTTTGACTGAGTTCCCCTTTCAGTGTTCCCACCTCGTCGTAAGTTGTATCATAGTTTAAGCTTTGAGCACTGAAGCGGAAATGCCTTTCTTTTTAATTCCCAAGTTATAGTATGCGATACTTCTGTTTTGGACATTAAGGAGTTTTCTTTTTGATAGTGGTTCTGGTAGGGGTTTTCAATTGAAGTTATAGATTTAGGTGCCATTTCAAATTCCTTGGTACCCGAGGTTGGAGTCGTAATTTTTGTTGTAGAGGAGATATAAACTAAAAGCAAGGCCTTAAATGTCGGTTTCGGTCACCATTTCGGTATCGACCAAAACAGAATTTCGATGGAATTTTGGTGGAATTTCGACCGAAATTTCGGTCATTTCGGTCATTTTTTGTACTAGGACCCCCAGATTTCGGTCATTTCGGTCATTTCGGTTGAATTTCGATTTCGACTGGATATCGATATTCGACAGAAATTCGACCGAATTTCGCTGAAATTTGAGGCCATGACTAAAAGAATCATTTATATCTTGATAATATCATTATCATTAACATGTGGGGTAATTATAATGTTGGAAATTATGGGGGCAGACACCACCCGGGGTGTTTCCCCTTTTTTGGTTAAAAAAATAATGTGGAAAAAATGAAAAAACCTGACTAGACTTCCTAGTTTTGGCTTTTTTGTGTGTATGACACGTATGGGTGAATTAAGCTTCCTTTTTTTTGATAAATCTCTCCATTTTGACAGTACTATATAAAAGTTGGAGATTGGGCATTAGATATGTTAAAGTCCTTACATGTTTTGACCAATCTTTTATTCTAGTAAGATTTTGAATTTTGCTACTTAAAAAGCATTAATAACTAAATGTGTAAGGAAAAAATTATACACAGAACCAAAAACAAACACGTTTAAGAACCAAAGGTTAAAAACTAACACTTTTTTTGTTTAATTTGCAGAGACGGTATCAACAATCATTTTTCTCGAAGAGGGGTGGGGGGAAAGAGATACATGGGAGTGGTGTAGAGATGTATTACACGTCGAGAGAGAGAGAGACAGACGAAGTCGATGTATATGCAGAGAGAGTCTTCCATAGATAGGAGTGGGAGAAAGAGAAAATTGTGGAGAGATATATGATAGAGGCATCTGTTGATATTTGTAATTTGGCCTCCATGTAAATAGCTGTTTAGCACCACATTGCTAAATGATGTGACTTAGTTGACTCAGTGAGGCTATAGATTGTTGAAGCACCTATATTGCAGGGAAGGGGATGGGATACCCCCGAACGAGTTCGTGACATTAGAACTGGATACCCTGATGATACAGGGAGGATATGAAGGAATCAACACAAGTAGCAACTGAGGCAAGACCTCTTGATCGAAGTTTTAAGTGGCTACGACTATCTGTACTTGTGCCTTGTGGTGCTCAACTACATTCAACAATATATGAGTAAGAAAGAGCTTGACTGACAGTGGCTTCAGCGCCGAAGGCAACGTGATTGACTTTTGATGCTGATGCATATGAGGCGGTGGGCGATGGCTGGAGAGGCATGCGAGGCGGCGGAATGTAGAATGGATGCAGACATCACCCTCTATGGTTCAACGGGTTCCTATTTCGGGAAACCCTAATTGGTTCCCCCACAAACATTTCATGCAGGAGGATTTTTATTTACATTCTTCTATTCAGGGAAATTGATGGAGATGTTACTAATAGAATAAATGCATGTTGGCTAAAGTGGAGAGGAGCCTCTGTTGTTCTATGTGATAAGAAAATTCCTTTAAATATTAAAGGAAAGTTTTACAAAGCAGCCGTGAGACCTGCTATGCTCTATTGATCTGAATGCTGGCATGTGAACCATAGACATGTGCAGAGAATGGCTGTAGCAGAAATGAAAATGCTAAGGTGGATGTGTGGACACACACACACACGTAAAGATCGGATTCAGAATGATGCAATCATAAAGAAAGTTAGTGTTGCTCCGATCGAGGATAAGATGCGAGAAAACCGCTTAAGATGGTTTGGTCATTTGCAAAGAAGATCAGTTGATGCACCAGTTAGGAGATGCGAGTGTTGGGATGTTGAGCCGGCTAAGAGAGGGTGGGGACGACCCAAGAAGTGTTGGAAAGAGACCATACGAAGGGATCTTTGTTTTGTGGATATAAGCCCGGGATTGACCCAAGATAGATTTGAATGGAGGCGAAAAATCCATGTAGCCGACCCTACTTAATTGTGGGAAAAGGCTTTGTTGTTGTTGTCTTCTATTCATGGATAACAAAACAATGAAATGTTATGCAAAATCTGTAAACCAAAGAAACCAGTTGCTGCTGCTTAAAAAATCGATGGAGCAATGGAAAAAAGGAATGCATAAGCAAAAAAAAGATTGCATGAGCAAAAAAGGGCTACCGCTTATGAAAAGTTGATAAAAAATGGTGTAAAGTAGTAACTAATGACGTGGTAGTAAATAATGTATTTATTATCGTGAAGTAGTAAGTGTTTTGGTAGCGGACGCTTTGGCAGTACTGTTCAGACATGCGGAGGGATCCGACTGGTGTGTTTGTTTCAGGATGGAGGACATTTCTATTCCTCTTCTACAATATGCGGATGACATGATACTACTCCTTGAGGGTTCAGAGGAACATATCGGAAACGCGGCTCAGCTTTCAACATTTTCAGCAGTCTCTCTGATTTGGAGATTAACAGACAGAAGTCGGCAATAATTCCTTTTGAGATGGAGGAGGCCGTAGGCGAAAGAATGTCTGGTCTGACTGGTTGCCTACTTGGGAGCTTTCCACTCCAGTATTTGGGTCTCTCATTGGTAGCTGGGAAATTGAAGAACGCTCATTGGGAAGTGGTACTTCAGAGGATGGAGCAAAGGCTGGCTGGGTGGAAGGGGAATTGATTCTTCTTAAGCATGTTCTATCGTCCATCCCTATTTTCTTCTCTGTCCGGTTGATGCCAGTAGGGATACAGAAAAGGGTGGAGTCGCTAATGAGAAAGTTCTTCTGGTTTAACGGTAAGCATCAGAGCTCTGGAGTACACCTTGTGAAGTGGGGAGAAGTGACGAAGGGGCGTAAGGATGGGGGTCCGGGTGTGTGAGATGTTGAGGTCATGAACAAGGCGCTTTTGGAAAGTGGGTGATAAAGATTTGGGGTCCCTCGGACTCGCTGGCTGCCAGGCTTGTGAGGAGGATTTATGGTGTTGGGGGGGTTCTGGTGGCCAGGAGAGTCCGCTTCGAATCCCCTCTCTGGTCTGGGTCCGAGCGGTGTTGCCTCTGATCTCTCACAAGCTCCACCCTAAGGTGGGAGACGATCGTATTTTCAGATTCTGGCGCGACGACTGGACAGGGGAAGGAGTGCTTGGAGATAGGTATCCTAGATTATTTGTCATGGCGGCTTTCAGGGAAAGCTTTATTGCACTGGTGGCTGAGTCGTGCACGCTGACGCCAATTTTCCTTTCCACTTTATCAGATCATTGGCTTGAGGAGTTAACCAGAATGCAGGATGAGTTGCCGTCGCCAGACGACTTGGAAGAGGGTTTGGACCACTTTATTTGGGTGGGCAAGCGATTCTCGATCAAACGCGTGTATAAGGAACCGATGACACGAGATGATGCCCATGATGCGGAGTTATGTCAGGATATGAAGATAGTTTGGGCAGCCAAGCTGTCGTGCAGGATAACCGTCTTCCTGTGGTCTTGAGAAGAGACTGCCTGTGCGATAAAGTGAAGAGGAGGATGTTGGGAACTAGTGATACTCTATGCGACAGATGCCATATGAGGGAAGAGGATCTGGACCACCTGTTCTTCAAGTGGCAGACGTCGGCCTAGGTTTGGCAGGAGTTGGGGATCCAATGGGTGGCGTCGAACGGAACTGAGGGCTTCTGGAGATCTATTCGAACGATGGGGGGATCTTCCTCGGTCGACTGCTCTGCACCTTTTGCTACGCTCTGAGTGATCTGATTAGGAAGGATCGATGTGATTTTCAAGAATCAAAGCTTTTACTCTGTTAGCCTACTGTAAAGCCTTGTATAATTCCTGGGTTGCTAGGTAATGTATCTCAATCTTTTTAATGAAGCAGTTTAGCGGTGACTCCCGGCAGGAGGTCACCCTCATTTTCAATAAAAAATGGTGTAACAAAAAAAGAAAAGCTGTTAACAAAAGGGAAACAGGGTTTCAACCCTTGTAAAGGGTTTTGCCTTATTTTTAAATGCGCCTTGGGCTTATTATCGAAATTTGCTTCTTTGTTGCTGCTATCTTTAAAATTGCCGTGGCTACAAATAATGGTATTGTTTTAGTAGCGAAGGTCCAACGGGCTATGTTAATGAAAAAGAAGCTAAGGACATTGACACACAAAAAATAGAAAAAATGGGTGAGGTACGTATTAACTATTTTTTTGAAAAGGCTCATAACAAAAGGAGGGCAAGAAAAGAGAAAAAAAGAAAAAAACAACTAAAGAAATACAAAATTTGCGGTATTACTTAAAAATTGATGGAAAAAAGATGGGGAGAGGGAAATTTGATTGATATTATATCTCCAACATGGATATATGCATATGGGAGATCGGAAGAGTGTTAGAGAGCGATCCGTATTTCTATGAGTACATATGCGATCATTTGTTGAAAAGTTTACTGTACTCATATTTGGGCTTTGTCTTTTACACTTTTTAAGTCAAAAGAGGGGGAAATACCAGAGCCAAGGCTAGAGGATAGTCGTTGCATGATGAGTAAGATTTGCAATATAAAACCGTATAACATAGAAAATAACACCATTACATGCCAACCACATCGCCCAAATCACGACCACATGCAAGAACATCTCATTGTTGGAACGGAAACGGGAAGAGCGACTCCTAGAAATTGCTATGGCTACTGACATCTAACCATTTCCCATTGTCGGTCATGTTTCTTTTGCCCTCTCACATCTAAAGAAAAGTTGATCAATTGACATGCTTCTTCTTCATAAATCAAACAGGAACTGTTTGCACCATGATAGAGCCTCGACCATCTGTCTCTAGTGAGCAATCTACCACATATATTTGAGGCTTAATTCGGATGGCGTAATGCAGCGGCTCAAATGCTTAATGTGGATCACGTATGACTGAGACCCATGGTATAGGCACGATATAGAGAGATTAATAGAGACTCTAGAGTAGATTTTCATTATTTGAGCCGGTGTTACAAATACCTGATTTGTGGCTTTCGTTGAGAGAGAGAGAGAGAGCCGTTGCTACAACTTCATGATGCCAATCCTTTGGTCAGATCATCATATCATGGCATCATTCACAAATGTCTCTATTGGAGACCATTTTCAATCTTCCGTATTTGGAGCATTCATGATCCCATCGGCAGTATTTGCAGTCTTCCTTAGATCATAAGTGCAAGGTGATGCAGTTTAGAGTTGTATTTCATTTATGTTGTCAGCTTGTATGTGGGGAGTTATGTATTGTCCAAGTTGAGCATTCCATGCTCTAGCTTGAGGGGAATGTTGAAAATTTTGTAATTTTGGCATCCATCTGCAGTGAGTTGTTTAGTCCTACACAAGATTTTAAGTGCAAATACTGATGCTGTTTCACCAATATTTAAAAAGGACGCGTCGAGGGCATTGTCACCGGCATATTGATGGGATCCTGTACTCATGTCAAAGCTTGTTAAAGTTCATTAGTTTCGAAATAATACAATTTCTACTTGTTCTTATATATTTAAATAAATCAATTCTAGTATCGAGGATAAGATGCTAGAAGGAAAGATGGTGTAACTCTGATTGAGGATAAGATGCGAGAAAATCGCTTAAGGTGGTTTGCCCATTTGCAAAGGAGGTTAGCTGTTGCATCGGTAAGAGATGCGAGTTATGGGATGTTGAGCCAGCTAAGTGGGGTCGAAGAAGGCCCACAAAGTGTTGGAATGAGACTATACGAAGTGATCTTAGTTTTTTGGATCTAAGCCTAAGAGTGTTCCAAGATAGATCTGAATGGAGGCAATACATATAACCGACCCTACTTAATGTGGGAAAAGTCATTGTTGTTGTTGTAATTCTACTATCAAATTACATTTCAGGGGTTTAACGAGAGTTTATATGTGATAAAATCATGTACTTTTATTACATATGAAGTCCTTATATAAACTCATTATACAAAATTTCATATAATACAAAACATTCCTCATATAAACTCGTTATACAAAATTTCGTACAATAAAAACATTCTTTTTAAATTATTATATTATTTTACACGAAATGAAATATTATAAACACGAATGCTAAATCACGAAAGTAAAAGATATAATATTCATCTAAAATCGAAGATATTTGTAAAAAAACGATATGATCAATAATTCTTGTAAAAAAAGCCTCTTTGTAAAGTTCCTAGTACTCTTGGCAACTTCAAGTCTTATACACATCGGTAACAATAGCTAACCGTTTCGTATCACTTTCATTGGCTCTACCCAGTGATCGTAATACCACGGTGGCACACGTGTGGTTAATGTGAATTTGGACCCCTTCTTTCGTTGTTGATTTCTACGCACAATGACTGACCAACTTCCTTCATATTTCTGGAGAGTTAAAGGATTTGGATTGCCCCTCTACTAGGAGGGATCAATGGATTTGGGGTAACAACCATTTTTCAATCAAGAAGACATACAAGGTTTTGTGGCTTGACATGAGGAGATACACAAGATCTACGAAACCATTGCAAGGTGATTTAAAAGAACATGGTTCCGCAATGGATCAAAATCTTTATGTAGCTAGTGAGACGTGGACGTCTGCTTACGAAGGCACATAAAAGTAAGATTTTTCGGATCGAGGACTCGGTGTACCTGCGATGCAACGTTGGTACTGAGGATATGGATCATCTCATGTTCACTTGCATCCATTCATCAAGCTTTTGGAAACATACTAGAATTCATTGGCTTTGAATGCATGGTTGCACAAACTTTTGGGTTTCCATTTGGAGGTATTGCGACAACTCTCCGGAGGATTATACATATTTTCCACACCTTTGGTCGATCTGAGGCACCCGGAGCGAGCTCATTTTCCACGGTCAATTATTTTACTCAGAAAATATATTGGAATATAGCAAAGCTCTTCATATTCTATGCACTATAAATATCCTTTTCAAATTATATCGTTTTGTGGAGGGTCCCATCTCGGGGTTGCTTATTTTTTCATTAAAAAATGTAAAAAATATCACTTAAATTTCTCAATCAAGAAGACATTGAAGGCTTTTCCCGCACCACTAGAAGTGATACATGAGACCTACGAAGCGACTAGAAGCTAATATAGAAGCACATGATTCTGCAATGGATCAAAATCCTTCTGTCGCTAGTGAGACACTATTGTTTGCTTACGAAGGCATGCATAAATATGGTTTTTCGGATCGGGGACTCGGCGTACCTGCGATGCGGCGTCAGTACTGAGGATATGGATCATCTCTTGTTTACTTGTAACTATTCAACGAGCTTTTGGAAACACACTAGAATTCATTGGCTTCAAATGCATGATTGGACGACTGTCTGGGCTTCCATTCGGAGGTATTGCGACAACTCTCAGAAGGATTGTGCATAATTTGCACACGTTTGGGCGATCTGATGCGCGTGGAATGAGCTCATTTTCCCCTGTCAATTATTTAACTCAAAAAAGGTACTGGAACATAGCAAAGCCTTTTATATCTTCTTGTTCTTTAAATATCCTATTCAAATTCTTTAGTTTTGTGGTGGGTACCACCTCAGGGATGCATCTTTTTTTTTTTCAAAAAAATCTAAAAAAACACTTAAATTTCTCATATATCGTCGAAGTAATCGACATGTTACTAGAGATGTCTACATATGGTAAGGGGGGCGCTACACCCATATTGATGCCAAAAAGTTTGGGGAAAC
The DNA here is from genome assembly GCA_037367405.1 of Ottelia alismoides. Lineage (NCBI taxonomy): Eukaryota > Viridiplantae > Streptophyta > Magnoliopsida > Alismatales > Hydrocharitaceae > Ottelia > Ottelia alismoides. The sequence goes on along the minus strand of JAZKJV010005306.1, from coordinate 242,320 downwards.
GAGACTCAAACATTGCTAAGGTGGGATTTAATTGAGTTGGTGGTCCTATAAATGGAGCTCCACACCCTTGTTATCTCTCCAGAATTTCAATAGAAGATACAATCCTTTGTGACTTTTTTTTGTGGTTCCATCTCACATCGTTAGAGTTGGATTCCTCGTAAAATAACGTTTTCGTTCTTGTTCGTGGTTCCACGTTCTATTTTTTTTATTTCCCTTGAAACTGGGGGATTTCTCATTTTCTTTTTTTAATTTATAAAGTTGATTTAGCTTATGAAAATTAAAATAACATTTTATTTAACATGTATATCAATAATATTATGATGGTTTCCTGAATTTTTGGGGGTGGTGGGGTTGTGCCCTCCATGCCCCCTTAAGTATCCATCGATGGTGGCACCAGTTATGATAAGCTTCTTCCTTTGGTTATTAAAGAAAGGAGTGCTTAGTTCACACTAGACCTTTTTTGGTGGCGGGGGTTGCTGTCAGAGAGAACATTTTCTTTGGTTGTGATTATATTAGTAATACTTTGTCCTGTACCTTATTTTCTTGTTTTTAGGTACGTGCTCTTGGAAACTTATGTAGTTACACAGATATGTTTCTAAACTTTGTAAATGCCGAAATACTCCTGAATAGCCCTTATGTACCCTTTTATGTGTAGTGACATCTTTTTGAATGAAATTGGGGGTAAGTATCAAAAGCGGGATACAACCCAAATATATATTAGCCGAACTATGAAGTGGAGCACGTGTAGGAGCAGGAGATAGTTCGCATTCTTAACGTTATGTACCGGGTTTGTATCATGGGAGAAGGGTCAATATGCTAGTATGGCGTAGTTTTAAGGAGCATACAATAATCATAAGGTTTCACGTAATTATACACGTTTCCATGATATATATATACATATAACAAAGAGCGAGAGAGAGAAATGGGACCGCTCCCTGGGGGCAACGAATGGCTGCTCCTGCCCTATCTTTTGACGATTTTTTTGGGGAAAATGCCACTATGCATTTTCATCTCTATATCCCTCTAATATATCAATCCGATTTGGTTAGAAATAGACTCTTATGCGGAGTGAGGCGGGTGAATGCGGTTAATGAAGCCCTTTTGCTTAAGTGGGCTGCACGGGTTTGGGGAAATGAGGAGAACTTCATGTTGAATATCCTGAGGGAGACGCTGGGAGTGGACATGATGGCCGTTACTCGGGGGAGCTCCTCCGATCACCTTTCCACTTTTTGGCGTGGGGTGTTGAATGTTTTCAATCGTAATCGCTCCCTTTTTAAACCGATGTTGGGCAAGGGGAACTCATTTCGTTTTTGGACTGATGATTGGTCGGGAAGGGGTGCTTTCAAGGATGTGTTCCCTCGTTTGTATGCTTTGGTGGAAGACAGAGAGGCTTCGGTGGCCTCCTGCTGGGACGAGGGCTGCTGGTGCCCTATGATTATTGCGAATCTATCGGATCATCGATTGGACGATTTCCTTTCAATGATGGCTCTGCTTGCGGATATTATCAAGCCCACTGACGACCGGGATCACTGGGCGTGGAAGGATGGCTCCTTCTCTACGAGGAAGGCGTACTTTGCTCTTGTTCCTAGCACTCATGGGGATGACGCTGTTCTTGTGCGCGACTGTAGATTCTTCTGGGGGCTCAAGCTACCAGTGCGCATTGGCATATTCCTTTGGCTTCTTCGTAGGGGGAGACTCTTAACTCGTGATCGATGTGCAACTTTGTTTCCCAATGTTGGGCCCAACTGCGGGCTGTGTGGTACGGAGCGGGAAACCATCGATCACCTTTTCTTTCAATGCGGGCGTGTTCGTGATCTTTGGGCTGACCTTGACTGGCTCAATACTGTGACCTTTGCTTCATTCTGCGAGAGCTTGGTGACCTCCACGGGCAGGGCTAGGAGGGAACTCATGGATTCGATTGCGCGCTTGTGGAGCATTTGGTTGGGAAGGAATGAGGCCCTCTTTGCGGGACATCGTTTCTACAGGGAAAATATCTCTATCCTTGCTACGCGTCTTGTGCTTGATTGGTCTCCTGGGTAGGCCAGGATTCGGTTCTTGCGGGGGGTGTTGATCTCGGATGCCCCCTCGGGTGTTATTGTTGGTTTGAACTTTTCTTTTCTTTTGTAAAAACTCTTTACGCTTTCTTTTTAATAGATTGGGGTGAATACCATCGAGTGTATCCCCCTTTTTTTGAGCGTCAAAAAAAAAATAGACTCTTACGCCCTCCATCAAGATGTTGTGATTTTAATGGTCTCAGAATTGGTGTAATCGACCTGTTCTGGATGGAGGGCATAAGAGTCTCCGATTCTGACAAAATTGGGATGAGGGATATAATGATGAAAATACATGATGATATTTTTGAAAAAAAATCATCCAAAAATGGGGCGGGGCTGCTCGTTGGCTTCCCCCCAGGGGGCATCCCCATTTTCCTCTCCCTCTCTCTATATATGTGTGTAAAACCACATATATATGGGTTAAATGGGACTATCCCTTGTGAGGTAGTCTAGTTAGCTACTCCCACCCTTATTTTTTAATTTTGTGAAATTTTTTTAATGACACACGGGGGATTTAAGTTAAACAAATAAGAGTAATATGTACTTCAAATTTCATGAAAAAACAAGCATTTTTAACCTGTCCATCTGGTTCTGAGATCGTTAAATTTTGATAGCCTTGATGTACGGGATTAGTCTTGAATTTAGTTGAATTTTGAATGAGAATATGTTGATACCATGCGATCTAAATTCCCTCAAATGTCATTAAGAAATATCATAAAAAAGAAGGATGGTGTAGCTAACCTAGCTACCCCACAAGGGATAGCTCCATTTTCCCTATATATAACCATATATATGTTAAATGTAAATCCCCCATTTTAGCTCCATTTTCCCTATATATAACCATATGTATGTTTAATGTAAATCCCCCATTTCTTCTCAAAGAATAAAAACAACGGTCCAAATTTATTCTTCTATTACAGTTCTATAACAACGGAGTGTCATAAAGTGATTGATCAATGTTGTAAAAGTCACCCGACTAGCCCGACTAGTAGGTCCGACTAGTCTAGTCAGTGGGGTGGCCGACCGAGTACCGAGTAATTCGGACTAGTTCCACTAGTCAACCAAATTTTAGATGGAGATACCATATTTTTTACTTTTTTAAAAGCATATTTATTCTAATATGATTAATATTTTATTTAAATTCAATTAGTTCTTCTAATTCATTATGATAGTAAAAATATATAAAAATATATGTAAATATATAATAATATATGTATAAAAATGACTTATATATTTAAAAAATCAAAGCCGATTAAAGCCCGACTAAATCCGATTAATCGTCCGACTGCCGATTTATCCTTAGTCAGTGACCTGACCGACCGAGTACCGACTACCGACTTTTGCAACCTTGTGATTGATAATTACTTATAGAACTTCTGCAAGTTCTTTACAGCTTGTGGAAGATGAGATGGATTTGGATTATGAGGGCACAATCACTGGCGCCTTGGTGGATTTGTAGATCAAAGAAGTTGTGTCCTTTTGTGGAAGAAACTCATCACCTTTTCCAAGTTGTTTTGTTGGGCCTGTGTTGTGACCCTATGGTCGATACATCTATTAATGAAAGTTGGATGGCCAATGTACTTGATTGTCATCGTTTTTTTCTCAATATGGGTTATGCATGCTTTCTTCAATATGAGTACATGTCAAAGTGTCACTGATACACATCTCTCTAAGGCCTACGTTCGTTGTATTTGCCTCATTGAATTATATTGAGGCGACGGATGTTAAATAGAAAGTCATTAAAGAAATTGGTCATTCCAAAATCAGTTGTAATATGCGAGTGCGTCTTGATTTTTTACGTAATCAAATAAAAAAATAATTTTTAAGATAAATATTAGTTTTTCACTTGTTGACCGATTGTAATATTCTTGCAGTGGTTTACATGCTCTGAAAGTTTTTTTAATAATCACATGGTCCTATTTCTTTCTCTTGCTTTGGAAGAATGTGGCCATGGATAAATTAAGATTTAAATTTGACTAATATTTTTGTTACAATATGATACGAATTGAGAACTGGTCTAGATTGTCCACATGGTTATTCCAGGAAGAGGTAAATTTAGTACATATGATAAAAACATTTGTTTCCATTTGTCTGATCCCTAATTGATTGCTGGAGCCAACTCAGTGTGCTAGCTGACCAGCTCAGACTGGTGTGAACTTAGATCTATTGGATTGGGTGGGTCCTTAATTTGCCTAGAGATAAGTGTGCCCAGCAGTTCAGTGACCAAGTCTCTGACATTTTGATGAAAACATGTATTCACTAATATTTTGATTGTTTTTATAAGATGTTTGTGATGGTACGTAGAAAATCTAAAACACAATTTTGACACTAAGATATAAACTTTGTCTCTCATTTAAACTCTTGTTGAGGGAATTAAATTAAATGTACTTTGAAAAGCATGACAAAAATATCAACTTATTTGCTTGTTGTTGCATGTAAAGTTTTGGTTTTTGATAGTTGAAGAGTATTATAATAAATATCTCTTTATGCTTTGTACATATATTTCTAAAATTTGAATGTCTTTTATAAAACATATTTCTTTTTGTTGATTTCTCTAAGAGTTTTTTTAATTTATACAGGTATTTGACTGTTGGTTCGAAAGTGGGTCCATGCCGTATGCTTATATTCATTACCCTTTTGAGAATGTTGAGTTATTTGAAAACAATTTTCCAGGACATTTTGTTGCTGAGGGACTCGATCAAACACGTGGATGGTTGGTTTTTATTACATCACTCGTTTATGAATCTTAGACATTTAATGACACCCTTTTACTTTTACGAATGACATTTACCAATTTTTCTGATTTTTTCTCACTTGTCTTTTTATCACTGACACCTTTTAATGATTATCTAAGGCTGAATGATCTGCATGCCATGTTTTTTTAAATGACGTGCAGACCATATTTTAGTCTTGTGTTTGATACTTCTATCCTGAGTGCGTAGATTATCATCTGTGCTTTATTGACCTGCCCTCACCTTCTCTGCTCTCGTCAGCGTTTGTGTTATGAAAACCTCTTTCTGGTTTTTTCTCCTCTTTGTTTTTGTATACCTTCCGTTCTAGCACTTTTCTTTTCTGCACTCCTTGTAGTTATTTTTTCCCTTCCTGCTGGGTTAAACCTTTTATATTTTCTCCTATAGGTCGGTAGCTTGCTTAGGCATTGGCATCATTTTTTGTGTTTTTGGACAATTTGAATAAATTACTACAAAGCAATATCTGCGATAATTGTTTTAAATAATATTTGATTTTTATTTTACTTTGCAAGGTCTAAAGATATTATTAGTAGATGCAAGTGAAATGGGTCCTTTCACATTCAACTGTCTCTCTCATTGCCAAATGCAAGTTGCATAGGGATTTTTTATACAATCCCTCCGCCCCATGCTGATGTTTAATAATCCATAGTGCCACAATTGAAGTAATTATGTATAGATGCCACGAGGATGTGTTTTTGGTACAAAATCAGCTAGTTGCTTCTGAACTTTCTCGATAAATGCACCCTGAATAAGTGGTATGACAATCCATATATCATCTAGCTATAGAAGATTGGAATGCTGGCTACAGGGGATAAGACAACAACTGTGTGTCCTGGGACATATGCCTAAGGGGTTTGAACAACTACCCAAAGATCCTCCCCTTTATGTATCAAATCCTGTGGAAGCTGTGGAGAATGGAGAGATGGGTAAGGGGGAGAGAGGTTGCAGGGGGTGAGGAAAAATTGGGATGTGATCCAGCACTTTGGGGAGATCCCTCAGGGACCGGTTGTGTAAAGAGAGGTCTACTTTCATCACGAAGCATCAAGTCATCATGCACATGATTGTTCGTATACTGTTGGTTTTGGTACTGGGCAATATTTTTTGTTGGGGGATTGTTGTAGGATTAAGAGTGCGTCGATAATAATGGTAGGAATAAAGTAATGTGGCTGGAAGTGCCTTAAGGCTGATGATCTTGGTTGGAGCAGTTCCTGATGGAGCTACATTTATGGTTCTTGTCGATGTGGCTATGCAATCAATTGGAGAGTTGGTGGGAGGATCATTTTGGAGATTTGATTCAGCTGTCTGACACCTGACCCTGGCACGGGCAGCACGTGCATCAAACATGTGATTGGTGCTCATTGGTGAAACGAAGTTGTCGTTTTGGGCGACTATTGCTTGATGTCATCCTTTTTTGGAGGCGGCCATTGTTGCATAAGTCGATATGTGATATTCAGTTGAAAGGCACACTGAATAAAGAATAAACATTATTCAGGTGGCTAATTAGAAACATTTGATCATATATTTCCATTTTTTTAAATATAAAAAATATTTATTTTACATATATTGTTATATATATAAATTTGATCAGTACTTAACTATATGAAAGTGCAATGTGAATTCCAATTAAACAGTGCATATCTTACTTTTAATTTTCTTTAGAAAACTCTTTAGGATAAAAATGATTAAAATTATGCTTTTTAATTAGTCGACTGGATTATAAAACTGCTTATTCCAACCTATCAAAAAAAGGCTGATTATTTTATCTTATGACTAGTCGCTGAACAGAGTTATTATATTCAATTACTTAATTAGACTGCTTAGTCAGGTCGAATAGTTGGCCTGGTCAATCGACTAGTTCTAGCTTGGAGGTGGCAAGTTTGCTCCAACATGATTGTGTCGATGTTGACCCTATAAAATTCCATTTCGGTGTCGGGATTGAGAGATAGTTAAGGGCCTTGATTTGATGATCCTTAAAGCGTGGAATTTAGTATGCATATTGGTGGGATAGGACTACGTTAGTCGATGTCAACAGAGTTTTTGGTTGGCGCCATCCCCATCTCTATTATTGTTGTCAGGATTTGCTCTTATGTGGTATGCAACATTGGTGGAAGCAGTTGTGGAGTTTGAGTCGGGATGGATATGGGTAAGGCTGTGGGTGACGGTCTTGTTGTAGGACGGGGGTCACAGATGATCTGATTAGGTAGGGGAGCGATGATCCCATCTATTGGTGCTCTGATGTCATCGCCTCAATCTCAAAATTTACCGTGGGATATATATTAGGAAGGGGAGCGATGATACCATCTATTGGTGCTGCTGTTGAACTTGCATCAATCACCAACATGTTTTTTTAATTCTCGATCTAATGACTAACATGTGGGCATTTATTTTGCTTTGGATCATTTAGAGCTTTATTTCTTGCCGGTGTTGGACTACATAGTCTAAGGGCGGCGTCCTTGTTTTTGAAAGATCTGGTACTTGAATTGGTTGACGGTTGTGGCTTTGGATGACCAAGGCTTTAGGAGATGATTGTTAGGGCTTCAAAGCATGGTGGTGGAGCGTTTATTTTTTTTTGAAAAGGAAGAGATTTGATGTTCTCGACCTTCTTAAGGAGTTGCGGTACCAACGGTGGTTGCTTGGTTAGTTGGGACGGTGGACACTATGTTGGTCACATTCTTTTGATTTTTTTAATGTAGAAATTAAAAGAGAGGAAGTGTGAGATTGTCTGGGAATTGAATTTCATTTCCGGGAGTTGATGTAGTTATGTTTAATGATACACATTAATGCTAATCTGGGAAAGTCTTGACATCGAACGTTACAGGGTTGAGATGTGCAGAAAAAACGATGAATAATTAGAGATATGTTTATCAATGGGGGTTGACATTTTGTTGATACATGAAATAAAAATGGCCATGTGGGGAAGGAAGATAACTATATAGGATGACTATGGAGCTTTTATTTTTTTTTTGGAAAAAAGGAAGAGATGTGATGTTCTCGAGCTTCTCAAGGAGTTGCAGTATAGTTATCGTTGTTTGGTTAGTTAGGACGATGGACACTATGTTGGTCAATTTCTTTTGATTTTTTAATGCTGAAATCAACAGAGGGAGCAAGATTGGCTGGGAATCGAATTTCATTTCAAGGAAGTGATGCAATTATGTTTAGTGAGACAAATATTAATGCTAATCGTGAAACTCTTGACGAGGTTAAGGTTTGCAGAGAAAACATTGAATAATTAGAGATATGTTCATTTGGGGGGGTTGACATTTTGTTGATACATGAAACAAAAATGGCCATGTGGAGATGAAGGAAGATGAACTAGGTAGGTGCTGCCTGGCTGCACATTTAGATCTCTGAGCTGGTGCTGGGTCGGAGTTCTCATTTTGACGTGGTAGACTTAGGTGTGGGAATATGGCTTTTGTCGATGTTTTTAGGTGAAGAATGAGATCATCTTTGGTTTTGTTTCTTGTCTGGTGGATATTAGGAGAGTTTTGGGAGAGCTTTCGAGAAAAATGTTGCTTGTTGTGGATGAGATACCTTATTTTATTTGTGGCCATTTGACGAGATATCTTTGTTGGATTAGGCTGATGAGCAATTTGTTTGGACTTGGATGATGTGAGGGGTTCTCAGATATGATGGAGCCGTGGTCTGTGGAGTTTCTGTGCCCGATTGCATGTTGTCATGTAGAAAATTGTATTGATCCCTTCCGGGTTTAGGTTGGATTGTTTCGTGTCATTTACATTCTCCATGAATGCTTCTTGGTGGTTGCCATCAAGGCCGTAGTGCATCATTTTTTGACAGACTATAACCTCTTTCTGCCACACTACGTTCTGTGTCTTCTGGCGAGGACCACACTAGCATTGTACCACGAATTTTATAAGTTCATGGTTTTAGGGATTTGGTGACGTGATGAGGAAATTACATAATCGTTTGTTGTTGGGTAAGGGAAGAATCTATATTAAGTGTTTGTTGGTGGTATGGGAGGAAGGGGACAGGTGGTGCTTATAGCATTTTTTTGGAGCATTTATGAGCGAAGATAGTAGTGGATCTTGGATGTCGAGCGCATGGGGCTTCTAAGTTTTCAGATGAGACCTCATGGTTTTTTGATGGTCTCGAGTCCCTGATGAAACATGGCTTAAGAGAGGGCAGGTATACATCGCATGTATACCTCCTTTTCCAAAGAGCAATGTGCTGGCCAAGATCCTTTGAATGATTCATCTCTCGAGGAGTTGCACTCTCTCCCTATAAAGTCTCTTGCTGTACAAAAATATCAACATTGCCATCAATGGAAACCAAATGTTCAAGATTTACAAGGAGCGTGCTGGATGATGGGGAAGTCACATGAGTAGAGGGTTCAATAGTGAAAGGTCTGCGAACATATAATCGAGGCAAAGTCTGCACCGAAGGAGGTGTGATCGAAGCAGAAGGCAAAGTGGAACGTAAGCCTCCTCATTTGACACAAAAGGTGTCATCCTATCACATGTGGGAGAAAATTACATAACAGAAAGTGAAGTCAACACTGACATATTACTTTCGCATGTCATGATTAAAGCACTGGTGCACTTTTTGGGTCCGAGAGTAGTCAACCTAGGAAATTTGATAGATATGGGGGGAAAGTTTATCCGTGCCAGGAGTTAGGAAACGAACAAAGGCCACACAACCGATGTAGCGAGGTGTTCGATAACTTAGATTGAAGATGTCCTTTTCGGGAACCACAATAGGAAAATGTACCTTTTCTCCTAACACGAATGATGGTTTATAATTGATGAGGTAACAAGCAATATGGACAATCTTGGTAACATCTAGACCATGACATGTTTATGCTTAATAACACCTTTTTTGTGAGAAGTGCATGCACAAAGTCTGATGGAAAAACACAAGGAGACTTGAAAACCGAGATATGTGACCAATATAAAATTCCTAAACATTGACTAAGCAAGCACACTTAGTTGTAGCAGAACAGAGATCTTTTGTTTCAATGATAAAAGTTTGTACAATAGAACCTTCCTCAGACTTATATTTCAAAAGAAATTCTCAAGAAAGTTTGGGAAAACCGTGCACATCGACAATATAGAACCTGTGCCTTGGGCGACCAGGAACACGAGTAGGGCTTCAATTATTAAAATTGCAGCAACTTTTATAAAGATTATTACCACGACTCCGATGACTTGAAAAACTGGTACGATGGTGCTTCACAAGTTGACAAGCCTTACACTAAAAAATGGACTGAGACGATATTTGTGTGAGGACTCCATATCTTTTGCAGAGGACGATGATCGTATTGAAGGTGCCACATGTACGGAGAGATTGATTCGGTCGGAATGGAAGATCCGCCGGTATATGGAGATCAGACCAATTTTAGAGACCCCCTTGGTCATGACCACATCCAGTCACCCTGCTCGTGAGTATATCCTAAAACACACGACAAGAGGGGTCAAAAGTGGCATGACCAATGTTGCCTAAGTCGGTATTGAACATTCAATCAGAGGGGTCTCTAAATAAAGGATAATCCGTATTCATTTCCTGAAGCATATGACAAGCGTGGTAAAAAATGGCAACCAATGTTGCCGAAGTTGGTATTTGACATTCAGTCAGATGGGTCTCTAAATAAAGGATAATCACTATTCATGCGACTATTAGGAACTATTTAACTTTGTTTTATTAATTATTTTAAATATGCACGCAGATGGCCATCAATTAACAACAATTCTAGATATAAGTACCAATTAACAATATATATATATATATATATGGATCTTTCACATTTGTGGTGATACCACTATAAATGATATTTCTCGGGAATTTAAAAAAATGAATTAAAAGTTGCAATAGTCAACCAATAGTCGGTTGAATAGTCGGACTTGTTATTTGATCGAGTCTATTATTGGCAGACAATTGACTGTTTGGTCGGTGACATCCCTTTACCGCATACTCGAACTGACTATTCGACATAGTTGGCGGACTATTGCCACAACATGCTTGAGAATTCAGATGCATGATAATCTGACTAAAAGACAATAAATTCATAAAAAATTCAGGTGCATGTAGTACATTTTGCAGACGCATGGAAGGTCTCAACTGAATCTCTCTATCCTATAATAGGAGAATGTCTCCCAACGACAATGATTACATATCTACCATGATGAACAGTACTGTAGGAGGTGAACTATTCTCTGTCACTGTAGAGATGATGAGATGCTCCGATGTCCGTAATATATTCAGAAATATATGCACAACGACATGTAGTAATAGAATAATTTGTATTTGAGGTACTGCTGGAGACCACAATGTCAGATGAGGTCGGAGGGGCACTAGTAGAATAAGAAACGACTGAGGGGTCCATAATCTCCCTCAAACACGAGACGTGTTCATCATACTTTTGACCAACATGAGTGGCATTGGGCTCAAACTACTCAGTAACACGAGCAAATGCAACACGACCATGTTTTGATAGCATGCAGTCTCAAAGTGCTCTATATGATTGCAATATGTGCACTTCAGGCAAGGGCGACTACTTCCTCCGCTACATATACCACGCCATCTGAACACATAAAAGAAATAAGTAATAAATAAATAATATTTCATATAACAAGACTTTTATCTTGTAAATTAATTATTATACACGCGTAGATACATAAGATTATATATCTTAGACACGATTTATACTTAATATATTTGAATATTCTCAATCGAAATTTCAATTAGTCACTCAATTCTTGTTTCTTCTTTATGGATTTATATGGGTATGTGCTTCCGACCATTGTAATAGTAATTATATATGAGTGATTAAGATAGTGATCACTCAAGGAAGTTTTAAATAATTGATCACCCTTTTAAATGTGATTGATTACATTAATACAATAGCCCTTCATTATCGATTATATTGGTATTGTTGGTCAATTGTAAAAGGGGAAACACTATATGAAGCACCATCAACATCGAAGGTGGGATAGCTAGAGTTGGAGATGTGATTTGCCTCGACCACTTCGATGAACACTATACGACACTAGAGATTTATCAAAACTTCGGATAAATGCTTTGCACTAGAGCTTCACTAACTGATTAGTCATCTCTGATTGATCGATCACATATTGCATGTGTGAAGGTTTGAACAGTGGGGAATGACATGCTCTTCCACCAATCTTCACGTGAAGTCACGAAACATGGTTCTTCAGGAATCCTGATCCCATCTTTTTGTTAAAGACCTCTACAAAAGTCCAGAAGTCATCAACCACATACTAACGATTGTCTGTGTACTCTTGATGTCATAGAGTAAATAGAGAGTACACCCATAAACTACCAAACCTTTGATGAGAATGGCTTCAATGTTGCAAAAGTCATTTGTCAATATTCAATCGGTCGAGCCGTAATTGATAATTGGGTTACTAATCGAATTAAGTTGGGTTAGTTTTGTATTATTTAATTATTTAAATGTATAAATTCTTTTCATGCATCTATTCTTATTTTTTTAAGAAAGGGTGGCATGAACCTCCAGTAGGGGCCCATCCAAAGAATATATTATAAAAATAAAGTGTATTTACATCCGCTAGGCTTCACAAATGGCTCTGCCATGCCCTAGAACTTTTTCCCCTCTCTCAAAGACAATTGCGTTTCTGGCCAACCACATCGCCCATATAAGAGCACACACCTTCATCTTCCCCTCCTATGTACCTGTCCAAACTCTTCTAAGTGAAGCCCAAAATGAATTCTTTTCCCTCCACTGGATGCCCGTGATGTTCGCCTTCTCTATGAATCCACTGAACCAGGATACTAAAAAAACAAATGATCGGCATCTTCTGTCGCTCCTACACACCTTCTGCAACCCTCCTCTACTCCCTGAAAAAGCTTGGCTCTCCATGCATTTGCCATGACTCACTCTCTTCTCAATAGCCATAAGAACACCTTGACCCTTGTAGGTACTTTCCATCTCCAGATTCCAGCGCAGTCTCGTGAGGTCTCCATATCCGTCTTAGTAGATGGGACAAAAATCACCTTGTACGCCTTCTTTATGTGAATGTCCCATCTCCCCTGCATTACGAGTCCCTTCCTTCTGATGTCACACCAAGTCTCGCCAACCTGCTAGAGAGACATAAAAACTCCTCCAGAGTTTGGTTTGACAACTCAGGAGTCCAAGAACCAACTCACCAGACGTCTGCCACACAAGCCTCTTTGTCCACTTCCAAAACGGAAAGTCTGAGTTATAAGTCACAAAAAGCACCCTCTTCGGACCAGTCATTTGTCCAGAACCTGAAGCACGCCCATCACCCAAAAGCAATCGCATCGTGTCTGCCATAATTAACACAACTGAACAATCACCTCTCCAGAAAGTTGTAGGCGAAGCCACAACCTCACAACGAGCGCAAAGACTTGGCTAGACATCATAAATAGACCGAATCAACCTAGAAAGCCGCTCACTTCCATCTCCTCATATCCTTATCTCCCACTTTGTGAGTGTTAGAAAATAGAAACGCAGAAGCATAATCAGAGAAAAGATAAAACATTGTTGAACACCGATTTTTTTCATGGATCCCTACTCCCTAAGGAGCGGGATGAAACCACGGGAGAAGGCCTCAAAGGGCTATATATATGCATTGCATTTTCTCAATAGATACATGAGGTATGGGGCTCCTTATATAGCCTCCACAGATCCTCGAAGTCCCTCCATTGGTAGATGTGGGACTAAACACATGGATAGGGTAAATTGATCCTGGAGGTATCCATTTACCCATCTACAATTCAACCTGCGCACTACTAAATACTCCAACACCCCCCCTCAAATTGGGGTGATCACCATCGAGTGTCTCCCCCTCTTTTGAGCTTAAAAAAAAACACTCCCCCTCTAGCTGGAGCTTGCAATGCTCATCTTGGACAAACAGAAAGAAACTCAACTCGCAATACATGACACTACAGACAATATCAACTCAACGCGCACATCTGTCGGCTGCTGTCGAGGACGTTGCTTCTCATGCCGTGCAGGTGAGGAAGATGAACGAGCTGGAATGTGAGTCAACTGAATCTCCTCATCGGAGAACATGTGCTATGTACTGCGCCTGTCAGAGTCACTGCAACTGGAATGAGTCTCCTCGTCGGGGTACTCTGCACCCGCCACAACATGTAGACAGCTGCTCCATCTCTGAAAAGGGCCGAATTGAAAAATCCGTGGAGTGCAATCCTCGTCGGAGTCAATGGTCATTGGAGAATGGAGTCTGAAATAGTCTCCTCGGCGGAGAATTGGGTCTCTCCCATCTGGCATGGAGAATGGTACTTTACTCTGGAGTACCTATGATACCACATGAAAACCCTTACCCACATGGCATAGGAAATGGTCCTCTACTCTGGAGTCCCTGTGGCTCACATGAAAACGTTTGTTGAAACAACAAGAATGATGGTGACCATGACAAATGATGGCATGCATTTGCACATCTGAAAAGACCGCATACATATGCGTGTCTGAAATCGAGAACTCGGAATCTGAACGTCGAGTCTGATCATCTGAACTGTAGAGTTTGAAGAATCTGGCTGGTCTGGAGAATCTGAAATCTGGAGAGGACCTGTGACTCTACATATACTCCCCCTTTCTCCCATACTTGTCAGAAATGACATCGACAAAGTTAGGAGCAGACATGAAGAATGTGGAGAAAAGAAGAACCAAATAAGCCATAATTTATATTTATATATATATATATATTCGACTTTTCTTGCAAAATATTTTTTTCCGGCTATTTCTATTTTTAATAGGCGTCACTTTTTTTGTAATAAGCCATTGCCATATTTTTACGGCTTCCCCCATTTTTTTGCAGCTATTTTGTGTATGATTTTTTTCTTATATGCACCTCTTCTTTTCTCTTTTTTTTTTTATTTTTTTGGAAAACCCTCTTCTTTTTTTATATAAACATGCAACCTCTTTCCTCCCCTTTTTTGTAACCAGACCTCTCTCTCCTCTGGACTCTCCTTTTTTTTCAAAGCACGCACGACCCAATCCGGGCGTTTATTTTTTTAATAAAAAACCACGCAACACCCTTTTTGGGGCAAACCTCATTTAGGGTTTCAAAAGACCAGCCGCCCCGATGGGGCCTTCTCGATTTGGCGGCGCCTGGGCTAAGTGGTGCGCGGATCAGCTACCTCTGCCGCCTCTTAGACTTCGGGGCCTCCATGCGAGGTGGAGTTGCCATTGAGGCATGGCGACGTTAGCGGTGAGGGAGAGGAGATGAATGCCTTCCGAAGTCCTTGCGGCTCGCAGATGGGAAGTGCGCCACCACGCGTGGTGGCGATGGTGAGCTCCTGGAGATCGGGGTAGGGGATCGGGATTGTCGTTTGCACGCTTGGAGAGGAGTGCCGCCCCCGACCAGACCGGGAGAGGAGATGCAGATCACCAGTGTTCTGCCGATGTATGGTTGCCGCCTGGAGCTGTCGGGCTCCGCCTGGGATCTGGAGCTTCGTAAGAAGGAGATGGGAAGAGGTGCGGGTAGTGCTCGCGATCTGGAGGCCGCGGGGGAGATTCGACATCGCTTGTTGTGCCGCTGGAGCGCCGTCAAGTGTTGCCACGCTGACGAGAGGGGTTCCAACGGAGTGAGGCATCGCGCCGGCTGCGCGTGCGATGCGAAGCGCGAAGCCACCGTCTGATGGGAAGGTGCCGCCCGGTGGTCATGCGGGGCACGAGGAGGAGCCGCCGTCATCTAGGGAGTCTCCTGCACGATGAAGCGAGAGAAGAGGGGCGACATCGGATGCGAGGGTGCGAGAAGAAGCTCCTACGGCTCCTGTGGAGAGTAGAGGTTGGCCGATGGAGGCTTGAGGTGTGAACCCCCGAGGATCCGGGTACTCGTTTACACACATTTCGCACTATTTTATTCACATGAGATCACACAAATTCTTGAAATTTTAGGGAAAATTTTTCGCGCTGCTATAATTGCACATGACATTCCAATCACATACATTAGATTTCAACAAGACAAATTCCACCAAAATTTTATTCCACTCATTTTCATAAAATATACAAATGTACATCAGAGCCGACAGTACAAAAATCTCATAATATTGTACAGAAGAGAAAGGGAGCCTAATACATCATAATTTGAACCAAAAAAGTGAAACAAAAACAACATACTGTCTGGTATATTCTCTATCTCCTGGAATCATGAATAGCTACTGAGCAACATGCTTTTTGCCTGCCAAAACATGTTTACGAAAGAAGAGGCATCAACGGTTGCTGGTATCTCCCCAAATTTATAAAATTTAATAGATATTTAATATGTTCAATAGCAAGCAAGTAGAAAGGTTGAACAAGTAAAGTTTACATCTACTTGCGTAAGTAAAAAGGTTTTCAGACTTGTAACATCTCCCATAAGCACCCATTATTCCAACATTTTTCATTTATAAGATATTTATTTTGTAATCGAATGTTCATAATTGTATGAGTGTATGTATATATATGTTTATATTATCATATTAACTAGATATCATATCTGTGGATTTGACGATGTGAAAGATGGGATTGGAAATATTTATGGATTTACTTGATTCTCAAGTAGTCATTTCCTACCAACACAACTTACGATTGTATCTTCTCCAAATCTTAACTTAAACCGTCTCAGATGTAACTCTAGATGGTGTAGATATAGATATGGATGATCTAGATGTAGAATCGCCAAGTCTGTTGGCGAAAGTAAAACTCAAGCGATGAGGTAGCCTACAAATGGCTCTTCCGTTTCACCCTCTAATTAGAAGTGTGTCCAATAGAGGGATATGTCTACTCCAAAACTACGCCACTGAGACGGGTGAGAGAGACTCTCCGGAAAAGTCGCTCTAGAAAACGGCCCGACTAGTACGGGCGAACGAGCTCGTACGTAAAACTGAAAATCGAGGATCCCCCGCATGAGTATCCTAAAACAAAGGATCAACAGAACTGGTCAAAGTCGGGATCCCAACGAGGCGTAATAACACTGCGAGCTCGCGTAAAAACCGAAAAACGACTGGGATCCTAGACCCGCCCACTAAGCGGCCGCTGCCCTGACTGGGCTTCCTATCTTCCGCCCAGTTGAAGGTCTCCGCGCCCTCACACGGTCGAATGTAAAGGTCACCATGACCGGCATTATCAATTATTAGTCATCAATACTTCACTATTTCTTTTGCTCCTTCCTCGACTAATCAACCTTTCTTAGTATCTCATATTGATAACATACTGATCTAATTCTTTTGTCAAATGTTGATCTTTCTCAAAGGAAAGGACTCCAGACATCCTTTAAAACATTTAAGCCACTAATTTATTTTAAAAATAATATGGAATTTGTATGAGCTGAAATTGGCTCGGTTAGTAGTAATAAAATTATAATTAATTGTTTAAAGAAGTTACATGGGTCATTTAGTAATTTGTTGAAGATAATTACGCATTTGGGGAACTTAGTGGTCCAGCCAATGCATTATTCGATGAGACTTACAGAGTTTAATTTAAGATGATCACAACACTGAAATTACTGGTAAAGCATCTATCTCTCCTGTTGTGTGTGTGTGTATATATATGAAGGAGCATAGACTCGTGATATTTTACAATTCAGCAAGTTAAATCCAAACTGGGATTTTCTTCATCATTATTACGTGTAGAGTTCTTTACCTTAGCCAAATTTTCTACTACTAATTGCCTACCTAAATGATACCATACTGACTTTCATGTAAGACAATTTTTTTAAAAATCTTTGAACATGGTCCTGTCTATAATCACATAATTGATAGTTCACCATTTCTTACAAACATCTGAGAGGGAAATAAAGGCAAGATCTCAAACACTGTTCTTACTAACACATACATTTTCCATAACCAGGATTAACAGAAAAAGACAGCCGACCATGCTATTCATATCAATGGCCAAGTATTCACTATTTTAGATGGTGATAAGGAGTATAACTACAATATACATAAATCAAAATTTATACTTAACAATGATGTTATGACAGTAAATTTTGAATTTCATTTCTGATGTACCGGACTCAACATCACCAGTAATATTTCCATGTATTCAGAGTTCCAAAAAATCTCTCTCTAATGCAAGATGTGATTGATAACTTATGGAAGAGAGAAGTATAAACATCAACGTGCATCAAAAATTTTTAATTACTACAACTCCTGGACACGGAGAAAGAGAATTAATTTCATATGACTTCACATTTTCATTAACTTTCAAAGGCAAATCAGGAGATTGAATTACTCGTGACAGGCAACAAGAGATGATGGTATACTTTGCACATGCATGGCAGCAAGAGAAGGGGAAGGAGGTACCAAATTAGATTTCAAGATTTGAGGAAGGGGCTGATCTTGCATGCAGTAGTACACGACCTCTACTTGCTTGGACTGCGGTCTGAATTAGAGAAAATAGTAAAAGGGAATTGCTGTAGCTTCAATCCAAGGGGAATGGCAGCAAGAAGGAAGGAAGAGGGGATGGTACCTCTTGAAATCCTTAAGAAATGGGAGGATTTTGGCTTCTTCAAC
Organism: Ottelia alismoides; assembly: GCA_037367405.1. Classification (NCBI taxonomy): domain Eukaryota; kingdom Viridiplantae; phylum Streptophyta; class Magnoliopsida; order Alismatales; family Hydrocharitaceae; genus Ottelia; species Ottelia alismoides. The sequence goes on along the minus strand of JAZKJV010005306.1, from coordinate 224,043 downwards.
ATCTGTAGCACCAAGATTTGATGTTCATCACAGCAGCAGAAACTCCAATTTGAAGAAATAACTTCAATTAGAGAGATGGCTGGGTTGTTTCCATCCGACTGGACTTGAGAAAAAAGTAGAGAATAGTGAGGGGTTGGGGGAGATATAAATAAGGAAGTAAGTGCCCCCTTATGTTGACAAGTGGTGGAAAAGAATGGACCAAGTGTTGTACATTTAAAGACTCAAATGGGTAAGAAAAGCCAACGGCAGTGTCTGCTGCTGCTGCTACAGTAATTATAAATTTTTTATTTTTATTTTTTTTATTTATTTCCGATGATTAAATATGTTCGTACTTGCGCCTCGAGCCTCGGATTTTGACGCGCAATATCTTGAATTGATTGTCTCAAAATGACGGTCAATATGAGTATAATATTGCTATATTCCGATCGGATTTGGATGCCCGAAATTTTCCGAGATACGGTTTTGGTTTGAGGTTAAATTTTATAGTTTTAAAAATATCAAACGACCTACGATTGAGGAACAGTCGATTCTGTTGGTCTCGTTTCGTCGAATCGGATTTTTAAGCTGTCTCGGTTCGTTTCACGGTTTCTGAATTTATGATGCGGCTTTTTCGGGCACGCATTACGATGCGATCGATTTTTGATCGATTTCGCCCGAACGGCTTTTGATTCATGATCAATTGGTCGATTTAGGTTATCTAATATTGTCAGATAACTTTATTGGGTTAAATAGGCCGGGTTTGTGTTTATGCGGATCCCGGGTGTTACAAATATAAAAACCTCAAAGGGAGTCTCGTCCTCGAGACTCGAGTTAAGGTCATTATGTATTTTGATTTTCATATGACCATAAAAACCTCAAAGGGTTTTAAACCCATAAAAACCTCAAAGAGAAAACAAGCCACATATTTAAACATATATCTAATTACAAAAGCTTGTTTTGATTTTTACCTCAGAAAAGCTGAGGATATCGTGCCCGCATATCAGCTTCGGTCTCCCACGTCGCCTCTTCGACACTATGTCGGTGCCACAACACCTTGACCAACGGAATCTCTTTGCTGCGAAGCTTCTTCACATCACTGTCAATTATCTGTACCGACCTCTCCTCATATGTCAAGTCAGGTTCCACGTCAACATTCTTGTTGCTGATGACGTGTCGAGGGTGATGCACATACTTCCTCAAGTTGGATACATGGAAGACATCATGAATACCCGAAAGTGTCCCGCCGCTCACCTCTTCTACGGCTCGCCTCTTTTTATGTTTCATCAACATCTCTCGCAAGTTTGTAACCCTGAGATCTTCTGGGCCAACCTCTGAGTAACTGATCCCTCCACCTGCAGGGATGTCCAACAGTTCTCAACCATCTCTTTGAACCCAACATCCATCATCCATGCTTTTTCGAACCTAAACATTGACCTTGGAGTCATCCCCTCTCTAGATTCCGAACAGACAGGAGTGCCATCCGATCTTGACCTAGGAAGAACCCGCATTGCAGACAACGGGAACATCTCCATCAACTCCATAGACGCAAGGAAACGATCCAAACGAGATCTGGAGGAGGTATTCTGCCTTGTGTACCTCCCCTTCGTAGCATCAAGTACCTCTAAAGCCATCTCCCCAACAAACTCCAAGAAGTCCTCTGACCCAGGATCTTGCGCCCCATGGTCACTTACGCGATCCAACCATGTCAGCATGCCAAGAACTCAAAAGCCCTTTAACCGTCCTCTTCTCCCACACCCCTAACCCTCTCACATTCGAAGAGACCATTTTCATTAAGATCCACTTGGAGGGTTAATGATGGGGACGCTAACTCCAAGACATTTCGCAATCTGCACATGAATGTCACTCGAAGAACTCACGTCACCGGTCAATCACCCATCACTCTCCACTTCTTGCTCCAGCGCTGCTACTGAAGTCGAATCAACCCCGTACGAAGCAGAGCCCAAAATCCCCACAGATTTGGCCTCCAATTTCGCACTCCAACCACAACTGCTTATCAGGCCTCCTCCTCTTGCGAGAGAAGGATAGAATAAGATCTCCTTTTGTTCTTTGGCTTCCTTCTCCCAACACCAATCTCTTCTCTCTTCGAGCTCTCTCCGCTGCCAAAATACGCCTCTCCATCTTCCGACACCGTGCCGAGGAAGCATCCCTTGACACCTCTGCAACATTGTGTCCATCAAGCTCGCAGTCTCTCGCCTTTCTCTGAACCAAATTAGGGAAGGGCTACCCGATTTCCCCATGCTACCGAGCTCGCCCTCGGTGCTGAAGGATCAGCATCGTCCCCTTCCTTAACACGCCGTTCAAACTCGGGAGGACTGCCTTTCGCCATGCATTGCAGTATCAGAACTAGAAACAAGGGCTCCGATATCAGGTCCAGAGCTGCGAACGCATCAAGTGAGCCCTAAAACCCCCTCCTCATATCCAGGGATCCGAGAACAGAGAAAACGGGAGATCCGGGTTTGCATAACCCGCTGCTATGTCTGAGATAAGTGGATCCGTATTGTTATCCGGACTGGTAGGCAGAGCCTCTCCAACAGGCCCACCCACAACCGGGTTTATGCCCGACCTGATGAACTCGAGGCTAACAACTGCCTCATACCTCAAAATATCTCGCCCTTCCAATGGAAGGGCCACCCCAAATCAGGAAGAAATCTCCATCTCTCGTTGATCTCGCCCGATACTCCCAGGACAAAACCATCGTAATGAACTGACTATCACGCGCTGATGATCGAGGTGCCGTCGTAGTGGCAACTGTTGCTGTGCCACGAGAACCACCAGTCTTCGATCTTCCTCCGACCGACTCACCGCCTTCTTCGGTTCTCCAGAAGACTCCACGGACCCCTTCTTCATTATCTCCTCTGCCACCACCACATCCATAATCTCTTTTATAGTCGGTAACTGTAGCAGGAACTCCACCCTTCCCATTCGGAGTATCACCTGTATCGGTACCGTCCTTCGGGTACCACGCATGAGCACGATGACATCCCGCCCCTCGCTCGATCGCAACCCCGTTCGAAGCACTTATTCAACTTCACCCACCTTTCGCAGCACGCCTTTAATGGTTTGGAGAATTGGAGGTCACGATATCTCACCGGAATGGCAACCTCCACCTTTTGATCGACCGTCGAGCCCTCCACAATCAGGGCTCCGTCCACGGGGACTCTCTCGGAAGGTTCAATATTTTGCTCGTTTCCTTCTGTATCACGTTGGCATCGGCAACCATCTTGGGTGACCCCGAGCGGCTATCCTTTCAAAGATGGCCATCCACCCTACACTGGTAACAAGCCATTCTCCGCGCAAAACAAGATCTCACCAAGTAACACACCATGCCACACTTGAAGCAGCGACGAGGAGAGGGTAAGTAGCTTTTGGGCCCTCTTCACGCGATCCTCCACCACATCTCGAATATCTCCCTTAGCACGAACCTCACTCACTGTGGCCCTTGTCCTCACCTTTCTCCTGGGCCCCTCCGACTCCCACCCCGGCGATGGCTGGACCCTCCTCCGGCACCCGAGTCTCTTTCCCGGCTCCAGAGCCATCCTCTCTCCGAGAAATCTAAAAGTATTTTATTTTTATTTATTTACATTGTTTTGGTTATTGTCAGTACTATCATAATGAGCAAAGGCCTGCAAATTATCAACAGTTCCCAAAGATCAGCAAAGACCAAAGATTGTGGACTGCACTCCCTTTAGGAGTAATCAAGTTTATTACTTGAATGATTCAACAGACAAGCTCTAGAAATCACTGATGAATAACAAGATCATTGACGGTAAGATTTGCATTGTATTTTCGCTTTCCATTTATAAAGGAAGTCGCTGGTGGAATTACAATGTCATCCAGGCTTAAAGCGAATGTAATAGCTTTTAGAACAACACCCTTTAACATGAAACATCCAAGTTTGATCATTTTCTGACCATTTCTCAGGCCATCTTTTGAACCTTAGTGGCAATTCATATGAGTTGCTCTGTTTGATGCGGCAGTTTTGCTGTCGTATCTTGGCTGACTTGTTCTATTAATTTTGATTGGTCATCATCGCACTTAGAAACTCTGTAACTGATTTTTTAAATTACATTTCTATGTCCAGATAGCCATTTGATAATTGCTTTATTAGCTTCTCCGTGCTTTTGAGATAACGATCAATATTGTGGCTCTTATTAAATTTTTTCTCCCATGATATTATCACTTGCATGTATATAGCTTCTTTGTTCTTATTACATGTTATTCCCATGTAATAGTGCAAGCATACACTTGCTTTGAATATATGAAGTTACATTACCACCAAGGTTTGAAAAACTAAAGGCGGAACGAGGCGTTTTCCTCGGAATCGAGGCGAGGCATAGCCTCGAGGTGGTCGAGGCGTAGGCCTTAGTTTATAGAGAAAATTATGCATAAAACTATACTTATATATATGTCAATGTAATTATATGTTCTTTGCCCAACATATAAGACTTAACACTATAAGATATGATAAAATAATAGAGATAAGAGCCCGAAAATATAAGATAGAACAACCTCATATCCATTTCTACACATTTTTATCCAATCAAAAAAGTAATTCGTCGTCAATATATGTTGTGAAATAATTGAACAATACATATCTATTTGAAATATTATTGTAATTAAAAGTACGATTAACTATATGTCGACGAAATTTTTGTTATGTATCTAACATATAATATACGATCACGAGAGAAACCTTGAATCCTATCCATTTCGAACAAATCTTTGAAATATTATTGTGATAAAAAGTATGATTAAATATATGTCGAATTGTTGATATGCCTTAAATCCTAATAATCTGACCATCGTTGAAGAATTGTTTATGCAGCCCTCCTGCCGTACCATACCACAAGAGGACAGAGGTCTCAAGCGAGCCTGGGGGGGGGTTCTAGGGGGAGCAGGTGCGCTCTCCCCTGTAGGGGTGTGGGGGCAGCGGCCCCGGCGAAAAATTTCAAGAGCGGTTCTATTTGTATTCGGGTATATGGATCCTTCTTTTGGGCACGGAAGAAATATCAGATTTTGGCATAATTAATAGTTAGACATAACTAATAGTAAATATGAAGCAGTTTACTGAAATATTTAGACATAATTACTAGTAAATATGAAGTTATAGGCACGAAAGAAACATCAGATTTGGGCATTTAACTTGTATAATCACTATCCTAAACAAGTATATATTTATAAGCTTCTCAAACCACCATGTAAACTATTAAAATCTTAAAAAACACTTCAAAAAGGCAAAAACGCCTCGACTGCCTCGAGGCGGAACGCCTCGAGGCTACGTCTCAGCCACCTGAGGCGCACGACTCACTAGACAGGGCCGAGGCGTACACCTCGAGTCTAAAAAGGACCGCTTCGCCTCGAGGCGTACGCCTCGACTGCCTCAAGGCATGTTTTTTAATTCCATGATTACCACATGGAATTTAGTTAATTTGATCCCCCACCGTCTCTTCTATAATCATTAACTTTGTCTAGGTATTTCTTAGAACTCCACATTTTCATGTGGTTATTATTTCTTGATATGGAAGCTTACCAGTGAATTGTTTATTGTTTAGCCAATCCTTATAATATTTTTAGTACAAATTAGGGCATGACTGAACTCGAGATCACACCCTTTTCCTTCTCAAAAAGAAATTGTTTCTTGAGTTTTGGTGATTGATTGATTGTTCTTTGACCATTTGTCATGACCCTCTCATTCCTCAAACACAAAATTAGTCTCGATTGCGGTGGAGTGTAAATAACACACACAATTACATAAATAGGGGGAATTGTTGATACCTGGGCACATCACATTCATACCCATGGATTGGGAAAGCGGTATGCATACACATTGAGACATGTCACTGAGTACTGAATAAACAGTATGCGGGAGCATATGCGACGATTTTGTGCGGTTTTTTAATTTTTAATTTTTTTAAAATAAATATATGTAATTAAGAAAACTATTGAATTTATGGTTTTTATCAGTTGTGCCCCTCTGAGATATTGCAATATCAATTATGCCCTCCCTTTTTAGGAATATCAATTCTCCCCTAACTTCTTCCGCAATGACCACTTGTGCCCCTCGGCTTAGTTGCCATCCATCTCCAATGCAAACAAACGTTAACTTTGCGGAAACAAGGGGAATTAGATAAAAAACAAGGGTCAAGCGATCTTCCTCCTGCTCTAGCCCCTTCTCTTCCTCCTCCACCCCATCCTCCACTTTCCCTTCCAGCCCCTCCTCTTCCAATGACCGCCCTCCCCATCCAGTTTCTCCTCCTCCGACTACCCCATTCTCCTCCTTTCGTCGTCACCTTCCAGCCCCTCCTCCAACCGCCATCGACTATCCAAGACACAGGAGGACGCGTTGAGGTTCTGTCCTCTGCTCCGCCTCAATCTATCATGGACCAAGCATCGACACACAATTGCCACGTCCTAAAAGAAGCTTCCAGCCCTCCATTTGCATCTCTGAGAACTTGAATAACAAACCAAGAATGAAGGGTTCTCCCTACCTCCTTCCGGCCCCTCCTCTACCACCCCCAAGCTCGAGAAATTTCGATCTGTAGGTCCCACAACAGTCGGGACCACCTCGAAATCCCGTCTGATTTGCAGGTGAAGATGAAAGAAATGATGCATACTTCGATTAGTTGATCCCCCTTCGAGATGAAGAAGCAAATGCTCAGACAAGGATCAGGGCAGAGGTATAAGCCCTCGACTCCCCCAACTTTGTTATATATAGATCAAGATGCTTCTTGATTCTGATAGAATTAGAATGACAGTTATATACGTGAAGAATCAAATTGAGCTAAGCCATTCCAGCAATTGACTCAACAAACAAGAATTGCATGCAGTTTATAACCATCAGAATAAAATCAATTATCCCGGTACATACTCAACAGGCAACCCGAGAGATTTACATACTCTTGTTATTATTACAGCATGTCAATATTATGCTTTGATTTTAATCGATTTATTACAATCTACAACCAACATATGGAATCGGATGGCTTGATTTTAGATCCCAGCAACCAAACATATATGCTATGACATCGTCTGTGGTCAATTGATCTGAACATCAAAAGCAAATGTGTATATACTGTGAATGAGTGAGGATTTCCAGTGAGGTGAGAGAAGGGGATCAACATACGATCTTTGCAGATCAAATGTGGATAGACTTGACACGATAATGAAGACAAAGGGGGCATCTGTTGAGTGGTTTCACTGGTGGGTTTGCTGCAGAGCTTCGAGGTGGGGTGAAGGCATTGGGTCGGTGGAGGAGGTAGGGTGGATGAATGGGGGTGGTAGAGGATGGGTCGGAGGAGGTTAGACGAAGGAGGATTGGAGCTGGTGGAGGTGGGGCGGAGGATAAGGGAGTCGAAGGAGGTGAGACGGAGGATTGGGGTGCCAGAGGAGGTGATGCAGAGGATTGGGGGAGCCTGGGCAGAGGAGGAAAATGGGTTAGAGGAGATTGTCAGCACCGTCGAGGGGAGGGGGCGGTGGAGGAGGATGGGCTGGAGGACTTAAGGTTTTTTCTTGTCATGCCCCTTTTTACTACACCATGGTTTGAATAAACCTTGGTTTAGTTTGACTAATTGACTGCTAAACTGACGGAAGGGCATAAGAGATCATTGTGGAAGAAGTCAACGGTTGAATTGATATTCCCAAAAAGTGAGGGGCATACTTGATATTGCAATATTTCAGAGGGGCACAATTGGTAAAACCCTTGAATTTATGTATCAAAGTGGTTCGAAAGAAGATTTTAAAAATGGTTCATGTTAGATGGTTGAGTAGACGCCATTAGTTGCCTAACATTTAATCACAAAAAATATTTAGGCATAAAAACTTTTCATATCCGATGATTTATAATAAAGAAACTTCAAGTCACCTACATGCATATTTGCAATACATGAGCAAAATCTCAATCGACATATATTAAAATATTAGACGATACATTGCATATACCCATGAAAATAATATATGAGCAAAACATAAAATATGTTTTGAGTAAAATATAAAACATTGCATATACATATGCACAATGCATTGCAATTGTATACAAATGCATTGCACATTCTTACGTTTAAATGGATGTAATGTTCAGAAAGTCTACATGCATTATTCATTCCTTCAAGTAGTCTGAAGCGCGCAAGCGGATTGTCGGAGGTTTTTACGGTAGTATATGTGAATTATGTGGTTTGTATTATTTTAATTAAGAGATTAAAAATATAATAAAAAATAAAAATTTATGTTTCCGAATAAATGCAAACTTAGAAATTGAAACTATAGATATTTATTGAAACCTATAATCAAATATCAGAGATTATTACTTGCATCTTCTTTATAAACATTGCATGTATATATTTATTTTTGAAAGATCAATGATTAATCTCAAGTACTGACATTAAGCATCCAAAATTTCTGTGACAATTTTCCTTCCAAAAATCCAGCAAGTAGTTCCTGTTGTTTCAAGCTTTCAGCAGATAAAGAAAAAATGCAATAGTAAATTGTAACATGCACAAATGAACAAAAAATGAAAGAAAACTATAGGACCTTGGTCTTCGTGATTGGATCCATCAATGCAACGATTTCAAATACCTTTAATTGAAAGGGATTTTTACCCGGCAGACCCTGTAATCTTTTGCAATTACCGCTACGACCTCTGAAACATCCTAATTCCTCTCTCGACCCCGTAAACTTGCTCCGTCTTACCCCACGAACCCTACCGTTAAATTGCCATATCTAAAGTTAACTTTCTTGGGTTAAAAACGAGTTAATCTAACCAATCCACGATCAGACGGTTAGAATTAATCAAAAGAATAAATAATAATAAAAGGCATCAAGGGAGAGGGTGCTCCACGGAGGTGCTGGAGTAGAGGAGGGAGGATTCGTGCAAGGGAGGGCCCGCACAGGGGAGCCGACCTAAGAGCGGGCTTCTTGCAGGGAAAGCCCGCGCAGGGGACGCGACGGGGGTGGTGGGTGGGCTTCGTGCTCGCGTGTCGAGGGGGGTGGGCTTCGTGCTCGTGCGAGGGCGGGAGGGGCTTCGTGCCAGCGCAGGGGAGGCGACGGGGGGTGGGCTTCGTGCCCGCGCGGGGGCAGGAGGGGCTTCGTGCCCGCGCTGGGGACGCGACGGGTGGTAGGCTTCATGCCCGCGCAGAGGAGGCGACGGGGGTTGGGCTTCGTGCAGGGGAGGGTCGGTGGGTGTTGTTTCGAGTGGCGGGGACTTCCAATAGGGGCGGGAGGTGGGGAGGGTCGGGAGGCGGTTGGGTGGACCTTCCAACGGCAGGAGGGTCAGGGGGTCGCAGATGGGGCGGGCCTTCCAGGGTGGGTGGGCGTTGCTTCGAGTGGCGGGGGCTTCCAGTAGTGATGGGAGGTGGCGGGCCTTCCACTGGAGGCGTTTGGGTGGGCCTACCAGTGGCGCGCGGGTCGGGGGGTCGCAGATGGAGGTGCGGGGGGGGGGGGGGCTTGAGCAGGGATGGCCAGGTCTTCGACCGGCAGTGGAAGGGGTGTCGATCAGGGGACAGGGGGACCGGCAGGGGGAGGGTGTCGAGCAGGGGACGGGGTGCAGCTTCGAGCAGGCAGCGGTGGTCCGAGCATGGGAGGCCGGCCAGAGCTTCAAGCGGCAGCGGGGGATCGAGCGGCGACCAGGACGTGTTCAGGTGGAGGGTGGGAGGGAGGGGTACTTATAGTAAATTTTATAAATAAAATGGGTCTAATATAAAGAAAGATAACGGAATATGGTTACTTTTAACGATCAAATGGATGGGGATTAACCACATGGTCTGTAGGGTAAAGGTTAACAAGTTTACAGGGTTGAGAGAGGAATTAGGATGTTTCAAAGGTCGTAGCGGTAATTGCAAAAGATTAAAGGGTCTGCCGGGTAAAAATCCCTAATTGAAAAGACGGTGCATGTTGATAGTAAAAAAACTGATAAATACAATGAAATATTTTTTTAAAGAAAAAATAGGGAGATATTCTGTCAATGTAGCGAAATAGGGAGAGATTCGGGCAGAGAGAGAGAGAACTGTTACATAAGAAATAGCAACGGTGATTCGCATGAGAGAGAGGCGGCAACTGGGGACAAAGAGCAGCAAACTACGTGCCTATGAACGAGCGAAAGTAGGGTTTTTACTCATCCTTGGGCGTAAAGTCGGGTCAAGAGGTGTATTGCCTAATTTGGTAGGGTTATTAAAGCAGTTCAATGTTATTCCTATTTAATATGCGACCGCATATGCGGATTACTCATACCACATTATCGTATAACCGCATATTGGGAGAGTTGTATATGTGGTTCGCTAAGGGTCTCGAATCCGCATATGCGGCCACATATGTGGCCGTCCGGGCTGACTTTCTGAACACTGAATGGTGGAATAAGTAGAACTACTGAGGTAAGCACCTGAATGAGAGGATTGGGAAATGGAGTTGTTGGAAGCTGATCCACCAAGCTGCTAGAGCAGTATGCATGGGCCATGGCGCATGCAAGATACACGAGGCATATGTGTGATATGCATGATATACGTGGCATATGCGGGATATGCCGGCTGCATATGCGGTTAGGGCGCATAATGAACCGATTCGGTCTACATGCCACACGAGCATATACGGCCTGTGTGACTGATTTCTTGAAAACTGTTCATTCCAAAAAATGGGCCGGGACGTTGAGTGAAGTTTGTTGATGCTAATGATACTGATGAAGGATGGGAAAGAGAGGGTTTCCAAGGGGGTTTTTGTTTTTGAACAACGCTGATTGGAGTAAAATGGATGCCATCCAATTTCTCACGGAGCCAGAAGTCTGGCGACAAATCCTTTTTGAGATAATTTATTTTGCTTAACTTTTTTGATTATATTTAGATCTTTTTATGATTTTATAATATTTGATCATTCTTCTTTAGCGGATGTTCTGATCTCCGTCAATTTTTGTTTCTGCAGGTTTTACACCCTTATGGTCTTGTCCACTGCATTATTTGAAAAACCTGCTTTCAAAAATCTTATATGCAATGGCCTTGTCTTGGCGGAAGATGGCAAGAAAATGAGTAAAAGTTTGAAAAACTATCCTCCTCCAATGGAGGTTATCGATGATTATGGAGCTGTAAGTTCAAATGCTTCCTTAGTTTTGTACTTCACTGGGTGAGTTATTAGCGAGGAGATGGAAGTTGTAGTGTTCCACCTATACATAGTGATGCCGATGTCATTTTGCCAATGCTGAAAATGAGAATGCAGCGACAATCTTCCGAGAAGATATTAAAATTGTGTCTAAAGTGTCAAAAAAATGATCGGGTGCCTGCGTTACGGTTTTGGATCCCTTTTCCTTTTAAAAAGATAAAAAATCAATTAATTTCAAAAAAAATGTATACCAGTTACTAAATGTATAAATACTGTGCTACAGTCTTACATTTTGAGGATGGAGGAAAATGTAGACGTCGAACCATGTATCTTTACCATATAACAGGTCACTGTATTAAACACATTTTATTGAATTGCATGTTTAATGTATTAATGCTACTTAAAATATTACATTATTTAAAATAGCAGGAAAATAAGCATCTACCCTGGCATTCATTCCAAAAAAGACATTTAAACATAAAAGGTCGGTTCCATATGTGAACTCATATCAAATCGCAGCTTCCAGTTGTACTAGTACATGTTTTGCGAGATTGACTCGCGTATATCTTCTAAAAAAGGGTGTACTGGTATTTTTTATAGATAAATTGTCACACAATGTGCATTGGTTAGAAATGGGCCATGGGTTCCTTTGTTCGTAGTATATAAATATATTTACCCGTTAATGACGTGACTAGAGTTTGGGCTCACATGGAACCTAACGATTTTGTTACTTATGCATTATTTAATCCGCTCTCGTTTTGTTCTTCGATTCCAAAGTAATTTTCACGTATTATTGTATTAGCGGTTATACACAAATCGACAGATTTAAAATTTAAGGCAGAATCTGAAAATCACCTCACATGACATGCTTTTCAAACGAAGAACAACCTCCACAAAAACCGAAATATAAATCCTTTTTGGATTCAGAAAATCATGGACAAGCCAACAACAACTAGGTTTATATCATTATCTAATTCTTAATTTTTCACACACGCTCCTTCATTTCTAATCATGGCCATGCCCTTGTGGAAAACAACCTTGAACACAATTGACATCATTCATCAAGAGCATGAAGAAATAAAAAGTGTGATGAGAATTCCAAGAATTGTTTCGATAGTGATTTCTGTTGAAACATGTCCACAATTTGATTAACATGTCCAATTGCGATGGATGTGATCGTGAGCCGTATGTCACTTGATTTGAGCTCTAGAGCATGAAGAACATGTTAGTGATTTCTTTGATAATTTCTTATGTTTCAATGAATTTTCCAAATAATACGATCAAAAGGAAAGTTGGTGTAGCCGTATAGAAAATACGAGGAGAGGAAATCGCTTAATATGGTTTGACCATTTGCAGAGGAGCTCAACTGATCCACCGATTAGAAGATGCGCCTAAGAGAGGACGAGGAAGGCCCAAGAAGTGTTGGAATGAGACTATCTGAAATGATCTTAGTTATTTGGATCTAAGTCCGAGAATGACACAAGATAGGTCTAATTGGTGGTAAAGAATCCATGTAGCGACCTCGCTTTATGTGGAAAAAGACTTTATTGTTGTGCATCTTTACAATCATACTTAAAAAAACATGCTCGTGGCGTTGAGGCATAACGTTTGAGACATTTTTAGAGGAAACCGACATTTTCGGCATAAGCCTTGCGGCATAGGCTTGATTAAAACGAGATAATGAGGCAGAATCAAGGCGTTGTCTTGATTGATTGTAGTAAATAAATAAATTGTAGTGAATATATTTGCTTTAATTTTGTGCTGTTGGTTTTATTTAAGTTTTTTTTCAAAGTTTTCCATAATATTTTAGTGACTTATGTGTAAATTTTGAAATTTTCCTGTCATTTACATCTTATAAGTCCTTATTTGATGGGATGGAAATTTTATAGAAAGGATTAAAAATTTATATTATTGTTTAAATGTTTTTTTTATAATTTTATTGTAATTAACCATGCTGAACACTTAAATTATTGGTTAAGTGTTTTTTATGATTTTATTGTAATTTACCATGTTATCTCTTATAGTTCGAATTCATTGTATTCCAAGAATCCTCTTTAGTATTAGTTCTGTATATGTGTGAACTTCGTTTACAATTCCTTTGCCCCTACCCTCTCTCGCCGCCACCTCTCCCCTCTCTCTTTGGCTCGCCATTGACCACCACCTTACGCCACCCCTTCAGCCGCTACCAGTGACCACAAACACCTCGAGTGACCCTTCCTGTCGTCATAGTGGCCACCGTCGCATTACACTTGCTTCCAGCAAAACCATGAGCCTTCCTAAGGGCCAACTAATGCCCACATGGGATCTTGTTCAGTGTGTTTGATCGCCATTGCATCCTCACGCTCCTTTCTTGACCCTTATCTAGTATCCAAGGTTTGTGCATAGTCTAATTTTGGGGTAATAAGGGTGATTTCAGACCTATATAATCAAACCCATCCTCTCGAGAGCACTGCCGTTGTTGATGGGAACGGTTGTGCTGTGAATTTACACTTATAACCGATCCCCATATGATTGTGTAGACAGTTTTCGGATTGTCCTAATGCCCAGTTGTATCCATTGTGGACTCCTTTTTGTCATGTCAAAGAGCAATGTTGATTTATCCACTTTCGATGCCTTCACAGGCTCGACGCCCATCGCCAAGATGGATGGGACCAATTATGACTTATGGTACATGCAATTCATGAACATTATGGAATGCAACAACACGTAGTACATTCTGACGCCGAGTCTAATGATATGACCGGGGTGGACTTTTTTTTGAAACTAACGGGGTGAGTGCTTCTTGGAAGCAAGATGATATGTATACGCGCACATGGCTATTTGGTACCTTTACCACATAGATACCCAATTCCATTCTCCATCCGCCCACTATCACAATGATGTGGGACATTCTCAACATCTCTACGGTGATAGAGCACAGTTCACTAATTCACTTCCTATAGCTCTGTTTATCTTGGCAAATCTGGAGGCATCGCTGATGGGACACATTCTCCTATTACAACAGAGAGAGGCTTGGATGACTCCATCCATGTGTTCATAGACTTGTTATTATTTAGTCAGATAACCGAGGATCTAAATTATTGTGCCCATTTGGACCCTCTCTCATGTGTTTCAGGTTATACTCACAGGCTGGTGATTGGGTGTGATCGTGGGGAAGGGAGTGCTCTATATTGATCGGTCCAGTCTCCTTATCAATGTTTAGGAAATCGACCTGTGCGTCCGCATATGCCTATGCGACCACCTTGACGCACCGCTTTCCTCAAGCGCAGTATTATGCGCCCATGCGCATAAGCGAGGCTCGCTTATGCGGATCGTGTGACTGCTTATGGGTATTGCTTATGTTTTTTTTACTGCTGCATTGTTTGCTGTTATAATTTTTTAATGCTTCCGTGCTGCATTTGTTGTTGAAATAGTTATTTTTTTACTGCTACATGTTTTATATTGCTACTGTTTTATTTTAGTTCTTGAAATTGCTATTATTATATTATTTAGCATTGTTTTCGTTGAGAAAAATAAGAGTCGTGTTTATTCCATACGTCCTAGGCTCTCTTATATAGGAGAGTAGCCTATGGGTAAATTACATTAAGAGTCCGAAAGAAAAGGAGGAAATACGAAACGGTACAAAATAACACAGAGAATATAAACTAAAACTTCTTCACTCCCCCTCAAGATGGAGCATAGATATCTATCATGCTCATCTTGGATAAGCACTTTTGGAAGGAACCCCGAAGTAGAGCTTTAGTAAGAATGTCTGCCGTTTGATCTCCTGAGCTGACATAGGTTGTAGAGATGAAACCTTTCTGGATCATATCACGAATATAGTGGCAATCCACCTCAATGTGCTTCGTCCTCTCGTGAAATGCAGGATTGTTTGCAATAAATAAGGCAGCCTGATTGTCACATTTTAGTGACATGGGAAGAGGAACATCTATATATAAATCTGTCAGGACTGCGTGAACCCACATCACTTCTGCACATGCTTGGGCCATGGCTCTATACTCCGATTCAGCACTAGATCTCGCTCTTCCATGAGACAAGTGACTCCCCAACGAATATAGCAAAGCAAGATGTAGATTTTCTATCTTTTGGACATCCTGCATAGTCCGTATCAACACATGTTGAGATAGTAATAGTGCCCTTCTTTCTGAACATCAATCTTGCACCTGGAGATGACTTAAGATACCTTAGTATCATATGTATGGCGTCCATGTGTACCTGGCGAGGTTGCTCCATAAACTGGTTAACTTTATTTACTACAAATGTAATGGCTGATCTGGTCATAGTAACATAAAGAAGCCTCCCTACCAGTTCTCTGTACCTCATTTTGTCAACCTCCTCAGTATCATCATCATGCATCTTGATGCTTGGATCCATGGGTGTTGAAGCTGGTCGACATCCAAGCATACCCGTGTCACTTAGCAAGTCAGTGACATATTTCCTCTGAGTCATCACCAGTCCCTGTTCATTTCTAGCAAACTCCAATCCAAGGAAATATCTAAGTACTCCTAGATACTTGGTAACGAATTCGAGGCCCAAGAATTCTTTTGCTGTTTTTATTCCCTGCGTCAACATACACCATAATGACAGTCGTACCTCTGGATGTTCTCTGTACAAAGAGAGAATGGTCTGCATTTGACCTTTTGAACTCTTGCTTCTCAAACAGATGTGATAGCTTCTGGAACCAAGCTCTGGGGCTTTGCTTTAGGCCATAGATCGCCTTATGAAGCCTGCATACCTGTACATACTCCCCCTCAGCAGCAAATCCAGGTGGCTGCTGCATGTAAACTTCCTCCTGAAGATCATCATATAGAAATGCATTTTTGACATCTAACTGGAATAGGGGCCAATCTTGAATCACAGCAACAGATAACAGAATTCGTAAGGTAGAGTGACGAGCAACAGGAGAAAATGTGTCAAGATAATCTACCCCATACGTCTGAGTAAAACCGCGAGCAACCAGTCGAGCTTTGTACCTATCAATACTGCCATCAACATTATGCTTCACGGTAAACACCCACTTGCATCTTACAATAGAAGCTCTAGTAGGGGATGGAACCGGACTCCATGTACCTCTCGACTTAAGTTGCTGTGGTGCATTCAAGGGTGGATGACGAATAAAAATGTCATCATTTTTATCTGATGGCACCAACTTTTCACCTGTAGGAGAGAAAAACATGACCGACTCAAAGAACGCGACATCTGCACTGACATAATATCTGCGACGTAATGGATCATAGCAACGATACCCCTTTTGGGTCCTGGAATACTCGACAAAAACACATTTGACAGCCCTAGGAGAGAGCTTGTCAACCCCTGGAGATAATTGATAAATAAATGCCACAGACCCAAAGACACGTGGAGCTAGAGAAAACAACTCTTTGTCAGGAAAGACTAGGGAGAAAGATATCTTCTCCCCCAACACAGATGAGAGCATGTAGTTAATAAGATAACATGTAGTAAGAACCGCATCACCCTAGAACGAGGGTGGAGCACAACTCTGGATAAGAGGCGTACAAGTGACTTCAAGGAGGTGGCAGTTTTTTTATTTCCGCGACACCATTTTGTTGAGACGTGTAAGCACACGACGTCTGATGAAGAATGCCATGTGATGATAGAAAATGAGATAAAGTGCGAGTACAAAATTCCAGGGCATTATCAATTCTCACAATCTTGATGGAAACAGAAAACACATTTTGCACTTCTTAATTGAAATTTATAATAGTGATGCCCGTTTCAGATTTATTCTTTAACAGAAACACCCAAGACAAATGACTAAAATCATCCACAGTAACTGTGTCCCTGATGTTTTGGAATATGACTTGGACCCCAAATGTCAATATGAAAAAACTGAAAAGGAGAGCTACTACTACGACTCTGACGACTCGGGAAGACAGATCGATGATGCTTCCCTAACTGACATGCTTCACACTCGAACGACGACCGGGGTGAAATCTGAGGGAGGACTTGTCGCAGTTTCCGAAACGAGAGATGACCAAAGCGCAGATGCCATAAGTAAGAGGAAACAAGTCCAGTAGAATGGAATGATGATGCTCCAGCGTAAGGTGTATGGACCAGTCGATACAGCCTGTCCTGCTCACAGCCATGTCCAATCACGTTACCCATGAGTATGTCCTGAAACACAAGAGATGATGGGTCAAATATCGCTCGGCAATGAAGATCCTTAGTAATTTGACTAATTGACAGTAAGTTCATTGAGAAATTAGGGGCATGGAGCACATTCTGCAACTTCATGGAAGGTGTTAAGGCCGTCTGTCCCTGTCCTGTGATGGGAGAGTGGGTCCCATCTGCTATGACGACTGTCCTTCCTGGGGGAACTTGCCTGTAGGATGTGAGGTGGTGTCTATCTCCACACAAATGATGTGTAGCACATGAATCTACGATCCATTCTGAGGTACGCGAATCCTGGTAAAATGCAGAAGTATGAGTACTATCTGAGGGACTGGCTTCTGCAGTTGCAACAATGTCAAGGCTGCTCTCTGAAACTGGTGGAGTACTGGCTGGTGGCATGATATCACGCAGACGGGATACTAGGTCATCATATCTTGGATCTGACGCTGGGGTAGAACCATGGTGTTGTATCTGTTCTGCTGCACGGGCAGAAACTGGGAACCCATGCTTAGAGTAGCTTGTGTCTTTTGTATAGCCAATCCGACGATAATAAGTGCACTGTACTCCACGACCACGACCGACCCTACCACGTGGTCCTTGTCCACGAAGATGAGATGAATTGCCTCTTCCTCTAGAAGCTGCCATAGCAGAAGAATTTTGCCCAGTAGTAGAAGGGCTCGAGATGCTGATACGACTCAATCGTCGAAAAGCCTCCATGGGAGGAATGGTAGCATCTGCCGGAATCTGAGAGGAAGCTGCCTCATATTGTGAGTCAAGAGAGGCTAGAAAGACTCCCACCATCGTCGCAGTCCGATATGTCTTCAACTGTTCTGGAGTAGCCGTAAGAGGCATGAAACTGTGAAGCTTCTCAAATATTCCCGTCAGTGCAGTATAGTGTGCATGCAGGGGCCGACCGTTCTGCTTTATCGTGAAGATATCATGCTGTAGCTGTAGAATTTTTGTCTCATTCTTGGCTTGTGAGTACGTGGTAGCAAGAATGTCCCACATGGCTTTGGCAGTGGGTTGGTGTAAGATATTATTAGCAATGTCTGTAATCAGAGTACCAGACAACTAGACCTGAGCATATGCGTCATCAGCCTCCCATGAGGCATACAACCCTGTTTTCTCCATTGGCGGCTCATCCTCGATAAGAATATGTTTCTTACCCATTGACTTCTTCAGGCTCATGAACTACATGGCCCATAACTCATAGTTGGATCCATCCATCTTCACAATAGGCGCAGGTCCCTTGAAGGCGCCTGAAGTGGGGATCTCGATCTTACTTTCTGACATGGTGAATGGAGAAAACAAGGATTGTAGACTAGATAAGTCTTGGTCTACACTGACATGATTAGGTTTAGTTGCACATGTAGACCTCTCTGCAACCAAATCCATCAACCTTGAAACTAGTAGAGAGCCCCTCTTTGAGATGACAACCGAACTCTAGGGTGACGCCGTAGGGGTCGTGAACAGCAAGATGGCAACATGCACGGAGGGGCGACGGGGCACTGCCTGACGGAGCACGGCCCGGCGGCGTACGACCTGGCAGCGCACATGCTGTGTGCGTGGGCGGCGGGGACAGCACGCGAGGGGCTGCGCGCTGTGGCGGTGGCGCGCGAGGAGCGGCTGCGTGCGAGGGAACTGGCGGCGCGCGAGGGGAGGCGACGCGCGGAGGCTTGAAGGGTTAGGTTTAGGGTTTGATACGAGAGCCCCGATCTAGGACCGCTGCTCTGATACCATGTTGGGAAAAATAAGAGTCGTGTTTATTCCATACGCCCTAGGCTCTCTTATATAGGAGAGTAGCCTATGGGTAAATTACATTAAGAGTCCGAAAGAAAAGGAGGAAATACGAAACTGTACAAAATAACACAGAGAATATAAACTAAAACTTCTACAATTTTAAATATGCAATTGGGAACATGTGATCGAAAGAAGGTTGACGCAAGTTTCCAAAGTAAAAAAAATCAATTCGGATTCATGCCAGGTCGCTCAACTATTGAAGCTATCCATTTGCTGAGGAGAACAATGGAGATTTATAGAGCTAAAAGAAAGGACCTCCATATGATCTTTATTGATTTGGAGAAGGCTTATGATTCTGTCCCACAAGAGATATTGTGGAGAGTTTTGGAGAAGAGACAAGTACCTGTCATATACATTTACCTCATAAAGGATATGCATGATAGGGCTTTATCTTGTGTGAGGACCTCATCTGGGAAGACTGACTATTTTGATATCAACATTGGTTTATATAAAGGTTCAGCTTTGAGTCCATTTCTTTCTACTTTGATTATGGACGAGTTGACAAGTCATTCAGGATGAGTTACCTTGGTGTATGTTATTTGCTTATGAATCATGATATTGTGTTGATTGACGAGACTAGAGATGGAGTAAATGAGATGCTTGAGGTCTGGAGACATGCATTGGAGACTAAGAGTGCGTTTGGTTTGTGGGTTATCCAGGGGAGGATACCCCGTTTTTGTATTTGTGTGTTTGGTTGGTGGGTTAAGGGTTGGGAGGGTTTGTGTGATGTGATTGTATTGAAATTTGAAAAAGTTGATAGTTATTATGATGATATGATTGTATTGAAATTTGAAAAAGTAGGTAGTTATTATGATGTGATTGTGTTGATGTTTGGAATAGTGAGTAGAAGTTGAGTATTTTATGATTTTTAGATGATATGATGGTATAATATATATATATATATATTTGATGGGAAGGTAGTGGACCCCACTAGTGGGTTAGGAATATGGGGTTTGGGGGGTAATCCGCCCAAATTGGGGGGTAACCCCCCAACCGAACGGGCCGTAAAGTATTTCGTATAAGTAGGGCTAAGACGGAATATATGGAGTGCACCTTTGATGAAGCAATGGTGAACGAATCAAGGTGAAGATTGGTGACGATAACATTCGAAAGAGAGATTCTTTTAGATATCTGGGATCTATTTTGCAACATGATGAGGAAACTGATGGAGATGTTACTAATAGAATAAATGTAGTCTGGCTAAAGTGGAGAGGAGCCTCTGGTGTGCTCTGTGATAAGAAAATTTCTTTAAAAATTAAAGAAAAGTTTTACAAAGCAGCCGTGAGACCTGCTATGCTCTATGGATATGAATGCTGGCCTGTGAACCATAGACATGTGCAGAGAATGGCTGTAGCAGAAAAGAAAATACTAAGGTGGATGTGTGGATACACACGTAAAGATCGGATTCGGAATGATACAATCAAAAAGAAAGTTGGTGTAGCTCCGATAGAGGATAAGATGCGAGAAAACCGCTTAAGATGGTTTGGTCATTTGCAATAAAGATCAGCTGATGCAACGGTTAGGAGATGCGAGTGTTGGATATTGAGCCGGCTAAGAGAGGGAGAGGACGACCGAAGAAGTGTTGGAAAGAGACTATACGAAGGGATTTTAGTTTTTTGAATATAAGCCCGAGATTGTCCCAAGAGAGATCTGAATGGAAGCGAAAAATCCGTGTAACCGACCCTACTTTATTGTGGGAAAAGGCTTTGTTGTTGTTGTTTTAAATATGCAAATACTACTGGATAATATGGTGTATTCATAAATACAATTAGTTATACTTTAAACCATTTATATAGGGTTAAGTGTACTTATTATTCATAATGTTACACGTTTATAACGTTACGCGATATGTTATTCTCTTACCATTATGCAAGTTCTTATTCAATGTTACAAGATGATATTTTAGCTAATAAATTAGTAATGTTATTTATCTTGATTTTTTGGTTTTGTTCTGGATAATTACAAAAAAAACCTATAATATTTTTGTTTATATGTATATATATTTAAATTAAAATTAGAAAACCGCGTAGAACCACATATACCCCTTATATGCCTTCGCATACCGCTTAATCGCTATTTAGTGACCTGTTCGAACGCATATGCATACCGCTTTCCTAAACCTTGCTTCTTATGCATGTAGATCTTCCATTTCCACTCGATAAGTTTCTCCGTACAATTGGTATCTTCGGTTCAGTCATCTTTCTCTGCAGAAGCTCTGAAAAGTCCTCATGTAGATTCCTTATCAGTCTACTTTTCAATACGAGGCTTGCCAGCTTGGGAAACACCATCATTCCGATTTTCGTAGTCGTAGAGTCATAAATTTTTTCATTATGATATTTTGGGTCTTATTCTTGTTCCTGATTACCTGGGGCACCTTGTCTTTTTTTTAGTTATACATGATTTTTCTAGTTTTTTGGGGTTTTCTTCTAGAAATAAGTATGAGGTTGGCTCTATTATTGAAAATTTCATTATTGAAATAAAGAACATTTTTTTCTATTGTTAAGTTTGTTCGTTCTGACATTGTCTTGGAGTTTTGTATCATTCACCTCTCTCAGTTCTTCAGGTCCCTTGACATCATACAATACACATCCTGTGCTTACATCTCTTTGCAGCATGGTGTTGATGTAAACACCATCATCTTCCCGATGTTACTAGAACTTCTATTATAAAGAATCATGCTCCCCATTCTTTTTGGGGTGATTTAATCCTTATTGCCTGCTACCTGGTCAGCCACATGCCATCCTCCTTATTAGGGAAGAGGTTCCTTTTTAGATTGGGTTTCTTGATAAGGATCTTTTCTCTCTAGCACCTAGTATATTTGGTTTTGTGGTTTTCATTTATCACATGGCTCTTGGCTGTGACATGCTCTCTCCATGAGCTGTCAAGTGCGTCTTTGTTGGCAACTTTCGAACCCAGAAAGGGTACCAATGCTTTGATCATATTAGACAGAAGTTCTATGTCAATACTAACATCACTCTATTTAAGTCTATCATATATTTTTCTCCCTCAGGTGACCTAATGACTTCGTATGAGTCTAGTAGGGGGTTTACATTCCTCCTCTTGCTCCTCCTGTGGCTCAGACTTTTCCTCGTTACTATATTTGCAGGTTGACTATTGTGTCCCTTACTCTCCTGCCTTCCTCACGATTTTGCGTGCTTGTGGTAAATTCTGAGCACTTGATTTCTATTGATGGCACTATCGATTTATCTGTACAACAGGAGATTTTACTGGCTAAGCATGGAACACCTTCTGAAGAGAGTGCATACTTACGTTATGTATCCTTTTGCAACCCATATTTTATTTGGGGTGTCTTTCTGTGGATTTTAGGAAGTTTGTGCTGGGATCGTATGCTACAGCTAAAGATGCAAACGGTTACGGATACATCTGTATCCGATCTGCTACGTATTTGTTTTATACAGATTTTGACATCCGTATTCGTATCCGTTTTAAAATGGATACGTATATGGACATTGTTTTGATATCCACAAACATCCATATCCGTATCCGTATATCCATTTTTGTATATAAATAGTCATAGATTTTTTAACCATATGTACCATAATTCTACCTTCTTTTACCATATTTGTATAATTTTTTGATACGTACACATCTAGTAAATTTATATCATGTGTTTCCCATCCAATTCGTATATATTCAAGTCGATTCTATAGAGTATTTGTAACATTACTTGCATGTGATCAGTATCCGTTTTACATCCGTATCCGTTTTTTAAGGATACGGTAAGATGGTTTTAATATCCGCTAATATCCATATCCGCATCCGTATTCATATTCAAAAATGGATACGGATACGGTAATATTTATATCCGTATCCGTATCCATCCGTTTGCATCCCTAGCTGCTGCCATCCCATGACATATTAGGAGGCTATGCGAGACAATCAGTTTCATCTTGATGTGATGGAGGGGATGTCTGCACTCCAGTCACGTGCCACATGGAGTTTGGTTATAAATGACTGCAAATGCTTCTTTATGGTGAAGCTGGGAGCAGATGACCGTGTTGATCGTTACAAGGCTAGACTTGTTGGACATGGCTTCATTCAGACATATAAGGTGGATTATGAGGTCACTTTTCCTCCGCGGCTCATCATTCTACGCTCATGATCCTCCTCTCTATTGCAATACTACGAGATTGGTCACTTCACTGCTTGATGTCAAGAATGCTTTCTTGTATGGAGATCTGTAGGAGGTCTATATGCAGCAACCACCTGAGTTTGCTACTGAGGGGGAGTGTCAGAAGATATGGAGACTTCGTCACTGTTGTAAAAGTCGATCGGCTAGACCGACTAGTCAGTCAACCTGACTAATCGGGCTGACTAATCAGCCTAGTTGGCCGACTTTTACATCGAGTTTATTTTTATTATTTTTATTTTTTAAACAAACTTATTCTAATATGCTTAATGTTATATTTAAAGTCAATTATTTCTTTAGTTTCAATATGATAGTATAGAAAATGTACATATATAAGAATAAATGTATAAAAAATTAGTTATATATTTAATACAATTAAAAAATTCAAATCTGATTAGTTACTCGACTGCTGATTACTCTTTAGTCAGTGACCCCGCCGATCGAGTACCGACTATCGATTTCTGCAACCTTGGACTTCATAATGCTAGTTATGGCTTTAAGCAAAGTCTCAGAGCATGGTTGCAGAAGCTCTCAAACTTGATAGAGCATCATGGCTTCACGAGATCGATTGCAGTTCTCTCGCTCTTTGTACTCAGGACACAGAGATGTGTTGTTCTCATTCTGGTTTATATTAATGTCGTGATTGTTACATGAGATGATTTACATGGCATCAATGAGGTAAGGAGTTCTTTGGACAACATTTTGTCGCCAAGGACCTTGGAAAACTACGGTTCTTTCTTAGGCTCAAGTTTGTCACTATTATTACTGTTCTCAGGGTTCGTTTGGTTGCAGGGTTGGGCAGGGTTGGGTTGGCCCAACCCGAGTTACCCCTCCAACCAAACGACCCAATCCTCCTAAGAGTTTACTATTCACAGGGGTACCCCTGCCCAACCCAACCCTGCCCAACCCTGCAACCAAACAAACCCTTAGAGATTGGGATGACAAACTACAGGTCTGCCACCACTCCTATGATTCTTAAAATGAGATCCATGATGTTGATATGGATGAGGTGGGTAAGAGGAGATAGACAGATCTTGTTGGGAAGCTCCTCTACCTGAGGTCAGATATCTCATTTATGGAGCATTCATGACATGCTTACATGGATGCGGTTTATATGATCCTAATGTATCTGAATCCTTCTCTAGGTAAATGGTTGTTATTTATCAGAGTGGAGATGCCGATTATGAAGAATTCCTTAAAGAAAGGAAGTCTACCTCTGGTTTTCCGATCTTCTTAGAGAGTTCTTTGATCTTATGGAGTAGCAAGAAGCAGACCGTGGTTGCTAGATTTAGTGGTGAGCTTGAATGTAGAGCTATGGCATATGTGAGCACTGAGATAATATGGGTCGGATTCTTTCTGAAAGACTAGATATTGACGCGCCTCTTCTTGTGCAATTACATTGCGACAATCATGCTGCTCTCTTCATTACCAACAATCCAGCTTTTCATTAGAGGACCAAACACATTAGCGTATGTTGAAGGATAATGGAATAATCCTTAAGCGCATCACGGAAGTGTGGGCATCGTGTCAAATACGACGAAAAACGACTAGTTGGACTAGTTGTTCTGTGCAAAGGAATTTAAAAAAAAATTCATGTGACGAAACCACATGATCCAAGAACACTTCTCGAATCGTTTTGTCTAAACCACAAACAAGTAATAGGATTACCTCTTGAAGCATGGTTGCGATCGAGTCTCTAAACCAACAGACCTCCTGTCTCAAGTCCATTCTGATGGAGGAGACGCTTGCGAGCGCTTTGATGAGACGCGTGCTCCTCGCAATCCATGTTGATTGATGCAAACTCGATTTTTGGCGCATCGATCGAATTTAAAATATTTGGTAGAATTTTCGGTGGAAGAATAATGGAAGGGTTGAGAGAAAAAATCACGCCTGTAGCGCGGGGTTGAAGGAGGAGAACTCGGAGATCGCGGGAGGAGAGATGAGAGATAGGGAGATAATGAGATAAACTCAAATTTTCATTAATACTTGACTGCATAAAAACAAAGGACCACCATCCCTTTATATAAGAGGGAGGGATTAAAAAAATAGAATTCAAATTCAAATTGATAACTAATTGATCCTAATTTATCTCTAACTATTTAACTAGAATAATTTGAAAATTAAATCTACAACTAATTGAGATCACAGGCGATCCCATTTATTTAATTAAAAATTCGACGACTCAAATAAACGTAATTAAAATTTTTGACGACTCAAATAAACGTAACTAAAATTGATGACTATAATTTAAATAAATAGATGGCCCTATAATTCGAGTCCATGCTGCATTAACTCTCGTTCGCTTTAAAAATTCGTCTCCTGACGAATTGCTTGATGTAGATGCGTTGTTGGAGAATTCATCCTTGAGCTGTGGCTTCAACTCCTTCAATTAGGTCTTTTTTCAATGTTTCGTTTGTAGTTTTTCCCAATTGGAGGGCGTTCCTGCAATTTTCGTACCCCTTCAATCTTCCTTAATTTCCTACCAATTTCGGCCTTTCTGAAAATATGATTTTCAGGGGGTTTTGCTTTGCAATTTCTCCAAAATATCCCTTCTCTTAATTGAGGGGATTCGGTGGGGGGAACCTCTCCACCCCTCGTTAGGGTTTCACGTCTTCTCGATAGGTGGCGGCAGCGAGGCTGCTGTGGGAGGCTGTCTCCGGCGGGCGGCGGCTGCGAGAGTGGGAAGGAGGCGGCGGAGGGGGCGCGTGGGGTCAGTGGGGGAGACGGGGCGCGAGTGGGAAAGGGGCAGGTTGGCGCGGGAGGCGTTGCGGCTGGGTGGCGGCGAGATGGGCGATGTCACGAAGCCGGAGAAGGCAGAGGCACGAGCGCGATGGACCTGGGCGTAGGGAGAGAGGGCTGACGCGCGTGGGGGGCTGGGGAAAGGGGGAATGGCGATGGCAGGGGGGGTGGTGGCGGCGTCGGGTTGACAGGGGGGTTGTTGGGCGGCGCTGATGGAAGGCGGGGTGGTGAGGGGGGGCTGGTGCGGTACGGTGGGGAGGCCCGAGCAAGCGGGAGGAGGAGGGGGGGTCCTGGAGGAGGCGGCGTCGGATGGGGGGAAAAGGGGGTGGCAGCGGCGAGACTGGGCCCGGAGGGGAGATGGGGAGGGTAGGGGAGTTACCTGGGGTAGCGGGGGTTGTGCCGGGACGGTCAAAGGTACCAACGGGACCGATTCCGGTGGCGAAATCTGCTCGGAAAGGTGCTGGACAGCGGGCAAATCGGCTTCCACGGCGAGTTTTTCTTCGTTAAAACTTGCGGCAGCGGCTTCGACGTTTGAAGGCTTTGATTGGGCGCACATAGCCTTGAGATTAGCCATGATCTCTCGAACTTTGGACTGGGCAATCATGATCTCACGTCGTGCGTCCATGTCCTGTTTGTATAATTCCTCGGCTCGTCGTAACACATGGTAGTCTTTCGTCGCCTACCGACGTGAACGCCTGTACGGATCGTCAGATCGTGATGACGATCTGTAGGCCATGCTCTGGTACCAATTGATGCAAACTCGATTTTTGGCGCGTCGATCGAATTTAAAATATTTGGTAGAATTTTCGGTGGAAAAATAATGGAAGGGTTGAGAGAAGAAATCACGCCTGTAGCGCGGGGTTGAAGGAGAACTCAGAGATCGCGGGAGGAGAGATGAGAGATAGGGAGATAATGAGATAAACTCAAATTTTCATTAATACTTGACTGCATAAAAACAAAGGACCACCATCCCCTTATATAGGAGGGAGGGATTACAAAAATAGAATTCAAATTCAAATTGACAACTAATTGATCCTAATTTATCTCTAACTATTTAACTGACTAATTTGGAAATCAAATCTACAACTAATTGAGATCACATGCGATCCCATTTATTTAATTAAAAATTCGACGACTCAAATAAACGTAATTAAAATTTTTGACGACTCAAATAAACATAACTAAAATTGACGACTATAATTTAAATAAATATATGGCCCTATAATTCGAGTCCACGTTGCATCATTGATGATCCAAGCGGTGGATCTCCTGATCTCGTCACACGAGATCCAACATCTTCTTCACGAGCGAGACGCACCGAAGGAGATGGAGATCCCCGTATAGATGATCCGGCAACATAACGACGATGCTGCGTCGATGACGATTCTCACAATGGCTCCATGGTGGACGCCCATTATAAGAGAGAGAGGCTTGGCGTGTGGAGAAAGAGAGAGAGCATTCATTATTGTGTATCTTTTGAAGAGCTAGGGGTACCTCTTCTTATATAAGGTTTTGGGAGTCCATGGATCCCAATCCATGGACAACACACAATCAATGGTTGAGATTGATTTGTGTTTCTTTCAATGGCTAAGATGTTGTTGTAAAAACACAATAACTAATGATTTATTTTAAATTAATTTTCATTGATAAATCAACAAAAATTAATTTCAAATTAAATCATCTTTGATAAGAGAAAAGTTAATGAAGAGAATAATATGAATCGATTTATATCAGATAATTCTCCTAATAACGTGAATCACATTTAATTATCTCAGATAATTCTCCTAATAATATGAATCGAATTCATATTATTCATGATAATTAAATCACATTTAATTATTCATTTTCTCAATGCTCAGATACATATATCAACAATGAAATTATCCATGAACTCTTTCAAGGATAATGCGCTTTCTCCGCAGATACTTGGATATAAGGACATGGCGATTGTATTGTTCCACGTATAGTGACTTGAATATTGAGATCACATCTCAAATCCATATCTTACGGACCTCCCATAGATGCTTGATTAAATCAAGACCGTAGATCTAATCTTCTCATTGTATCTGAATCATATTCAGATCAATGTCCAACATTTGGACTAAGATTAGATCACTTCTCTACGAGAGGAGTCACTAAAATCTAGACCCGTTTTATCACTCCCTAGGAATGGAAGCGTCATGGTTATACAATCGTTTATGAACATCACCCTCAGGTATTCCCAATACCTGTACATCCTGCATACTAGAAGACCTAGATTAAACCCAAAGTTTTAGATCTCTTTTTAGACTGTCTCCTTCAAGGTTTTATCATTAAGTTTTCTCATTCGATCATTGGGAGATGGTATCGATCATATACTTTTCAAAAGCATATATCATACCCAGATGTTGATCATATACTTTCCAAAAGCATATATCAAACCTACAAATTCAGTCAAGCTTCCCAAACGAGACGGCCGTGCACGGAATTTGATTCTTCTCAATATCTCATGAGTGAGCTCATGTCTTCCTTTGATGAACCTGTATGATCCCTTTGAGAGATCGTATTACTCATATGCCCTTATATGCACACCAACGTGCCGGTGTATAGACCTTGATTAGGTCATCAACCTATTAGTCTGCCAAATGTACATACTCAGACATATAGTAACACATCTGTCTCCGGTCAGAGGATGCGTGCCTATATCATGACAACATACGACATAGGTCTTTGGTTATCTCGATCTCGTTAAGTCAACTCTTTGACCTAACTAATCTGACGCCTCCGAATCTCTATTCCTATGCAGAGGACCTGCATCAGGAGGTCGGTCAGATATCATCCAAGTGAGAAAGGATTGCCATCTCCTACTCAGGCTGGAGATCATCTCTTAATAATCATTTGACGGTACTTGATGAGTCCTCAATCTAACTCTTTAGATATTCATCCAAGCACCGGCCTCTATGATTCAATTATTGAATCAACAACTGTATGATTATTAAGATGGCCATGGTACATAATCCTAGAGGGACCTATTATGCAAATTATTTATTCTTCATTTCAAGTCAGGGAATGATTTTCGCAATAACATTTATTGCATAGTGGCTCGCCGTGGGCTCACATGTTCAACATATGTGAGCACTGAGATGATGTGGGTCGGATCCTTTTTGAAAGACTAGTTGTTGACACGCCTCTTACCTTGCAGTTACGTTGTGACAACCATGTTGCTCTCCTCATTACCCATAATCTATCTTTCCATTAAAGGACCAAACACATTGAGGTAGATTGCCTTTATACGTAAGATATGATGCAGAACGACGTTATCTCTACTTTGCATGCTTGTTCACGAGAACAAACAACAAATATTTTCACCAAGGCCCTAGCCAGTTAACTGTTCCACATGTGTTGTTCCACACTGAGCATGATTGACTATTTCTTTTTTCTGTCTTATGTAATTTATTCTTTAGGGTTTTTGCTTTCTATGTAAGAGAGCCTTACACCCTTCCGAAGTAATTAATCCCTTTATTTTTTTCCACAAGTTGTAACCACTTAAATGTTCTGGTGGTAGTGCAGTGTGCGTACCACCCAAAAGACTAGGGTTCAAATCTTCCCTTGTGGGGGTTGCGTTAGCTAGTCGACAACCACCTTAAAAAACAGTCAAATCTTTCAATATGGATTTGAGAAAGAATCCATGAAATCGACCCTACTTATACTTGGAGAAGGCGTTGCCATTTCTCATTTGTTTTCACAAGTTGAATTTGGGACTTTATATCTACACACCTCTCCATGCTGGCATGTATCACCGAAATGATTCACATGCCACTAGATATGCCAGTGGTATCCGGGAATAGGTGCACTCCAGCATGATATTTACGTGAGTCCTTGAAACGGGATGACCGGAATACTTTTTATCCAAACACTAGTGGGTCGCATATTAGCGGACGATATATATGGACCCACGATGCATTGCCGCTCGGAATCAAGATATTAGGATTGGACTTATCAACCGATTCATAACTTTTCGAGCACGATCAATATTTATTCAAACCCTTTTTACTTGCAGAAGTACATCTTGGATCTGCTAATTATGTTATGGCCGGAGTCCCACTCATGACCATCTGGTCGAATTGGGGGAAGCCGTAGGCATTATAGCGGGCCTATCAATTGGAGAACCGGGTACTCAATTGACGTTAAGAACTTTTCATACCGGTGGAGTATTTACGGGCGGTACTGCTGAACATGTACGAGCTCCCTATAATGGAAAAATAAAATTCAATGAGGATTTGGTTCATCCCACTCGTACTCGTCACGGGCATCCTACTTTTCTATGTTATATAGACTTATATGTAACTATTGAAAGTTAGGATATTCTTCATGATGTGAATATTCCACCAAAATGTTTGATTTTAGTTCAAAACGATCAATACGTAGAATCAGAACAAGTGATTGCTGAAATTCGCGCCGGAGCATCCACTTTGAATCCACGGCTTCGGAATCCATATGCGTAATTGACAGTATTTCAAATAATCAAAGGCTTAAGCTTTTGTGTATTCTTTATTTGTTTGCTTTGTAGAAATTGTCACTTAGTCTTTTGTGTATTCTTTGTTACTAGTTCTGCCACTGCCTCTGTCTCAGTTGGTTCGATTTGTCATTGCTTTTTTTTTTGTTTTATGTCAGGACGCTTTACGTTTATACCTTGTCAACTCTCCTGTTGTACACGCAGAACCATTGAGGTTTAAAAAAGATGGTGTATACAGTGTTGTGAGTTTCACATTCTTCCTTTGTTTATACATTTTTTAAGAGAATCATTTACCATCGATTTTACTTTTAATATTTACCATTGTATTTATGTGGGCTTGCAGGTCAAAGATGTTTTCCTTCCGTGGTACAATGCTTACAGATTTCTTGTTCAGAATGCAAAAAGGCTTGAGATTGAGGAGCATGCTACATTTATACCTGTTGAGCATAAAGGCCTTCAGTTGTCTGAAAATGTCCTTGACCAATGGATTAACTCTGCAACAGAAAGCCTCGTCTACTTTGTTCGCCAAGAAATGGATGCATATCGTTTATACACGGTAGATACTTAAACCTTCAGACATCATATTTTTCTCCCCAAGCTTCCCAGTCTCGACCCAGAAAACCTCCTTGTTCATTTTTTCAAATGTTTATTAGCATCTACTGAAATAAATGGAGGAATTTCTCATGTTATCATTTTCAGGTTGTTCCTTATCTATTAAAGTTTATTGACAACCTCACAAACATATATGTGAGATTTAATCGTAAGAGACTTAAAGGTCGTACAGGGGAAGAAGATTGCAGGATGTCCCTTTCCACATTATACCATGTATGCTTCTCTATAATTGTGCTTTTTAAATGCTAATCTCTGTTATTGTTTTCTTCCCTATCCTCATGTGGTGTTTCTTATGTTATTTGTTTGCATTATCGTACTTTATCCCTCCTTGGAAATTACTTCGTCGTGAATCTCTTTTTATATTTTCTGAGCAGACTTTTCACTTTTTGGTAGGTGTTGGATTGCTATTGATATCATGCAGGGATATGTAGACATATTGGTGTTAATTATTGAGGACTCTGTGTTAATTAACGACCTTTTGTGGATTAATGAGTATATTTTTAAGTTGGGGGTGGTTTGGGCACTCTGTTAAGTTAAATGTCAATTTCTTTCTTTATTTTTGGGTGTTTATCTGGACATTTGGGGTTTTTTTGAACATCTATTATTCTTTTTTTGTTTCTTAAGCTAATGTGTGGGATTCTACTAGGGTGTTATTTAGACAATTGCTTCTAAACAACAACTCTTAAGGTCCATATGAATTTTTGATGAGACATGCTAATTGTCATGGCTTTCTGGGACTAACGAAATCAGTACACTGGTTAACTATGCATGGTTGGTCTTATTCTGGATAAAGAATCTTATTATTTCTTTGCCTATAGTATAGCGGGAGAATGCACGGATGTTGTATATGGACCTTAATCCCATCGCACCTTATTGGCGAATTCAGTTTTTATTTTTTGTTGGAAGTAAAGGTCGATGATACAACTTTATGCATGTCTAAGATTTTGGGATGTTGTGGGTCGATGCGATGGTTGTGGGATTGCTCTAGGTAAACTGTAGGTGAACATGCCCCTCTTCTCTTTGGGTTTTGCCTTCGGTATGTGGTACGTGAATATATGTTGTGGAGAATCTTAAGAAGAAGCAAGCTGGCTGGAAGGCTAGTTGCATTTTGAGGGGTGGATGTTGGTGCTCCTCAAGGATGCCATGCTTGCGATCCATGTTTTTTTCATGTCCTCTTGTGGTCAGTAGGTGTGCGTGCTTGGTTGGATTCTGTTTGTGATTGTGGTTGATGCTTTGGTGGTTATGATGAGATTGGCATCCATCGATGGCTGGTGGTCTGGCTATATCAATGGCGATTTGGCGATCCCCATTCTACAGTATGCAGATGATATGATGATCTTTTTGAGGGGGGGGGGCAGAACAGTTCATGCGTGCCACCTTGATCATTTTTTTTGAAAGAAAAAAGGACGTCCAACGTATAGGTGTGTGCACAAAAACTTCACCGTTTATCACCTTGGTAACATGATTACAGGCTGGTTATATACGGTAAAGGTGACTACATCACCCATTTTTCAACAAGCGCTTTAGCATGCGCCACTACATTCTCACCATACATTCTGTCCTCTCTGAATTTAACACCATTCATGGCAATCCACATTGCCCAAGCATCTGGAACGATCCTTTTCCGTGTCCCTCCAATTTCCCCCAATGGACTCCCAGAAGCCATCCATACTGTCACATCGAACATGCTAATCCCCAAAGAGCGACCAAGCCTCCTCAGAGCTCCTGCACCTGAGGAATAAGTGATCCACATCTTCCACCTCTCGTCTGGCTCAGCTGTAACTCCTGAGATCTGGGTTACCCATTTACACATTATTAGCAATATTGTATTCGCAATGGATTGCATTCGATTACCGAAATTGAGGGAAAATTTTTCGCGATTTGTAATGGCATTCAGAATTAATGTAAACAACCACAGAGCCAACCAAGCTTGTAAAATTCGGCCGACTAGTCGGCCAGACGAGTTGGGGCGGAGGGGGGGGGGTAGCTGACTCGACTAGGTCTAGTTAGTCAGCCCGACTAGTTGGCCGACTTTTACATCAAGTTTCTTTTGTTTTTTACTTTTTTTAAAAGCAAATGTAGTATGCTTCATGTTATATTTAAACTCAATTATTTCTTTTATTTCATTATGAATGTACATAAAATGTACAAATCTATGTTTATATATAAACAAACTTTTTTTTAAATGCAATAGTGTTATATTTAAAGTCAATTACTTCTTTTGTTTCATTATAAAAGTATAGAAAATGTACAAACTTATGTATAAAAATGATTTATATATTTAAAATAATTAAAAATTAAAAACCGACTAATGGCCGACTAAATCCGATTAGTCATCCGACTATCGATTAATCCTTAGTTAGTGATCCCGCTAATCGACTACTGCTTTCTGCAACCTTGGAGCCAACAACAGGTGTCACCAAATTCACATTTCATTAATTTCCATATATTACACGGAACAAAAGAAACTGCATCATGTACATGTATCCCAAAAATACAGGAGAGAAGAAAAACATTATACATGATCTTAACAAAAACACTCAACATGTGTACCGTCGAGTATAATAGCGGATGCTCGGGATCATCAGCCAGTCTATTGCGATACAGGCGCTTTGCCTGCCACACATGCAAGGAACAAAAGAATGTCATCAATTGTTGCATACTATCCTTCATATTAAAATTAATAGGTAATTTATCGGTTTCAAAAGAAAACAATTAGCTAGGCGTTGATATTTAAAAAATAACAATCTAATTGCGTGGAAAATGGTTACTCTGTATGTAAAACCCTTGTTCGCCCATCACTCCATATCCTTCCATATATAACATTTTCACATATATAATGATCCATAAGTAGGTTACTTGTCTTTTTATCACTTAGAGATCATGTTGATGGATCTTGGTATTGAGAATGACGAGTTTCTGATCTGATCCTTAAATATGTCTAATTTCTCAAGTCTAGTGGATAGTCTATGGTCTTGGTCTGAGTGTAACCTCATACTATGATTCTAAGGCGTGAAGAGTACCTTAGGTTTGGGGTGCCTCTATAGGCATGCGATGGAGTGTAATGCATCCTAACTAAGTTCCTAACACATCCACTAACTTATCTTATTACTCCAAGTAGTAGTTCTAAGATCGGATTAATTGTCGATGATTGATGATAAATGGTGATTCAGTACCAAACTTAACTATAGCCAACTTAATTGTAACTGATCTCAACTCTAGCCAAACTCAACTGTAACCCACTACAAGCTCAACTGTAACTCCTCGTCAAGACCTATTAGCTGAATAGTAACCAAAACTCAAGAGATGAAGAAGTCTCCTAAGAGACTCTTCTGTCTCTCCCTCTAAGTGGAAGTGTGGTCCAATAGAGGGCTAGGCCTACTCCAAAACTACGCCCCTGAGACATGTGGGAGAGACACTCCGGAAAAGTCACTTCGGACGGGCCTTACCAGTATGGGATGGGGAGCTCGTAAGGAAAAACTAAAACCAGGATCCCCCGCATGGGTATCCTAAAACAAAGGGTCAGCAGACTGGTCATAAGTCAGGATCCCAATGAGATGTAAGAACACTGCTAGTTCGCGTAAAAATCGTGAAAAGGACTGGGATCTTAGACCCGCACACTTGGCGGTTGTTGCCCTAACTAGGCTTCCTATCTCCCACCCATTGAGGGTCATCGCACCCTCACACTGTCAGATGTAAGAGTCACCATGACCAGCACTAATAATTATCAGTCATCACTGATTCGCCATTCCATACTTGGTTACTCACTCCATTCATAATGTCTTTAGTGCTTAACTTTACGGATTCAGGTTTTGTCACAATTTATTTATAGTGGTCCCCTCTTAGTAGATGATTATTTCATAAGATTATTAGTCATTGGGAATACGAATTATCATAGATTCAATCATTTCTAAGTTATTATTAATAATTAACTAATATTGTATATAACATGATTTAGGGGATGTAATAATGCAGAGTATTTGAGTGCAATTATGGCTTTTCAATTATACCCGATCCTCTACTGCCAATGCATCTCAATGTTTTATCCTACTACGATTTTATCATCATTTTTTTATCATGAGATTAGAAGTTACTTATTGAGTTTAATTTACAAATAAAAACCCCCAAAGTAATATAAGCAATTTCTAATAGTAATACCCACCCGAGATGGTTGCAGATCCTTAATAGTCATATTCTTTCTCTCTCTCTTTTTAAAATAGATAATATCCCATGAAGAATAAGAATCCGATCATATGAAAAAATATATAATGTGGCCTCATATACTTGTCAGATTTCTCCCTATTTTACTTTTTGGTGCATTTTCAAGAGCAACCCACGTCTTGAAACAAGATGGTTTTACAGCCAGAATATTAAATTGTTTGAGTGGGCCCAAGGGAAATAGTTAGAACACAGAATAAACAGAGATATAAAAAGAAAAAAAATAATAGGCCCTAAGGATCATATTTCTTGTTTTAGAATAAGTAATGCAGCTAACTCGAGCATGCAATGCAATCATATCAGTGGAGAAACCATTGCAGTAAATGATTATATTTATGTTTATACAATTACAACTTACAAGTAAGATATTTTGGAATTTGACATCCCTAGGGGAGAGTAAAATCAAGTGTACATTAGTGTACAAAGGTTTCACGTGTTTTGTTTACTACAAAACAATATCATAGTTCTGATTCTTTTGCGTATTGCTTTGGAAAATAATAGAAGATAACCCACAGGATTTTCAAATTACCTCTCGATCACATATCACAGATTTTCCCAATTAAAATTTAATAGTATGAAGGTAAGCTTAGGTGCAGCATTCTCACAAAATTAAAGCATGGATACATTTTCTTTAAACATCAGAGCCAGACCATATTTCCCCAAATTCTTTGTCTTTACATTTTCATGCACAAAAGGTCTAAAACTGGTCTGAAATCAGATCTTAAAATTATAAAGCAGTAGTTTTTTTAAGAGTTGAATCTTGCATAAAAACCCCAACTTTTCATCTTTAAATGTTAAGATCAAGAGCTAAACTTTTGGGTAGAATTTATATGTATATAAGGACATAGATGGCAACAAGAGGGGGCCTAGGATTGTACATTGGATCATTCTATAACATGCATGGCAGCAAAAAGGGAAAAGGATTGTGCTTTTTGAGATCTCCAAATTGGAGAGGAACTTGACATGCAACAACAGCTTCCTAAAGCCAAAGAGGAGCAGCAACTCCTTTGGGTCGAGTTCAGGTTTATTCGGACCCGGATGTTACATCCGCGAACATGATGATTTGGCGTTCATGAAGAATCTCGTTACCGGGTCCCCCTTCAGCAGTCTACCTCTTCTGTACAACCACAGGAAAGTCTTTACACATCAGCATTTAGCTGCCCCAAAGTCTTCCACAGTCCGCCTCATGTCCAGCCGAAACATCATTCTAAGTCCTTTTCAATACCTTGTATGCTTTTCCAACGAAGAAACAACCATCCTGCCGTCACCGGCAATCTCTACCCTTAGTGGTCCGTGCCACATTTTCCAAGATCGCAACAACATCACCAGTTCCTCCGTCCTTTGGTCTGAAAGGTCAGAACAGAACGATGGGTATAAACCGTGGCCTTCCCACACCTCAGGCACGAGAGCATCCGGGTTCGTAGTAAGGGCCATCAGCCAGGGAAAACGCTCACCTTGCACACCTCCTTCAAACCCCATCTAAGAAAAATCAAAAGCAGCCTAAAAGAACCTACACATGACACATTCAAGCTTCTTCCTCACCCCAATCAGAAGCAGCTTCGATTTGAGAAAAACAATCGGTATGGCAGAGAGCACCGACTTCAGCAGTACCAGCCTTGCATCTATGGATAGACAAGAAGCCTTCCAACCTGCTAGTCTTTGCTCCACTTTCTCAATCACAGGACCCCAATCCTTCGCCTTCATCGTACCAGCCACCAAAGGAACACTAGGATACCTGATTTCAACCAGCCTTTGCAAATCGCAACCTCTTTCGACATCCCAAAAGGTATGGACTCTGATTTCTCCCTATTAATCCTTAACCATCCCGAAGAAATCAAGAACCGAAGATACACATTGGCAACTCGTAGGGTTCCCTTCAGTGTTGGATATTTCGACATCGATATCATACCATTCCGTCCGGAAAAGGATATATCGGGATATATTGTCGATATATCGGGATATATCGATGATATCATTGTAAATGTCGGAATTGGCTCAAAAAAGCCATTTTTGCCATTTTTTTAGAAATTATGATAATCTAAGATGTTAAAATAATAAATAACTACAAATACACACTTATATGACACATGTCGATCATTTATCACCCATATATTGCACATATCGATATCCCCCATATCTTAAAAATATTGGTCGTATCGAATATATCGATATTATTATTAATGTTGATTGTTGAGTTATAGGTATTGGAAATGGATTTAATCCAAGTTCTTAAACATTAAATAACTTAAAAAAATTCACTTAGATGAAACATATACATCATCTATGACCCTTATATAGCACATATCGTTCATATCGAACATATCGTTGTTAATGTTGGTTGGTGATTAATAAATATTGCAATTGCAATCAAAGTAGATAAGTAAAGCACACTTAGAACACTTGTTTCGTTCATGGAAGACAGTGAATGGCATTGAGATGAGTCATTTGATTCAAAAAATGTACATAATGATTAACGAGACAATGTTTCTTTGATATAAAGATTTATCTATTTACAATAATACATGAAAAAATGTAATTTAATGCAATATTGTAAAAGAGATTGCCTAGTCATGAGTGGTTTAGAACCAAGAGTTCCGTCGAGGGCAAGGTAGGACATATCGATATCGATATCGTATCGGTTTGCATGGTCGAAAATGGCATAAAAAGTATTTTTTTCACTAATTAAGATCATCCCAATTATTAAAACGATAAATAACATGCAAATATACATTTATATGCAATAATTAGGTGTATTTAGCACACTAATACACATTATATCTCACAAATCACTGGCTGTTAATGTTGTCAGCCGGGCTGACTGTTGACTGTTGTGATGTGTTCTGACCTTGTGATTCTAACTTGATCAACATTAGACTTGTTTTCATCTGTATTGCCAAAGAGAGCGATATCCACCACTTGAAGAATGGTCATATGCACCTCCCAGTAGCATCATTCTCTACCAAACGTGGGTCTCGTTGTCCGGTCAACGAGCTTGGGGGGGAGGGATGTCAAGGTGGAGCAAGTGCGCTCTCCCTGCTGAGGTGCGGGGGCAACTCCTCCAACATGAAACAAAATATATACTTCATGATGTGTTTTAGTACTAGGAGTAATAAGTAGTGAAATCAAGCTTACATGGGTAATATCATTGATACTTTCAGATATCGATGAAATATCAATGATATTGATCGATATCCGAGAAATTTTGTACTGAAACCATTCATTTTGAGCAGTGTGGATCGATATGGAGATATCTCACCGATATATTGGCCGATATCCTGGACAAGGATATCTGTATGAATATCGGTACCGATATCTCTTGATATATTGTCGGTATATAACGATATTGCTGTCTATGGTCCCCTTCCACAAATAAGATCGTGTCGTCCGCATTGGAGGGCGGGAATATAAATCTCTTCCTGCGAGTATCCCCAGAAAAAACCACATGTAACCACACGATCCACCATGACTGGCAGTGCTTCTGAAGCATGCATGAAGAGCAACGAAGCAAGAGGATAACCCTGCCGAACTCCTCTTTGTGGGTGGAAAAAAACACCCTTCTGTTGCCTGTTCACCAACACCGCACAAGACGTAGTAGTGATACACCTCTTCATCCAGGCTATCCATATAGGAGGAAAACCACGCCTGTGCATAGAGGCCCAAATGAAGCGTCAATCTACGCAATCGTATGCCTTGGAGAAATCCACCTTCCAACGGACACCTTTAGTCTTGCACATGCGCCAATCTGCCACAATCTTCGGCGTGAACACTACACTATCCAACAATTGTCTACTTAGGAGAAATGTTCTTTGTGCCGGGGAGATAATCTTTTTCAATACCTTCTTCAGGCGATTTGCAAGTGACTTAATCGGGATCAAGTTAACCACGTTTGAGAGGGCAATGGGCCTTAAGTTCTCAGTTCTGGATGCACCATCCTTCTTAGGAAGCAAGTAGATGAAAGAGCAATTGAGTCTCTCAAATCCGCTGTTCTCATCCTTGAATTCCTCCACCACTGCCTTCAGCTCCTCCGCAATGAGGTCCCAAAATTCTTTATTAAAGAACACTGGGAACCGGCCCGGACAAGGCACCCATCCCGGTTGGGAGAGAATAAGGCATCACGAACCTCCTCCATACTCAAAGATCTCGTCAATGCAACTGTATCTCCATCCAGAATGCAGCTTACCCCGAGCCCTAGCCACCTAGATCCACAGTGAGGGGCCCTCCTGCTCATGGACTTGAAATAGCTTGTGACAGTCCTCACGATTTCACCCTCACCATGTTTCCTCCCCCTCGTCCTCAATCGAATGAATGACGTTGCATCTTCTTCTGCCATTTGCCACAACGTGGAAAAACCTGGTATTTGCATCACCTTCCTAAAGCCATTTCATTCTTGATCTTTGCTTCCATCTGACCTCCCTCATCCTGTCCTCCTATAGAACTTTCTGCATTACACCATGGTTGGGGATCTCCTCTTCTTCTAGATCCCTAGTCTCCTCCAACAAGTCCTTTCTTGTTAGCTCTTCCTTCACTTGCGCCCTTTTGAGGCCCCGCTCGACCCTAGAAGCCTTCCTAAACACTTACTGCTTGTGCTGCAGAGCTATCAACTTAGCCGCAAAAACCACAGTCGCTGACTCCTCAAGCACCCGACTTCTCTAACATTCAGCTTCTCTCAAACTTGAAGTAGGTCGAGGCCTCCCGGCCAGAGATGTGTCCAGACAGAATGTACAAATGGTCAGATCACGACCTAGGATGCGAAGTGACTGCTGCTAAATCGAACTTTTCCAGGGTTCAATCGACAACAGGAACGTATCAGTACAGGATCTGGAAGTCGAGCTCCTCCAGGTATCCTTGCAATTTGTTGCATCGACCTCATCTAAACATAGATTAGCAACCACCTTCGTGAAATGGGATGAGCCAGAATCACATGCTCCCCTCCCACTGGGTCTGTCATCACCAAAAAGCGTGAGATTGGAATCATCGTCGACCACCCGAGCCACATCCACAAAACGCTCCCTAACAGACCTCATCTCATCTCAAGCGGCAACGTTTCATGAGCCACCCGAGACGCCATACTTCGAAGAGATAACACATAGCGATCGATCAGCCTTACTGCGCAGGAGCACCATGATCAAGTGTACCAACATGACATCCTCCACTAGGTCAAACAAGCTCCCGTTCCACACACTACCCTCAGCCAGAACCGCATGAAACTTCGTGAGACGAGGACCCGAGACTGAACTCCATCTTACATTGTCCCACGAATCAACTTTGGTCTCTTGCAGGCAAGCCACGTCAATCCGCCACTCCAACAACATGGCATTGATTGCCAATCGCTTGTCTGGTTGACCTAGGCTCCGGACGTTCCACTAGAGTAATCTCATTGGGAACTCGTCGGGAAGGACCATGCCAGTAGAAGTCCAACTATTGCGCGATTAACAAATCAAAGATATTTCTAGGCTCATTTCCAGTCATAGATACATGCTCCACCACTGAGTGAGGCCTCAAGCCATCCGAAGGAGCTACCATGACATTGTCATCCTCCACAACTACCTGTATCAAACTATCTTGCGCGCCCAAACCCCCTGACTACGATCTTCATATCAAACACTTGCACGGGCATCTCTTCTCTCACAATCTCCAACCTTCGCATCTCCCCTCGGACGCATCAACATGTTGCCTTTTCCTGGAGAAGCACCGAAACTGGTGCTTCCCACCCTTTACTACGTCCTAGCTGCTTCGAGACCCCCGAAATCTCCTCTCGAGGATGCATGGTTAACATGGAGAAGTTGGTTGTTGTGCCGTTCGGTCTTATGTAACAGGTGGAGCAGCATGTTGCACAAGTGTTGAGATGCCCGCTTGGGACATGCCAATTACATAGTTAGGGCTGCCGTTAGTGTTCGGTAGACTGAGGGCTTCCGAATGGAAGTCGGTCTTGGACCGACTGGAGGGAAGTTGGCGAGTTGGAAAACAATGACTCTTCCTAGAGGGGGCAAACTGGTGCTTCTCAGGCACGATCTGTCGGCCTTCCCCCACTTTTTCCCGCTCCTTGCGTTTGCTCTTAGTCGGTGTACATAGTAGGAGAGAGACCTTGATGAGGAGATTTTTATGGTCTTATGGGAAGCAGGAGAAGAAGGGCCTCCATTTGGTCTCTTGGGAGATGGTCACACAACATCGAAGAAGAATAGGGGGCTTGAGGGTCTTGAGAGTGGATGAAATGAATAAGGCTCTTTTGATA
The DNA here is from genome assembly GCA_037367405.1 of Ottelia alismoides. Taxonomy (NCBI): domain Eukaryota; kingdom Viridiplantae; phylum Streptophyta; class Magnoliopsida; order Alismatales; family Hydrocharitaceae; genus Ottelia; species Ottelia alismoides. The sequence continues at coordinate 182,592 of JAZKJV010005306.1, read as the reverse complement.
AAATGAGTGGTAAGTTTGCAGGGGAAGTCTGATTATTAGGTGTGTAGGTTGCTGAGGAAAATTTATGGAATACATGGTTCTTTGGAGGCGTGCCGCTTCCGCTACCCCGCCTTGTGGCAAGGTATGTGCAAGATTTTGCCCGGAGTTGCCTCGAAAATGCGGCTTGTGCTTGCGTATGGAGAGGGTTTTTGCTTTTGGCTGCATGATTAGACGATCTATTGAGGAGCGGTTTCCTAGGCTCCTGGCACTTTCTGCGGATCAGAACATATCAGTCAAGACAGTTTGGTAGAATGGGACGTGGATGCCCTTCTTTGTGTCAGAGTTGCCGAACCAGAGGCTTGGCGAATTTTGGAGAATGCATGGGGAGCTGGCGGAATCTAATGGTTGCAGAGAAGGCATGAATCATTTTGTCCGGAATGACGGTAAGTTCACGGTGAAAAAAGCTTGTTCTTTCTTTGTTGGAGAGCAGGATACATCGCATGAAGATAATATAATGGACTTCTGAATCATCTGGATGAGTAGGAGTACAGGGTCAAGGTCTTCCTTTAGCTTCTTAGACAAGGGAGGGTGCTTTCCAAGAAGCGGCGGAGCATGTTTCTTCATGGCGGGGATCTTGCTTGTGATAGGTGTGGGGATGGAGGTCTGGAGGATGGCGAAGATTGCTTGGCTTGATACAACTAGTGAGAGGGGGTTCTGAAATACGTACATTTCTTTCAGATTTTGTTAGAATGACTTTATGGATGGTGGTGTCCTTTGTTGGCTGACAATCATAATCAGAGGTTGATATAGGAATGATCTAACGATTCTTGAACCTTGCTATTCTGATTTGGACTCTTGTCCAAAATGTTTTGGAGTTTTTTGAGGCTAAATGAAAGATCTGGCTACAATGGAAGGCTCATCAAACATGCTTTATTACTGTTCCTTGTTTGATCGAGTATTCTCAATCAAGAAGCTGTACAAGGCTCTCTTTGCTTATTTAGTGTTTGATCCTAGGATTTTGACCCAAGAGTGCATGCTAATATGGAGTTGGAAGGTATGGCTATTACAACTTTGGGGGTGCATGATAATATGGAGATTAAGGCTGCCGTATGGGGTTTGAACCTCGATTCTTCCCCGGGTCCAGACGGTTTTCCCGTCGCCTTCTACCGGGACTTCTGGGACGTTGTATCGGGGGACATCTTCGAGGTCATCTCTGAATTCGGTAATGGTAACTTCGGCTTCGATCGTATCAACCGGGCAAATATTGTGCTTATTCCTAAAAAGACCCTGACGCTTCGCTTTGACGATTTTCGGCCTATCTCCGTTTCCAATGCTATTTATCTTATTGTGGCCAAACCTTTGGCCAACCGGCTATCTCGGATGTTGGATGGCCTTATCTCGCCTGTTCAAGGGGCCTTCATTAAGGGTCGGCAAATTGTGGATTGCATTCTCGTCGTGTCGGAAATCGTCGCTGATTGGAAGAAGGAAAAAAGGAAGGGGCTTCTTTGGAAGATTGACTTTGCGAAGGCTTACGATTCTATTGATTGGCGCTTCCTCTGGTCCGCTTTGTGTAGGCGGGGATTCCCTAATCTCTGGATTGCTTTGATGCGCAGATGTGTCTCCACGGTCTCGCTCTCTATGCTTATCAACGGCCGGCCGATCGGTGGTTCTTTTCAGCCTCGCAGGGGGGTGCGTCAGGGCTGCCCCCTGGCACCCCTCCTCTTCGTTCTTGCCTCGGACGTGTTGACGCGTATGGCTGACCGTGTCATTGATGCGGGCCTCACTACGGGATTCCGCAAGGGGGAGTTTTGTGTGCCTTTAATCCAATTCGCGGACGACACGATTTGCTTCATTGAGGGGGGGGGCGGATGAGGCGGTGGGGATGGCACATACTATTGCTATTTTCTGTGAGCTTTCGGGGATGTCGACTAACGCCGCCAAATGCATCGTGGTGCCTTTCGGCATGTCGCCGTCGGAGGCGGAGGAGTGTAGCCGTTTGCTTGGCTCTCGGATTGGGGAGCTTCCTCTCCCTTATCTTGGTGTTCCTCTTTCGGTTGGGCGGGCCCATTCTAATGATTGGCGGGCTATTACGGAGCGGATGGAGGCGCGACTGGCGGGGTGGAGGGCCGCCTTGCTTTCCCGGGGTGGTCGTCTTGTCCTTCTTAAATCCGTGCTTTCTTTTATCCCGATTTACTTCCTATCGGTTCGTAAAATGCCCGTGGGAATTCGAGTACGCTTGGAAAAATGTATGCGGCGATTCTTATGGGGTCGTTCGGACGGCACTGGGATGTGGTGACCATGCCAAAGAGGTCCGGTGGTCTTGGTGTCCGAAGCTTGGAGCGCGTCAACGTCGCCTTACTTCTGAAATGGGTGAGTAAAATTTGGGGCAAGGATGATTCTTTTCTTTGTAACGTCCTGCAGGCGCTTCTGGGCAGCGACTGGTTCGGCTTTATGCGCGGGGCTTGGCGTGTCCACTCCTCTCATTTCTGGCGCTGTGTTTATGATACGTTAAGGAGGAACCGTGCGCTGTTCACCCCGGTGCTTGGAACGGGCGCTGTCTTCAAGTTTTGGCTCGACGACTGGTCGGGGGGAGGACCCTTTCAGACGCGCTTTCCGAGGTTGTTTGCTCTAGCGTCGAACCAGCTAGCCTCTGTCACGGATTGTTGGACCAATGGCAGTTGGTGCCCTACGTTCTCGGGTGTTCTTTCGGATCAGCGTGCGGTGGAATTCGCCTCGCTGCTGGAGGCTCTTTCCTCTACGGCCTCTCCCTCTGCTCTGCGGGATCTTTGGACTTGGAAGGATGGGGTTTTCTCCACTCGCAAGGCGTTCTGGGCCTTGCTCTCTCCCTCCCCTGCCTTGTCCGCTCCCCTGGTGCGCGACTGTTCTTTCTTCTGGGGGCTTCGTTTGCCGGCGCGCATCGCTTTCTTTTTATGGGTGCTTCGTCATCGGCGTTTGATGACCCGGGACCGCTGCGCCAAGTTCCTTCCCCACTCTAGCGCCATGCGTCATCTTTGCGGGGATGCTGAAGAAACGGCCGATCACCTCTTCTTTCAATGTATCTTGGTTGCGAGGGTCTGGGACGACGTTGCTTGGGCTTGTGCGGACAATATTGAAGACTTTTGCGGCATCCTTTGGTCCAACAGGACGAGGGTTAGATATGATTTGTTGGGCCCCATCGCGCGGCTTTGGTCCATTTGGCGTGCTCGAAATGAGGCTATCTTCTCGGGGATGCGTTTTTATAGGGAGAACGTGACCATTTTGGCTAGTAGATTTATAACAGACTGGTGTAGTTAATTGGGTCACGGCATTTGTTTGCCGTTTGTCTACCTTGTATTATTCTTCTACCTCTTCGTCTTTCCTCCTCTCTTACCCCCTGTAAGTATCTCTCGCCTTTCCCTTTAGTTATTATATAATGATGGGGCGAGCACCAACGAGTGTTTCCCCCTTTTTTGAGCCTCAAAAAAAACTTTGGGGGTGTGATGCCTATAGTTCATAGAGCCATGATCTTTCTAGTGAACATATTTTGTTCCCATTCTTCAGGTTCTCAGGAGTTTGCGGATTAATTTTTCTTTATTAATGGTGGCTCTATGCCTGTACAGATTGAGGCCATAATTGTTTGGGTGGACTTCATGAACGTAGTTGGTTTATGGGTGGTCATCGGTGTCAAGTGGGAAGGGTCAAGTACATGCATACTCATGTCATTGTCTATTGTTTGAGCTCTTTGATTGGATCAAAACTAGGTGAGTTTTGTTAAGAAAGATTCTATGTAGAAAATGTTCAATAGCATGCCAATGCTATTATGAGTCATGTTAGTTGTAGTTATTGACCTAAGTTTGTGAATGTATAGTTTTGGGTGTGCATCAGTGTGGGTGCTTGCCCATTTTTTCTAAAGAAAACTCGAAGGCAGATAATTTTCATTAACAAGGTGGTGGATAATGTTTATAATGTTTTCAATATTTCGCTTGTGAACCCTTCTCTGAATCATCTCATCAGTAGAGAAATCTAACAAAGTTGATTCTTCCACCCTCTTACCCCAAGCTTTCCTAGATGGTGGTCCATTACGTCGTATATTCTTAGGCTTTGTCATACATACTATGGCCAAAAGTGGGACTTTTTGCTAGATCTCACCTCGTGACCTTGCTTTTGTAACTCTGTTTCTTTTTTTTTATTTTAATCCTGGGGTGGACACCAAACATGTGTTTCCTATCCCTTCCATATATATGGAGATGAGTAACGCTTCATTTCCTTCCATATTAGGCCTTCCAACTATTAATGAAAGCTCCAGCTCACCAATTATGTCTAGGACCTTCCGTAGTGCATTGCAAGTTTAGCTACCTAAGTGGGGTTCTTTAAATACTCCTCAGAGGTTGACTTCAGATGCTGAAGGTGTTTTCCCCCGTTAGCCATCTTTAATTTTCTTATTAAATGATCAGGGTCGAAGTTCATTATACTTTCAATAACCACTTCCGAAAGAATGGGTTTATGGGTGCTTGTATGATGTTATAAATTGTTCCAAAAGATCCCTGGGTCTCAATATATTAATGTAAATAAATTAGTTAATCTATGCGAGGGGTAACCAAATGAACAAAAAGCATGGCATTAGAGATGCGGTAGAACCCTGGAATGAGGAGCATTAGTTAAAAAGTTCTCGTAGACAGCAGTGCGCATTGCTGTCCACAAAGTTTTCTACAATCTTCATAGCAACCTTCAGGCTGTGTTCCTTCTCTTTGCCTAATGGTGAATAAAGTTGGCAAGGGTAGATTTGTCTGTCTTTCTCCAATCATTATTCTCTGCTGGTATTCGTAGAGTAAAATTTTCCTTTTTCTTGATTGGCCTATAATTGGTCCAGATAAGAATGGTTTTCTTGTGAAAATTCGTTATTATATGAATATGATATAGAAAAATTGCCGTTGTAAAGTTATAGTATAGTAGGGAAGTGTTGTACATCAAATGGATCTCCCCAAGGTAGCAACTATCCACCCCTAGCCACTGTTCTAACTAAATCCAGTAAATTTATGACAAAAGGGAAATCTTTCTTGTTCATAAAAACCAGCCTCTTTTCTTGCTGTTGGTTATCATTGAATTTGCAAGAATAAAGTTGTAAGTGAAGTGTTCCTTGTCATGTTAGGATATTCCATCTTCAATCTTTCGTAGTTCTTATTTTCTGCTCTTCATTTCTTATAATAAATCGTTGAATAATCATATAAGCCTGGAAAATTGCATGAGATAACAAAAATGGATCATCACCACAACCTAGAATAAATTTATGAACCTTGTCATAACTTTACATAAAATTTACTTAATGAAGCTTTCCTTTTTCAATTACTCTGACCTTTATGGCTTCAATCTACAACAAGAACAACAAAGTCTTATCCCACAATTAAGTAGGGTCGGATACATGGATTTTCTGCCGTCGTCATTCAGATCTACTTTGGATCATTTCATGCTTTAAATTAAATAACTAAGATCCCTACCGATAGTCTCATTCCAACATTTCTTGGGCCTTCCTCACCCTCTCTTAACGACTTGACATTCCAAATTTTGCATCTTCTAACTGCTGCGTCAACCGACCTCCTTTCAAATGTCAACCATCTTAAGCGATTTTCTCTCATCTTATCCTCTTTCGGAATTGTAGAATTTATTTCATGTTTTGTATCTTTTATCTGTTTTCTTTTCTTTTTGTCTACCGTATGTAATTTGCCCATAGGTCTCTCCCTATATAAGAGTGCCTAGGGCTCAAGGAATAAACATGTCTCTTATTTTTCCCAACATGGTATCAGAGCGGTGGTCCTAGACCGGAGCTCTTGTATCGAACCCTAACCCTAATCCCTCCACCCTTCAAACCTCCTGACGTCGCCGCCCAGGGCATCGCCGCCCAGGGCCCCTCTGCGCCGCTCCGTCTTGTGGCCCCCTCCGCCCCTCGGGCCCCTCCGCCTCTCGGGCCCCTCCACCCCTCAGGTCCCGCCCCTTGGGCCGCTCCGGCTTTCGTTCCCTTCCTAAAGGGCCTTCCTCTCGCACCTCCATGTTTATGGGTTTGGTTGTGTTTGTCCATCAGTTGTCTCCAGGGATTGACAAGCTCTCTCCTAGGGCTGTCAAATGCATTTTTGTCGGGTAGTCCAGGACTCAAAAGGGTTATCGTTGCTATGATCCGTTACGTCGGAGGTATTATGTCAGTGCAGATGTCACGTTTTTTGAGTCAGTCATGTTTTTCTCTCCTACAGGCGACATGTTGGCACCATCAAACACAGATGATGAGATCTATATTCCTCCTCCACCCATGTATCCACCATCAACTCCACCATCATAACCTCCAATATCACCTCCACCAGCATTACCTCCTCCACCACCACCTCCACCACCATCACCTTCACCAGCATTACCTCCTCCCATTGTTTTGGTTCCTCCTCTACCACACCACTACAGTCGACGGCCTGCTCCTGCTCATGATCATGGTCAATCATCAAACATGCCATATGTTTGTTCTGACAACATTACTTCTAATGATGGGTCTGATGGTGTTTCTCAGCAGGGTCATTTCGGGAAGGGGATGATACCGATGGTGGTACAGAAGATGCATAACTTGATTTGCCTATTGCTCTAAGGAAGCAGAAGCGTTCATGTGCTTCATATCAGATTGCTTCTCATGTCACCTTTGAGCGTCTGACAGAGGACTTCAGGAGGTTTGTTGTTGCTTTATCCACTGTGGACATTCCACGGACTTACCAGGAGGCATTGGCTGATAGTAGATGGCATCTGGCTATGGAGGAAGAGATGACGGCCCTTCAGTCGAGAGGTACTTGGAGCCTTGTTCCATCTCCTACTGGGGCATCTATTGTAAGTTTCAAGTAGGTATTTACAGTGAAGCATAATGCGGATGGTAGCATTGATAGGTACAAGGCTCGACTGGTTGCTCAGGGCTTTACTCAGACATGCGGGGTGGATTATCTTGACACATTTTTTCCAGTTTCTCGTCGTTCTACCTTACAGATTCTTTTATCTGTTGCCGATTCGAGATTGGCCCATGTTTCAATTGGATGTCAAGAATGCTTTTTTGCATGGTGATCTTCAGGAAGAAGTTTACATGCAGCAACCACTAGGGTTTGCTGCTGAGGGGGAGTGTTTACATGCGTGTAAACTTCATAAGGCAATCTATGGCCTTAAGCAGAGCCCAAGAGCTTGGTTCCAGAAGCTCTCAGATTTGTTTGAGAAGCCAGGGTTCAAACAGTCGAATGCAGATCATTCTCTCTTTGTACATAGGACCTTCAGAGGTATGACTGTCGTTATGGTGTATGTTGATGATATACTTATTACATGAGATGATATGCAGGGAATAAAAAGTGCAAAAGAATTTTTGGACCGTGAATTTGTTACCAAGGATCTAGGAGCGCTTAGATACTTTATGGGATTGGAGTTTGCTAGAAATCAACAAGGACTTGTGATGACTCAGAGAAAATATGTCACTGACTTGCTGAGTGACACAAGTATGCTTGGATATCGACTTGCTTCTACACCCATAGATCCAAGCATGAAGATGTATGATGATGATACTGATGAGGTTGATTGGAGGAGATACATGGAACTGGTGGGAAAACTTATTTATGTTATCATTACCAGACCTGATATTTTATTTGCAGTCAATAAAGTGAGTCAGTTCATGGAACAACCTCATCAGGTACATATGGATGCTATACATATGATTCTAAGGTATCTTATATCATCTTCAGGTGCAGGGCTGTTGTTTAAAAGGGTGGGCACTATTACTATTTCAACATGTGCAGATGCAGACTACGCAGGGTGCCCAAAGGACATGAAGTCTACATCAGACTTCGCTATATTTGTCGGGGAGTCACTTGTCTCATGGAAGAGTAAGAAACAAACTGTGGTTGCTTGATCTAGTGCTGAATCTGAGTATAGAGTTATGGCTCAAGCATGTACATAAGTGATGTGGGTCCGAGCAGTCCTGGCAGATCTACATATAGATGTTTCTCTTCCCATGTTGCTGAAATGTGACAATCAGGTGTCATTATTCATTGCCAATAATCCTGCATTTCATGAGAGGACAAAACACATCGAGGTTGATTGCCACTATATACGTGATATGATCCAGAAAGGCTTCATTTCTACATCCCATGACAGCTCAGGAGACCAGATGACAGACATTCTTACCAAAGCCTTACTTAAGGGGCCCTTCCAGAAGTGCTTATCCAAGCTGAGCATAATAGATATCTATGCTCCATCTTGAGGGGTAGTATATACGTTTATTTCATGTTTTTGTATCTTTTTTCTATTTTCATTCTTTTTGTCTACCGTATGTAATTTGCTCATAGGTCTCTCCCTATATAAGAGAGCCTAGGGCTCAAGGAACAAATAGATCTCTTATTTTTCCAACAGGAACTACACAAACTTTCCTTCTGATCGCATTATTTCGAATTCGATCATTTCGTGTATGACCACCCATCCATCTTATCATTTTCATTTCTACTACTGTCATTCTCTGCACTTGTCTATGGTTCACATGCCAACATTCTCATCCATAGAGCATATTAGATCTTATTGTATTAGTAACATCTCCACCCCCCCAAATCCTGTCAAAATAGATCCCAAGTATCTAAGATAATCTTTCTTCTGAATGTTATCGTCTCCAATCTTCATCTCGAGTCCTGTACCGTTGTTTCCATCAAATGTGCACTACATATATTTAGTCTTAGTCCTACTTATACTAAATCATTTAGTCTCTAAGGCATGTCGCCAAACCACCATTGTCTCATTACTCCATCTCTTGTCTCATCAATCAGCACAATATCATCGGCGAACAACGTACACCAAGGCATATCATTCTGAATGCGACTAGTCAACTCGTCCATAATTTTGGAAGTGTTTTATTCCTTTCGAACCTGAATCCGATATTTATGTGTATTTACTTCAATCCATGCTATGAAAATTTAGTTAGTCAAAGAGGAAAAATGGGGTTAATTTTGGAAGTGTTTTTGTCTTCGTTTTTATGACTTAAAGATGTTGATTACTTGCCTAAATAAGTCAAAAAGTGTTCATAGCATTTTGTTGACGTCATGAAGACTAGATTCGGTTGTCTCCTTTTTAATCTGTTTGGTTAGAAGGTACTAGGAATATCAAATTTTTGGAACAAAAGTGCATATGACGTGATATTCTTGCGTTTGCTTTTTAAACTGGCATCTATGATTACAGGTGCTTGTAACAACTTGCAAGGTGATGGCCCCTTTTACTCCTTTTTTCACTGAAGCTCTTTATCAAAATCTTCGGAAGGTCCATGTTGACTTGGAAGAGAGCATTCACTATTGTAAATTTCCTTCTGTTGGTGGGAAGGTAAATTTAGAACAATTTTATAATTCATCATGTAGATAGCTCGTGGATCCCCAAGATTTCATATTTTTTATTTTTTAATGCTTATGTTTACATCAGAGAGAAGAGCGCATTGAGAGAAGTGTTACGAGGATGATGACTGTCATTGATCTTGCTCGTAACATAAGGGAGCGCCACCATAAACCTTTGAAGACTCCATTAAAGTACAGCCTTTTGTCTCTTTAAGATGATTTCAATATGTTCAGGTAGTGAATTTTCACTTGTTGATTTAAAATACGTTTAGGGAGATGATCATTGTCCATCCAGATGTGGATTTCCTTGAAGATATCACAGGAAAGCTACAAGATGTAAGCAAATTAGTTTCTGGCTTTACTATATTTGGAGTCTATCTGTTCAATGTTGTTCACAGCGTCTTCCAATAAATTTTCCAAAATTTTATGATGTCTTCATAGCTTAAGGTTATGTTGCTTGACATGATTTTTTGCAGCTGTTTTATGCTAATGGTGTTTACTTTAAATAATTGACATCAAATCCACTTTACTTGTTTGCCACTAGTAGATCCTCGTTTTTGCTATCTAAAATTCTTCTTTGTTGTGCAGTATGTCACAGAGGAACTTAATGTAAGATCTCTTGTTTCATGTAATGATCCTCTGCGGTATGCTTCTTTACGAGCAGAGCCTAATTTCAGGTATGTCTTAATCTTGGCAGATTTCCTTGGCTTGTTTTGTGTGGAAAATATCATCTGTGCTTTTGCAGTGAATTGGGCAAGCGTTTGGGAAAAGCAATGGGACCTGTCACTCAGAAAGTCAAGACTATGTCACAAAATGAAATCTTAACATTTGAGAAGTTGGGAGAAGCTACAATTTGTGGCCACCCTCTAAAATTATCTGATATCAAGGTCTGTCGGTAGTTTTTTTATTTGTTGCGTTATGTTGTCACATCACTAATGAGATTTTGAACAATGATGATAAAAAATGGTGAAGCCTTCTCCCACTTTTAAGCAGGGTCGGCTACATGGGTTCTTGCTCATATCTATGTTGAAAGATTTGACTAATTTTTTTGCTGGTTGTCGTGTGCCTAACGCATCCTACACAAGGAGGATTTGAACCATGGTCTTTATTTTGAACACCGATGATATTGTTGGTTTTTCGAAAGATGATGATGATTAACTTCTTTGCATATAATTCTGCATGTCATAAACAAGGGGTTTTAGTGATCTCTTTTGCTTAAACATCTTTTAAATATTCTAGATTCTTTCTTGGTATTTCAAACTTAGTACATTTCCACTCCGGGGAAAGGTAGGTAATATCGGTATCGGTATCGACTACTTGTCGATACGATATATCGACGTCTTATCGCCGAAATCGGACCGATTTTGTGAAGAAAATGGCCTTGAAAGGGCAAATATCGGCTATATCGACAATATATCGGTCACCTGTCGATACCGATATATCGCGATATGGCTTATCCTACGCTGTGGAAATAACAACATAAAGGTCCCTTCATCTTTTGTTTTTGTAGATCTTGTTTGCCGAAGAATGAAATGGCCTTCGTCCAACTATTTTGGCCTTCACTTGGTTATTGGGATTTTTTTGAAAAATATGGTGTGCACATCTTCACCGGCAAATATATTCATGTAAAGTATGATACATAGTGTTATAAAGACCAAGCATAAAAAAGTGCTTTAGCATGCACGCCTACATTCCTTACCTAAAACCTTAAACACTCATGTCTAAAAAATGATCCCTTTTCTAGCTAATCAGATAGACTAGATTGTGTTAATTAGCATTTTCCTTCCTTTATCTTAGCCTCTCCACTCTTCACTAATCGAGTCCCAAAATGAATCTACATTCTCGAAATCGATGCCAAATAAACTCGACTCATCCCAAACGCGCCTTGAGCCCGCATATGTAAAGAAAATGTGTTTAATGTCTTCCAACTCTTCACACTGCTTGCACCGTACATCCACAACCGGGAACCATTGTGCTCCTCTGACCCCTGTTATAATGCACCTTCTTTTCAGGAGCCACATGATGACTTTTACCCTCGAAGGTACTCTCTAAATCTGAACATGCCGACAATCTTGCACATATGCCTCGATAAAAAAAATCACGATCGAGCATAATGCTTTGTATGATTTCCACCATCTAGCATTCCCATCTTTTTTCATTGAATGGACACATGTAAAGTGGAATGAGGTCCGGCTAATATATTGTAGGCTAATACATTGTTGTCTGAGAGTTTGACGAGTTGACTTAAGCTTTATAAGAGTTGACCCTAACAGGAGCGAATGACCTAGCTTGTATTCCAGATATGAAAGATGGGTGTAGAATGAGGCGTAGGGCAGGGTAGATTGAAGGATGTTATAGTCCCTCGAATTGATCATATGTAAAATGCATGGGGAGGAATTGGGTATGAGTAGAGGGTACACTGTTAGTGCATCAATCACGCTTCTTGCTTTGACTATTTCCTCGAAGAAGAAAGACTATTTTCCGCCCTCAGCTTAGCTTGCACCTTCTCTAAGCATCTTCTCGCAAAATCATCACAAACTCAGCTTTGGCATTGGCCTACTAAAGCATTTTTGGGTTTGACCTCGTGCGTCCAACTCTTCTTGATGCTACATGTGCTTCATCATGAACACACAATATATTTAGGTCGATAAATCGTAGACGAGGTAAATGAACGAGTCTTATGCGAGTCAATATATTAGAGCTTCAAGAAAAGGTTATCTCTCTATATCCATGCATCCCTTCCCTTCGTTGGGTAGTCTACCATGCTATCACAACTCGTCATCTGAATAAAATCTTCTACTCTCTGTTCAGAATGGTCTACTAAGAACAAAGGGATTAAAGCTCTGTTCAACCTAAGTATGAAAGAAATGCATCTTGGGACAACGAAAAGTCATGGAAACCGGTCACAAAGGGACACCTCCTTCGATCACTTATACATCCAAAACATGAATCCCCTTCCACCCCCCATAACAGGCCTCATAAACTTAATCAACTCGGGCAACACAGTATAAATGCTCTCCATATAGAGGGAAGCAAATCAACAATGTTGGGGTTGCCCCATGAGTTCCATCATGACTCCGTAAATCAATCTAACCAACGTAGAGTGCAACTCATCCTTCTCCCTCAAATCGGCAAGACCCATTTTGTGGGCAAAACCTTATTTATTTCCTTCAACTTCAAGTTTCCCGACCCGTCATTCTGCATGGGTTGCGTGATTATATCCCAATCCACTAAATGGGTTCTAGATGAATCCGCTGATGATAATCGGAAAATGCATGTCATCCTAGACTCTATCCACTTTCAAATCCCTATCGGTAATCGATGGGGATACGTCCCTCCATCCAGTCCACTTTTTCTCCATCTTGTCTATTAAGTGCATCTAATCTGCCTGCCAAAATATCCCACAAACAAACGACAACCGAAGGTAGGGGATATGTAGGCCCTCGCTTTGCGTGCCCAAAATTCTCCACCACCTTTCCCGCGAAATCAAACGGGACAAAAGTGGACTTCATCCTATTAATACGAAGTCTCGCTATCTTTCTAAAAAGATCCAATGCTACTTTGATATCTTTGCATTCCGTCTGACCTCCCTCGTTGAAGAAAATCATGTCATCTACATACCGGTGCGCTAGAATAGAGATATCCTTGCTAGTAAATTCTCTGCAAAAAGTCTCACTCGCCGTCGACTTGGTCATGACTATTAGAACATTAACCACAATGACTAACAAGAACGGAGCAAGTGGGTATCCCTTGTTAATATCCCTCTGGGGTTGAACAAAACCCCCCTCGGGCTTGCCGTTCACCCAAATCAATGGAGTGGTTGTAACACGACTCATCTTCCAACGAAACCTGAGGCATGGGAAACCTTTACGATATATTGACGTCCAAATGAATCTCCAATCCACAATGACATCCACTGACTATGTGGATACATATATCCTTCTTTTATTTCTTAAGTAGGTTATGTAGCCCTTAGGCCCAATTAAGCTTAAACAAATGGAAAGATGTGCATGGATTTCCTGATATTGGTTTGGCAGCATATCCCAAAGCTCATTGTACATGATGCTTTAAATTAGACTTTTATGGTTCTACAATTTTCTCTTCAAAATGCAAAGTACTTAAAGATTTCATAGAATCATGAATTTAACAAGCTTGTAAAAGTCGGCCGACTAGTTGAGTCGGGGTGGGGGGTAGCTGACTCGACTAGGCCTAGTCAGCCATTAGTCGGTTAGCTCGACTAATAGGACCGGCTAGTAGACTGACTTTTACATTGGGCTTTTTATTTTTTTAGTTTTTTGCTTTTTTTAAAAGCCATCTTATACTAATATGCTTAGTGTTATATTTAAAGTCAATTACTTCTTTTGTTTTATCATGATAGTATAGAAAATGCACAAATCTATGTTAATATTTAAGAATATATGTATAACGAATGGTTTATTTATTTAAAATAATTAAAAAAAATCAAAACTGACTAATGGTTGACTAAATTCGATTAGTCGCTCAACTGCTGATTAATGTTAGTCAGTGACCCTGCCGATCAAGTACCGACTACTGCTTTCTCCAACTTGTAATTTACTAATCTTGCATAGTTATGGTGTTCCATGGAACATTACTCCAAGTCACCGAGAGTGATTTTATATGAAGCTCTACATGGCTATGCCGATTGCCGAACTCATACGAAGATATGCATTTGCATCATTAGAATATTTACAAAGTGGCTAGTGGGCGGCGTAAGCGCAATCACGTACTTCCTGTGGGGGTTGGTGATGAGGTTTTGGTTGGGTTGGGGGTGGGGGGGGGTGCTCGGAATCAAGCGAATGAGTATGCGTGTGGTACATTGTGGTTCCAGATAATTGGGTGGCCTCATTTTTTTTGTGTATTTCATACCAAGAGGTAGCAGATTTGATCCATGATTTTGATTGTCAGGAAATTTCAGGGGATAATTTTTAGTCGCACGACAGATGGGTGTCTTGAGCCTATCGATTTCCCCTTTTTCTTCTTCGTAGAGTTTTGGGATGGTGGCATATGATGTGATGGTTATGGTCGGTGAGTTTGCTAGGGGAACACATGATTTGATCATATGAACACATCATTTGTTTTTTTTTGCAAGCTAATTAGGAGGTTAAAAGACCAGGGTTCAAATCCCACTCTTGCAGGGATTGTGTTAGGTAGTACACAGCTAGCGTAAAAAATAGTAGAATCTTTCAACATGGATTTGAGCAAGAATCCATGTAGCCGACTCTACTTATAGTGGGAGAAGGCTTAGTGCATTTAAGCTAATGAGGAGGTCACAACCAGAGTGGAGGGCTTTCCTTTTATCGCCCTAGCTAATGTTGTTTATCTGATTGTTAAGAAGTTTTTGGCCAATCGTCTGCAAGGAGTGTTGGATTGGATCATCTTGTCTGCTAAGGTTGCTTTATTGCCGAGAAGACAACTGGAAGATGGTGCGGTGATCGTGTCGAAGGTTGCTAGGGACCAGAGGCAGTGTGATGCTTATGAATTCACGGTGTGTTATAGAAGGTGGATTTCTCGAAGACCTACGATTGTGTTGAATGTTGTTTTCTAGGGGATATGTTTTTCATCCGCAGAGGGGATTTATTCAGGGATGTCCCCTGGCACTGTTGGTATTTGTCTTAGTGACAGACACTCTAGCGGTGATGGTGGATAGGGTTTCTATTAGTGATATATTTGCTCTAGTTATTCGAGGGATGAGATCTTCATTCCCATTTTGTAATATGTTGACGACATGACTCTTTTTGGTAGGTGGAGTGGAGAGTTGCATAGAATTGTATGTGTTCCTTGATTTATTTGGTGAAGTTGATGTCTTATTGATCAATAAATGAAAGTCACCTTTTGTTCCTTTTGGTTTGACAGAGGAGAAGGCTTTGGCTTGTGCATCTTTTGTTAGATGGCCAAGGGTGGGTTTACCCCTGCAGTATCTGGGCCTTCTGATGGTGATTGAAAGGTTAAGGCAGACGGATTGGTTACTTTCGATCGAGGAAGTTGGAGAAGAGGATAGTTGGGTGGAAGTCAACATGCTTGTCTAGAGGTGGTAAGTTCTTGCCGCTGAAGTTCGTGCTCTCAAATATCCTGATCTTTTTCCTCTCCACCAGTGGTTAGAAAAAGTTCGGAGACCATCACGAAGAGATTTCTCTGGGCGAAGTTAGGTCATTCTTGTTGTATATCACTAGTGGATGGGGGAAACATGGTGCACTCTAAGGAGGGTGGTCTTGGTGTTTTAAGCCTCTTGCAAAAGAATAAGGCGATGCTAACTAATTCGGTAACTCTTATGAGGTGTTTGTGTTGATTTGGTGTTTACGATTGTCCGCAAACTGGGACGGATAGTGGTGTGACCGCAATGTTATGGATAAGCGTTTGTTCTGTTCTTCTAGATATTCTCCGTTTCGGGAGACTTGTGCTTGGTGATGGTGATGGTTTTTGTTTTTGACGTGACAACTGGACGGAGGATGGGGACCTTTTTGAGAGATTTCGTTGCATGTTTACTCTGTCCTCTGATCCCGATATGTCCATTGTGAACTCGATGGATGGTATGAAAGGTCCCTTGTGGGGATGCGATCACTAGTGCTGGTTTGATAGTGGGTTTTCTGTTAGAAAAGCCAACAAGGTGCTGGTCGGGCATGACCATTTGATCCAAGAGGGTGCATTGCTGATTGCAAGAGATTTTGGAATAGAAGATCTTACAAAGATTCGAGGTATTCCTTTGTTTATTAAGGCATGGAAGGGCGATGATCGGGATCTAGGCTGTACATCTCTCCCAGGGGACAAATGCTGACTTTGCCCATTGTTCTGAGGCCCTTGAGGATATTGATCATCTTTTTTTTTTCACGTGTAAGGGGTCAAGGATGGTCAAGTAGAAGCCCGGTGGCCGTTTCTCATTCCCGGTCGAGATTTCTTTTGTGAGGCCTCTTCGTCAGCCTCCGGCGGTGGCTCTGCCGGCACTGCCTCCGATAGGGGCGTTGGACCCCATTCATTCGCGCGACGCCTCGTCTCCTGCTGATCACATGGCGGTGCATGGGGGCGCCCACGAAGAGTCGCTCCTGCATGGGGGCGCATGCGAGGCGTCGGTCCCTTGGCTGGATTTCGGGCGACCCTTCAGTGATTCTCCTCGCTTCCCGAGTGATTTTGCCTTACGTGGCTCCCCGCAGCTGTGGGGCCCTCCCGAGGTCGATTCTCTGTTTGGCTCTTTCGTATGGAAGATTGGCAGTTCGAAAGTCACGTCCTTTTCGGGTACGGGTACGTGTCTTCTTTCCACGGAGGTTGCCGCTGGCGGGTCGGGTCTTATCGGATCTTGGACAGCGGGAGACTCTTCTATTTTCCTGGCGGACTCGGATCAGGCCTCCTCTCCGGCCTCGGTTGACGCTTGCTCGACGATTTCTATTTTGGAGGATATTGGGCCCATCCCTCCTTCTGTCCTTCAATCGTGGGAGGCCCCTGTTGTCTTTGGAGATTTTTCTCGGCCCTTGTTGCTTGATTCTTCCCGACCCTCCATCTTGGGCTCTCCTCCCTCGTCTGTGACGGCCTCGCCCTCCCTTGATTTGCTTGTTTCAGCCTGGAGCGACTCGGACTCTTTTGGTGGCCTTGAACATGGTTCGCGCTCGGATGCGAGATCGGGGAAGCGTTATCGGAGACGGGGAAGGTCTCGCTTGCGATCGACGACGGTTCATTCTTGTGCTACTCTGCGTGACTCGGTGGCGGAGGTGGCTGGCCTCGCACCTTTTGATGGGACCCGTCTCTTTCCTTAATGAAAATCGTCTCCTGGAATGTAAGGGGGTTGGGGGAAGACGTGAAGAGGAAGGCTTTGGGCGCCCGCTTGTCGGAGTGGGCTTGCGACGTGGCTTTGATTCAGGAGACGAAGTTGCGGGGCTTGGATGAGGCTCTTTGGAGGTCCTTTGGAGCGGGGTCGCTGGATTCCTTTGTGGCGCTGGATACGGTGGGAGGCCTCTTCATTGCTTGGAAATCGAATCTCTTTTCACAGGAGTCCTCCTTGATGGGGAGACATATGCTATCGGTGCTGCTTGTTAGAAGGGACCTTCCCACTCCAATTGCTATTTCTTCTGTGTATGGTCCTTGCTGTCACATCAGCAGGGCGGAGCTGTGGGATGATTTGCATGCTGCGGCCGTGCTTTCGATGGCATTCCCTGGATCATTGGGGGAGACTTTAATGTCACTTTTCATTCGTCTGATCGCCCTCGAGCTAGGGGGGCTGCGACCCGGGTTCCCTATCCTTTAGGGAGACTCTCGACTTTTTGGCGTTGGAAAACTTGGTTGCTTCCGATATTACTTATACTTGGCGGAGTGGGAATTCGCGTTCCCGCCTTGACCGGTTCTTGGCTTCGGGTGATATGATGTATAGATTCCCTTCCTGTTCAGTCTCTTCTAGACCGAGAGCGTTCTCTAACCACTCTCCAATTCTTTGGGACTCTGGCGAGAATTCTTCACCGAGGGGTATCTTCAGATACGAGCGCTGCTGGCTCTTGGAGCCTTCTTTTCGTGAGGTGGTCAATGATCATTGGGTCTCGACTCAGGTGGAGGGCTCTGCGGCTGCTCGTCTTAATTAAAAACTTGATTCCTTGCGTTCGCGTCTGGCCCGCTTTAAGCGTGAGTCGCGGTCGGCGAGGGCGGCTATCAGAAAGGAGGCAGAGGAGATTATTTCTAGTATTGATTCTGTGGAGAATGAGAGGTCTCTTAGCGCCAGTGAACTTGAACAGCGTTCTTCTGCGCAACACAAGGTGGCGGACGAAGA
The DNA here is from genome assembly GCA_037367405.1 of Ottelia alismoides. Classification (NCBI taxonomy): domain Eukaryota; kingdom Viridiplantae; phylum Streptophyta; class Magnoliopsida; order Alismatales; family Hydrocharitaceae; genus Ottelia; species Ottelia alismoides. Next base: position 164,499 of record JAZKJV010005306.1, on the reverse strand, counting down.
CAAGAAAAGAGCTATCGAATGGCGTCAGCGCTCCAGGCTCAGATGGCTTAAGGACGGCGAAGCGAACTCGGCCTATTTCCACAGGGTTGCTAATGAAGGAAATGGAACGGTACGCTGCGGGCTATTTCTGTTGATGGGCAGCGGTTTGTTGGGGATAACTCTATGGGTGCGGCCATTTCGGAGCATTTCAGGAACACCATGTCAGCTCGTCTTCCTCGGCGCTGGAAGTGGCTCGGTTTAGGGGTTCCCTCTATCTCTGCGGAGGAGTGTGCCTTGGTTACTAGGCCGGTTTTTTGTTGGAGACTAAGGAGGCCCTGTGGGACCTTAATACTGACGCGTCCCTCGGGCCTGATGGCTTTTCGGTTGCATTCTTCAAGGATTTCTGGGATTTGGTGGGCAAGGAGGTTTTTTAAGTAATCGTGGAGTTCTGCGATGGAAACGTGGGGTTTGATAGACTTAATAGAGCCCTTCTTCTCCTGATCCCTAAGCGGGAGGCAGCGGAGGACATTGGGGATTTTCGCCCCATCTCCATTTCTAATGCCATTTATTTAATTGTCGCTAAAGTCCTGGCCAGGAGACTGTCTCAGGTGCTGGACTCTATCATCTCGCCCGTTCAGGCGGCTTTCATCAAAGGCAGGCAAATTTTCGACTGTATCGTGGCTGCGTCTGAGATGGTGGCGGATTGGAATAACTCGGGGCGACAAGGCGTACTATGGAAGATCGATTTTGCTAAAGCCTACGACAGCGTCGATTGGGCCTTTCTTTGGTATGTTCTGAAGAGGCGTGGTTTTCCTAACTTGTGGATATCATGGATGCGGCGTTGTGTTACGACTTCCTCCTTTTCTCTTCTACTGAATGGCGGGTTGGAGGGGGGGGCGCTTTCAACCCCGTCGGGGCCATCGGCAGGGGTGCCCCCTTGCCCCCCTCCTGTTCGTGATTGCGTCGGACGTTTTGGCTCGGATGGTGACTCGGGTGGTTGACGCGGGCCTATCTAAGGGTTTCTCTAAGGGGACCATCTCGGTGCCTCTTATTCAATTCGCGGACGACACGTTGTGCTTTATCGAAGGGGGTGAGGCGGAGCTTGCGGCTATGTCGGCGACTTTAGATCTCTTCAGTGAGCTTTCTGGCTTACGCATGAATAGCAATAAATCGAAGGTCATTGCTTTTGGTGTTTCGGAGGCACGTGCTTCGGTTTTCGCCAACATTTTGGGCTCTGCTTTGGCCAGCCTCCCGCTGGATTATCTGGGGATTCCGTTGGTGGTTGGGCAGCCTCGATTGAAAGATTGGAGCCCGGTGGTGGAGAAGGTGGAGGCGAGGTTGGCTAGCTGGCGTGCTGCTCTCCTTTCCAAAGGAAGAAGACTGGTTCTCCTTCGCTCGGTCCTGACAGTTATTCCCGTTCACTTTTTATCGATGCGTCGGTTTCCTGCGGGGATCGCCAATAGACTAGAATCTCGCTTCAAGAAGTTCCTTTGGGGGAAATCGGGCAGCGGTGGGAGGGGGATTCACCTGGTCGCTTGGGAGGAGGTGGTGAGAGAGAAGTCGGCGGGTGGCTTGGGGGTAAGGAGTCTCAGATTGATCAACGATGCCTTCTTCTTTAAATGGGCAGCCAGGGTCTGGGGCAGTGATGAAAGCTTCTTCATTAGCATCTTGAGGGGTCTTCACGGGCGGGCGTGGCCTGGTGTGGGAGCCTCGGGGGACGTGGGCGGGAGTTCTCCTTTTTGGCGTGGTATTCAGGTGGCTTTCGTGAAGTATAGATCGTCTTTCAGACCTGTGCTCGGTGACGGCCGCACTTTCTCCTTCTGGAATGATTGCTGGTTGGATGGGGAGCCTCTTTCTTCTCGTTTCCCCCGTCTCTTCGCCTTGGCGGAGAATAAGGGTGTCTCCGTCGCCTCCTGCTGGGTGGACGATTATTGGTCTCCTCGCTTTCTGGGCTCCTTCTCTGATCATAGGTTCGATGAGTTTCTGGCTTTGATGAATACTCTTGCGCAGGCGGGCTCTCCCTCTGGTGGCTTGGATCACTGGCTTTGGCGGGACGGCCACTTCTCTACTCGGAAGGCCTATGGGTCTTTGCTTCGTCCACCACCTCCTAGGTCGGCTGCTTTGATGCGTGACTGTGGCTTCTTCTGGGGCCTGGGTTTGCCACTTCGTATTATCTTCTTTCTGTGGCTCTTGCGTAGAAGGAGGCTCTTGACTCGCGATCGCTGTTCCAGATTGATACCCTCGGGCCTCTGTCTCTAGCACGTGCGGCCTGTGCCTTTCTAATGTGGAAACTCTCGACCATCTGCTATTTTTGTGCCCCATGGTCCAGGCAATGTGGGACGACCCCTTCGTGAATTGGATGCCCGCGCGTGATGTGGAATCCTTCTGCGACTCCCTCTTCTCTAACAGGCGTTTGGAGAGAAGGCGTTTTCTAGCACTGGTGGCTTGCTTGTGGTCGCTTTGGCTTGCTCGCAACGAGGCCGTCTTCTCCGAGCAGCGGTTTTACCTGGAGAATGTCTTTTGCCGTGCTAGGGCTTTGGTTGCTGATTGGTGCCTTGTGTGATTGCTTTGTTTTCTCCTTCTGTTTAGGTGCTGGTTGCCACCCTCGGGAGGCTACCTGCCTCCTCCGCGGGGGGCTTTGTTTCTCTTTCTTTTCTTTTTTGTAACTCCTTCTTTCACTCTTAATAAATTGGGGTGAGCACCAACGAGTGTATCCCCCTCTTCTTGGCTTCAAAAAAAAAGTAGAAGCCCGGTTGTACTGGGATACATACTTATTGTCCAGCTAATTTCTGGGAGTTTATTGGTTCCAACTAGAGTGGTTCTGAGGTGGATAGAATCTGGGCTGTGACGATTGCTTGGGCTCTTTGTATGGCCAGGACCGGGTTGATTTTTCGTCAGGCTAGACTTTGTGATGAAAATGTGAGATGCGAATTGTGTCCTTTTGCTGGTTCATGTAATTTGTTGGTTGCTAAGCCCTTTTCCTTATCTTTGTGAATAAATAGTGAAGTTATTGCCATTATAAGTTTCTGGGTGCGCATCTTTACGATGAACGCTCATTTTCTTAAAAAAAATATAAATTCCTAACCGTGGATCAGAGACAGGAATCATTATTTCTGTGAGTTATTGCCATTATAACGTTCTGTGCAGTCTTTATGTTTAATAGAGCCAACCTCTGTATTCAGATGGCACATCTGGGCTTCATCCTTTTAAGATTCTGGTTTACAACAACAACAACAACAAAGCCTTTTCCCACAATTAAGTAGGGTCGGCTACATGGATTTTTCGCCTCCATTCAGATCTATCTTGGATTTTTAAGATTCTGATTTGTAGGAAAAAAATCAATGTCCTTTTTTTCCTTCTGTTATGTTGACCAGACATATTTAGAATGATTTTATCATTCTTTGGACGGGGTTTTTTAAGCCATAATTGAGGAGAAAGTTGAAGTCTGGTTGCCATTATATGCACCGTAATTTTCACCCTTCATATAATAAAGATTTGTCAAATTTTGCATGGTTAAACCATAGTTTTTTTGTATCATGTGTTGGTCGGTTAGGCTTAAGTTTATATCTTTGTGCATTGTGTTTCAGTTCTTCATGATGCTTATTTTTTTTGATGTTGTTTTAGTAGACAATGCAAAGAACACAATTTCTGTATGAGATGTGTACATTCTATTAAACTCTGTTTTACGCAGATATTGCGGGATTTCAAATATCCTGACGGCGTCAAGGAGGATGAGATTGCTGCGGCAGGAGATGGTACTTCCAAGGCCACTCTTTTTTTGTTTGCTCTGAAGTTTGTTTGTTTTCCTAATTCCTTTTTCTTCAGGCGATGTTTTGGTGATCCTCGATTTGCGTTCTGATGAGTCATTAGCAGAGGCTGGTGTTGCTCGTGAGGTAAGAGATAAAAATGATTAAACTTTTAAGTTGATAGTGGTGGAGGGAAATAAGTATTGCCGAACCCATACCAAACCTTTCGCATTTCCTTCTTTTGTTGAATAAATTCATTTATTATAAGGATTTATCTTACAAGGCATGTTGAAATTTTGTGAGGATGTTATTATGACATGATTGGACTTGCATTCCGGGAGCATGTTACTCGGCTCTTTCTATTGGCAGTATATTGTTACATTCTGAAATAAATCATTTGCAGAGTTTGACCATTCTTAAAAGAATCCCACGGGGTTTCTCTTGTAACAAGTTCCCTCCTGCCGATGAAAGTAAATTGACATACCTGTTGCTCCTAATGATGGCTAATATGATATTGATTGATAAGTCTATTGAAATATGATCCAATGCAGGTTTGTGTACACATCTGTTCGATCAATGATTTCGGGAGGATAATGTATTTTAGTTGATTGCAATTTTCATCCGTAACAATTTAGGCTAGTTTGGTAGGTCTTGTAGACTCCCACACTTTCTTCTTTCCATCCGCCACCCCTACATGCTGCCGTCTCCCACAGTTTCTTCTTTCCATCCTCCACCCCGATCCTTTGTGCATCCCTGGGACTAATTAATTATTGCCATGACAACCGAACTGAACACCACGATTCTCGTCACTGTGTGTCATGCCATCTATGTTAAGGAAGTCTAGGATTATTGTAACAAAATCCTATAATAAAATCTGTGCTCTGCTGATGCTACCCGGAGGTAAGGAAGGAAAAAATGCATTTCTTCCTGATTGTAATTGATATTCTGTCCTCATCTTCCTGATCAAGAATCATTAGTGTTTGTGGGTTTAACGGTCTACGTATAGCTTAGATGAGCCATAAAAAACATGGGGATTCTTGAAATAAGGATCATTTATTGTAGGGAAAGAAAATATCTACTCTGTGTAGAAGTTTTTTGATGTTTGAGCAAGTGACTAATATTCAATTATGTTTCATCCATGAGTACAGTTATACCAGCATTAGGGCACCGGATTCAAGCAGAACCTTTTTTATGGAGGAATCCAACTTTCCGCCCTTTTTTGTTATGTCAACTCCCGTGTTCAAAGACACTGAAGAGTTCTCGATGGACAAAGGGCTTTATCTTGGAATTGGACATTTTTTAGTTGATTATAGGAATCACTACGACCATGATTCCTTGATGCCATCACTGCTATTTGCCTGCTGATTTCAAGGCAATTAAATGCAATTGGAATATGTTCCTTACTGTCTCTTCCCGCATGTTCATTCCCCAACTACGATAGCTCTAATTATAACATTGCTACCTTGCATCTCACTGTATGAGGGTAGGGTTTTAAGGGACACATGGGCTTCATCTTTTGTATGCAAACAGGGTTTGAAGATGGGAGGTTTTCTCACGTAGGAATCAGAGGAAAGAGCAGCAGCTTATTGTGTGTTGATCACTCATTTGGTTTGCACCTCGCTTTTGCCTTGATGGGGTCTTGCCTGTCAATCAAGCAGTGGGTTTTCTCTGATGGGAATCTGTCTCTTCTGCTGGTAACTCTTTGCCACTGGTTGTTTCTGGAAGAGGGATTGTTGGGAAAATGAGAAAACTTGTTTATTCCATCCGCCCTAGGCTCTCTTATATAGGAGAGCAGCCTATGGGTAAAATATATAATGAGTCCAACAGAAAATAAAAATGCAGGAAAGGTACAGAAGTGAATAATATATCTCTACACTCCCCCTCAAGGTGGAGCATAGATATCAATCATGCTCAGCTTGGACAAACACTTCTGGAACGGCCCTCGAAGTAATGCCTTGGTAAAAATGTTTGTAGTTTGATCCTCTGAGCTAACATGGGATGTAACAATAAACCCCTTCTGAATCATATCACGTATGAAGTGACAATCAACCTCAATGTGCTTGGTCTGTTCATGAAATGCTGGATTATTTGCAATGAATAGAGCCGCTTGATTGTCACATTCCAGAGCCATAGGAAGTGGGACTTCTATATATAAATATGCAAGCACAACCTTTACCCACATCATTTCTGTACTGACCTGGGCCATAGCCCTATATTCAGACTCAGCACTGGACCTTGCTACAACCGTTTGCTTCTTGCTTCTCCATGAGACTAGAGAATCTCCAACATACACAACAAACCCAGTGGCGGATTTCCTATCCTTGGGGCACCCTGCGTAATCTGCATCTGCACAAGCTGAGATAGTAACCTCCTTGCCTTTCTTAAACATCATACCCGTACCTGGAGATGACTTAAGGTACCTGAGTATCATATGTATAGCATTCATGTGTACCTGATGTGGTTGCTCCATAAACTGGCTCACTCGACTCACATCAAAAGAGAAATCTGGCCTGGTAAAAGTAACATAGAGAAGTTTGCCTACTAGTTCTCTGTATCTTCTCTTATCCACCTCATCAGTGTCATCATCATATAATTTCATACTGGGATCCATAGGTGTAGTGGCAGGTCGGCAACCAAGCATTCCTGTTTCACTAAACAGGTCCGTGACATATTTCCTCTGGGTCATTACCAACCCATGAGGATTTCTGGCAAACTCCAGTCCCAGAAAATATCTAAGAACCCCAAGGTCCTTGGTGACGAATTCATGACCCAACATTTCTTTTGCCCCCTGGATTCTCTGCTCATCATCACCTGTAATCAGAATATCGTCTACATATACCATAATAGCAATAATACCTCTAGGTGTCTTCTGTACGAACATGGAATGATCAGCATTAGAACGTCTGTACCCCTGCTTCTCAAACAAGTCCGAGAGCTTCTGGAACCAAGCTCTGGAGCTCTGCTTAAAGCCATAGATAGCCTTATGAAGTCTGCACACCTTAGGACACTCCCCCTCAACAGTAAAACCATGTGGTGGTTGCATGTAGACTTCATCCTGTAAGTCACCGTATAGGAATGCATTTTTCACATCTAACTGGTATAGCGGCCAGTCACGAGTAACTGCAACAAAAAGGAGAATCTGTAGGGTGGAATGTCGAGCAACCGACGAGAATGTATGAAGATAATCCACCCCATATGTCTGTGTGAAGCCACGAGCAATAGGACGAGCCTTGTATCTGTCAATGCTGCCATCTCTGCATTCTGCTTAACTGTAAAGACCCACTTGCAGCTAACTGTAGACACATCTGCAAGTGCAGGAACAAGGCTCCAGGTGCCTCTGGACTGAAGAGCTGCCATTTCTTCCTCCATGGCCAAACGCCATCGATTATCCTTCAGTGCATCTTGATAATTCCGTGGAATATCCACTGCTGACAATGCAATGAGAAACTTCCGGAATTCTCCAGTGAGACGGTCAAACGACACTGAAGATGCTATAGGATATGATGCGCAGCTCCGCTTCTGCTTTCGTAGAGCAATAGGTACATCTAAATCATCTGTCTCCTCAGTTGGTCTCTGTAACACATCCTGCTAAGGAAAATCATCAGATCCATCAATAGTAATATTTTCAGAACATACCTCAGGCGAGCTAGATGATGAGCAGTGACCATGAGCAGGAGCAGGCCTACGGATATAGTGGAATGGCAATGGTGAAACATGCACAGTGACAGGAGGTGTAGGAGATGATAGCGGTTCTGGTGGTGGTGGTTGTGGCGGTGGCATGTATAGCATCAACAGTGTCAGAGGGAACCAGTTGATCACCTGTTGACGAGAAGTACATAACAGATTCGAAAAAGGTGACATCAGCACTGATGAAATGCCTCCTGCGCAATGGATCATAACACTTGTACCCCTTCTGTGTTCTGGAGTACCCGACGAAGACACACTTGACAACCCTAGGAGAGAGCTTGTCAATCCCGGGAGACAACTGGTGAACAAAGGCTACCGAGCCAAACACACGAGGAGTAAGTGAGAACAATTCTTTGTTAGGAAAAATAAAAGAGAAAGGAATCTTCTCACCTAAGACAGATGACAGCATTCGATTAATGAGATAGCATGCCGTAAGAACAACATCACCCCAGAACGAATGAGGGGCATGACTCTGTATAAGAAGCGACCTTGTGACATCGAGTATATGACGATGTTTCTTTTCAGCAACCCCATTCTGTTGAGAAGTATAGGCACATGATGTTTGGTGGATAATCCCTTGAGATGAAAAATAACTGGATAGGGTATGAGTACAGAATTCTAGGGCATTATCACTTCTCACAATCTTAACAGAGACAGAAAAAACATTACGAACTTCATTCATGAAATTGATGATAATATTCCACGCTTCAGATTTATTCTTTAACAGAAATACCCACGACACACGAGAAAAATCATCTACAATAACTATATAAAACCTGTGTCCCTGGTGATCAGAAACACGACTAGGACCCCAGATATCGACATGAAATAACTCAAACTTGGAGGTACTACTCCGACACTGAAGATTGGGAAAAGTAGACCGATGATGCTTTCCCAATTAACAAGCCTCACATTGAATGGACGTGCGAGATGAAACCTGAGGTAACACATGACGCAGTTTCAGAAGCGGTAGATGTCCAAAACGCAGGTGCCACAATAATGGGGAGATGGGTCCAGCAGGTAGAGTACATGTTCCAGCCAAAGGGGTCCGACTAAGGCGATAGAGGCCGCTTTGCTCATAGCCACGCCCAATCACGTTGCCCGTAAGGATATCCTGAAAAACAAGAGGATGTATCAAAAATTGCTCGACAATGTAAATCCTTTGTAAGTTGGCTAATGGACAACAAATTCATCGAAAAATCAGGTGCATGTAACACGTTCTTGAGATGCATGGATGGTGTCAGTCTAATCTCCCCCTGACCAGTAATTGAGGAATGTATTTCATTAGCAATAACCACTGTACGGCCTAGAGAAACCTGTCTATATCCTGTAAGTAGACCCTGATCACCACATAGATGATGTGTGGCACCAAAGTCCATAATCCACTCTAAATTATCTGATCCACTACTACTAGTGAATGCATAGGTGCTACCTGATGTACTAGTAGATGCAGAAGCGGCAACGTCGGCGTGACTCTCAGAAGTAGGTGCTGATGCAGCGGGACCAGATGTTGGAATGATGCCCCTCAGACGGGCTGCAAGATCATCAAATCGATGATCCATAGTTGATGCAGCTGGGGGCTCGATCTGTTCAGCGACTCGTGCAGAAGCTGGAAATCCATGCTTAGAATGGCATGTGTCTTTGGTATGTCCAGAACGATGGCAAAAAGTACATGATGGCCGAACACGGCCTCCTCTGCCGCGAGGTCCACGGCCACAGAACTGATGATGACCTCCACGACTTCGATTGGCTGCCATGACTGAGGCTGTCGGATTCGTAGCAGACGAGGGAACAGTGATACGACTCTGCCTATGAAAAGCTTCCTCCATAGGAGGAATAGTAGAATCCGCCAAGATCTGGGAACGTGCTGCCTCGTACTCAGGATCAAGGGCATCAAGAAAAACACCCACCATAGTGGCATTCCGATAGGTCTTCTGTTGCTCTGGAGCCTCTGTAAGAGGCATGAAGCTATAGAGCTTCTCAAACATTCCACGTAACGATGTGTACAATGAGTGGAGAGGCCGTCCATTCTGCTTGATTGTAAAAATGTCATGTTGAAGTTGCAGAATCTTCATCTCATTCTTTGCCTGTGAATAGGTAGCAGTCAGAATGCCCCACATTGCTTTGGCAGTGGGCTGATGGAAAATATCGTTAGCAATCTCAATTGCTAATGTTCCCGAAAGCTAGACTTTGGCATATGCATCATCTACCTCCCAAAAGGCATTAACCCATGTCTTCTCAGCATGCTCCTCCTCAGTAAGAATGTGCTTCTTACCGGTTGACTTCATCATGCTCATGAACTGCATGGCCCACAGTTCATATTTTGAACCATCCATCTTCACAATAGCCATTGGACCTCTGAAGGCGCCTGTAGATGAAATATCTGCCTTCCTTTCTGACGTTATGACATAGGAAGACTAGGGGAGTAGACTGAATAGATGATTTTGTCTACACAGACATGAGCGGGTTTAGTTGCATGTGTAGACGCAAGCAACCGAACCCATCAATCTGGAAATGCGCACACGAAACGAGGCTGGAGTCACGCGTTGGCCTAGAGTTGCACGCGCACGGAGGTTACGCACGTAGATGTGCGCGCAGATGCGCGTGCAGGATCACGTCAAGGGCACGCACAGACGCACTGGCACGCAGATGCGCGAGTGCGTGCGAGTGTTGTGCGAGTGTTGTGCACAGATGTGCGCACCGGTGATGCAGGAGACAGTTCGTAGATGCGCGGTTTTCCCTACGCGCAGGCACGCACAACGCGCGCGCAGGAGAGTCGGCGCACTATGCAAGAGATGGCGCACAGATGCATGGGAACGATCTCTGCGCAGGCACGCACAACGCGTGCGCAGGAGAGGTGGCGCACCGGAGATCACCGCCGCCGCGTGCGCAGGACCGAGGCGGCGTGCGGCGTGGGGCTTGAGGGTGGAGGCTAGGGTTAGGGTTTTGGCTTAAGAACTCCGGTCTAGGACCGTCGCTCTGATATCATGTTGGGAAAATGAGAAAACTTGTTTATTCCATCCACCCTAGGCTCTCTTATATAGGGGAGCAGCCTATGGGTAAAATATATAAAGAGTCCAACAGAAAATAAAAATGCAGGAAAGGTACATAAGTGAAAAATATATCTCTACAAGGATGTAATGCAAATCTGTGATGCTTGTAATTGACAGGTTAGCTCCTTTGTGCTGCCTTGCTAAAATCGCGACTGAGGATCTATGTTGGACCTATCATCTGAATGTTCTTATATATGATGCTGTTTTCGGAGATCAAGATGGGATAGTTTAGATCAAATGGGCCGATTCGATTTACATGTGTGGACCAAAATGGGGATACTAAGATTCAAGCTGAATCTTAGTATATGGAACTTTTCGAATATCAAGATGGAATATTTAGCTCAAATGGGCTGATTATCATGTGCAGACCAAAAACGGGATAGCACAGTTGGAGAATGAAGGAGTTGAAGTTGAGGTTGAGATTCAAAACCGATGGTATCCTTTTCGCCCTCTCTTGCTGTTTCGTAATTCATCTCTTCCCTATTCTGTAACCACGCATGAAGGTGGATTTTACAGCTCGTGCATGGTTAATAGAAGAATCTCTAGGTTATGAAACTGCATCGTTTTAATTTAGGAATGTGAATAAGTCATTCTTTCTCCTTCATAGAAGATAGGTAATCTGTGCAACTAAAGTGCTTGAACTCATCATCACTAGGATATGTCTTGGGTTATGGAGAGGAAGATCCATTTCTTCTTTCTTTCTTGCATCCAACTGTGAGGGTGAAGGATAAGACTCCATTTTAGTGTAGGGATGATGAAGGTGCATGTAAGATTATACTGGAGGAAGAATGAGATGGGAAAATGAGGGTGGTATGAAAGAAGAATAAAATAAAAATAACAAAAGATAGCCATTTTTTAGTCTACTCTGTTTAGAATATTAATTAATAAGAGCGGGAATTGTATAATAGAGATGTTTTGTATTTTTGGTTCTTTTAATGCACGTGCAATTCTAGTTATACATGAAAAATTTTTTGTCCGTATTAATACACATGTAATTATAAGTATTACATGTGTGGACGGGGGGCGTGGCGGAACAGATGGAGCGTCAAAAAAAATTATAAGTATTACATAGAAATATTTTCTTGCTGACTGAACATGCATAGGTGGAAGTTTTGTTTTTATTGTGGCTTACTTCTTGGTCAATCATCATGTTGAGAAAAATAACACATGCAATGGAATGACTTTTACATTGTGGTGGGGTTTCTTACATAGCATGAAACCTAGTACCCAATCAATATAATTACATAATAGTACCCGAAGGGTTACAAGTAGAATTAGAGAACAAGGAGATAATGAGAAAGGAAACCCAAGTTTTTCAGTAATTGTGAAGAGAGGTGAGAGGATGAATGAGTTGTCTATTCATAAGGTACTAGGATTCTCTTATATAGAGGAGAAACGCTGTGGGGCAAATTACATAGTGTAGACATAGAAACGAGAAAACATAAAAAGGATAAAAGATAACTAATATCTTAACATTTCCCCTCAAGTTGAAGCGTAGATATCGATAAAGTTTAGTTGGGAACAACATCTCTGGAATGACCCTCTAGCTAGAGCCTTGTTGAACGCGTCTAATGTCTATTCGCCTGAGTGAACATGATAGTAGAAACGAAAACCTTCTAGATCATGTCTTGAGTGTAGTGACTGCTTACGTCGATATGCTTGGTCCTCTCATGGAAGGTTGGGTTGTTGGCAATGAAAAAAACAACCTAGTTGTCACATTGGAGGTACATGGGAGACACATCAACAATTAGGTCAGTCCAAACGGATCTGACCCACATTGTCTTTGTACTCTACCGTGTCATGGCTCTGTACTCTGATTCTGTAGTAGATCTTGCGACCACCGTTTGCTTTTTGTTTTTTCATGACCCGAAAGAGTTCCCTATGAATACTGCAAAGCCGGAGGTGGACTTCCTGTCCTCGGGATATCCCACATAATCTACAACTGCACAAGTTGTAACGGTAAGGGATGTGCATGTGCTAAATAAAAACCAGTGCCAGGTAATGTCTTCAAGTACCTCGGAATCATATGGACTGCATCCATATATGCACGTCTAGGTTGCTCCATGTACTGACTCACTCAACTCAATATAAAGGATAACTCTAACGTGGTGATGGTCACGTATAAGAGCTTCCCCACAAGCTCCCCGCACTTCCTCTTGTCTATCTCAGTTCATCTTCACCATGTAACTTCATGCTCGGGTTCATGGGAGTGATGGCATTTCTGCAATCTACCATGCTCGTCTCAGAGAGAAGATCCCTGGCATACTTCCTCTTGCTTATCATAAGACCTCATCGGTTCTTGGCAAACTGTAGTCCAAGGAAGAGTAACATAGACTGCCAATGTCCTTGGTTATGAACTGTTGATCAAGTAAAACCTTAACTGCTTGAATATCATGTACATCATCCCCTTCAATAATGATATCATCAACATTGATCAATGTAGCAACTAGCAACTGTGTCTCTCTACGACCTACGAACAGATAATGAATAATCTGCAATCGATCTCACGAACCTCTGCTGCTCTATCAAGTCCGAGTGCTTTTGCTTATGGTCATCACATCATTAGCCCAGAAGGAATGAGGAGTCTGACTCTGTCCGAGAAGAGTCTTAGTGATGTTCAGAAAGTGATGGTGTTTGCATTTGTCAACATCGTTCTGCTGAGAAGTATAAGGGCACGGCATCTGATGGATAATGCTATGTGAGCTAAAGAATAGTTGAATCTTATAGAACTCAGAGCAATGTCAGAACAAATGTATTCAATAGAAGCAGAGATAAAATTCTTCATTTCAATCCCAAAATTCTAAATCATGATACTAGCTAAGATTTATTCTTTAACAAAAAAACCCGTGACAGTCTGGAAAAGTCATCCACGATAACCAATTAATTCTTATGTCCCTGATGATTAGGGACATGAATAGGATCCCAAATATCAAAAATGAAAAAGCTTAAAAGGACTCTGACTACTACGACCTTGACGACTTGGAAAACTAGACCTATGATGCTTTCTAAGTTGTCCTGGTTGACACTAAAAATGAACTTGATGGAAATACAAGGGATGAGATAATAGATGTTCGATGACCATTGTTTTAAAAAGCACGCCTCGAGGCGCCGATGCATAAGTCTCAAGGCATTTTTTGACAAAAAGCATCTTGAGGCTTAAGCCTCACCCAGAAGTTCTAAGGCGTATGAGGCGGTCGTGGCGAGGAGGAGGCGTAAGTCTCAAGCACATGGTTTTTTTAACTTTTGGGTTAAGTGCTATACATATAACCTTGTTTTGCCCTTCACGTTATTCATTTTTTTGCTTGTATTTTTGGTTAAACCTTGCATATTCCTATAAATAAGTTCATACAAAGAGAAGAAATTGCTTGAAACAAGTTAAGCTTGATGATCTTGTATACATCATGTTCAATTAATGATATTGCATCCACACACTAGTTCTATTGTACACAACTTACTCGAATTGTAATAAAATTTTTATACTAGTTGTAAGTTTGCAACTTGATGTTGTTATTTGGTTTTTAAAATAATTATCACATATATGAAGAAGCATGGTTGAAAAGAAACATATGGAGTAAAATAATTATTATGTTTTGTTGTGAATAGCGGAAACAATCACATGGCTAATATTAGTTTTTATGAACTTTAATGCTTTTATTGCTTATGTATAACGTGAAATTGTTTTTGAATATGTTTTTGGCAACACTTAATATCGTTATATATATTTTTAATGAATTTTGCTTAATTTTTTTTCCTTTTCAAAAAATTAAGGCTTACGCCTCAACCACCTCGAGGCTTATGTCTCGCCTCACATTTCGGGGAAACACCTCGAATCGCCTCACGCTTTTTTAAACCTTTTCTGCAATCGAAGATCACCAAATCATAGTGGAGGTAAATCGCTTCTACCACGGGAAACTGCCATAGCTAATGATGCTTGACAAGTTGTAGCAACACTGCTGGGGTGCTGGGGCAATGGAAGAGCGATGTAAGGCCACTGGAGCAGCGTTGGAGGTGTTGTAGTGGCGTGGTTTGCATGATGCCTTGCGTGGGGCCCTAGTCGGTTGAAGGAAGGGCTTGCGCCGGGCTTCAGAGAAGAGTAGATGCGAGAGCTTTGCGATGGCTACGAATTCTAGGTCAGAACACCAATCTAGATGCGAGAGCTTTGCTCTTATGCCACATTAAGAAAGATGAGAGAATGTAATGAGTTAGCTATTCATGTGGACCTAAGTTCTCTTATATATAGGAGAAACCTATTGGGCAAACCTAGGTTCTCACCAATAATATATTCAACGACATCAACACTCTGCCTCAAGTTGGTGCATATTTATCGATCATGCTCGACTTGAAAGTCAATTGTGTAATGTGTTTCTTTGGAAGAGCTTTGGTAGAAATATCTGCAAGTTTGGAGTTCTGTGTAGATGTGTGGAGTAGTGATCTTCCCTTCTTCTATAATGTCTCGAATGAAGTGGTCGTCCACCTCATTATGGTTAGCTCGCTCATGGAAAATAAAATTAATGGCAATGCCCTTTGCAGACTTGATGTCACCATAGAGAGGAACTGGAGTTGCAAGAAGGATTCATATTTCTTGTAGGAAGGAAACCATTATGGTAATATCCCATGTTGCTTAAGCCATTACTTTATACTTTGCTTCTGTGCATAATCTAGAGACCGTAGTATGTTTTTTGCTTCGCTAAGATTTCCACCAACGAACATGGTAAAACCAGTGGTGGAGCACCTATCCTCAGGAGAACTAGCATAATTAGCCTATGCATAGGAGTTGACATTAGTGTGATCACTAGCCTCATAGAAAAGGCTTTCCTTGGAGAATTCTTCATGTATTAAAGGATCCGAGAAGAGTATCCTGCTAATGGTTGTAGTTAGGCTCTCTGTATACTGACTAGCTCTGCTTATAATATATGATATGTCATGCCTAGTGACATTGAGATATACTAGCTTCCGTACTAAACTTCTACACCGCCGATATCTTCAAATGCGAAATCAATGAAGGTGGCTTGTCTTCGCTGTTAAGCTGGGACAACTAATGGCTTGTATCCAAGTAGACAGACCAGCTTCTTTAAGAATATCCGGACAATACTTTCTTTATGACAAGTGCAATCCTTCTATTGTGTGTGTCACCTCAATTTCTACGAGTATCTGAATTTACCAAGGTCGTTGGTAAGGAATACCACTTAATGGACTCAAGAATGCATGTATTGTCATCATTAGTGGTGACCATGTCATCAACATACAGAACAAGAATCATAGTACATAAAGGCCTCCGTCTAATGGACGCAGAATAGTCAAATATTGTTCTTTAAAACTAAGAGAGCGGAATTTAGAAGTTAGTCTATTGAACCATGCTACAAGACTCTGCTTTAAGCTTTAAATGGCCTTACGAAGTCAGTTTAAATACTCCCCTATGATGAAGTAACCTGCTGGCTGCGTCATATAAACCTCCTCCTCATAAACCTCCTCCTCCTGATTACCATAGATGAACACATTCTCCACATCTAGTTGAGAAATATGTTAATTCTTATTGGTAACAATAGATAATATTGTGCGAATAGACCCGATCCTTGTCACGGGAGAGAAGGCCTCAAAGTATTCAACATTGTTAGTTTAGGTGTAGCCATTCGCTACAATTCTGGCTTTTAATTTCTCAGTGGAGTCATGTGGAGAGTGTTTGGTCATAAAGACCCATCTCCAGCCAACATGGGTCACGCTTGACAAACATGATATGAGGTCCCATGTGCCCTTTGGAGTAAGCTCATCCATCTCCTCGTCCATGGCATGCTTCCAATCATGGTCATGAAGGGCACCGTGATGATCACAAGGAACATTGATCGCTAGAGAGCACCTATAGCACACATGTTACAACTGGATTAACTATTGGAAGAAGTAAATTGTGACAAGCCGTGTAGAGTATCTTGGCTTTTGGATTTTGACAGTTTCGAGGAAGCATTTGGATTTACAGTGGGGGCACTGGAAGAAGGCACATCATCTTGCAAATAAGGAACATGTAAATGCACTAAATCCGGTGTATAATATACTTCCTTTTGTAGACAATAGGAGGAGGAAGTTTGAAGGGAATATCAGTGACATACTGAGTGAAATAACTAGCATGTACGGAGAAGGTGACATCTATCAATATGTGGTAGCGATGATTGGCAATATCATAACACATATACCCCTTTAGGATCTAAGAGTACCTAAGGAAGACACACTTCATGGCACTAGCGAACAACTTGTCACTGATACGGTTTTTAACAAAGGCGGTGCATCCAAAGATCTGCAAAAGCAAAGAGAATGGTTCCTCATCTCCGTAAAGCAGTAAGAAAAAAGTGGATCCATTTAGAATCGAAGAAGGTATCCAATTGATAAAGCAAGTGTCAGTAAGAACGGCATTTTCCCAGTAGGTTATGAGGACCTTCATATGAGTGAGAAGGGTACATGTAGTGTCTAGAAGATGACGAAGTTTCCTTATCGTATACCCATTCTACTGTGAGGTGTATGTGCATGAGATCTGGTGAAGGATACCTTGAGTATGCAAGAAAGTGGTCAAGTCGTGTTGAACAAACTTAAGAGCATTGCCAGTCTTGAAAGTCATAACACATGCAAAATATAGGGTTTTATGGTATAAAAAAGTCCAAGGATGCAAAAATCGGTTCATGCGGTCGTTTAAAAGGCCGTTTAAACTCATTCGGCCCTCGACCGACTGTATTACCTTTAATCGGCTATGTAAACGGTCAGACCGTTTAAACTGGTGTAATCGGCCGTTTAAACGCCGTTTAAGCGGCCGCGTTTTGCATTAAGGTTATATAAACCCTATATTGATTATGCTATCTACTGACATGTCACATTTGGATGAAGAAGTCATTGAAATTGACAATATCTAATCAATGTTGTGAATATGTGATTATATTTTTATAGTTCATTTATACTTTTTTATTAAATATATAAACGTAATATTTTTTATTAATTTAAAAATGTAAAACCGCATAGACCGTTTAATTTCCGTTTAAACTCCCGCATACCGTTTAATCAAATCGGTGACCCTACCGACTGTATACCGCATACCGTTTTTTGCAACCTTGAAAAAGTCTGTGGTAGTGAATGCACAATGTACAGTTGTTGCTAGAGTCTCGACCTCTGCCTCCTCGGGAGTTGTACCATCCAAGGTTACAGAAGTCGTAGTCGATACTCAATCAGTCAGGTCACTGAATAAGGATTAATCGACAATCAGGTGACTAATCGGAATTAGTAGAGAATTTGTTGATTTTGAATTTTTTAATATTTTAAATATAAATAAATAAATATATATATATATATAGATCAATTTTTCTACCTATATTCTTTTATATTTGCATAGATGTAGACATTTCCAATACTATAACACATTTATAATAACATAACAAGAATACTGCACTTATTAAAAAAAATAAGATTCATCAAAATGAATAGCATAAATATACTAACTAATTGCATTAATAGTGAAGGAATAGCATAATAATTAAAGCATCATCATATAGATGTTTATCGTAACCAATACCATTAGCATTGATAATAATGCAAAATTGAACAGTATAAACCAATGCTATTGAAATCGGATCGGACCAGGCGGTTCAATGGTTTGGACCAGTGAACCAGGCTTGGACCGGTCCGATTAATCGGTTTTCACGGTTTAGGTCAAATTGGCACATTTTTGGTTCACTCGCCGGTCTGATCGACTATTTAGCTATTTGCAAGCCGGTTTAACATGTTTCATTCGAAATTGAACCACTTAACTGCAATTCAAATTTGAGTTTATATTAAAATAATAATAGCTATGATGAGGGTTGAACTCATGACCTCTTCTAACCCATTACAGAGTGCTAACCAACTACTCCTACTCAACTTTTCGAAAGGGTTGGATAAAAATGTTGTTAGGCTATTATTATGTTAGAGTTTTTAGTTCAAATATTATTTATATCTATATGAATAACATTTAATGTTACATATTCAAGAAAATATTTTATGTAGAAAGTCAGATATTTTAATTGTTTGTTTATTTTATATTTATTTCAATTGTGTTTGAGTGAGTATTTTGTATATGTTCTAATCCATTCCGGTTTAATTACCTGGTTCAACCATTTTTCCCTTACCGGTTTGATTTAATCCAGTTTTAAAAAATAATGCCATCATCATTCTGTTGAACCGGTTTGATTCCATGGTCCAACTCGATCCAACCTTTTTGTTAGGATTTTCGGTTCAGTCTCCGATTCGGTTTCAAAAACCTTGGTATAAACTAGTGATATGCCATGAATCCCACCCATCTGTTTAGTTGAACTCAATTGAAGAACAATTTGATGCCCCCTATGCCACCATACCCTATTAGTACGTGAGTCCCGATTTTTAAATATTTATATGAAGTTCCATTTACTATATAAGCTAAATATACAACTTGATAGTGTGAACTAAATACACAACATAAATATGAGATATAGGGGAATAACATAAATAAGAGGTAACATGATGTACTTAATGTTGTAAAAGTCACCCGACTTGCCCGACTAGTAGGTCCGACTAGTCTAGTCAGTAGGGTGGCCGATCGAGTGCCGACTAATTCTGACTAGGTCCATTAGTCAATCAATTTTTGCTTTGAGATGCCATTTTTTTTACTTTTTTAAAAGCAAACTTATTCTAACACGCTTAATGTTTTATAAATTCAATTACTTCATTTGATTCATCATGATAGTAAAAATATATATAAATCTATGTAAATATATAATCATATATGTATAAAAATGATTTATACATTTAAAAAATCAAAGCCGATTAAAGTCCGACTAAATCTGATTAATCGTCCGACTACCGATTAATGATTAGTCAATGACCCGACCGACCGAGTACCCACTACCGACATTTGCAACCTTGGATGTACTAAGTTACTAACTACTACCCTATGAATACTAAGTTTCTAACAATATATAAAAGGAGGGCAGAGAAATAGAAAAGGTGTCATTTTAACATCCGTCGACTAGTCTAATGCCTAGGAGGCAACATGCCGGTCGACAAACTATTGACCGACTATGCCTAGTGGAGTCGATTATCACCCCCACCCCCAAACTTGAGTAATTGGGCCGACTAGTCAGTCGATTTTTACAATCTTGGTAGCGGCCACCTCTTTCGAATGATGCCAGGAAAATAGAGTTCTTTGCAAGTTACAGAGGTCTCGATATCCAACTTACATACAAAGTCGACCTTGATGGAGGGAAGTGTATCAGACACGAGAAATCGATCCTTCACGATCTAATAATATTAATGAATTCGGGCAAAAAAATTGTAGACTCGCGACTCTCATCTCGTTGTTATCTATTTGGTGCAACAGGCATGCTGAAAAAAAGGCAAATTCCTCATAATGTTCGATGAGATGTCTATAGTACTCCACAAAGGTAGACTCTTCTTGAGAAGCGGACCACAAGTGATATTTTCGCAAGTCGTAACTTTGTAGTCTGCTGAGATTAGGTGTGTACCAGCTCATCCCACGTATCCTTCATGGTATCCTTGTACAAGAGATTGGACGCATTGTGGGGCTCGACGCTGTTGGTCATCCATAACATGACTTGATAGTTGTTCCCAAGTCAAGAATTATAGTCTTTGTTTGTTTCCTTGAGGTTCCTTTGTTAGGATATATATATATATAGGGAAAAGGGAGTATGCTCCCTGGTTGTAGCCAACTTACATGCTCCCACCCCTTTTCCCCTGTATTTTTTTATTTTTCTGAAATGAAACCTATTGGAATTTAGATCACAATATGTCACCATGGTGTCATTCAAAATTCGACTTAATTTGAGACTTCTATCCCCTCCATCAAGACTATCAAATTTTAACGGTCTCAGAATTGCTGAAATTGACCCCCTTCAGATGGAGGGCTTAGGAGTCTCTGTTTCTGACGAAATTGGAATGACATGTTAGGGGAATATAGTGATGAATATACATATTTTTTATTTTCAAAAAAAATAGAGGGAAAATAGGGGTGGGAGTAGCCTCATTTGACCCATATATATATTGTTGAAATCTAGAATGCGGAAGCGAATCGACAAACATAGTAATAAAATAAAGAAAGGTAAATATTGAACACATGATTTTACGTGGAACCCTACTTCATGAGGAATGGGATGAAACCATGGGAGAACCGCCTCAAAAGGCTAATTTTCTATTAAGTTTCTCAATAGATACATGGGGTGTGTTGCTCTTTATATAGCCCCACCAAGGCACCAAACTCCCACCATCACACGATATGGGACTAAACACCTGAGCCACCAAAGATATCTTCAACACTCCCCCTCAAGCTGGAGGCTGGAGCATGAAATGCTCAGCTTGAACAAACACAAAGAAGACACTCACTCATTGAATACAAGACACTACGGACAATATCAACAACGCATACACTGTCGGCTGTTGTTGAGGCCGTTGCTTCTCATGTCATGCGGATGTTGACAAACACTTCTCTTCCTTTTGCCTCCATTTTTCTTCATACCATTCATCAATATTTTTTCGAATCAAGCTCTTCCTTTTTTTTCCTACTGGGCCCATCTCTTTTTTCTCCATATGGGTCTCTCTTTTTTTTCAATCATTCCAACTTTGCCCCCCCCTTTCAATTCTTTTTGGAATGCAGCCCAAACATGCCCACATGTCCCCCTTTTTATTTAGGGTTCCCTGGTGGGAACCCTCCCCACGAAAAACACCAACCCTCCTAATGGGGTCCTTGCTGTAGAGCGCCGCCGCAACCATGAACCTAGGGTATATAGTCGTCTGGAGGGAGAAGGTGGAGGCGCCATAGTAGGAGGCACGAGGGTGCAACAGTGGGAGGCACCATGGTAGGAGGCACGAGGGTGGGGCTCGTTGTACCCTGGGAGTTCCCCTAGCGCCTAATGGGGATTCATGGGCTGTCAGGGGCACCTGGACCTTCGACTGGGAGGGGAGGTGCATCTCCTGCGATGGCCATTTGATGTGTTGGTCTGGTAGCTTTGGTTGTGTGTGGCCTTGTAGTAGAAGGTGGTGACGTGCGTTGGCAGCGATGGGTTCTGGATGCTTGCGATTGGTATATGGGAGCCCTCGTACGCATTTGGGGATGCGATGGGGCTGCCCATGTAGCGGCAAATTACCCTTTACCGTTTTTTTATTCTCTGAGTCCCCTCTTCTTCGGCCCGGAGGTGCTCGCGCAAGGAGGAGGTTCAGCTAGTAGTTGCTGGATTTGAGGATGTTGCACGTCTAGAGGTGCGGCGATGGCCTTTAGAAAGCGCCTGGAGAAGGGAATTGTTGCAACCGTAGAATCGAACTAATCTACGGTTCCAGTAACCCTAGGGTTCTTTTGGTTGCAGGGTTGGGCAAGGTTGGGTACTATTCACAGGGCTGGGTGAATAATAAACTGTGAGGAGGGGGTACCCCTGTGAATAGTACCCAACCCAACCCAACCCAACCCTGCAACCAAACGAACCCCTAGAATTTCCTCAAAGTTGATGATGATAATATTCAGAATAAGGAAAAAGATGCTTGCAGGATGAACTTGATTAGTGTTTCGTGAAACACTTGGACTCTAGAACAATTCTCAAATAAAATTATAGGAAATCAAACCCGATAAAAAATTCTAAGAACGACTTACTCTGATACCATGTTTAAATCAATAATGTGGTAGCGAATTGATAAACAAAGCAATAAAATAAAGAAAGATAAACATTGAACACGAGATTTTACGTGGAACCCTAATCCATGAGGAGCGGGATGAAACCACGGGAGAACCACCTCAAAGGGTTGATTTTCTATTTGTTCTCAATGGATACTTGGGGTGTGAGGCTCTTTATATAGCCCTACGAAGGCACCAAACTCCCACCATCTCACGATGTGGGACTAAACACATGAGCCACCAAAGATATCTTCAATAGATATCTTCCTCTGTCCATCGATGAATACTTTTAAGGCCCAAAACCATAACATATAATTTTCTGAAGGCCAGTTAGGATAACGATCCTTAATCGAGAGACATCTATATGTGGCAGAGAGACGATGGACTAGATGTACGAGGGTCCTGCAATAGAGAGGAGAGCATGTTCATAGCCTACTGGCAATGTTGGAGTATATGCGTCACTTATGTAAGATGGGTAAATGGATCCTTTCAAGATCCATTTACCACATCCAGAGTTTAGTCTCACATTTACCAGTGGTGGGACTTGGAGAGTCTGTGGAGGCTATATAAGAAGCCTCAGACCTTCTGTATCTAGTGAGAAAGTTGGATGAAACATAAGACCCTTTGAAGCCTTCTCCCGTAGTTTCATCCGCTCCTTGGGGAGAGTAGGGTTCCACGTAAACTCTCGCGTTCTTCATTTTTCATTATCCTTTATTTCTGATACGCTTCCGCATTCAAGTTTTAACATGGTATCAAAGCAGGTTCGATTCTCGAGGATTTGTTCTTGAGTATTTTTTTAAGTATTTTTCGAGATTCGATTACCAGCAGATTCATTCTTTGACTGTTTGTTCTTGAAGATTATTTATTCATCATCCTGAAGACCATCGATATTAGTTCTAGGTTCAATCTTTGGAACCCTAACTTGTTTTGCATTCCAATCATCAAATGCAACTAAGGTTTCGTTGTGAAAGCCTAGACCTAGTTTCGTGGAGGCGCTATACATGCTTCACGCGGAGCCCCATCATGTGTGCATCCTTTTCCAGGCAGATTCCAACGCACTCCAAGCGATCAACCATAGCCAAACGGCCCTCGCCAATGGTACATAGGCGGCGGCAGGAGTCCTAGCCGCACATGACCAACGGCGCATCCACTTCCAGCGGCATTCTTCTAGCCATATCTCCAGCAGATCTCTGCTTTATTTCAAAAAAAATGAAAGGGTGACACATTCCATTGCTTCCCAGGCTCATAGGCTCATCAAAGGCGGTACATCGTAGGGCGAGAAGAGCGAAGAAGCCCCATCAAGGGATTATTGCCGCGCAGCAGCCATCGAGATCGATGCTCCATGAAGCGGTGCTCCTCACATCCGATATCCAATCCCCATGAGGAGCACCTTCATTGCGGTGCCGATCCCCATCGTCTAGGTAGCAACCTCAGCTACCTCAACTCGGGTAGCGACCGTACTCTACAGCTTGGCCCCTGGCGATACCTTTCGTGAAGAGAGATCCCACGATGGGAACTCGAAATAAGGGGTTGTGCTTTAAAAAAAATAAAAAAAACAAAGAATGAGGGACAGTTGGGCCGTATGCTTTTTTGAAAAAAAATCCGAGTTCTGGGCCTAAAGTTGTGCCGAAAAAAAAGAACGGGGCCGTTGCATGTCTAGGCGAAAGTTGGGACGTGTGCCATTTTTAAAAAAAAGAAAGAAAAAGGTAAAAAAGGAAAGGAAAATATGACTAACAAAAAAAGAAATAGCTGAAAAAAGGATGATAGTACAAAAAAATCATACGAACAAAATATTCAAAAAAATGAATTGAGGATTTTTTAAGAAGAAAAGCCGAGATAAATTGTGAGGGCTTATGTGATGTTTTGTTTCCCCATTTTTGTCTTCTCCCAACTTGGTCGACGTCATTATTTTCCGACCAGACTGGGAGAAAGGGGGAGTATTGTGTAGAGTTCTATAGGTCGCATTTTCAGATTCTCCAGACTCCATGCTAGCCAGATTTTCCAGACTTTACAGATGTTCAGACTCGACATTCAGATGTTTCCGAGTCTTTAGTTTGATGTGCACATGTTTGCCATCATTTTGTGTGGTTCCCATCTTTTGTTTTGGTTAGAGTTTTCATGTGATCCATAGGGTCTCCAGAGTAGAGATCTCGTTCTCTATGCCATGTGGGTTAGGGTTTTCATGTGGTATCATAGGGACTCCAGAGTAAAGATCCCATTCTCTAAGCGAGTATGGGAGAGACCCAGTTCTCCAACGAGGAGATTTTTTCAGAATCCATTCTCCAACGATCGTGGACTCCGACGAGGATGTCTCGACGGCTTTTTCAGTTCAGCCCTTTCAAAGATGGAGCAGTTGTCCACATGTTGTGGCAGGCCAGAGTACTCCAACGAGGAGACTCAATTCAGTTGCAGTGACTTAGACAGGTGTAGTACAGAGCACATGCTCTATGACAAGGAGATTCGGTTTGACTCACATTCCAGCCCGTTTGTTCCTCCTCACATGCACGGCATGAGAAGCAACGTTTCGACAATAGCCGACAGTTGTGCGTGTTAAGTTGATATTGTTTGTATTGTCTTGTATTGTGAGTTTGAGATTTCTTTTTGTTTCTCCAAGCTGAGCATTGCATGCTCCAGCTTCAGGGGGAGTGTTGGAGTATATGCATTTGTTATGTAAGATTGGTAAATGGATCCTTCCAAGATCCATTTACCACATCCAGAGTTTAATCCCACATCTACCAGTGGTGGGGCTTGGAGTTTCTGTGGAGGCTATATAAGAAACCCCAATCCTCATGTATCCAATGAGAAAGTTGAATGAAACATATGTCCCTTTGAGGCCTTTTCCTGTGATTTCATCCCGCTCCTTAGGGAGTAGAGTTCCACGTAAACTTCTGCGTTCTTCATTGTTCTTTATCCTTTCTCCGATACGCTTCTTCATTCAAGTTTCCTAACAAGCAACAATGAGAAATCATGGCAATCAGGGGTACGTAGGAGGCTTGTAACGCTACGATAGCAGTGACAAGTCGAGGGAAGCTCGTGCATGATCTGTTGGTGGTGTTTGTGCCGTGTGTGATCGAGAGAGAGAAAGAGGGAGAGAGTGAGATGGGTTGAATGTGGCGGCAGGGTTTATGCACGAACTCCGGTCTCGGATTGTCACTATGATACTCTTTGGAGAAAATAAAGAATGCAATGAATTGAATTCTATTCATGGTGGAGGGTATCTTATATAGCTTGAAAATCCTAGTACCCAATCAATGGGAATTATATAATAGTCACTGAAGGATTACACGTGGAAATACAGAACAAGGAAGAAATAATAGGAAAGGAAATCCAAGTGATTTTATAATATGGCACCTATGTCAACACACTACAAGAATTTTCTGAATCCCATCATTTCCCCTCTACAATGGATTTACATTCCGGACATGCATCTAATCGATATTGTTGTTGATACAACTAAGATGATTGCCGAATAAAAGCGAAGAAAGGTAAAAAGTTTGCTTTAGAAAGTGGACTTTGGAAACCATTTATTGTGTAGATTAGATATATGTTCGGGCCTTTCTTTAATGGAGGGGTTCCCTGATGTTTGTATTATTTCGATCAATGTTCAATTTGAAGGGTTTTTTTCAATCTCGGAGGTTGTTGAGTGTGGTTGTTCTTTGGTACCTCTACTTTTTTTTATTGTGGTTGATGCACTTCCTATTATTTTTGTGGAGCCCTGAGAGATTTTTGCAATGGGTTCTTAGAGTCTATGGCAAGTCTGCATTTTTTTTCATGTGGGTTGTCTCATAAAAGATATGTAAGATATGGCTTCATCTTGCGTAAGGATACAATCTGGGAATACTGATTATTTTGACATCAACACTGGTCTGCATCAAGGTCCAACTTTGAGTCCATTCCTTTTTACTTTGATTATGGACGAGTTGACAAGTCACATTCAGGATGAGATACCTTAGTGTATGTTATTTGCTGATGATATTGTGTTGATTGATGAGGCTAGAGATGGAGTAAATGAGAACCTTGAGGTATGGAGACATGAGTTGGAGTCTAAAGGATTTCGTATAAGTAGGGCTAATACTGAATATATAGAGTGTAGTTTTGATGGAAGCATTGGTGAAGGAATTGATGTTAAGATTGGTGATGATAACATTCAGAAGAGAGATGCTTTTAGATACTTGGGATCTATTTTGCAACATGATGGAGAAATTGATGGGGATGTTACAAATAGAATAAACGCAGGTTGGCTAAAGTGGAGAGGAGCCTATACTGTTCTCTGTGATAAGAAAATTCCTTTGAAAATCAGAGGAATGTTTTACCAAGGCCTTAAATGTCGGTTTCGGTCACCATTTCGGTATCGACTAAAACGGAATTTCGATGGAATTTCGGTGGAATTTCGACCGAAATTTCGGTCCTTTCGGTCATTTTTTGTACTAGGACCCCCTTATTTCGGTCATTTCGGTCGAATTTCGATTTCGACCGGATATCGATATTCGACATAAATTCGACCGAATTTCGCTGAAATTTGAGGCCATGTGTTTTACAAAGCAACCGTGAGACCTGCTATGCTCTATGGATCTAAATGTTGGCCTGTGAACCATAGACATGTGCAGAGATTGGCAGTAGCAGAAATGTAAATGCTAAGGTGGATGTGTGTACACGCACGTAAAGATCGGATTCAGAATGATGCCATCAGAATGAAAGTGGGTGTTGCTCCGATCGAAGATAAGATGCGAGAAAATCGCCTAAGGTGGTTTGTCCATGTGCAAAAAGAAGTGTTGGAATGAGACTATAGGAGGGATCTTAGTTTTTTGGATCTAAACCCGAGAATGACCCAAGATAGCTGAATGGAGGCAAAAATTCCATGTATCCACCTTACTTAAAGTGGGAAAAGGCTTTTATGTTTGTTGTTGTTGTTGTGGGTTGTTGTCTCATGAGATTGATGCTTGTAGAGCTGTTCATGGTACCTCGAGGCCTTCGTACCCTTACTTGAGATTGTGGTATGTTGCCTCAGGCTGAGTAGAAGTCGATCAGAAAAAAATGAGAAGAAGCTCTTTGGGTGTAGTGCAGGGGTGCAGAAGCATCTTGTAACACTTGAGGAATTCTTCTGAGCTAATTCTGGTGACGCCTCATGTATCCCCTTGGTGGAATTTATTGGGAAGATTGTCAGAGCATTCTTATGGCCGTGCTCTATTTGATTCTTGGTGTTTGTAGGTGTGTGAATATAAAAGATAAGTGTGCACCTCTTTCGGTGCCTACCCATTTCCCCTTCAAAATAATAATTGAAATCTGAACATTTCTAGTTGTTTCTTAGTACATCCCTTTAATTTTTTACAAGTAATTATTGACTTGCTAACGTAAATACAGCTTTAGTTGGTGAAATGGTTCCATCTGCATATCAGGCTAGACTTATGTCACTTCTGAGTGAGGAAAGAATTCACGGTATGTTGCTAGATGCATCGGAATTAACACAAGGACATATACTTGAAGTGTGAGGAGGTTGGTAATGATTTTTATGGATAAAATATGATGTAAACTGCGAGCAAATACAAATACTAATATCTGTCCCACACGGAAATTAACGAATGAACATGAAAAATGCAACGTGTGAAAGAACCATAAAGCATAATACCACCGATAATATGAAAACCACCTGAAATATTTCATAAAAAAATTAATCAATATCTCACTATCCACAGGATCTCAATTATTCACCAATCGATGCGTTGCATAACTTGCACTATATTGAAGAGTGAACGAAAAGGGATCAGGAAAACACTCGATAACCCACAATCTTTTAATAGGGAAACCTCACAGGGCATCGTAAGATGTAAACTACGAGCAAACACAAATACTAATATCTGACCCAACACGGAAATTAACGAATGAACATGAAAAGTGCAACATGTGAAAGAACCATAAAGCACAATACCACCCATAAAGTGAAAAATTCCTGAAATATTTCACAAAAATTAATTAATATCTCACAACCCACAGGATCTCAATTATTCGCCAAACCATTTGTTGCATAACAAGCACTATATTGAAGAGTGAACGAAAAAGTGTCTGGAAAACACTCGATAACCCACAATCTTTTAAGAGGGAAACCTCATTGAGCATTGTGATGATCGACCTCGTAATAATGTGCTGTGGCAAGGGTTAAATGGGCTATCATCGGCGACCTGCAGCATGACTGGAAACTGGAAAGTGGTATGATATCATTCGGCTGGGTAGGTTGGCATTGGAAAATATATGGCATAGTCGGATGGGAGGAAAGATGGCAGATATTAGTGATGGTGACATGTTGTTGGGATGGAAACTGCGAGGGAGGTCAGGATGTGATGGATCAACGCAAGCCGATGAGTTCTCTCCTTTTTTGGGGGTGGGGGGAGGGGGGAGGGGGGGGGGGGTTAATTGCGAGGGGGAAGGTTGGTCAGCTACAGATATTGCGGAAAGAGAGAATGCAAGGATGTGATTTGGGAAAAAGACGGGCTTTTAGGGCTCTATGGGAGCTTGGAAGAGGATGAGAGTGAGAGCACTCAATTCAATTGTTGCTTTCCAAAGTTGCATACTAGTGCCTTTTCAGTCTTTACAAGTGTTGTACTCATTTTTTGCAGTAATGTATTTCCGCTAGTGTGATGCATAGCTTTTAGTCTGAGTGATCAGTAATGTGTCATTTCCTGTATGGGTCATACTGTCCACTACCTTGTTAGTAGGTGTTGAACTGAAGTTTTGTTCCTACCTATGCAAATGGGAGTTGCCCGTTAAGAAGAAATTAGTGACAATATTTTTTCCAGTTAGGTAAAAAGCTATCTTAAAAATATGACATATCAGATGGAATTCTGAGGTATGCCTTTGCAGCTCAAATGAATGTCGATCCGATATCCAGTTAGTTTATTTCAGTAAGCGACTTAAACTGGCATGCGTTTTATATTATTTTCAGCAGATGACTTGAATGGGCATGTGTTTTATATATTTCAATGGGTTCACTTTGGTGCTTTAAAATACTATACCACTTATTTTCTTTTTGGTTTGTTTGAAGTGGAGAGGAAGATCAACATTACCCAAGATAGATCTGAATGGAGGCAAAAAATCCATGTAGCCGACCCTACTTAAAGTGGGAAAAGTCTGTGTTGTTGTTTTCTGGATAGTGTGATGTATAACACATTTTTTAGCTTCGTTGAGGGTTTGTTTGGAGTATCTGGTATGTAGGTTGTCTTTTTTATTACCTGCTACAGATCTGCAACTCAATTTAGTCGTAAGCATTAAGATACAACGATATCAATAATCAGTCAATCAATCAAGTCCATTTACGATGTCAATGGGGATAAGATGGCATGGATTACTCACTGTCTATATAAACTGTTTGCTTTTAAGACTCCTTTGGTCTTCCTGACCCCATCCAAGAATCTCTTTCTATGTTGTCAAACCTTGAAGCTGGAGCATTACATGCCTTTTCTGTCCATATTCAAACCAACTTAGGTGTGTGTCTCCCATTTATGTTTGACC
Organism: Ottelia alismoides; assembly: GCA_037367405.1. Taxonomy (NCBI): domain Eukaryota; kingdom Viridiplantae; phylum Streptophyta; class Magnoliopsida; order Alismatales; family Hydrocharitaceae; genus Ottelia; species Ottelia alismoides. The sequence goes on along the minus strand of JAZKJV010005306.1, from coordinate 134,869 downwards.
GCAAAATAATAATAATAATAATCTTATTGCAAAGTAGTTCATACTTGAATAAGGTAAATATATGGTCTTAGAAAGGTTCGTGTTTGATTGATTTATATATTGTTTCTATTTCTAATTATGTATCCTCATTTATGTAGGTGGTAAATAGAATACAGAAATTACGCAAGAAAGCTGGATTGGAGCCCACTGATATTGTGGAGGTCTATATTGATCCTTTAGGTGACAACAAGGATGCTTTTATTCGTATTGTAAATTCTCAGGTATTCTTCTTTTCTTATATTGTTAGCAAGGGAGTTTGATTAAATATCTAACCAGTGGTTAAAATCACCTTTCAGGAGCCGTACATTACACAGTCTGTAGGATCGCCCTTGCTTAATTATTCTACGGTCTCTTCAGACTCTGTACGTGAAGTGACCAAATATTCTTCATCTTGTTTAGTTTTGGTTTACGAAAAATGGGTTGCTAATATATCTTTTCATGGAAGGACTGCTTTCTATTATTCTTGATTGTTAATCTTGAATGGTTTAAAAATATTTATTTGTTTGCTTTGTGCCACGGCACTTAGTTATGTAAGAATGCACATTCCTTTTTCAAGTATATTCTGGTTTATGTGTTTTTTAAACTTCTAATCATTATTGCAGTTTTACACCTATAAGAAGCTATTTGCACATTAAGATCATGTCAAATTGTCTTTCATGGTTTTTAAAAGCCTAAAAATGATCAATAAATGATAATGATTATCCAAAGGACTTCATTACGAAATGAAGTATACACATGTGCCCCGCCAAGATCCCAAATACAACGACACAGAATGGGGTGCATTTGCATAATTATGCCTCAAAAATCATTCCTATGTAGCCAGAGGGTCACAAACATAGATATTAATCATGCGCAACTTGGAACAAGATCTCTGAAATGACCCTCTGGCTAGGGCCTTGGTGAATATATCTATTGTCTATTCCCCTGAGCGTGAGAAATAATGATAAAACCCTTCCGAATCATGTCACATGTGTAATGGCAATCAACCTCGATGTGCTTGGTTCTCTCGTGGAAGGAAGGGTTATTGGCCGTGAAAAGAGTTGTCTGATTGTCGCATTGTAGATGTATGGGAAGAGGTGTGTCAATAGCAAGGTAAGTCAAAATAGATCTGATCCACATCATCTCAGGACTCTCCTATGCCATGGCTATGTACTCTGACTTTGCATTAGATCTGACAACTACGATTTGCTTCTTTCTCTTACACCAAAGAGCTCCTTATTACACTGCAAAGCCGGAGGTCAATTTTATGTCCTTGGGGCATTATGCGTAGTCTACATCTGCACATGTCGTGATGGCAAGGGCTGCTCCACTGCTAAAAAGTAATTTAATGCCAGGAGAGGACTTTAGAAACCTCATAATTATGTGAACCTCATTCATGTGTTTGTCTCGACCGATCTATTAATTGGCTAACTTTACTCATCACAAAAGAGGTCTCTGGCCTCATAATGGTCATATATAGGTGCTTCCCAACGAGCTCCATGTACGACCTCTTGTATACCTCCTTTATGTCATCATCGATATAGCTTCATGTTGGGGTCCGTGGGAGTATTTACAAGCGTGTAATCCACCATGCTAGTTTCAGGGAGGATATTAGTAAAATACTTCCTTTTGGTCATTACAAGACCCCACTGGTTCCTGGCGAACACAAGTCCTAAGGACGTAACATAAATCGTCAAGGTTCTTGATGACAAACTGTTGCCCAAGGAACTCCTTAGTTGTACTAATACCATGCACATCATCCATGTAACAAATGATATCATCAACATATGCCAGTATAACAACGATACATCAATGAGTCCTTTAAACATATAGTAATGTAGTATATCTCGTTAAACCCTGTTGCTTTATCATGTTCGAGAGGTTCTGGAACCATGCTCTATGACTCTTCTTAAGGTCATAAATAACCTTGTGAAGTCTGCTAACCTTCTGACAATGCTCCTCCGCAACGAACTCAAGTGGTTGCTGCATGTAGACTTCCTCTTGTAAGTCACCATAGAAATGCATTTTTCACATCAAGATGAGACGAGGATCACTCCCGTATCACTGCAACGGAGAAAATGATCTGAAGTGTAGAACGGCCGCTGGCGAGCCACATGAAAGAGGATATCTTGATCGTCCATCCCATAAATATGGGTGAACCCACGAGCCACAAGCCTCACATTGTAGCAATCAACACTGCCATTTATACGGTGCTTCACTGTGAATACCCTCTTGCATCTAACCACATATGCCTTTGTAGCAGTGACAATGCTCCACGTGCCACACGACTGTAGCGTGGTCATATAATCCTCCATGGCAAGACACCAATGACTGTATCACATATCCTACTGGTTTATTTGTGGGATCTCTATGACTGACAGGCCCACGAACATCAGGTCCTACAACTTTCCGAGGTTTCATAACCTTTAGATCCTCCTCTACTTCCTTCTTTTGTTACTCATTTATAACTTGCACAATATAGGTAAATGCCACTACTAGCTAGATCCCCCAAAGTGATGTCTTTATTCTACAATGAAAAACTTGTGGATATATTGCTTCAATCTAGTCTCTATATCTTTTTGAATAATAATCAGAAGTCCTTCCCTATCCTTAATGTATCTCACTTGAGAAAGATCCTTTGTCTTTCTTTCTCTTGCTTTGATCAATCTGAATATATCTTTCTGGCCCTCCTTAGAGTCAAGATTCCTGTAAAACTTCATAAGCTTTTGACTTAGCTTCTACAACCTTCTTTGCTTCTTCACTATTTTGTAGTTGTAATAATTTCCTCTTTTTATCTTTTACATAGCTTTAAAGCAAGCTATTTTAATTTTAAACTTCTCTTGCACTCCTTCACTCATCTACCAAGCCGCCTTTTAGCCTAATACTCCCGTAGGCTCACTTAGCATCTCTTTAATTGCCCTTGGGATACAAGATATACCGCTTCCCACTTCTCGTTTGCACTTCCGTTACAATCCCAAGATAAGTCTTCTGAAACCTTCTTTTTAAAGCTTGATTGCTTCAATTGAAGATTCCACCATTTAGTTCTAATGGTCTTGGAAACTATCATTTTCTTTACCAACCCTTTTTTGTACGTCCATGACTAACAAGCGATATTGAGATGCCAAGCTCTCTTATGGGATTACTTTGCAGTATTTGCAACACAACCAATCGCTTCTCATCACAAAATAATATGTATTTTAGTCGGGACACTCTTATAAGTAATTAAATGCTACTCGCTCTTCTTGAAGGGGGTGTTTGCTATGAAAATGTATACGTCATTACAAAATGTAGAATGACTTTTCCTTCTTCATTTCTATTCCCGAAGCCATAGGCTTCATGAACACTAGCTACCCTGAAGCATCTTTTCGCACATGTCCATTAAGATCTGCACCTAGGAAAATCATCTCTTTTTGTGGGATTCCTTCCATAATCTTATCCAATTTCCTCCAAAAAGCTTGTTTAATCATTTTCTACAAACTAATTTGCTATGCATAAACTAAGATGGTATTCAGAATTTCTTCTTCAAGCACCAATTTTAGCAAAATAATCCGACCTCAAATCTTTACACCTCAACCATACTATCCTCCAAATCCTTATAAGCAATCACCCTAATACCATTTCTACCATTTTCTTTACCTGAATACCAAAATTTAGAGCATGTCTTCTTTATCTTCATTGCTTTTTCTCCAAGCTATTTTATCTCTTGGTTATGTGAATCTTCTTTTCATCGTATCTAATCTCCTTCGATTTGTCATTCAAAATGCCAATATTCCAACTACTTATTTCCAACTTCATTTGTGATCTCTTTTGAACTAACTTCTTTATTCGCATGCATTTATCATGTGATAACCCTTATAAATTTTAGAGTGCATGCAGGAAATCCGTGCGAAAAATCCCAAAAATCATGCGAGAACCCTTGCAATAAGATCTCAAGACCTTGTAAATGAAGAGGTTGTCTAATCCACACGAACACCCTCTTTTTCAAACCTTCGTTACTAATCTCTTTAGCAGACACTTTTGTCAGCATGTTATCAGCATGGCCTTAAATATTATCTCGATATCTATGATCTAGCAATTTTAATGATGCATATTATATCTTTTTCATGATCACCGACAAGATTTTGATCGTGTATTCTTGATATATGATCTATGTCATCCAAGGTTGCAAAAATCAGTAGTTGGTACCCGGTCGGTTGGGTCAGTGACTAATGATTAATCGATAGTCGGACGATTAATCGGATTTAGTCGAGCTTTAATTAACTTTGAAAATTTTAATTATTTTAAATATACGAATCATTTTATATGTATATTCTTATATATTTACATAGATTTGTATATTATTATATTATCATAATGAAAGAAAAGAAGTAATTGAATTTAAATTAAAAACATTATGCATATTAGAATAAGTTTGCTTTAAGAAAGTGCAAAAAATAAAAAATATGATATCTCCAAGCAAAAATCAATCGACTATGTTAACACATATATTAGTTTCTGTGTGTCTTTCTGTTAATTTTATTTTCAGTTGTATGCTTCATGTAATTTACCCATAGGCTACTCTCCTATATAAGAGAGCCTAGGGCTTATGGAATAAAAATCTCGTTCATTTTTCCCTACATGGTATCAGAGCGACGGTCCTAGACCGGAGTTCTCAAAACCCTAACCCTACCCTACCCCACCCTTCGGTCTCTCTTTCTCTCTCTCTCTCATCGGCGTCGTCGGGGCACACCGTACTCACCGACCCCTCCGCCGCACGAGTACGCAGCCGCACCAGCACCCCCGTGCGCCTTTGCTGCCGCTCCTGCGCCCCTGCGCGAGTGCGTAGCCCTCCGCGCGCTGCCCCTCTGCGCGCCGTAGCCCTCCGTACACTGCTTCTCTGCGCGATTTCGCCTGCGCGCTAGTTCTCCACGCGCCAAGCCCTCCGCGCGCTATCTCCTGCGTTGTGCGACTGCGCGTGATCCAGCGGCGTGCGCGTGCTCCTTCACGCGCAACTGCGCCTGCCTGTGCGCACGACAGCGTGCTCCCTGTGCTCCCTGTGACTGCGCGTGCTCCCAGTTGCGTGTGCGCGTGCTCCCTGTGCGCGTGCACGTGTGCTAAGCCCTAAAGCGCACACCGTCATCTACATGGGTTTAGTTGCTTGAGATCTACACATGCAACTAAACCCGTCTATGTCATTGTAGACGAATTTCATCCTCTGTCAATCGCTCCAGTCTTTAGTCTCCAGTATGTCAGAAAGCAAGGCAGATATCCCATCCATTGGCGCCTTTCGTGGTCCAGCGCCTATTGTAAAGATGGACGGTACAAACTATGAACTGTTGGCAATGCAGTTCATGAGCATGATGAAGTCAACGGTTAAGAAGCACATTCTTACCGAACCAGAGCCTGCTGAGAAGACTGGAGCCAATGCCTCTTGGGAGGCTGATGACGCATACGCCAAAGTTTGGCTATCTGGTACGTTGGCAATTGAGATTGCCAATTACATTCTACATCAACCCGCGGCCAAGGATATGTGGGACATTCTGGCGGCTACATATTCGCAGGCGAAGAACGAGACAAAGATTCTGCAACTCCAGCATGATATATTCACTATAAAGTAGAATGGTTGTCCTTTACATTCACTCTACACATCCCTGAGAGGGATGTTCGAGAAGCTCTACAGCTTCATGCCTCTGACAGCCACGCCAGTACAACAGAAGACATATCGGAATGCGACTATGGTGGGCGTGTTCCTTGCTGCACTTGATCCAGAGTATGAGACGGCACGATCCCAGATCTTGGCCGACTCTACTATTTCTCCCATGGAGGAAGCCTTCCATAGACTGAGTCGGATCACCGTTCCTTCTGCGGCCACGAATCAGAATACTTCAGCCATGGCAGCCAACAGGGGTCGCGGATTTCATCATCAGAGTCGTGCACGTGGACCTCGTGGCAGAGGAGGCCGCACTCGGCCAACATGTACTTATTGTCATCGTGTTGGACACAATGAAGACACATGCTACTCGAAGCATGGATTTCCTGCATCTGCACGAGTCGCTGAGCAGATAGAGCCTCCATCTGCTGCTACTTTGGATCAGCAGTTCGATGATCTAGTTGCCCGTCTAAGGGGCATTATACCTCCATCTGGCCCAACACCTACTATTGAGAGTCAATCTGATGATGTTGCTTCTGCCTCTACGTCGACCAGTGCTTCAAGTAGCATGCTTGCATTTACCAGTAGTAGATCAGATACATTACCGTGGATTATGGACTCGGGCGCTACACATCATCTATGTGGAGATCAGAGTTTACTTACAGGATATTCTCATATTCCTCCAGGCCGAACAGTAGTCATTACCAATGGTACACATTCTCCCATCACTGGTCAGGGGGAGATTAGACTGGCCTCTTCTATGCAGCTCAAGAATGTGCTACATGCACCTGATTTTTCAATGAATTTGTTGTCAATCAGTCAGATTACGAAGGATTTACATTGCCGGGCAATTTTTGATCCATCTTCTCTTATTTTTCAGGACATCCGTACGGGCAACGTGATTGGTCGTGGCTATGAGCAAGGAGGCCTCTACCGCCTAAATCAGACTCCATTCGCTGGAACCTCATCAATTCCCATTGGACCAGTATCTCCTTTGTTGTGGCATCTGCGCTTTGGGCATCCACCGCTTCAGAAGTTGCGTCGTGTGTTACCCCAGGGTCTTTCTCACACACCTATCCAATGTGAGGCTTGTCAGTTGGGAAAGTATCACAGGTCTACCTTTCCCAATCGTCCAGGTCGGAGTAGTACCTCCAAGTTTGAGTTATTTCATATTGATGTCTGGGGTCCGAGTCGTGTACCTGATCATCAGGGACACAGGTTTTATATAGTTTTTGTGGATGACTTCTCTCGTATGTCATGGGTATTTTTGATGAAAAATAAATCTGAAGCATGCAATATTATTATCCTTTTTCTGAATGAAATTCAAGTTTATAAGAAGTGATAATGCCCTAGAACTGTGCACTCATATCCTAGCCAACTACTACTCCTCAAAAGGGATTATACATCAAACATCCTGTGCTTATACCTCTCAACAAAATGGTATTGCTGAAAGGAAACATCGCCATCTTCTTGATGTCACAAGATCATTTTTATACAGAGTCATGTTCCTTATTCTTACTGGGGTGACGCGGTCCTCACTGCATGTTACCTAATTAACCGTATGCCGTCCTCTGTCTTGGATGAACAGATTCCCTTTTCCATTATCTATCCTGGGAAGGATCTGTTTTCCCTTACTCCCCGTGTGTTTGGTTCAGTCGCCTTTGTCCATCAGTTGTCTCCTGGTACTGACAAGCTCTCTCCTAGGGCTGTCAAGTGTGTCTTTGTTGGGTACTCCAGAACTCAAAAGGGGTACAAGTGTTTTGATCCTTTGCGTAGGCGGTATATGGTCAGTGCAGATGTTACATTTTTTGAATCTGTAATGTATTTTTCATCCTCAGGTGATCAGCAGCTACCTCCACTGCCTACCGACGCCATATACATGACACCACCACCTCCAGCACCGTCACCACCACCACCACCACAAATCCCCGTCTCACCACTACCGTTCCATTATACCCGCAGCCCTCCTCTAGCTCATGGTCATGACTCATCTCCTAGCTCACCTATAGTATGTACTGAAGATACTATGATATTTCTGAGCAGGATATGTTGCAGGGGCCAGATGAGGACACAACTGATTTAGATGTTCCTATTGCTATACGCAAATCGAAGAGGAGCTGCGTTACATATCCATTGGCAGCTTCTGTGTCATTTGAGCGACTATCTGGGGATTTCAGGAACTTTGTGGTGGCCTTGTCAGCTGTAGATATTCCACGGAATTATCAAGATGCTCAGCAGGACAGTAAATGGCGACTAGCAATGGAGGAGGAAATGACGGCACTTCAATCTAGGGGAACTTGGAGTCTAGTTCCTATACCTCCAGATGTGACCCCGATGAGCTGCAAGTGGGTGTTTATGGTGAAGCAAAATGCAGATGGTTCTATTGACAGATACAAGGCCCGCCTTGTTGCACGTGGTTTTACACAGACATACAGGGTGGATTACCTTGATACATTCTTGCCAGTTGCCCGTCATTCTACTCTCCGGATCTTGCTGTCAGTCGCAGTCAATCGAGAGTGGCCGCTATATCAGCTGGACGTGAAGAACGCATTCTTGTATGGAGATTTGCAGGAGGAAGTCTATATGCAACAGCCACCTGGTTTTGTTGTTGAGGGGGAGTGTTCCAAGGTGTGCAGAATTCATAAGGCTATCTATGGCCTTAAGCAGAGCCCCAGAGTATGGTTTCAGAAGCTCTCAGATCTCTTTGAAAAACAAGGATACAAACGCTCCAATGCTGATCATTCCTTGTTTGTACAGAAGACTTTCTAGAGGTATTATTGCAATTATGGTTTACGTAGATGACATCTTGATTACGGGAGATGATGAGCAAGGCATAAAGCAGGCGAAAGAAAAGCTGGGGAGCTGGGCTGGAATTTGCTAGAAATCCGAATGGATTAGTAATGTCGCAGAGGAAATATGTTACAGACCTGTTGAGTGAAACATGTATGCTTGGATGTCGGCCTGCTACGACACCAATGGACCCCAGCATGAAGCTCTATGATGATGACACAGAGGAGGTGGACAGGAGAAGATACAGAGAACTGGTAGGCAAACTGTTGTATGTCACGATCACTAGGCCCGATATATCCTTTGCAGTGAGTCGTGTGAGCCAGTTCATGGAGCAACCACGTCAGGTTCATATGGATGCAATACATATGATACTTAGATTCCTCAAACCATCTCCAGGTGCAGGTTTGCTATTCAAGAAGGGAAAGGGGATTTCTATCTCAGCATGTGCGGATGCAGACTATGCAGGTTGTCCCAAGGACAGGAAGTCTACCTCAGGGTTTGCAGTCTATGTTTGAGATCTTCTAGTCTCATGGAGGAGCAAGAAACAGACGGTGGTAGCTAGATCTAGTGCTGAATCCGAATATAGGGCTATGGCCCAGGCTAGCACAGAGATGATGTGGGTGAAGGCTGTACTTACAGATCTATGTCTAGATGTACCACTTCCTATGAACTTGGAATGCGATAATCAGACAGCCTTGTTCATTGCAAACAACCCAGCATTCCATGAGCGGACCAAGCATATTGAGGTTGACTGTCACTTCATACGTGACATGATTCAGAAGGGGTTCATTGCTACATCTCATGTCGCCTCAGAGAATCAAACTACTGATATATTCACCAAGGCATTACTACGAGGCCCATTCCAGAAGTGTGCGTCCAAGATGAGCATGATTGATATCTATGCTCCATCTTGAGGGGGAGTGTTAACGCATATATTAGTTTCTGTATGTCTTTCTGTAATTTTATTTTTAGTTGTATGCTTCATGTAATTTACCCATAGGCTACTCTCCTATAGAAGAGAGCCTAGGGCTTATGGAATAAAAATCTCGTTCATTTTTCCCAACAGACTAGTCGGCTTAGTCGTAGTTAGTCAGTACTCGATGGCCACCCCTCTGACTAGACCAGTCAGACCTATTAGTCAGGCCAGACAGGGGACTTTTACAACAGTGATGTCATCAATATATCACCCGTTTCCCCGAATTTCCCCAAGTCAATATTAGATTGACATTTGCTAACATTAACATACGTTTTTACATTCACAGTGAAATTTTGTCATTTTATATTCATTTTATATTAATTTTCATATTGACGGTGATAATTTGGTTTATTTTTTGTTGTCATTATTGCATGTATCATCCCTCCCATTCACTATAAGGAGTGAAGATCGTGATTTTTTGTCCGGGTTATGTGCATGACGGAACCGGAAGAGAGATTAGATGTAAGTATGCTTTGTTTTTAATGGCCTGATAGGGAAGTCCCCGTGCAAATTTTGTGCAAAGATAATTGGAGGAGGTGGGATTGTCAGAGTGGAAGATCTAGTTGGTGGTTACAAACTTACAAGTCTTGGTCCAACTATCCATTTGCCTAAAGAGAATTGGAATGAAATTTAGGCTAATCTAGAGGGGTATATAAAGAATGAGAGGGTCAAAAGAGATGAGCATTTTAATGAATTCATGTTTGAAAGGGAATCCAATCTCTTGTATCTGATTAAATTGGTCATTCCCTATCGGCATTCATGTTGCATCAAAGAAAAATACATGTAACATGGCACTATGAGATTTATGAGGATTGAGCATGAAAGATGGGAATTCACCTGTAGTAATGGTCTTGGATCTGTTGGTGGGAGTACGAAATTTCTAATTGGTGTTTGAAGGGGCAGCGATAGCGAAAGTGGTGTTATTGAGGCAGCACCAAAGAAGAAGCAAAAGGTTAAAGCATTCGAGCCATTCCTTGGAAGGATTAACTCCACTCACTTTGTTTCCAACAATGATCCGATGCAAAAGATGTTGAAACGCGTCATTTTAGAGCTAATCGAAAGGGTTGTCACCAAGTTGTTTGTTGGAAAGGGCTTTTCAACTATGGTGTGAAAGAGACCATTTTGCAATATGTAATTGATGAGATTAGGATAACGGGAGGAGTTGGGAAAGCTCCAACAACGTACATCTCGTACGAACAATATCTCTACATAGTGGAGATTGTGGAATAAATTATTACGTGGAAGAAGAATTGGTCTAAATCAAGGTTTGAAAAAACGAAAAGTAGAACGATGCGGTTACCCTAGAATCGAGACGATACGTAGCCTCGAGACGGTCAAGATGTAAGCCTCAGTATTCCCACCCAAATTATGTAATTTAATAAAGAATATTGTAATAATATTAGTAAGACAATATTATCTAATAAGTTTCCAATGTTTTAAAGCAATTAAAGCATATTTCAAGTAACTTCTTAATACCAACGGTAACAAACATCACTGCTAGACTGCTTGTGTTAATGTAAAAGTCTAAAAGTTCAAGACAAAAGATTAAAATGATCACAAAATATTGCATAGATTCGAATATTTTACTTCTAATACATGTCCGATAGTTCAAAAAACCCAAAGGAGTACTAAGAAAGGTAGCGTCACCGTATCCTTATCAAGGTTTTGTGCCTTCTAGGGGCTCCTTCTCATTGATATTGGCTCCAATTGCAACATTTGCATAAAGATTGGCACCCGAAGAACTATTGCTTATTGGATCATCCAATGGGTCTGTGACGTCCTCGGATCTGCGTACTCGTTTACACAACACTCGCAGCGTTAGATTCTTAATTGATCGCATTAGTTCGACTGAAAAAGAGGGGTAATTTTTCACATTTTGCAATGACATTCACAATCAATATAAACAACCACATAAGCAACAAGAAGTATCACCAATACTTCATTTCATTAATTCCCATATAGTTACATGTAAGAAAAATAATATTTGTACACATGCATCCCGAAAGGTAACAGAAGAGAAACAAAAACATTATATATTATCAACTGCTCAAAAACTACAAAATGTGTACCGTCTGGTATAAAAGTGGATGCTCGGGATCATTAGCCAGCTATTGCGACGCAGGCTTTTTGCTTGCCAAGCATGCAAGGAACAAAAGGATATCAATGGCTGTTGCGTACATTCTAGAATATAAAAATAATAATAACAAGTAATTTAGTGTGTCCAAAAGAAAGCAAGTAAAAAAGCATTGATATTTAAATTTAACAAACTACCTGCGTGGAAATGGTTTTCAAGCTGCTATGTATGTATATCCCATGTTCACCCATCACCCATAACCTTCCATATATATAACCTTTTTTTAGTTAACGATCTAACTTTGGGTTATGATATTTTTATCATTTAGAGATTAGGTTGGTGGATCTTGATATTGAGGATGATGAACCTCATATCTGTTCCTTAAATTCTGTCCAATTCTCAAGTCTAATGGATAATCTGTGGTCTTGGTCTGAGGTGGCCTCGCATTATGAATATAAGGCGTAAATATTACCTTAGGGTTGGGATGCCTCCGTAGGCATGCGGTGGAATGTAATGCATCCTAACTAAGTTCCTAACATGTCCACTAGCTTATCTTATCACCATAGTAGTAGTTCTAAGATCCGATTAGTTGTCGATAATTGATGATTGATAATAAATGATTCTGTACCAAGCTCGATTGTAGCCAATTCAATTGTAACTGATCGTAACTCTAGTCAAGCTCTACTGTAATCCATTTCATTGCTAAACTATAACTCCCTCAGATTCAACTGTAACTGATTCGGATATAGCCATCGCCAAGCCTATTGGCGGAAAAAGAGCCAGCCAAAATTCAAGCGGTGAGGAAGTCTCCTATGATACCCTTCCATCTCACCCACTAAATGGAAGTGTGGTCCATTAGAGGGATGGGTTTACTGCAAAACTACGCCATAAAGACGGGTGAGAGACTCTTGGGAAAAGTCACTCTAGAAATCAGCCCGACCGGTACGGGCAAAAAGAGCTTTATAAACCAAAACCAAGGGTCCTCCAACCTAGGCACCCTGCTAAAAGAGGGTCAGCGGTACTGGTCAAAACCTTAGATCCCAACGAAGCGTAAAAGCATTGCGAGCTTGCGTAAAATCGTAAAAAGGAACTGAGGTCCTAGACCAACGCACTAGGCGGTCGCTGCCCTAACCGAGCTTCCTATCTCCCGCTCAGCTGATGGTCACCGCATTCTCACACGGTCAGTTGTAAGGGTAACCATGACTGACACTATTAATTGTCATCACTGATTTACCATCATCCTTAATTCCTTAGCTTTCTATCTCTTCCTCAATCTTTTATGTGGTAACTGTACAGATCTATGTCTTTTAGTCAACAATCTTATTAATAGTGATCAATAGATAGTTGATTGTACTAAAATGATTAATTCATGAAGATAATTAATTTAATCCACTAAGTATCTGGGAGTAGATAATTTGGATCATATATAAGAAATATGTTAATTTGCCGATCATTTTACCACATATATACACACATGTTGAGGAACATGTCCTTATGTACATCAGTATAAAAAATGCCAAGTCTGTCGGTAATAACGATATTGTACTTATTCTTTGCCTGGGCAACACAATATCCCCTCCCTTTTTAAAAGCAACTGATGATGGAAACTTCACAAATTAACTATAGTTGTTATAATGAGTAACTCGGTAGTACTAAAATGCCAAGATGTGGTATTACTTAGAAAAACATATGACGTCCCTCTTTAGACTAGAGGAGTAACAAGACAATGGAAGATACCTGGATTTACCAACTATGAAATTTGAATTAGATTTTTATCAACTACTAATGGCCAATCTCAATCCTTTCCAGCACTTCCAAGCTCATCTTTCTTTTCCAACTTTCCAGATTAGGGACCAGATTGACCAAACCAATGACTTGACTTTTGCCATATTCCAGATGAGATTTCCCAATTCTTCTCATCTTTAAACCGTGAGAGTTAGAGCTATTCATTAGATATGAATCTAGAATCAGTTCTAAACAATTTTCCCCAAGTCTTGCATATTTAAATCACGAGCTTAGTAGCTAAATAAGTGATCTAATATTGAGTCTAGTTTGTTGTTAATCACCCTGAATTCCTTCACATTTTAACATAAAAAAATTAGTGTATAATAGTGGTCTGATCTCAGATAAATGATGTGTCACTTGTTTTCAGTAGTGATGATAAGTGTGTTCCAACTAACTTTTTCCTTTTATATTAGATAAGAATTGTGAATCCATTGTTCAATCTTTTCCACTATTACACTAAACCCTTTCTGAAATCATCTGTAATGTCGTAAAGTATCCAAATAATTTGTTGTATTTGAAGTCAACTGAAGTGGTTGTTAATCATCTAAAATACTTGAGCCCAAATTACCTATCATCAGTCCTCATCACTAGTAACTTCACTTCATTTTTGTGATGTTCCATTTGAGACCATTCTTGAGGTGATATTGGTAGAGATGGGTTAATAGTATGATAGCACCTTCATTAAACCTTGACAAGGTTAAGCACTATGCTAACTCACAATGTAAACAAGATGAATAATTACAATCATGTACTAACATGCTATCAACTGTAAGCTAGGGTTGTATTTATCAAAGCGAACTATCAGATAGTGCATATATAAAAAAATATAGAACAAAATAGATCTAAGACGATACTATCTCTTTGCTCTCTTAGGTAGAGGATTCTTTCGAAATAAAGAGGTATTTTCTGTGTTATTTTTTCTTTCGGAGATAAAGTAAGTGCTTTTCCCTTAAAAACACACTTCAAAGAAAACGGACAAGGTAAAGCACTTTGGTCTTGAATTTGCACTTAATAGACTTAAAGTTTTTCATGGACCATTAACCTAAAGAGAAGAGGACCATCTTATACCCAAGTCTCCTGCAATTCACCATCATTTCTTCATTGTCATCAATTAAAAGCAGGACAATGGGGTTTTAAATTTTTGTTTCTAATTGCTTGAGAGGCAGAGCTAAAATGAAGAACCTCCATATGATCTTTATTGATTTGGAGAAGGCTTATGATTCTGTCCCACGAGAGATATTGTGGAGAGTTTTGGAGAAGAGACAAGTACATGCCATGTACATTAACCTCATAAAGGATATGTATGATAGGGCTTTATCTTGTGTGAGGTCCCTGTCTGGGAAGACTGACTATTTGACATCAACATTGATTTATATTAAAGTTCAGCTTTGAGTCCATTTCTTTTTACTTTGATTATGGACGAGTTGACAAGTCACATTCAGGATGAGTTACCTTGGTGTATGTTATTTGTTGATGATATTGTGTTGATTGACGAGACTAGAGTTGGAGTAAATGAGAAGCTTGAGATCTGGAGACATGCATTGGAGATTAAAGGATTTCGTATAAGCAAGACTAAGACGGAATATATGGAGTGCACCTTTGATGGAAGCAATGGTGAAGGAATCGAGGTGAAGATTGGTGACGATAACATTCAGAAGAGAGATTCTTTTAGATATATGGGATCTATTTTGCAACATGATGGGGAAATTGATGGAGATATTACTAGTAGAATAAATGCAGGCTGGCTAAAGTGGAGAGGAGCCTCTGTTGTGCTCTGTGATAAGAAAATTCCTTTAAAAATTAAAGGAAAGTTTTACAAAGCGGCCGTGAGACCTGCTATGCTATATGGATCAGAATGTTGGCCTGTGAACCATAGACATGTGGAGAGAATGGTTGTAGAAGAAATGAAAATGCTAAGGTGGATGTGTGGACACACACACGTAAAGATCGGATTCGGAATGAGGCAATCACAAGGAAAATTGGTATAACTCTAATCGAGGATAAGATGCGAGAAAACTGCTTAAGATGGCTTGGTCATTTGCAAAGAAGATCAGCTGATGCACCGGTTAGGAGATGCGAGTGTTGGAATATTGAGCTGGCTTAGAGAGGGCGAGGACGACCGAAGAAGTGTTGGAAAGAGACTATACGAAGGGATCTTAGTTTTTTGGATATAAGCCCAAGATTGACCCAAGATAGATCTGAATGGAGGGGAAGAATCCATGTAGCCGACCCTACTTAATTGTGGGAAAAGGCTTTGTTGTTGTTGTTGTTGTTGTGAATTGCATGAGAGGCAGCAAAAGGAGGGATGATTGTACCTCTTTTGATCTCCAAAAATTGAAGATCAAGCATGCATGTAGTGCTGGAAATTTGGGGCAGCAGCTCCTTGAGAAAGGAGTAGCTCCAGCAGAGGGGTTTTGAAGGCTCCAGGGGCTTCCAGGAGATGAAAACAACAGATTTTTTTTATGCTTCCTCCAGTAGTAGAGGCTCCAAATCGGCTGGAAGAGGGCTGCGGCATGGTCTTTGATGGCAACAGCAGGGGAGCTGCTTGGAAGACAGTGGCTCGAGCTTCAATTGGAGAATAGATTCCTTGCTTGGGCATCGCAGCTGCTAATTTGCAGAAATTGAAGAGGAGGAAAGGGGTATTTGGGGCTGAGCTCCTTCGGCTAGATTTGGAGAGGACTAGAGAGAAATAAAGGGTGGGGGTTTGATTTATATAACAAAGAAGGGGCTTTTATCTTTGCCAAGTGGAGAGGCTTTTTGGTCAAGTGTTGCTACTGCAATCATAACAGAAAATAAAAAATGTTATTATTTGAACATTTCTCTCTTTTATTTGAAAAAGCAAAGTCTTTCGTACTCACACCTCGAGTCTCTGATTTTGACGAATAATAGCTCGTTTTGACCGTCTCAGAACGACGATCAATATGAGTATAATATTCACACGCTTTTGGGTCGGGTATTAATTCTCGAAATTCTCGAGATACGGTCTCGGTTTGTTTATAAATTTTGTGATTTTAAAAAATCAAATGATCTCTGATTGACGAACGGTCGATTCTGTTGATCTTATTTTGTCGAATCGGATTTTTTAGTGATCTCGATTTGTTTTGTGGTTTCCAATTTTGCATTACGGTTTTTCTGTTGGCACGCATTACGATGCGATCGACTTTTGGTCAATTGCGACCAGACGAATTTTAAATTTGTGACCAATGAATCAATCTGAGTTTATTCAATATAATATTAATTGATCATTCGGACTCTTAATCGGGTCAGGTTTGGTTTATTCGGACCCGGATGTCATAGGGTCATCCATATACTTCAAACTTGCTTCATCTTTTGATGTAAACGGAAAATCCACGGTGGAAAATAATTGTTTGGTGGAACAAATTTAGAGAGGAGAGGAGACGAGAACACGCCAGTTGCGTGAGGTTTTGGAGATTGTAGATTTATATTTATGTCTTTGTACTATTTTCTAATTTTTCTGTTCTTATGTCTTATATGTAATTTACCCATAGGTCTCTCCCATATATAAGAGAGATTAGGGTTCAAGGAATAAACAAGTTTTTCATTTTTCCCAACATGGTATCAGATCGGCGATCCTAGACCGGAGCTCCCGTACCCCCACAAACTCTAACCCTAGCCCCACCGTCGTCGCTCCTCTTCTCCCATTCTCGGCTCCTCGCCGCCGCCACTACCAGGGGCCACTGTCGTTGCCCCTCCTCTCCGCCAAGGGACGTCGTCGCACCTCTCTCTCTAGGGGTCTGTTTGGTTACTGGGTTGGGGTAACCTCATGTGATTGTTAGGTGTATGGATGGTTATAAGGGTTGGAATAAGGAATGTGATGTGATGTCACACTGATTTGTGATGGAATTCCAACACAGGAATGGAAGAGGGTAAATCGGATTGTCCCGGTGTAATCCATCAACCAAACAGACCCTAGGGGTATTGCCGCACCTCCTCTCTCCAATGGGTGCCGCTGCCGACCCTTCTCTCTAATGGATGTCGCTGTCGATCCCTCTCTCTCTCTCTAGGGGCGTCGCTGCCGACCCCTCTATCTCTAAGGGCTCCGCCGCTGACTCATCTCTCTTGATGGGATCGATTGCTTGAGTTTACACATGCAACCAAATCCCTCTATGTCAATGTAGACAAGAGATTATCTAGTCTACAACCCTAGTTTTCTCTAGTCATGTCAGAAAGCAAGGTAGATGTCCCATCACATGTGCCTTCAGAGATCATGTGCCTATAGTAAAGATGGATGGGTCGAACTACGAATTGTGGGCCATGTAGTTCATGAGCCTAATGAAGTCTACAGGTAAGAAACACATTCTTATCGAGGAAAAGTCGGTTGAGAAGACTTGGCTTAACGCCTCATGAAGGCGGATAATGCATATGCCAAGGTTTGACTTTCAGGTGATGTGTTACATCAGCCCACAGCTAAGGCAATGTGGGATATTCTCGCTGCTACATATTCACAGGCAAGGAACGAGACAAAGATTCTGCAATTCCAGCATGATATTTTTACTATCAAGCAAAATGGACGGCCCCTTCATTCATTATATACATCAAGGATGCAAAAAGCGGTCTAAACGGCCTTTTAAACGGCCTTTTAAACGTATGCGGTGCCTGACCGCATTGTTTAACCAAAAGCGGCCCATAAACGGTCAGGCCGCATAAACGGCCTTAAACGGCCGTTTAAACGGCCTTAAGCGGTCTTATGCGGCCTTTTAAGCGGTCTGAAATATCCCTTTCAGAACATGGATCTACTTTTTTCAAAGGATCACTGTTATCCATGACTTTTTGGATTCGTGCTATGAATTGTAATTGTTTATCTTGTCTATTTTGACATTTAGATGAAACATTTTCATGAATTTGACAATATTTGATATATATTGTGAATATGTGATTATATTTTTCTTATTTATTTATATTTTTTTATTGATTATATGTATTTAATATTTTTTATTAATTAAAAATGTAAAACCGCTTAACCCGTTTAATTTCCGTTTAAACTTCCGCATACCGTTTAATCAGTAATCAGTGACCCTACCGACTGAATACCGCATACCGCTTTTTGCAACCTTGATATACATCCTTGCATGGGATGTTCGTGAAGTTGCATAGTTTCATGCCTCTCACATCTACTCCTGAGCAGCAGAAGAGTTATAGGAATGCCATCATGGTTGATGTATTCCTGACAGCCCTTGATCCTGAGTACGAGGTTGCTCGTTCCCAAATTTTGGCAGATGCCACTATTCCTCCATGGAGGAAGCTTTCTGTAGGCTCAGTAGGACCATTGTCCCATCCACTACTGCCAGCCAGACTTCTTCAGCGATGGCTGCCTCCCGAGGTCGAGGAGGCTCTTCTCAGTTTTGTGGACGCGGACCTCGTGGCGGAGGAGGTCGTATTCGTCAGCCATGTACTTATTGTTATCATCTTGGACATACAGAGGACACATGTTACTCCAAGCATGGCTTTCCTGCTTCTGCTCGAGTAGCTGAGCAGATTGAGCCGTCGATCGCTTCTTCTTTAGATCAACGATTTGTTGACCTTGTAGCGATTGAGGGGCATTATACTTCCTACCAGTCCCATTACTTCTTCATCGGTCTCAAGGAGTCATTCAGATGTGGTTGCTTCAGCTTTCTCTAGTACCTCAGGTAGTACTTATGCACTACTAGCTGTAGTGGATCTGATGTTATAAAATGGATTATGGACTCCGGTGCTACACATCACTTGTGTGGAGATATAGGTCACCTTACAACATACAAACTGGTTCGTCCAGGACGAGCTGTGGTTATAGCAGATGGAACTCATTCCCCGATCACTGGACAAGGGGAGATTAGCTTGACACTCTCTATACGTCTACAAAATGTGTTGTATGCATCTGACATCTCTATGAATTTGTTATCTATTAGTCAGATTACGAAGGATCTACATTATCGAGCTATTTTTGTCCCATCTTCTCTTGTATTTCAGGACTTCTTTATGGGCAAGGTTATGGGGTGTGGTCGTGAGCAAGGCGGTCTCTATCGCTTAGTTCGAACTCCTTATGCTGGCTTCCTCTCATTCTGTTTGACCCGTCTCACCCTTTACGTGGCATCTGCGCTTTGGTCATCTCCCGCTCCAGAAAATGTGTCGTGTTTTGCCTCAGATCTCTCCCCAGTCGTCCTTCAACATGAAGCATGTCAGTTGGGAAAGCATCATCGGTCTGCATTCCCCAGTCGTCAGAGTCGGAACAGTAGCTTTATTTTTGAGTTATTTCATATAGATATTTAGGGTCCCAGTCGTGTTCCTAATCATCAGGGACACATGTTTTATCTTATCGTTTATGATGATTTCTCTCGTCTGTCTTAGGTCTTCTATTAAAGAATAAATCTGAAGCTGGAGTTGTTATCAAAAACTTTCTCAATGAAGTGTAGAATGTGATTTCTTCCTCTGTGAAATTTGTGTGAACTGCTAATGCATTGGAATTCTGTATTCACACTCTTTCCAATTATTTTTCAACCTGAGGGATTATTCATCAAACATCATGTGCTTATACTTCCCAGCAAAATGGTGTTACAGAGAGGAAGCATCGTCATTTGCTTGATGTTACAAGAACTCTTCTCATTCAGAGTCGTGCTCCGCATTCTTTTTGGGGTGATGATGTTCTTACGGCATGCTCTCTTTTTAATCGCATGCCCTCATCGGTCTTGGGTGAGAAAATTCCCTTTTTTCTTGCTTTTTCTGAAAAAGAATTGTTCTCACTCACTCGTGTGTTTGGCTTGGTCGCCTTTGTCCACCAGTTGTCTTCAAGTTGACAAGCTCTCTCCTAGAGCAGTCAAGTTTGTCTTTGTCGGGTACTCCAGCACACAAAAAGGGTATAGATGTTATGACCCAATGCGTAGGAAGTACTATGTTAGTGTTGATGTCACCTTTTTTAAATCCGTGATGTACTTTTCTCCTATAGGTGATCGGTTGACTTCCTTACAATCTGATGATGACATCTACATGCCACCGCCACCATCCTCACCTCCTTCACCACTACCACCACCTCCTCCTATGGTCCCAGTCCCACCCTTGCCGCATCACTATACCTGTCGGCATGCTTCTGCTCATGGTCACCGCTCATCATCTAGCATGCATGAGGTATGTTCTGAATACCTAGTTTCTAACGATGAGTCTGATGGTCTGCCCGAGCAGGAGGTGGGTTTTTTCGCAAGGAGAATAGAGGCTGCGTGCCTCACTTCACTGCATCGCCCATCGAGTCGCTCGCCTCGCAGCTGCAAGCTGAGGCGCACACCTTAGGTCAGTTTTTGGGTGCTTCACCTCTAGTCGTACGTCTCGAAACACATGTTTTCAATCCATACTATTTATTGAAGTTACCTAAAAAATTAAAAAAAAATCTTACTGTCGGTTTGTAAAGCGGAGGCAGAACAGTTGCATGAGGGCTATTTAAAGCAGCTGGAGGCGACGAGGTGGTTGATGTGCGCAGCGTGATGCTGGAGAGGATGTAGGAGAGGCTTGGCGGCATCTATGCACCAGCTGGAGGCGACTAGGCTCGAGGGGGTTAGAGTTTTTTGCTGTGAAAGCTGGAGGCTCGAGAGATTTGGGTTTTTTTCGCAAGGAGAATAGAGGGTAAGCGCCTCACTTCACTGCCTCGCCTTGCGCCTCGCCCATCGATGTGCTCGCCTCGCAGCTGTTGGCTGAGTCGCACGCCTCAGGTCGGTTTTTGGGTGCCTCACCTTGTGTTGTACATCTCGAGACATGTTTTTTCAAACCATGGTCTAAATAGTGGTTGTGGGGGGTGGCATGTGCGATGATATGATGAGTAATACAATGAAGCAAATAATAAACTTCTTGTATATTGTAATGAGAAGACAGTGCTTACCAGATCTGCGTATGTATATGGGTATGTCAAGAGACACCGGTACATATTCAAGTTAATGAAATGTGACTCATTATAGAGGTTGGGTCTGATAACATTGTGCAGGTGGTGATGGACAATGGCAGCAACTTTGAGAAAGCAAATGAGAATCATGAGATGACGATGGCTTCCAACAATTGCGGGTTCTTTTGGGCCTCATGTGCTGCACAGGTATTCTTTAGTATGGGCCTGAATAGTCTATCCTGAGCCTGAGTTAGAGCAACTGCTGATTAGCATGTACTGAGCAACTGCTTAGCAGCCTGCACAGGTATTCTTTAGTATGGGACTGAATAAACCATCCAGAGTCTGAGACTGGTGCTCATGTTGTTCTGGTGATCAGGCTGCTTTCATTTCCCAGGCTTGTGAGGCAAGTTTAGAGAATTGCATAGAATATTGGAAGGCTTTATAACAAGCTTGTAAGTCGCCTGTCTAGTCGAGCCGGGGGGGTAGGGTAGCCGACTCGACTAGGCTTAGTCGGTCAAGCCAACTAGTTGGCCTACAACGAGTTTTTTTATTTTTTTAGTTTTTTTCTTTTTTTAAAGCTAACTTATATTAATGTTCTTAATGTTATATTTAATGTCAATTCTTTCTTTTGTTTCATTATGATAGTATAGAAAATGTACCTATCATATAAGAATATATGTATAAAAAATATTTATATATTTAAAATGATTAAAAAATTCAAAACCGACTAATGACCAACTTAATCCGATTAGTCGTCTGATTGCTGATTAATCCTTATTCGGTGACCTAGCCGACCAAGTACCGACTACCGATTTCTGCAACCTTGCTTTATAATGCAATTGTTTCCAACCATCTACAAGAATAGAAGCTGATAGAGGAAATGAATTTTGAGGTCTCGGTGAAGATAGGAAAAAATCCCATTTCATCCACATTTAAAAAATTACTTGGAATATGATTTTCAAGATGATGGAGGAATTGACTGAGATCCAATGCAGAATTAATGTGGTCGGCTTGAAACAAATTAGAAGCGAAGAATTGAAGCTACAAGGCAAATACATAGCCTTAAGGAATGCCGCCCGCTTTATTGCTATGACTCCAAATGTTAGACCATCAAATGACTAGAAAAGAAGATGTTATTTAAAGTAGATGTGCAACCATACAGAAGTGGATTGACATCCATATGGTTATCATAAATTTAAATTGCTTCCTATGCATGATAAGATGAGATAACCTCATTTAAAGTAGTACACCTGTTGGTGATTCCAACAGAAATGACTTTGGATAGATCTTTGGAAGCATCATATATATGTCGATGACCTCACTGTTGGATAATTTTTTGCTTTGGTTTGGACTGTGAGACTAGTTGAATCTAGATCTGGTTAGTCGGATTATTATGTTCAGAATTTGACCAGTGTGCATTCACTCTTAAAATTTTCATTTCAGAGATCATATAATTGGTTGATTGCTCAAAAATCAACATATTTACATGCTTTCTCAAATTAAACTTATTCTGGACAATTTCCATACTTGAGTATTGTTTGATTAACTCCAAGATTTTCTCTAATGGACTTAAGAGTACCTTCATGTGATGGCAATAACGTCAACATTTTCACCAGTTTCATCTGTATCTTCTTCTCGGCACTATTTCTTGTGTTACAATGTGGCTTCAGTTCTGCATGTGGGAAGTGCCTTCGTTGGTGGAAGAATTCTATGCTTTCAAGTTTCCTTTTACTACATTTTTTTCCTATGCTGTATGTTTATTGTTTGAGTATTCGATAGAACACATCCTTCATCTGCCTTATTGTCATAACCATGGCCAATGTTTAACCATTTTGGTGAACCCTCGTAGGTCATAATTTGTGAAGAAAAAATCGACGGAGTTTCTGAATTCTCATTCAGCATCATCCTGTCAAGGCCAACTTTGACCTTCAGTGCAGATTCTGTCTTGGAGTTATATGCAGGTAAGATAGCTTACAGGGGTAAAGTATCCTATGTCCTTAAATGATCCTTTTCTGACTATGTTTTTAAACGTAGGAAATGAGAGGTTTGCATTGGCCTTGAGGACATATTTGTTGTCAAGAGATCACTCGAATTTGAAGTCGGAATTCCTGGCTGGGAAAGGGAAGGTTTGTGTTACTGATCCCTAAATGTTATCCTTTGCATCTAGTTCAACTGGGTCGACAGTATGCTTTGCATCCTGTAGATTGATGGGATTTTCTTTCGATGTCTAGCTCACATGTATTTTACTTTTCATTCTCATGATTTCATGTTTAACATATGGGTCGTCTTTGCAGATAAGTGTGGATTCTATCGAGGGCCTGCCAACTGTGGAGGTGACGCTGGGTAAGCATGTGTTTTTAAGTGCGGGCGACTATCACCGAAACAGCCATAGCTAAAGCATCTTCCATAAATGAACTTTTGATTGAAGTGCTTATTTTTTTCATTGTTAAAGTAATTTTTATTTATTGATCCATAGTCTTAGTGTTCCACCTAAAGATCAAGACTGTATCGAACTGTGTTGCTCTCCCATTTAGTCAATTTTGACATTGTATATTATTATAATTTAATGCTCAATGTTGTTATCTGTTGTGGAAATTGCTAGAGTTGAGTTCATATTCAGTAAGACGCATATTTCCCTTTATGGAGCATTCCCTATGTCTGGAACTCTGTTTTAAGGGGTGATGCATATGCTATTTCCTCCAGAAATAGGCAAGAAGTCTTTGACTTATTTTAAAGAACTGTTTATCCGTTCCGGGAAGACATGAACATGCAGAGGGAACAAACAAGTAGACTGAACAGTTAATATTGGGGACGTCGTATGTTTTGTAGAATCAAGACCTACAAAGCTTCAAACATATTCCAGTTTCGTGGACAACACTATCGAAGTTTCTTTATCCCTTTCCCGGGAGGGGAAATGTCTATCCAATCTCTAACAACTTGTGCATATTATAGATTAAGAGTAAACGGTAGTTCTTACGAGTTCAACATCAGACACAGAAACACCCGTAAGAATCTGGCAGCTACAAGGCCGTAGTGGCATGTGCACTTG
Source organism: Ottelia alismoides (assembly GCA_037367405.1). Taxonomy (NCBI): domain Eukaryota; kingdom Viridiplantae; phylum Streptophyta; class Magnoliopsida; order Alismatales; family Hydrocharitaceae; genus Ottelia; species Ottelia alismoides. The sequence goes on along the minus strand of JAZKJV010005306.1, from coordinate 110,687 downwards.
AAAATTCTGCCGATTTCGGAAGCTAGAGTAATTCGGACTGTAGAATGCAGGTGGGAGATAGTTTTTTTCTCTTATAATTATCCTTTTTTCTCTTATAATTATCATTTTTCAAAAAGTGGAAGTGTGTAGTGTACCATCTGATACACATCAGATGGAGATCAGGTAGAAGAGGGACCCTCAGTAAATGCATAGTACAGAAGATCTTCTCCCTTTGCTTCTTTAAAAGAACCTGCAAATATAAGAACATAATATGTCAACAAGGCCCATTTCATTGATAGCCGTGGTTTCCATGCAAGCATCCCCTAAACAAAGCAAAGATGGTGAGTCCTCCGTAACCATGAACCCATTAAGAAGAGGCGGCGATCACACTGCGGTGATAAGAAGGGGGTGAAGTATGTGCCACCGGCCAATGGAGAGCTGCACCTGGAGGAAATGGCCCTCCCACTCAATTGGCAGCGTTTCCTTGATATCAAGGTAGCCTGTATCTGTTTCCTATAACGAAAGAATACTTGTTGGTACCATTATGATTGTTGATTCATGTATGCATTAGACTGGTGAGATACACTTATATAGTACCTAGACGTGCACGAGAATTCCCAGCGGACCGTGAATGCTGGACCTCAACCTCAAGCCTTGGGAGGGGGGCAACCAAGGTGAGGCCATCGTCATCTTCGGCGTCATTCGAAAGACGGTGGAGAGATGGTCGCGGCAGTGTGGTGTGCTGATGATGATATGGAGGTCGTTGATATTGTGCCCGAACTGCAAGTTTGTCCACAAGGTGCAAACAAGGCTCGACGGTGGGGGTTTATGTGTTGGCTTGTTAAGATCTTGGTTAAGTATTTTGACTGTTTGAGTGTCTTTTTAGAGTTGTATAGTGATGGTGATTTTCCCCAATTCCTCCAGTAACAGAATTCAGGAGGAATGCCTCCAGTAACAATTTTTCTCCAATTAACTCAATGTATTTGTTACATATGTAATATATCACACGCATGCATGCACATACTTGATCCTGTCTTTAGAGTACTTATTCTGCATCCAATCCATATTTACACTGCATTCCTATTCTTTTTTGTTGATAAAGAAATAAACTTTTCATTTATGCCAATATCTGGATCTCGATTTTAAATCAGACAAAGATATAGCAACACCCGATATTCTAAAATTACCATCCATCTGCATCCCTGTAATACCTTCAACATGGCAATAACAGCTGTCCATTAAGAAATACTGTGGCATTGAGCAGTTTTTCGTTCAGTGAAATGTGCCCATTTGGCCATCAAAGCAAATCTTCTTATCTTGTATCGTGTAACATGTAGCTGCCAAGAGTGCAAAGAGCTAGCAACGGCTTTACTAACTCCAAGGCATGGCATAACGTTTTAAATGCATGAATTTTAGCAACTTAAGAATTACATCTACACTAGAACCGTGCTATTCAACTCCAGGCAAACCGCCATCCCATGACCAGAGCTAACAGCGCAGTTCGACAACAGATTAATACTCAGCGTGCATACAAATACAGAATTCAGGAGGAACACTCTCATAAAGATCACCATCATGTATACCATTGCTGCTACTTAATGCCCAGCCAGTCTGATGTTGACTACACAAAATAGATGTACTTTTCTGAGATGGGAGATGAAAGCAACTGCTGTCAAGACCTTTCTACATTTTTCGCCAGTAGAGACAAACCAGATGCAACTCCCTCCCTCCACTTCTAGGTCATAGTGTTTCCCTTCTGAAATGAAATCGATGAAAAACCTGGTTGTTCTAGATTCATCGCCGTTTACATTTTATTTTCAACCAACAAAGATAGAGAATCCTGTACAAAAATTCACTCTGATGAGAAAAGCAGTACTGTCAGCTTGCACGCGTATTACCTGATCTATAAATATCATATATAAACAAAAAAGATTCATGAGAAAAGACAGGAGCTTGAGAGATGCTACAGTAGAGGTGAATCGATCAGAGAAAAGAATTACATTTTACAACTGCGACGGCTTTTGTGTTACCCTCATTTTATTTCATCGATTGGCATCCGTCACGAACAAAATGGAGCTCAATAACTTACATTTGGTTGCAATGTTACCACTACTCCTGCGATACTGACTTACCCCTGTAAGGTTTTAGGATCTGGAATGAGCAGAGAAGACTGGGATCGACACTCATCAGAGCTCCCGCATTGTTAAATTCTCCACAATAATTGGGAGCGGAGAATATCGTCACCAGCTGCCTCTCTGCAAAGAACTCATAACCATCTTCTACAACCTGTTCCAGGTATAGCATCCAGTCAGATGATGTAAAGGTGGGTATCTTTGGCGACTATCTTGTAATAGAAAAACTTCAGATAGAGGAACTCCATTTTGAAAGACGGTGTTTACAGTGTCGGGAACAGCACTTAAGTTTGCTTTCTCAAATAGCTACCCTCCATTATACAAAACTTAAGATCTGTACTAGCATGAATAATTAATTACGGTTCACTATTGTACTCCAGAGTTAATGCTAGGATAATGTAGGGGTCGAGTAGGTCAAGCATTCAATGTAGTGAAAGGTGGTCTAGTCGGTAAAGGAGAGCGGCATTCAGTCGAACAGGTTTCTATATTATGGGTCAATTATTGTGTATAGATGGTCGCTTACACAACCAACCACATGCGCATGTATCACTGATTATGGGTCGTGCATACAAAGTGTTTCAGCAGTACAGTCGGTCATTTTTGCATTCAATTAACCTTGTAAGTTCGAGGTAGTGCGCAAAATGGACTCATAATTGATGAATCAGTTAATTGTCCTTTTCATGCCAACTGGTTGTGAATTTAATTGTGGTAGTAACAATTTGTAGGCCTTTGATAGTATAAACAGAGTAGAGCAGGTACAGATATTCCATGGATCACAAGAACATCAGCATGAAATACCTGACCTAACTACTTCGAACACATGGTTCCAGGCTTATATTTGATTTTTTTATCCTCTTTCCAAAGAAATTATATTGAGTGCTCTCATAAATAGTCCAAAAATGCCCCTGGTCAAATTATGTTGAAAGAAGGGGTTAAAAATCTCAGTATTTATTTTCACTAAGATATTCTGGAGAAATGGGCCTGTTGCAGAGGTTAACAGCTATAATCGAAGGTTTATGAAGTACTCCTAGATCACTCACTGTGCACATACCAAACCATCAAGTTCGCCTTCAGAAATATTGGAAAAAACTGCAAGATCGGTTCTGGTAGAAATTGTACGAAAACTAAACTGAAGACTTTTCCTTTTTATACATCTGCCACAAATTCTTCACCTCCATGTTTTTAAATGAAATGCATGACCCAAAATCAAAAAGCGTTTGTGATCTTTTTTCTCTCCTATAAACATTTGGATAGTAACTTAGCCATGATTGGTCCTAAGCTCGGGTAAATTGAGGGTTGCGCGCTAGGTAGCTGACAACCAACGTAAGAGAGACAAGTTTCTAAATAGTGTTCTTAAAAAAGAACATTATTTAGGAATTTATCTCAAAACAGTTCGGATCTTTTCAACATGAATTTAAGTAAACACTTGGATTTCGTTGAGGCGTTCCCTATGAGAAGTTGGCAAGGGCCGCTACATCACTGCCTGGATGTAGTTCAAAATTTGCAAGGGTTCTCGTATGAGGAACACATGTGAGTAAATAAGCTATTTCTGTTGCATCGTCGTCCGGATGCAATCTATAATTTGCAAGGGTTCTTGCATGATGGATGCATGCGAGTAAAGGAGTTAGTCCAAAAGAGGTTACAAAGGAAGTTGTGGATAGGTAATTGGAATATTGGCACTTTGATTGGCAAAGCGATGGAGATTGTAGATATGATGGAAAGAATGAATATTCAGAACTATGTCTCCAAGAGACAAAATGGGTTGTAGAGAAAGCAAGGGAGATCGAGAAGACGTGATTAAAACTTTAGTATTTAGGTAAAGATGACGACAGAAATTGTGTTGGAGTGGTTTCTCATAAGGATTCAACGGATTGTGTGGTTGAGTTGTGTTGAGTTATAATACTTGTATGGGTAAACGAATCTTTGGATGATGGACCGTTTATCCATCCTTCTCTATATATTATACTCATCCCTCATCTTTGATTTTTCATCTTAGTGAATAGAGTCCTAATCTCTAGCGAGGGAGATTAGGGATTGAGAGCCCCTATGGTTTTTCCCTCTCTGTAGGGTTTTCTACGGAAATCCTTGTCTCCATCTTTATGTGTGTTTGATTCTAACATGCTATCAGAACCTCGTTGAGATCTTCGTTTGGGTGTCTACAAGTTAGAAGTTGGTGTGTTGGAGTTGGGTTTTCACCCAAATATGAAACTCTTGCCATGTAAGAACCCATACTCAAATCTGAAGTTTGAAGCCATTTGTTTGGTGGTTTTTGCGAAGGGCCTGACCTTCGTTGTGTGCCCTAGTTTCACCTCTAAGAGTGGCGAATCCCTTAATTTTTTTGTTTGTTGATGTTGTGTTGTGCAAGGGGCGTTATCTCCCTTGGTTGTTATTGTGTTCTGCGATGCATTTGTGCGTTTTTCCTGGAGAAAGAGGGTTGATGCTATGTTTTAGACAACAACGAGTCAAGGAGTTAAAGATGAGGGATGCGTTTTTCTCGCTCCGTCGAAGCATGTGGTTGCTCTATCGCCTGGGATAGTTGTTGTAGTTTAAGTTCTTTGTGTTGAACTGCTATTTAGATTGAACGCAAGATGTTTTATTAAATGTCTGTGAGAGATAGTCAAAGTCTAAAGGGTACAAATTTGTTGATAAATGACCCTATGACGCTCGGAGCATACAGAGAACCTGACTTGGCAAATGATACCATCATAGAGTTATAATCCTTCTTGAAGGAATCGTTTACAAAAGAACCTGTCTCTTTGCAATCGACAGACAATGGTTTTATTTTCAATACGAAGAGAACTAGCAATGCTTTCTCTACCAAATCTGAGTGGATTATTGATAATGATGCTTCCGATCACATCTAGAATGTTTCATAATTATAAGTTATTGTCTAAAAGAGAGTAAGTTACAGTTGTAAACGGGCCTACAACTACTATTGCTGGAAAAGGAACGATTTCTCTTGTTGATTGTTTCCTCCTTACCGATGCACTTCACATCCCTGATTTCCTAATAAATCTTTTGCTAGTTAGTAAGCTTACTAAAGAATTGCACTTAATGTTTATTTTTTATCACAATTCATGTGTTCTAGAAGACTTACATACATGCAAGAAGATTGAAATTGGATTAGTTGGGGATGGATTATATCACCTTTCAGCTCGAGTGGGTCAAGCCCTTACCTCTGTGATGGAAGCTCGCCTTGAAAAGAACATCTCTACTTTAGTACGAATGGCATAAATGTCTTGATCATATCAATTTTTCTTCTTTAGATAAGTTGATGCCTAAGATTTTCTCTAGATTGTCTCAAGATTATTTGCAGTGTGAGGTTTGCCAATTTGCAAAGCAAACACGAACTACATTTTCTGCATCTACTAGCAAATCTACTTATGCATTCGAATTAGTACATTCTGATGTTTGGGGATCCGTCAAGTGTGAAGAGCATGGGTGGTCATACGTACTATATCACTTTCATTGATGATTTTTCACAAATTACGTATGTGTACCTTTTAAAAATAGAAGTGAAGTTCTTGTTGTTGTATATAACTTTATACATGTGATAAGCACTCAATATGCAACAAGAGTAAGAACACTCATGACTGATAATGCCAAGGAGTACATAGAAAGTTCCCTATGTGTTTTTCTTGATGAGAAGGGCATCATTCATGAAACCTCATGTAGTTACACGCCGCAACAGAATGGGATTGCTGAAAGAAAAAACCATCATTTATTAAATGCCATCAGAGCACTCCTACTCCAACGAAATATGCCAAAGAATTTTTGGGAGAAGCCGTCTTGATTGTTGCTTATCTCATCAATAAGACACCTTTTTTCATAATTGGGAAGAGAACTCATTTTTCTGTCATCCATCCCAATACATCTCCCTTCAGTTTGGACCCACGAGTTTTTGGATATGTCTGTTTTCTTCACAACTCTAGACCGAGTTGGCATAAGTTGGATACAAGTGCCACAAAATGCATCTTTTTTGGGTATTTTGGAACCATAAAAGATATAAATGTTATGACCCCGTGGCACGTCGTCATTATGTGAGTAAAGGATGTTTCTTTGGGAGTGAGTCCTACTTCTCTAAGAGCATTCCTCAAGGGGAGTCTGTGAGTACAGATGTTGAGAAAAATGAGAACGTGATTTACTTTCTTGGTAACATACAAGAGACTATCCATGTGGAAGAGGGCAATGAGGAAGATTGTGACAAAAACATTGAAAATATAGGCAAATTTGGACAAACTTATAGAAGACGAAAGGGATCCGATAAAGTAGTGGAGACGGGAGAAAAGATGATACCAAACCATGATGTCGATCTTTCCTCTGACAGTCTTCCTCTGACCATGATATTTTCCACGGTGATTTTGACCGTGAAAATTTTGTAAGTGTTCCTCTCTTTCCTGATATTCATACTGACAATGACAACCCTTTATTAGATGATCATCCTATTGCTATGAGAAAATTTATTAGAATTGTTCGAGCCTCTACTCGTTATCCAATAGAGGACTTTGCTTCTTACACCAATACAAGTTTAAGATATAAATGCTTTATTACATCTCTTAATGCTCATCATGTTCTCAAAAATATTGATGAAGTCAAAAAAGATCCGAAATGGATCAATGCTATGAAGGAAGAAATGGATACATTGGTTAAAGATAATACTTGGGATATTGTTGATGCTGCTAAGGGCACTCACCTTCTTGGCTCTAAACGGGTTTACACAATCAAATATGATATTGATGGGAACATCAACAGAATCACAACTCGATTTGTGACTAGATGATACAACCAGAAATATGGGATTGACTACCTGAAATATTTGCATATGATTCCAAGATGAATACGATCAGGGTTGTTGTCTAAAAACTTATTTTTCCTGGAAAATGTATCAGTTACATGTTAAAATTGCTTTCTTAAATGGTGATCTTAAATAAGAAATGTATATGAAAATTTCACATGGGTTTGAGAAGGACAACAAGTGCTGCAAACTAAAAATGTCTTTATATGGACTAAAGCAGTCACCAAGAGCTTGGTTTGAATGTCTTCGTGTGGTCATGATTAAGAATGTATATACCCAAGTGAATACAGACCGCATTCTGTTTATAAGGAGGAATGACGAAAAAAGATCTATTCTTTTGGTGTATGTCGATGGCATGATCCTTATAGGTGATGATGAAGGAGAACTTTCCATGATAAAGAAAACACTTACAAGTGAATTTGAATTGAAGGAATTAAGGAAGTTAAAGTACTTACTAAGTATTGAGATGGCTCGATTTCCATGAGGTATGTGTCTAAGTCAACGAAAATATTCTCTGTACTTGTTGAAGGAATGTGACACGTTGGGAGCAAGCCTACTACTAATCCTATTGAGGCAAATCATAAACTGAATAAAGAGGATGGTGACCTTCTTGATGATGCAGGAAAAAGGTAGGTATCAAAAATTGGTGGGAAATTGATTTATCTTACCCATACTAGATCGGATATTACATACACTGTAAATGAGGTGAGTCAATTCATGCATGCTCCTACCACATTTCATGCTAATGCGGTAAATAGAATTATGTTACATAAAAGAATTACCATTAAAAGGTCTTAGGTTCAAGAAAAATTATGACATCAGTATTGAATGATATATTAATTCTGACTGGGTTGGCTCCATTGATGACAGAAGATCCAACTCAAGTTATGTGGTATATCTATGCGGAAATTTGGTTATTTGGAGAATTAAGAAGCAGAATGTAGTTTCAAGGTCAAGTGCTAAGGCAGAATACCGGGCTCTTGCCATAGACATTACAAAAATTTTATGGTTAAAAATTCTGCTCCATGATTTGGGCATCAAGATTAGTATGTCAATGAAAATGTTTTGTGACGAGGCTGCAACAAACATGGCCAACAATCATGTAATGCATGACAGAATGAAGCATTTGAACATTGATAGACGCTTCATCCATGAGAAGATTGATTATAGTTGAGATATTAGTTATCTTTATATTGTTTTCTTATTTTCTATTTCTTTGGTCTTCTTCTTGTAATTTGTCCAATAGGTTCCTCTCCTATATAAAAGAATCCTAGGGCCTCTCATTAATGCAATTCATTCATTTCTCTCTACATGGTATCAAAGCGACGGTCCTACACCGGAGTTCCTGTATCCCACCAAACCCTAACCCTATCAGCGCCCCCCTCCCCTCGCTGCATGCCGCTGCCATCGACGACCCCTCCCGCTGCCCTTGGCCGCCCAGGCTACCGCCGCAGGCCGCCCGGGTCGTCACCCCGATTGTTGTCGGCCGCTCAGGCCACATCTCAGGCCGCCCCCGACGCTGACGGTTGTCAGGCCCCTTCAGTTGTCTGGGTCGTTGTCAGGCTGTTGCACAGCCCCTCCAGTCGCTGCCCAGGCCGTCCAACCCCTCACCCCTCCCCCCAACCCTCCTGGTCGCCGTCGACCCTCCCGTGTGCCTCAGTGCACCTTTGCGGCTCGATCTGTAGTCTGAATCGTTCTGATTTTGACCAGAAAATGTGATTTCAGACCTTTAAATCTTTTCCGGTCCTAGCAAGCAGAAGAAATTGATGAGGATGGTTGTATGAGTTTACATATACAACCAATCCTCAGTATGATCATGTAGACTCATTTATATCAGTCTACTCCCCAGTTGAGTTCCGTTGTTCGACCATTTTTTCATCATGTCAGAGAATAAGAGTGATATTTTTTTCGTCTGGAGCCTTTAAAGGCCTAATTCCCATCGCTAAGATGGATGGGACCAACTATGAGTTGTGGTTCATGCAATTTCTCACCCTCATGCAATGCAACAACAAGAAGCACATCCTGATAGATCCAGAGCCAACGGATAAGACTGGGGCTAATTCTTCTTTGAAGCAAGATGACTGATGAATCCTCATTCATCACTCTTTATTCTTTTATTTTAGCTAAAAATCTTTGCAAAACACCATGTAGATAGCTGTAAATACAATAAGTTATCAATTAGGCACGCTTGTGTAAATATCAATAATTAGCATGTTTTTGTGCAAAAATAAAAGAATAAAGAAATAAAGAAAAAGAGGGAAATATTTAGAATAACTATTGAGTGACCTGAACCCAAGAGAGGGCCCAATCTGGGCCTGATCGCCTAATAAAATAAGTAGAGAGAGATAGGGCCATTCATCATTACATATTTCCTTCTGGGTGTATATATTTTATTTTCATAAAAATAAAAATAAAAATGTGTTTTTCTTATTCTGTATATATTTTCAAAATAAAATAAAAATGAGGAAAGAAAATAAAATCAAAAATAAAATAGATTCTCTCTCTTCACATTGTACATACCATGTATATATGTATCTATATTTATTTATTTCACTTTTGTAAATAAATATTAAAAATAAAATAAAAATTATTTTATATCCCAAATTTTATGTTGTAAATAAATAAAATATAAAATTGGGGTTTTTATACAAAAATAAGAAAATAAAAATAAAAGTATAAAATACTTAGGTATTTTATACCTGTATATAAAATAATATAATGTATATAACATAATTTATTTTTCAAAAAAATAAATAAAAATCACTAAAAATAGTTTGAAAATAAATAAGCATTTTTTATTTTGTAAATATTTTTAAATAAAATCATTTGCTATTTTATTTTTAATTTACAAATCTTTTTGACCTGGATTATTCTGATTGGTCCACGGGGGATTGTTGACCCTCGGTCAACTCTCCCCCTTGGATCCCTTCTTCGCGGATCCTGCTCACCAACCCGATTTCTCCCAATTCTTTGGAGCGGATCCAACCTCCTTTCGCCCCGATTCTTGCGTCCACATCTTCCTCATGGATCATGAACTCTCGCGGATCCCTAGGAAGGATCGGATGAGCATCGGATTGCGCGCACATGCCCGGTCTTCATCATCACTTGGGATACATATAAAATCTCCATTTTCACCCCCCAGCTCCTCAGCTCGCGCCGCAACCCCTAATTCTACCCTAGAGAGACTCCCCTCAATGACAGCGACCAGAACCTTTCTTTGGTGGCCGGATTAGGCGCCTGTAGCTATTGCTCGACGCACGTGGCCGGAGCGCCGCCACGTACGAGCCTTCCAGCCCGTCGCAGCTCGGTCGAGGCGACGACCCCCTTCGTCGCACCCTCCTGGATCTCAGGATTGATCTGCGATCATCAGGTATCCATTTAATCAATCCTAGTTCTATTTATCATCAAGCCCTTCATCGGACCTCCGCCGGCTCCGCCCTAGTGGTCGGAGCTCCATCTGCCATCCTCCACCGTTCGGATCGAATTGTCGTTCCACCGTCACCCTCCTCCCATAGTCTGATCATCTCGATTTTGGCGATCCGAGCCAAGATCGAGCTAGATCCCCTCCGCCGCCTCCGCCGGGACCTTCCTCCGTCGCTTCTCGTTGTTGTTCGTCCAATAACCCCCGCCGAAGCAAGCCTCCGAGCGAGAGCTTTTGTTTGCAGGTCAAGGAGAGCCTGATTACCCCCCAGCTCGCCTATCACCCCCCTCACCGGAGCTAATCCAGGACGTACTACCCTTCCCGGAGATCTAACCGTTGGGAGCTCCATCCGCCATTGCCACCCGACGCGGAGAGGCGTCGCGAAGAGAACCCCCCATCCTGATCATCCATCGGACGCTCGGAGCACATCCAGTCCTCCGGCGAACTTCGCCAGGGAGGTGTTCGTCCAGACCCTCTCGGAGCCGTCGGATCGCGCCTACTCGCCAGACTTCATCCGGACCGTCCAATGCATGCGCTTTGTCAGGCCGTTAGATACCTGATCTAACGGTCTCCATACGCCTACGTCCGCACCCGCAGGACAACCATCAGATCCTCCAGGTATCAGCACCAAAGCCGTAGATCCGCTTCCACTCAGCGAGCGTTACCTGGCCACCACGTGACCCGCACGCCTTTGGCTGGGTAATTTGTACCCTCTCCCCTGCATTTTCTTTCTCTTCTTGTTTAGTCTATTAAATAAATAGTACACTGTAGACAAATTGCATGTGAGCCCCTACTATTTGCCATATTTTCTATTTAGTCCTTTTATGAGTGTGGCACGTGGTCTGTCACGTGTAGTTTTGGTGTATTTGCATGTTTCCCCCCTGAACTTTATGAGTGTTACGGATTGAACTTTTAGAAATAAAATTTGCACTTATACCCATGTTTGACTGCTTCACGTGCCAACCTCATGCGGCCCTGGGCATTTTGCAAATTCAGCCCTACTTTTCTTGCGTGTTATTATTTGGCTGGATAGTTTTCAATATTTGCAACTGGGTCCATGTGTGTTGTGCATCTCTGATTGGCTTAGATAAATCGTGTCAAAAAATTATGAGATTTTGATACATGGCTCCTGCCGTGTTGTAGGAATTTGTAGAATTTTTTGGGCCCATTTTGTTTTTATTTTCTATTTTTAAAAATTCAAAAACTTTGATTTTTGCTATTGTCTAACTTTAAAAATCAACTAAAAATAATAAAAAGCCTCTAAAAAATCTAAAAAAATACCTTTTATTTTTTTTGTGTTTTTAATTCTGTGCAATTTTTGTTTGATTTGGATTTATAAAACCCCTAAAATTTCAAAAACACTAAAAAAACTCATAAAAATCATTAAAAATTCTTAAAAATAAAAAAAATGCAATTTCTTTTCCATTAGTTAGGTTTTTATTCTTACTTTATCATAAAATCGCCATTGGAATTTTATAACTATTTATTTAATTTTAAATAGCCTTTAGATTCTGGCTGCACATCGGTTTTCAATTTTTGCCTTATTTCATTTTTATAAAATTCAATAAAAATCATAAAAATCTGAGAAAAATATCAAAACACCTGAAAAAGTCTAAAATTCAAAAATATTTTTATTTTAATTTTCTGACTTGTTTTTGTGTGTTGAATAAATATTGGATTGTGCCTTTTTGCCTTCTTTTATTCATTTTTATTAACTTTAAAAATCACAAAAAAATTTAAAAATCTAAAAATCCACCAAAAATATTTAATTTCTTTTTATTTTGATTCTCGACTACTTCGTAGGACTTGTCCAGTCCGTGCTCCTTAAGTTCGACCCTGGTCGCTATACCGAGTTAAATAAAATAGCGAGACCGCTATTTGTTTGATTTTCTTGATTTTGATTTGGTGGTCTTCTAGTTTCTTGATTGATTGAGCTTCGAGGTTCGGGTCGCAACGACCCTTATTTATACCTTTACCCGTATCACGAAAGTCTCGTCATCAATGACGCATATACGCGGGTTTGTCTGGACCCTCACCACGAAGATAGCCAATGATGTTCTGAATCAGCCCACCACCAAAGGCGATGTGGGATACTTTAGCATCCACCTATGCTCAAGCGAAGAACGAGGCCAAGATTCTTCAGCTACAGTTTGATATCTACAAGGCCAAGCAGAATGATCGTCATCTGCACGTGTACTACTCTTCACTTCATGGCATATTTGAGAAGCTTCATATCTACATGCCTATTACCACATCAACTGAGCAACAGAAGACGTATAGGAACTCCACGATGGTTGGAGTCTTCATGGCTGGACTTGATACAAAGTATGATGCTGTGTGTAGTCAGCTTCTCACTGGAGCTACCATACCTCCCATAGAGGAGGTCTATAGTCGTCTCAGTCGAATTATCATGCCCTCCACTGCCACTTCTCCCTCTTCAGCGATGGTTTCTTCAAGTGGTTGGGGAGGGACGATCCAGTCCAAAGGACGCATCCCTTGTGGCAGATGCGGTGGACGCCAGCGTGGCCCTTACATTTATTGTCGTCGTCCTAGATATGCAGAGGATACATGCTATCAGAAGCATGGATATCCTGCTTCTGGTCGCGTAGCAGAACGGATTCAGAGATTGTAGCTTCCTAGACCGATCCTCGTCTGGATGATATTGTCTCTCGTATTCGAGAGATCATGACTCCAACTACTGGCACCACCACTACAGATATCGCAGTCGTAGCCAGAGCCTCTTCGAGCTCCTCAGGTATCATCTATGTTTTTACTGGTAGTACTGGTGCAAACATGACAGAGTAGATTATGGACTTTGGTGCTTCCCATCACCTATGTGGACACAGAGCACGACTGAGGTCCTACATGACTATACCACCTGGAAGATGGGTTGCCATTGCTAATGGAGACCACTTACCCGTTACAGGAAAAGGGGGAGGTGCATTTGACGTCGTCCATGCGCCTTCACGATGTTTTATATGCTCGTGACATTCAGATGAATTTACTTCCCATTAGTCAAATTACTAAGGATCTGCATTGTCGTGCCATTTTTGACCCTTCGTCTCGTGTTTCAAGACATACTCACGGGCAGGGTGATTGGATGTGGCTGTGAGCAGCAGGGGCTCTACAGGCTGGTCCAACCTCCTCATGCTGGCATTTCTACTATACCTACTGGACCAGTCTCTCCATATATGTGGTCCTTTCGTTTTGTCCACCTTCCTCTATAGAAAAAGTGTCATGTTCTCCACTAGATTTCTATGAGATCCTACTTTCAATGTGAGGCATGCCAGCTTGGGAAGCATCATTGTTCCTCCTTTCCATCTCGTCAGAGTCAGAGCAGTTCTCAGTTGTTTGAGCTCCTTCATTTAGACATTTGGGGTCGAGTCGTGTTCCTGATCACCAGGGACACCGTTTTTATCTGGTTGTGGTCGATGATTTCTCTAAACTTTCCTAGGTCTTTTTACTGAAGAATAAATATAAGGCTGGATTTGTGATCAAATATTTTATTATTGAGATAAAGAATATCTTTTCTAACAATGTCAAATATCTTCGCTCTGATAATGCCTTACAATTCTGCACCTTACAGCTTTCCGAGTTTCTTATATCTCTTGTCATTGTTCACCAGACCTCATATGCATATACTTCCCAGCAGAATGGCATTGCCGAGCACAAACATTGTCTCTTGATGTGATCTGAACTTTATTAATACAGAGTCGTGCTCCTCACGCTTACTGGGCGATGTTGTCCTTACTGCATGTTATTTGGTGAACCACATGTCCTCGTCTGTGTTGGGAGAGAAGATTCCTTTCTCGATTGCATTTCCGAGAAGGATCTTTTCTCCCTTACACCTCGTGTGTTCGAATATGTTGTCTTTGTTCATGATGTCTCTCCAGGTCGTAACAAGCTCTCTCCTAGAGCTATCAAGTACGTGTTTGTCGGCTACTCTCGTACCTAAAAAGGGTGTCGTTGTTTTGGTCCGCTAAGGCGGAAATACATTGTCAGTGTTGACGTTACTTTCTTTGAGTCTGTTATATATTTTTCTCCTACAGGTGACAGACTAGCCCCATCCGACTCTACCGATGAGATCTACATGCCTCCACCTCCTACGGTCGTTCCTCCACCTCCCTTTACTCCTGCTCTATCACCACCTCCTCATCCGCCACCGCCACCACATACACCTACTCATGCCTTTACACCTGCTCTTGCGGCTACACCTTCTACTGTGACTCAGTTTTTGCCATGTGTTTTTATTCACAGGTCTCGCTCGGTCCCCCCCTCACAGGTCTTGCATGCCATCTAGCACGCCTCAGGTATGTAATAAACACATTGTTTCTGTAGATGGTACTACTGAGTTGTTTGTGTAGCAGGATTCCATACAAGATGAGCAGGTGTTCCCTCAAGAGGGGGGACTTACAAATTACGGACATGGCAGATGATCTTGATGTGCCAATTGCTCTATGTAAGCTGAAACGTAAGTGTGTTATTTATCCTCTTGTAGCCCAGGTTTCCTTGAGCGGACTGTCAGAGGATTTCAGGAGATTACCTTGGCACTATCAGTTGTGGAGATACCACGGACATATCAGGAGGCTCTTCAGGACAGTCAGTGGCGGTTAGCCATGGAGGAGGAGATGGTCGTGCTACAATCACATGGTACGCGGAGTCTTGTTTCTGCTCCAGTTGACGCATCCATTGTGGGATGCAAATGGGTGTTCACTGTGAAACACCATGCGGATGGCATCGCTATAAGGCGAGACTTGTGGCACGTGGGTTCACCTTAGATATATGGGGTGGACTATCAAGATACTTTCTCTCCAGTTGCCAGACATTCTACTCTGCATATTCTACTCTCTGTTGTTGTGACACGAGATTGGCCCCTTTACCAGCTTGATGTGAAGAATGCCTTCCTCTAAGGTGATCTACAGGAGGAGGTCTACATGCAGTAGCCACCTAGGTTTGCTGCTAAGGGGGGAGTCAGAAGGTTTGCAGGCTAACAAGGCTATCTATGGCCTTAAGCAGAGTCCAAAAGCATGGTTCCAGAATCTCTCAGACTTGATAGAGCAGCAGGGGTTTGTGAGATCGATTTTCGATCACTCCTTATTTGTGTAGAGGACCCAGAGAGGTACTATTGTCATTCTTGTTTATGTTGATGACATTATTGTTACAGGAGATGGCGAGCAGAGTATTCGGGGTGCCAAGGACTTCTTAGGTCAGCAGAGCATTTAAGGTGCCACGAACTGGAGTTTGCCAGGAACCAACGATGTCTTGTAATGACCCATAAGAAGTACGTTACATATCTTCTTTCAGAGACAGTCATGGCATATTGCAGACCTACCACTATTCCTATTAACCCTAGCATGAAGATCTATGATGATGACAATTAGAAGGTCGACAAAAGGAGGTACATGGAACTTGTTGGCAAGCTACTATATGTGACTATTATCATGCCCGACATATCCTTTACTGTGAGCAAAGTGAGTCGGTTTATGGAGCAGTCTAGACAGGTACATATGGATGCAGTCCATATGATTCTGAGATACCTGAAGACTTCACCTGATACGGGACTTCTTTTATGCAGAGGCACATCTCTCTCTGTTATAGCATGCGTACATGCAGATTATGCGGAGTGTCCAAAGGATAGAAAGTCTACATCATGCTTTGTTGTGTTCACAGGGAATTCCCTGATTTCATGGAAGAGCAAGAAACAAGTTGTGGTTGCCAATCGAGTGCTGAGTCAGAATACAAGGCCATGGCGCAGACTAGTACAAAGATGATGTGCGTCAGATCTGTTCTAACTGACCTGACTATAGAGGTGTCTCTTCCCATGCACCTCCAATGTGACAATCAGGTTGCTCTTTTCATTGCCAGAATATAATATACGAGACCAAGACCCTTTGCCATAAAGGTTCTCCTCATGAAGGACTTATCCTCGTATATACATATATCATCACATACCTAAGAACCTGGTCATCAATATAGATTGTCGAAACAAAAATGCATCTAGACTGTCGTATGGTAAATGCAGAGGGATCAAATAAGTTATTGTGAAATCCTAAAGAAGTTATCTATGTGTTCATCTTGTCAAACTAAGACTTATAACTCTTTCTCGATTTATAGATGATCTTGAGTGTGCATACAAACTCCCCCTTGATGGTGTAACTAGACAACTGAGAGATATGAACCTTGTCCTTAAGGTCTTCATATAAAAATGCATTCTTGACATTAAACTTACAGATATGTCAATTCTTGTTGACAACTTCTCAAAGATTGTATAAATTGGACCTCGTCTTTGCTAATGGGGAGAACATCTAGAAGTTATCAACACTATACTTCAGTGTAAAGTCTTAGGCCACTAAACCTACCCTTTAGTCGCTTAATTGTTCCATATGGAGAATGCTGGGTGGTAAGCACCCACCAACATGCAATGTAAATAACCTTTCAAAGCCGGGAATTATTGAGAGCATGCATTTCATCATCCATAGTATGCTCCTAAATTGTATTCAGCAAAGTTTTAGTGTAATCGCTTGGAATGCATGCTCTCAAGACCCGGTCGTCGTAACCGCCAACCTTCGCAATGGTTGGCGATGGTTCTTGACCTACTTGGTCAAAATATGTTCTACAATTAGTGTATCAATAAAGTGTTCATTTAAATATGATGAACCATACGTAGTAATATAATACGACGAGGTGAAGAGTGTAGGATCGTACTCCCTTTAGTTATGGGCAAGTGAGATGAAGCAGATGGATCATCCATTTAAGCAATCAGTGGGGTTTCCAAGCTAGACTAGTCATGTACATGCATATTAGGGGGGATATGTGATAATACAAATTCTAGCATCACTGCTGCTTCCAATGATAAACCTAAAGCAGAGGCAAAACTTCAATAGATTGCCACCATTAGGGTTAGTGAAGAAAAATGACTAATTAAAGAAGGTGATATCATCCACAACATAGTACCATCGAGCACTAAGATCACAACATCGCACATTTGATTGTATAAGAAGACAATTGATGTGCATAAATGAAAGTTATGAAGAAAAATAATGCAACCAAAAATACACTAAGGGACTGACAACGACTCGGTATTAGGGTAGACAAGGGAGACGGGAATGATCCCTTCCGTGAACATCAGAAGGAACCCGATTAATCAGATATGTGGTGTTTAAAACAACATCACCTTAGGCTTAGGGACCTCCATCAGAGTAAGAAGAGAACCCCATTAAGGTATCTTGGCTTTCTTTCTGAAACTCCATTCTCTATGAGGTGTACAAACAAGAAGTCTAATGTAAGATACCAAGGTAGGAAATATCGATATCAATATCGTATCGGTCCGTCCGGAAAAAGATAGATCGGGGATACATCGGGATATATCGATGATATCAGTGAAAATCTCGAAAATGACGCAAAAATAATTTTTTAATGAATTAATATCATTCCAGTTATCAAAACAATAAATAACATACAAATACACATTTATATACAAGAATGAGGTGTATTTAGCACATTAATACGCATTATACCGCACATATCGTTGGTTGTTAATGTTGATTGCTAATTGCTGAGATATATTCTGAACATGTGATTCTAACTTGATCAGCATTAGACTTCTTTTCATATCTATTACAAAGAGGACAAAGTCCAACAATTGAAGAACCATCGTATGTACCCCTTGTCGCACCATACCTTACCTGGAAAAGGGTAGACATATGTGTGTGCATGAGTGTATGAATAGCAATACCCACATCTTGTCGATACTGATATATCATCGATATATCGCGATATTGTGAACCTTGTAAGATACATCGAGTATAAAAGATAAAAAAATCATGTCGGATAAATTTTAAATCATTATGTAAAAAAATGATGTAACCATTTCATTAATGTTGCAATATTTGTAGTTAAGCCTTTATTAATGAGTTGTTTAGTGATGAACCGGTAATTTATCATGTTTTATATCATTTTGAGCAAAATTCATGTGCAATCCATTACATTTTTCTTGATTTAATTTATAACTCCCGTTTCATAATTTTCATGCTCATTGCATTCAAAATCATCTAAAAAGTGCATAACATTTTCTTTACAAAATAAATATAAAAAAAGAGAACAAATAATAAATAAATAATTTTTCAATAAATATAGACTCTAAACCCATATTAAAGTTCTGAAAATATTTCTTTTTATTTTTTTCAGATCAACTTTAGATGAGACCCAAGAAGGCCCTCCAATACTCTTCCCTCTTCATATTCAAAAAAAGAAGGGAAAAAAACTAAACGACAAAATAGCTGACATCATGCTGACGTCAACATTTCAAAAAAAATTGGGTATTGACTTTAGCATGATATCAACCCCCTCCCATCTTCCTATCCCATGCAGGTCGATCGCACCTCCCTCCCCTTCTCTTCCAAATGTTGTGACATCCCCTCTTCCTCGCACACCAACCACCCACGCCTCCTCTCCCAACGCCAACCGCCGCCCCCTCCCCTCACTCGACCCCGGCTACAAATAGAGGAGGGAGGGCAGCCAAGAAGGAGAACCCAATCAGGGCTTGGTCCCGTCATCTCCACTAAAAACCTCCCCCTCTATTGTTGTTTCTCCTCCCCAGCCTCCTTCGCACGGCGTCGTCGCCACCGCCTCCCGGAGCTCCTCTGCAGTGCCTCCACTGTCGCCAACCTCCTCCCGCTCAAGCAAGAAGAAAGGGACCGGGGACCCCTTCGTAATTTTAATTTTCTTGTAGTTTTTTTAAGCATTTTGGATCTTTTTGCAATTCGTTAAACCTCTCTGCAATTTTTCTAATTTCAAATTTTATATTCTGTAATATTTGCACATTTTTTATTTTAAGTTCTGCTAATTTATATTTCAATCCTTCATGGACCATTCTGCAATTTCTTAAAGTTTCTTATGTTTCTCTACAATTTGACCATTAAACAATTAGATTTGGAAAATTTTCATGTATGTCAGATACTTTTCAGTAATTACAATTACACCATCGGTATTTAGTTTTATTTCCATTAAAGCCCCCAAGATTAAATCGCACAAATGCCCATGACACTTTCAAAAATCACCAAAAATAGCAGAAAATTTCGAAAAATTCCCAGAAAATTCATATGTGATTCTTAAGATGTCTAGAACCTTGCATTTTACAAACTCGAGAACAAAAATAGGATTCGATTTGAGTCAATAAAGTCGAAAATGCCTTTGTAAATACAATAAAAAATAACGTAAAATTACCGGAATCCCTGTCGATCGATCCTTTACTTGTCCAGTGCATATTTTAACATATGATGGCATGTAATTGTAGAAAAAATATTTGAAATTCTACAGTTTTCGTGTGTGAGCATTGATAGCATAAAAATCACTTTTTAACATACCGAAAATCGTAATTTCATTTTGGCATCGTTGCTAGGGACTCGGCAACTTTATGCAATTTATTTTGATATTTTGGATCTTTTTTATTTTATTTTTGTAAATTATTTTTATTTATCTTTGATTTCACATAAAAAATCATAAAAAAGGTAGATCTCTCTTTCTCATGCTCCT
This sequence comes from Ottelia alismoides, assembly GCA_037367405.1. Taxonomy (NCBI): domain Eukaryota; kingdom Viridiplantae; phylum Streptophyta; class Magnoliopsida; order Alismatales; family Hydrocharitaceae; genus Ottelia; species Ottelia alismoides. The sequence goes on along the minus strand of JAZKJV010005306.1, from coordinate 90,826 downwards.
TTGTTCTCTTATTATCTCTAGCACCAAGTATGGATTCAACAAGCCGTATACTAAAAATTTCCCAATCGCTTAAGACATTTTTAGGTGATTGCATTTGTGTGCAAATTTGAAAAATTCCCGAAAATCATAAAATCAACTTCTTCTTGTTGCATCCATCTCGGTGGTCTCTCTTCCTCTGCTCACCAATTAAACAAGATCACAAATTATTGCTCGCATAAATCAGGTAAGTCTGGAAAGTCATCGCGTGGCTCGGACGAAAGCGGTCTAAGCTACTTGAGGTGTTGCACACTGTACACAATTTCACGTGCACAAACAACCAACCTTAGGTCAGAACCAAAAATCCTACGTAGGTTTCTTAACTACTGAAGTTTAGCCACTTCTCAATGAGGGAAATCTTTGCAGAGTATGTGATTAAAAAACACCGCATTTGACATCGTCCTTAACAAATACGAGTAGTCATTCTACGATCCATATACTTGCACCCATACTAGTTGAAAGTGGATGTAACTAAGCATAGGAATTCGAGACAATCCTTAAATCTACAAACAGATTTTAGGTCAATCTTTTCGTACACTTGAGTTTTTATGAATAATAAATTAAATTTTTTGAAAAGATGATCGCTTCTGCGGCAACTCGTGTGTGTCTGTGAATCGATCTTGTTTTATGTTTTTTGTGCTTTGTGTTTGCATTGAATTTCCTATTCAAAATGACTCCTACGCAAAGAGTATGCCAAATACCAATTCTACACCGTAATATCCGGACTACTCTTCACAGTATCAATCATCTTATGAGGGAGATTTTTACCCGAACAACATTGATTCACAATCAAATTTTGGGATACAACCCAACCCATTTACAAAAGTCAACCCGGCCCATTCAAGTATTGATAAATTCAAGACCCTCCACAATTCCAATCATTCTCCTATTCAAGTGATGAATCATACAACTTCGAAATGCATGACCATTCCAAATCTTGGTATGGGTCTACATCATTAACTTATTGCACCCCTTCTCCACCTCAATCTCTTGCCAATCAAGTTGACGAGATAATCAGTGATGGCTTTAATACCCTCTTGAATTCAATGAAAAACTTTAAGATGGATATTACTCGCCAATTCGCTTGTTGAGAATAGGAACGAATGAGATGTGTTGAGGAGAGGAACCAAAGAGATGTTTATTCCATAGAGCTATGCTTTCTTATATAGAGAGAAAACCCTAGAGAGTACAAGGGTTACGGAACCCAAAGGGTCACAGGAGATTACGGAACTCGAAGGGTCACAGAGAGTTACGGAATCCGAAGGGTCACGGGGGGTTACGAAACTCGAAGGGTTACAAACATAAATGTAAATATAATAACTCTAACACTCCCCCTCAAGCTGGAGCTGAGAAAGCTGCAGCTTGCAATAAAAAGAAAAAGTATACACCACATATTCACACGATGCATCATAAGAATATATGTCCGTTGCTGGTAGAAGACCTCGTTCGAGGACGGATCTGCGGCTTTCAGGTCACCGGAACGTATCTCTGCCATGCATGTAGAGTCGTTGCGATATCAGGTCACCGGAATGTATCTCTGTCGTGCCTGCAGGTCACCGAAACATATCTCTGTCGTGCCTGGAGAAGAATCGTTATAGAAGAAGTCCAACAAGGAGTAGTAGTCGGGTCGTAAAAAAAGTATACGCCATGACGAAGAAGTCGATGCTCTGTGAAGACGGATGATCTGAGTAGTAGTCTGAAGTGTCGATCTGTTAGTCGTAGTAGGGCAGCAGACGTCCTGAAAAATCATCTCTGACTCCCCTTTCTCCCATACTTGATAGAATAAATAGTATGGATCATCAGTTGGGAGAAACAAGGCATGGTGAAGCAAGGGTTGATGAAGATGGGGGTGGGGGGGGGGGGCAGGCGGCGCCGATGACGCAAGAGGTGCGACTGGAGCTGCCGGAGCCCCAGGCGGTGCTTTAGGTACCGCTGGAGGTGGCAGCTGATGCTGCTAGGTACTCGGACTGCCTTGCATGGGACCATCGAATCCATGAGCGGCGCAGTAGGTCCAGCCCTCTCTCCTTGTCGACGAAGAGAGGGCTAGTGGTGGCAGCGGATTTAGGGTATTAAGCTCCGGTCTAGGACCGTCGCTTTGATACCATGTTGAGAATAGGAACAAAAGAGATGTGTTGAGGAGATGAACCAATGAGATGTTTATTCCATAGAGCTAAGGTTTCTTATATAGAGAGAGAAAACCCTAGAGAGTACAAGGGTTATGGAACCCAAAGGGTCATAGGGGGTTACGAAACTCGAAGGGTCTCATAGGGTTACGAAACCCAAAGGGTCACGGGGGGTTACGGAACTCGAAGGGTTACAAACATAAATGTAAATATAATAACTCTAACATCGCTGAAATCCGTGAAATTCTATTTGCCAACCCACTCATGATTTCATATTTGATGGTTGAGAATAAGTAGATTTCTAACCATGGAATTTTCGAATTTGATTCAGCTTGGGATGAATTGGAAAACATGATCACATACCAACCTAAGTATATGGAAAACTTTTAAGGGAAATATGAGGAGATTTCTATGAGAAAAATATTGAGTTTGAACATATACAAAATTTTTGAAAACCACGTCAACTTGAGAATTATAATGAAAATCTTTTGAGGAAAGATCCAGGATATAGATTCTTCCAGCCCCTGGCTCAACATGACCACAAGCCAAATGATTTTTATGTCACTAAGGTGATCCCTTTGCTACATTGTTTGGACCCAGTTTTAATTGAAATTCCCACTGAATAAATGGCCAAACTTGAATCTCTAATTAAGAACAATGATTTTGATAGTGGAAGTTCTGATAATGAAAGGTTTGAAATAATTGTTGATCATGATGTTAATCTAGAGGCTAAAAAACTTTTGATTGTAATGTATTATGTGATTTTATGAGATCCATGGCATAATCCCTCCTCCGACTGACGAATTTCTGATCGAATTATCCGAGTTGTCTAGAAAGTTTTTAACCTCGACTTCATGTTATGATTCTTGGATGATGAGTTTCGAGGATGAATCTAATAATGAATCTAGAGACGAATCTGATAATAACAGTGAAATGGATGTAGAGGATAGATCTGAGGATGAGGTTGAATATGAATCTGAGGATAATTTCAATTTTGAGCAGGAACATGAGGATGAATCTGATGATGATGAATCTATGGTCGAATTCCAAAATGAAAACAACATTGGTATTGATAATGAATTTAAGAATGATTTTGAATTTGAGTATCAGCAAGAGGATGATGATGAACATAAAGACAAATACAACAATGAAATTGAACCTATTTTGAGCTTGAAGGTAATTTTAGAAATTTGAACTTGAGAGAAAAATTGAAACTGAACTACCTTCCACCCCCGATGAAATGTCAGAAGTCCTCTATGATGACCAATAGGAATGAACACATAATTTCCCATTCCAATCATACGACCTCCAGGAAAATTGAACATTCTCGCTTGATCTTTCACCTACCAAGTGCTTCACCTTACATTACCTTGGTCTACGATCAAGATGACTCAATAATTTCTCGAGTTGAAACCAAAACTCCTCAAGAAATTCGAGAATAATCAACCAACTATCACACTGATTCCATCTTCGTTGTCGGCTGAAATTGAGGTACCAAGCAAAAATACAATCACAGTGAATGATACTGAGGATACACATCTTGATCGCAGGAGAGATTATTGAATTTGGATGGACATGATAACACCCACCCACCCTTGGATTCAAAGATGCATGAACCAATCTTTAAGTTTTTAGATGATCATGATAATTTTGCGGGTGAGAATAAATTGGATTTATTAGATATATCTGAGGAAAATGATTTTATCGATGACCGACCCTATGTATTGACCATTGAACTGACTCTTGATCGATTACAAACCATCTTTGGTAACATTAGCTCATATCTCTCACCTGTCTGCTGATATGAAAGATCACTTTTAGAGTTGATTCCATCCCTCTCGCTCCAATCATCACTTGGATCGGCTTTCTCTTTTGCCATTCCGATACCATCATTCACTATGTGTATCATCCTACCGGTATCACCCATCTACCCCGAGCTTCACACAATTGGCATCTCCTCCTCTAATCTCTTGAGCCAAACTTTATATATCATCGTGGTTTTCTAAACATATATGATGTGCGTACTCGAGACACAGGGTATTCCTAACCCTAGAGCCCGGTCGGGGCCTGGGGGCGTTAAAACCAGCAAACGTCATGGATACCTCCCATATTTATCTTTTAGGTATTTCTTCAGCTCTCTGTTTTAAAAGTCACGCCTCGAAGCGGTGAGGCATAAGCCTCGAGGAATTTTTTTACAAAAAGCGCCTCGAGGCTTACGCCTCACTGCCTCGAGACATGCCTTTTAAAACAAGGATCTAGAGAAATGCCTAACAGATAAATATGGGAGGTATCACACGATGAGCGTAAGCCGCAGGGTGCTATGAGGCGTATGAGGCAGTCGAGGCAAGGCCGAGGAGTAAGCCTCAAGCGTAGGGTATTTTTTTTACTTTTCGGTTATGTGTTTTGCACGTTACCTTGTTTTGCCCTAAACATTATATATATTTAACTAGTGTTTTGTTTCCATGTTAAACATTGCATATTTCTATAAATAAGTCCATACAAAGACAAGAGATTGCTTGAAACAAGCAAATCTCAATGATCTTGTATATATCATGATCAATTTATCATATTGCATCCACACATACTAGTTCTATTGTACACAATGCTCCCGATTCTGTTTGAATTGTAATAAAATTTGTATACTGTTTGCAAGCTTGCAACTTGATGCTCTTATTTGGTTCTTAAAATAGTTATCACATATATGAAGAAGCATGGTTGAAAAGAAACACATGGAGTAAAATAATTACTCCGTTTTGTTGTGAATAGTGGAAGCAATCACACGCTCAATATTAGTTTTTCTAAAGTTCAATGTTTTCATCGTTTATGTGTTGCATCTTTTACTAGTGTAAAATTGGTTTTGAATATGTTTCCGGCAAACTATATATTATTGTGTATATTTTTAATGTACATTACTTATTTTAATTTTTTCACAAAAATTGAGGCTTATGCCTCGACTGCCTCGAGGCTTATGCCTCGCCTCATATTTCAGAAAAACATCTCAAACCGCCTTGCGCTTTTTTGAACATTGCTCTAGCTTGCATTTTGTTCCATTTCATTTCTCATAATTGTAGTTCCACATAAGCATGGAGGAAACACCACAAAAAAAGGCAAAACCAATTAGAAAATAATGAAAAAAGGCATCTTTGATCACTTGCATCTTGCATTCGCTCCACTCATGGTGCCCCGCATTCTATGTTTCCACGGTCTTGTCACCATGTGGACATGGCTCTTGCTAAGCATGGGGGGTGCATCGCACTTCATGCATGTCATTTTTATTTTATCACATTTTTTCATTTCATTTCATGCATTCTATTTTTTACATTGCTTTTATTTTAAAAAATCAAATTTTTATTACATTATTTTTCAAAAAAAACATAAAAATTCGAATTTTTTAACATTTCCAAAAAATGCATCATTTTTGCATATTTTTCAAAAATTTTATTTTTTTGCATATACTAAAATCCCAACAAAATTTGCAAAAATCCCCAAAAATCTTTTTTTTAAAAAAATAGCAATTTGTTTTCAAAATTCAAAAATATTTTCCTATTTTTCTCATAACTTTTTGGGATTTGAAGCCAAGTTTTTACGAGTTTTGGACTTAAATCAAGAAGATATTAATCCACTTAATTTCATAGAACATCATTAGTTTTAAGTATATGGGTTCTTCAGGTCTATTTTAGACTTAATTCCTTGTGTTTTGCTAATTTTATGCGGTGACCAAAATATGTGTCTAAATAGATCATCTTAACGGGTATAGCATTGTTTTACTCTTGATTGATTTTTTAACAAACTGCACCTTACACCTTAGTTCAACTTAGTTTGCTCATACAAGGGATTGTTTTGATCTCTAGCAAGGGAAGGGAGTGAATCTGAATCTCGTTTTAAACAAAGTTTAATGATCTAAGTTCAGGAACCACTTATTCTCTATAAGTCGAGATCTGTCAGCAAATTTGCATTGTACATGTATCTGAAAGATATATTTTATACATGTACACGCTTGATACCCAATGCCACAAAAATCCTATCAAAAAGAAGGCACGATAAGGGATGTGTGTTCCAAAAATGCAATTACAAAGCAAAGATCTACCAAAGAAAATTATACGCAAAGAACCCAACTCTACCAAATAAGTCAAGTAGCATACCAATGTTGTTAATAGTTTAAAATGAGGCTAAAGAGGCTCAGGGTTATGCTCTATAAAAAGAAAAAATGAGAGCACTGGATCAAAGCAGTCTACGAAAAACCATATAAAATTCAAGTTCTTTACAATTTGCACCCATCTTATTTTGCTAACAGATTCAGGTGAAATGGGAATAAGCCTAGATTTAGAGAGAATAGAGGCCTTAGCTTTTGTGAATCTCCTGATACCTTGCTTAAGGTTGTACGGTGTGATTGTCTCGTAAATTGAGAAGAGCTATAACTTTCACACACAGTTCAAGATCAAGTCAAGGTTAGAGAGAATATATGTTGATCAGGATGATCTGACTTGACCTAAATATGGAACCGACTTAAGTTGTTTGAATACAAAGGCTGTCGAATTGAACGCATTATTAATCTAGAAGTCGAATCGATCTATGTTTGTTATTTGTTCAAACTTGGCTTAAAATATCAGGACTTTATGGGTGTGTCTGCTGCAAACCTTGTTTTTCATTTCTCTTTGCATATCATTGTTTTGCTCGAAACTAGCAAAAGCTAAGTATGGAGGTATGATGAATCGGTGATTTATCATATTTTTATACTATTTTTTAGCAAAATTCATACGCAATCCATTGCATTTTTCTTGATTTAATTTATTATTCTCGTTTCATAATTTCCATGCTTACTGCATTCAAAATCATCTAAAATTTGCATAAATTTTTTTGCAAAATAAATCTAAAAAGAGAAAAATAATAATTAATTTTTCAATAAATATGGGCTCCAATCCCATATTAAAGTTCTGACAATATTACTTTTTATTTTTTTAGACCAAGAAGACCCTCCAATCATCTTCCCTCTTTATATTCAAAAAAAGCTAAACGACAAAATAGTTGACGTCATGCTGATGCCAGCATTTCAAAAAATAAAAAAAAATTGGGTGCTGATGTCAGCATGACATCAACCCCTCCCATCTTCTCATTCCACCGTGCCCATCTCCTCTTCACAACCGATGCGGCACCCCCTCTTCCACGTACGCCAACCACCCACACCTCAACTCTCAACGCCAACTATCGCCCCCTCCCCTCCCTCGACTCCGGCTACAAGTAGGGGAGGGAGGGCGACAAAGAAGGAGACCCCAGTCGAGGCTTGGCCCCGTCATCTCCACTAAGAACCTCCCCCTCCGTCGTCGTTGTTCCTCCCTGGCCTCCTTCGCACGGCGTTGCCGCCGCCGCCTCCACCTCTCAGATCTCCTCCTCTACAGTGCCTCCGTCGCGACCTCCTCCTGCTCAAGGAAGAAGAATAGGTCCACGGTTCCCTTCGTAATTTAATTCTCTTGTAGTTTTTTCAGTATTTTGGACCTTTTTGCAATTAATTAAAAATTTGTTTTATTTTATGCATTTTTTCCAATTTCAACTTTTATATTATGTAATATTTGCACATTTTTTTGTTGAATTCCTGCTAATTTACATTTCGGTCCTTCGGGGACCATTTTGTAATTTCTTAAAGTTTCCTATTTTCTCTGTAATTTGCCCATTAAATAATTAGATTTAAAAAAAAATTATTTCTATCAATACTTTTTCAATATTTTTCAGTAATTGTAATTGTGCCCTCAGTATTTAGTTTTATTTCCATTCAAGCTCCTAAGTTTCTTAGAAAATCATACAAATGCCCCTGACACTTCCAAAAATAGCAGAAAAATCCGAAAAATTCCCAGAAAATCCATGTGTGATCCTTATGATGTCTAGAACTTTGTGATAAAGGTTTATAAATTTTAAGGTTTCATGAACAAAAATAAAAATAGGATTCAATTTGAGTCAATAAAGTTGAAAATGCCATTGGAAGTACAATAAAAATTCACATAAAAATATTCAATTCCCTATGGATTGATCATCTACTTGCCCTATGCATATTTTAATATCTGTCTATGATTTTTCGGTTGTGGGCAACGATAACATAAAAATCACTTTTTAACACACTGAAAATCGCAGTTTCATTTAGTTTAGTCCCATACTGTTAAGTGGTAAGACTTGGTTGAGCTGGTGGGGATATAAATAGAGACCATTTAATAAGATAACTAGCCCCATAAGGCTTTCTATACGATTCCATCCCTCTCCTTATTTCTCCCAATTTCGCATTTTATTTTATTTATTTCCACAATTAAAAAACATCTTGATTGCAAAAACTATCCCAAGCCTTCTTTATAAAATAAACTCAAGTAATTTTACTAAAACCATCAACATAAGTGGAGTGCGTAACTATTTATGCCCCAGAATTGTTTGTATATGACAAGGCCCATTACAACATAACAAACTAAGACAAACAGAGGCAACTGACTAGGCTCCAATTTGCTGGGAAAAATCACTATATTATGTTTCCTGAACTAGTGCATGTCCCACTGACTAGTGGTGGGCATTCGATTGGTTTGGGTGGGTCTGGGTTATTCGTTTTGGGTCGAATTCGATTTGGATTGAAAAAATGATACCCATCACCCAACCAAATTAAATTGCGTTGAGATGTTTGGGTGATCAGTTTGGGTCGACTGGGTTGGGTGAAAACCAAATTACCCATGTGAAAATTCTTGTTAATTGAAGGTCAAGTAGTGATAGGGTCATTGATGTATGAAAAATATGCTAACTAAAGTAAGCATGTATCAAGCTTGATAGATAAGAAGAAGGTTGGAGGAATCAAGGTCGACAAAGATGAAGAATGTTGGGATATGTTCAAGTTAATATGGAGTTGGGCAGTTAAGACTAAGGTATTTTCAAGAATAATTTATGTCACCTGAAGCGGATTGGGATTGGAGCATAGTTGAGTGGTAATAAGGCAGGTTCTTAGTTGTTTATAGTAGATATTCATCATATTATGGATACCAGAGAAAAAATACATTGAGTAATAACAATTGAAATAATGTTTAGTAAGACAAAGTTGGTTAACGAGTTCATAACTTGGATTAGGGAATGCAAGTTGTACATTAGAAATATATAGGAGTTTAGAATTATTGATATTATGTATTAAATATATATCACTTGGGTTAGGTGGAATAAACATTAGGTCATCCAAAGAAATAGTTTAGGTTATTTGAATGGATTGGGTGGAAGACACTAGACCCACCAACCGACTCAATACCCATTGAAAGACTATGGTTTGGGTCCAACCCAATCCAAAACCCAAATGACTCAAATCATTTTGACTCATTTTCAATGGTTTGGTTGGATTATATGGGTGGGCCCGTATAGTGTCCACCTCTACCACTGACTCTGCTCCAATTTGCAGGAGAAAATCACTATAGTATGTTTCGTGAACTAGTGCATGTCCCACTCCTAGGTCTTAAGTGATGACAGTTCAAGGAATATTTTAAGAGAGGGATGAGGCAGATAAGATACGTAACATGGAAATATTTGAAATGAATTGATAGAGATCGATGACACATCAATAAAGGTAGAAAAGACGAGACATACAAGTAGTAGGGACCATACAAGTAGTAGAAAATGTAATTGGTAATGCTAGGGGTCTTGTCTCTAGCTGGTCACATGTATGATTATTAATTTAATGCAAACTCTATGGTCAGTCCTACCTTGGGACATCACACTTTTTCCCATAAAATAACTTGGAAAACACCATCGATCTAGCTTTCCAAATCGTCAAGGTCGTAGTAGTCAGAGCATGCTTGAGTTGTTTTATCTTGATATGTGGGGTCCAAGTCATGTTCCTGATCATCAGGGATATCGATATTATTTGGTTTATGTGGATGATTTTTCTCATCTATCATGGGTATTTTTTGTTAAATAATAAGTATGATGCTAGTACGATTATTCAGAACTTTGTGAGAATATTCTCTAATTCTATCAAATATATTCGTTGTGATAACGCTCTCGAGTTTTGTACTACACAACTATCTCATTTTTTTAGTTCATGTGGCATTATCCATCAGACTTCTTGTCCCTATGCTTCGTAGCAGAATGGTGTTGTTGAATGCAAGCACCATCGTCTTTTGAATATCATCAGGACTCTTATATAGAGTCAGGCTCATCATTCGTATTGGGGTGATGTTATGATGACAGCATGCTATCTTATCAATTAAACGACCCTCTATCATTTTAGGTGAAAAGGCATCCTTCTCCCTTGCTTTTCCCGAGAAGGACCTTTTCTCTCTTACACCATGAGTTTTTTATTGTATGGCCTTTATCCACCTCTTGCATCCTAGTCGTGACAAGCTCGCTCCTCAAGCTATCAAATGTATGTTTATTGGGTGCTCTCGTATATTTCGATCCCGTCAAAGGAAAATATTATGTCAGTATTGATGTTACTTTCTTTCAGTCCATCATGTACTATTCTCCTACATTGATAGATTGAGTCCCTCTGAGTCTAAGGATGTAGTTGTTCTTCCACATACGCATGTCCCTAAGCATGTACTCCATGATCCAACACCTTCCTCAACATACAATGTGCCTCAGGTAAACTCTGAAAATTTGATTTCAACTGATGGTACAAGTGGTGTGCATGATGAATGGGGACATTCACAGGATGAGCAAGCAGATAGACATGAGCCAAAATCATCATTGTGGGATGATCGAGGTGGTCCATTGCCTTGCAGAAAGGCAAACGTTCCTGTGCATGATACCCACTCGTCGAGCATGTGTCTCTCGAGAGACTTTCATCAGATTTCAAACTATTTGTCGTGGGATTATCTGGCATCGAAATCCCACGTACATATCAGGAGGCTCTCAAAGTGAGCTAATGGCACCTAGCCATGGAGGAGGAGATAGTCGCTTTTACAGTCACATGGCACGTGGAGCATTGTTACAGCTCCCTCAAATGTATCAGTTATGGGATGCAAGTGGGTGTTTACTATGAAGCACCGAGCAGATGGAAGCATTGGTCGCTACAAGGCAAGGTTTGTAGCCCGTGGATTCACCCAGATCTATGGGGTGGACTATTAAGATACCTTTTATCCAGTAGCTTGGCATTCTACACTAAGGATTCTTCTCTATATTACAGTCACATGGGACTGGCCTTTATATCAGCTCGATGTGATGAATGCGTTCCTCTATTGTAACCTATAGGAGGAAGTCTACATGCAACAGCCCCCTGAGTTCGTTGTTGAGGGGGGGTATTAGAAGGTGTGCAGACTTCATAAAGCAATCTATGACCTTAAGCAGAGTCCAAGAGCATGGTTTCAGAAGCTCTCGAATATGATAGAGCAGAAAGAGTTCGTGAGATCAACCGCAGATCTTTCTCTGTTTGTTCAAAGGTCTCATAGAGGTATTGTTGCTATACTGGTGTATATAGATGATATCATCATTACAAGGGATAATGTGCAGGGTATTCAAGAAGATAAGGCTTTCCTTGGTCAGCGGTTTGTAACCAAGGACCTTGGCACGTGACCTGGCCAATGGGCTGGGGATCCGCTCGCCCAGACTGCTCATGGATCGAGCTTGGGCCAAGAGATTTCATGAACGAACCGGCCCCGTCCGGGCCCATCCGTCAACTGGGTGGGCATTGGACATGTGCCACAAAACCCGACCCAAGCTGATCCGGCATGCACATATAAAAATATGGATTTAAAAATTACATTTTAGATACATTTAATATAATATACTTCAAGTTTTTATTTCATATTATCAATATTACATCGTATTTTATAGTTTACATGCTAAGTAATACCTACTACGGTTACTTAGATTTAGAAAGATTAGATTATCCTAAAAAAGTTAATTATCTCTATAAATTAGATTTAAAAATTAAGAAAAAATACTTTACATTCGACCCATGGGTCGGCCTGACCCAGATCGACCCAGACTTAGGCTGAACTTGGACCTTGGAGTATGGCTCGTGGGCCGGCCTAGCCCGGGCCTTGGACATGGAGTTTTAGAACCCCGACCCATTCTGTTGGAGTATTTGGTTATGCGTCACTTATGTGGGAAATGAGTAAATGGATCTCTCCAAAATCCATTTACCACATCCAAGTCTTTGGTCCCACATCTACCAGTTGTGAGATGTGGAGACTCTGTGAGGGCTATATAAGAAGCCCCTCACCCTCTGTATCAGATGAAAGAAAAGCAATAGACTCAATCCTTTGAGGTGTTCTCCCGTGGTTTCATCCCACCTCCTTAGGGAATAACTTCTACGTAAAAATCTCTGTGTCAAGTTTGTTTTTCTGTTCTTCATGCTATGTTTATCATTTCGCTTCCGCATTCATATTTTTTAACATGGTATCAGAGCAGGTTCGATTCTCAAAGATTTGTTCTTGAGGATTTTTTTATCTATTATTCGAGATTCAATTTTGCTATTGTTATTCTTTAAGATCATATGTTCATAGTTCTAGGGTTTATGATGAAACCCTAATCAGAGTGGCCATGCAAAAGCATGGGGGCTCAGATTCTCTTCTGGCCAAGATCCAGCAAGCATCAAGGAGCACCTCCATCGATGCTCCTCAAGATGGACCTACCCCTCATCACCTGGACTTAGGGTTGTAGAAACCCTAGTTAATCTCCAATCCCAAAGAAGCCACAGGAATCCAATATCCATCAGGTCGATGGTGGCATGGCGCATCCAACCCTAGCCGCGCGAGCTCCAAGTGGCGCGTGACCCTCTGCTCCCCTTGGAGTGCAGGCGGCGGCAGCTAAACATCTTCAGACAACACGACACTACACTTCTTTCCAGTCGCATGCTCCAGTGACATCGACCAAGGCAGGCTTCGAGAGAGACCTCCCCCTTCCCTGCAGTGACTCGAAGAGGCAGCCTTGCTGCTCCCCTCCGACAGGACGCAACCCCAGGGTGGCACCTCCTCCGTGCGATCCATCTCTATCGAAGGCGGCGGCAACGCATCCATCCAACCCAGGCGGCAGCGCAAGCAACTTCAGGCGGAGCCACTGCCATCGCCGCCTCCTGGCGAAGTCGCCAGCATCACCGCGAGATCCCCAGGTGCCCCACGTCCTCCTTCGGCCTTGCGGGCTCCAGGGGCAGTGCCCCACCAGGCGGCGCAACCCCTCCAGCGGCGCCTTCGGTGGCTCCCCTCCTGTGGCACTGCAGTCTGCCTCCCGCGAGTGCAGCAGACCTTGATAGGGGGCGGTGACCCTTGCGTTGGGGTTTGTAAAAGGATTCCCCGATGGGAACCCTAACCAATGGGGTGGGCGTTTGGGTCGTAATTTAAAAAAAAACTGCATCTTTAAAAAAAGGTTGTGGCATAAAAAAGGAGAGGAAAAAAAGTGAAAAGCCAGAAAAAGGACGGCTTTAAAAAATCAATGAGTTGGCTATTAAAAAAGGGGAAATAGTCAAGAAAAAATTAAAAGGGGGGGGGCTGAAAAGCTGAAAAAAATGATGAATGAACGGCTTATTAATGTTTTGTTTTCTCCATTGTCGTGTCTTCTCCCAACTTGGTCGACGTCATTGCTTTCCAACTAGCCTGGGAGAAAGGAGGAGTATTGTGTAGAGTCACAGGTTGAGTCCATATTCCAGATTCTTCAGATTCTCCAGACCAATCAGATTTCCAGACTCTACAGTTCAAATATATAGATATCCAGACTCGATGTTCAGATTCCGAGTCCACAGTTTCATACACGCACATGTATGTGGTCTTCTTTTCAGATGTGCACATGTTTGCCATCTTTTGTATGGTCCCCATCTTTTATGTTTTGACCAGGGATTTCATGTGTTCCGTAGAACTCCTGAGTGGAGATCCCATTCCCTATGCCATATGGGCTAGGGTTTACATGTGGTTTCATAGGGACTCCAGAGTAGAGCACCATTCTATGTGCCAGATGGGAGAGATCCAATTCTAGGGATGTCAGCGGGTCGGGTTTGGGGCGGGTATTACTATTCCCAAACACATATCCATTTATAATATCACTACCCATACCCGCCCATTTATTAAACGAATAATTTCTAGCGAGTACCCATATACCCGTCGGATACCCATGTACCCAATGGGTACCCATATCTTGGACATGGTAAATCTTAAGTTGTTTTAAATGTATATAAGATTTTCATAGATAGACGAAATAGAGTGAGATCATGTAATATGGCGACTCATAAAAATGTGCAATATATAGAGAATATTAAAGGTTTATATATGTTAAGTGTTTAACTCTTTTGTGCTGATAGTTTTTATTTATTAAAGATGAAAGTAGTGAATTGAATATGAATAAATGGATGGAGAGGAGAAAATTGAGTTGGATATTTATACATGTAGATCAATGCATATTAGATATGAAATGGATATGGGGCTAGTTTGATAAAATGCAACACACACATCTATCTTTATATACTTTTTTATTTGGGTTGGGCGGGTTCGGGTTTGGGTACCCACAAGGAAATCCCAAACCTATACCCATACTCGCATGGGTAGTCAATTCAAATCCCAAACCCATCCAAAATTAAATGGGACGGGTTTCAGGTCCTTAAATGGGGTGGGTTTGGGATGGGTACCCAATGGGTAGACTCAAATTGACATCCATACCCAGTTCTCCAACGAGGAGACTTCTTCAGACTCCATTCTCAAGCGACCATGAACTCTAGTACGAGATCCATCCGAGGTTCTTATGAGAGATAACCCACTTCGAGGTCCCTATGAGAGAGACACATCATCAGAGATCTATGTATGGATAATTAGCTATGCTCTTTTCGACCCTTTCAGAGATGGAGCAGTTGTCCACATGTTGTGGCGGGTCAGAGTAATCCGACGAGGAGACTCATTTTCAGTTGCAGTGACTTTGACAGGCGCAGTACAGAGCATATGCTCTCCGACGAGGAGATTTAGTTTGACTCACACTCCAACCCGTTTGTCCTCCTCACCTGCACGGCATGAGAAGCAACGTCCTCGACAGCAACCGATAGTTGTGCGCGTTGAGTTGATAGTGTCTCTAATGTCTTATAGCATGAGTTGAGTTTCTTTCTGTTTATCCACGATGAGCATTACTTGTTCCAGTTTGAGGGGGAGTATTGGAATATTTGATTATGCATCACTTATGTGGGAGATGGGTAAATGGATTTCTCCAGGATCCATTTACCATATCTAAGTCTTTAGTCTCACATCTACCAGTTGTGAGATGTAGGACTCTGTGAGGACTATATAAGAAGTCTGTCACCCTCTGTATCAGATGAGAGAAAAGCAATGGACTATCGGCCCTTTGAGGCGTTCTCCCGTGGTTTCATCCCGCTCCTTAGGGAGTAGGGTTCCACATAAAAATCTCTGTATAAAGTTTATTTTTTTTGTTCTTCATGCTATGTTTATCATTTCGCTTCTGCATCCTATTTTCTAACAAATTTGGCCCGGCCCATAGCCTAGCCTGACTCGCACTTTAGCCAAGTCTACTTGGCAGTCTATGTTCCTTCCTTGGACTGGAGTTTGCCAGGAACCAACGAGGTCTTGTAATGATCTAAAGGAAGTATGTTACAGATTTTCTCTCTGAGATGGGTATGATAGATTGCAGGTCAGCCACTACTCCTATGGACCCGCGCATGAAGCTGTATGATGATGACACTAGGGAGGTAAACAAGAGGATATACAAGGAGCTCGTTGGGAAGCTCATATATGTGACCATCACCAGGCCAGATATATACTTTGTAGTAAGCAATGTGAGTCAGATCATGGAGTATCCTAGACAAGCACATATGGATGCAGTCCATATGATTCTGAGGTATCTGAAGACTTCACCTGGCACTGGTCTCTTATTTAGCAGAAGCACATCCCTTGTTGTTACAGCCTGTGCAGATGTAGATTATGCGGAATACCCCAAGGACAGGAAATCTATTCTGGCTTCGTTGTGTTCATAGGGAACTCCTTGGTATCATGGAAGAGCAAGAAGCAGACAGTTGTCGTTAGATCTAGTGCAGAATAAGAATACAGAGCTATGGCGCAAGGGAGTACAGAGATGATGTAGGTCAGATCCATTCTGACTGACCTAGCTATTGAGGTGCCTCTTCCCATGCACCTCCAATGCGACAACCAGACTGCACTTTTTATTGCCAACAATCAGCCTTACATAAGAGAACCAAGCATATCGAGGTAGACTGTCACTACACTCGAGACATGATCCATAAGAGTTTCATTTCTGCATCTCATGTTAGCTCAAGTGAGCATACAACAGATGTACTCACCAACTAAACCTGATAGACATCTATGCTCCAGCTTGAGGGGGGTGTTGAGAGTTTTTATATTATGTTGTTCTTTTTATAGTTTGTTTATTTCTCTATCCTTATTATTTAATTTACCCATTAGGATTTTTCTCTTCACCTCAACTCTATGAATAAACAAAAAAGTATTTTCCTCAACAAGCTCTACAGTTGAACTGCGTACAAAAGCAGCTAACAGAAAGCTCAATGGAAACTTAGGTGGAAACTAAAGTCCTAAAGATATGAATATAGTGGTAAAATTAACACTACCAACATAAGTAATTAATTAATGAGACTCATCGACCAACTTCACTTATCCCACGATTATAAATGTCCTAAAAGTTGTAAGAAAAGTACAATCACATGTCAAGTCAATTGGAAATACTGGATCAATAACCTATGGGGATGCTAAGAGTGACCAAATCGGCGATGGCATAGTCATGAGTGGAACAAAGAGCTACTACGGAGAAGCATTAAGCATCTTCTTAGTCAATAAAAGACAATTGAACAATTTGACCAGGGACATCCAACAACTCCAAAAGTCAAATCTAGAAGATGCATGCCATCAGAAGCTTGGTTACCACTAGGAGTCTACCAGCCATCATTTAATACCTTTTAGAGGGATGGTTAGTTCTATGATAGTATACCTACTGGAGAAAAACACATCCCTGACCTCAACCTCTGCTATAACTATATGAGTATCATCCTCCTCCATTAGAGGCAAGAAAAACTGAACTCTCATGAGTAGGAATAAGAATAGGAGTATCAGGAGTCACAACAGGGTTGAGACTGGCACCAAGCTATTGAAGGCGATCAAAGATGACATAAAGGGAGGAATTACACCAATAGAGAGGAACTGATCCCTCACAATCTAAGAGAGGAACTCAATCTAGCGAGGAACATCTAGGCATGTCAGTCAATACGTTATTGGAATTGTTTAATACACCTAGCAGGATGGAAGATTCATAATTCCTCGTTAATCCCTGTCATCCAAGTATATATAGTATAGTACTGATGACATTAAAATCTCACTGACTAGTTGATCAAATCTGCAGATACATGTCTGCAAGGTGGCATTTGGTTATATTTTGAGAGTAGTCTAAGCCAACTCCTCCTTTATTTCCTTGTCAACTCCTACTGCACGTATGTACGTTTCTTGGTAAAAATCCTGCTTGTGAGTGCTAATTGGATCCATTTCCAACACAAAGAATGACTGATTGCAACCATCTTAATATATATATTAGTAATTCTATCCAAAAGCCTGACTCTCCTTAGTATAGTGGAGGTAACCCCTCCTTAGACAGCACATGGTTAGTGTGGAACCTTGCAAAAACCTTTTGTGTCATGTAACTTGGCATTTTATGCCTACATGCCATTATTTTTGGTAACGTAAGTGTACCCCAGAAATTGTTGGTCATTACTACATATCTAAATGCATTTCCAAGTTGATGATGGTAAAGGCTACATTATAACGTTTAACGCTCGATTCAATGCTAACGGCGTCATCCAGTATCATGCTTAATACATTTTATTCCAACCACAAAGTATCCTCTAGAATGCTTAAATATATCTGTATGAATGATATGATGTTTGAGTAGTGCACCTACCACCCTAGGGACGAACTTCAAACCTTACAATGATCATCTCCTTATGTAAAAGAACTCTTAAATGTATCACTTCCCGATAAATTTTCAATGAGTGTGACTGGTAACGAAAGTCAATTTATAATAATGATAAAAAGATATCACTAAGTTGCATACAAGCAACAATAGAAAGCTGATTGAACTTAAGTTAAAAATGGTGCTCCTACTCCCGTCTATCAGCGCATAACATGAAGCGTGATACTTTCCTCTCTATAAATGGCCAACCGGCTCAGGTCAAACCAGGAGGCCTTCAAAGTTACTGTTTCTCGTGAATACTAGCTCAAGGACAAGGGGTATTTTCCTAGTTAGACAAGCCTTTTAATTGTAATCTAAGGCTATGAAGCTTCAGTCCCTCCTATTGCGTCCCCATTCATGTCTAGTTTTCCCTTGTCTACATTAGTACCAGTTTTGGCATGAACAATGACAAGGGGTGATTTCATCATTCATCGATTTGTATGACTTGCTATATCTCGATAACATTCAGACAGGTTGTTTCCATCTCAAGTCTGTATACTGAAAGGGGGACACTAATATGAGACGAAAAGTAGAGATACTCAGTTATGGTTAGTTGGTAACATTGGACATGGTTGACACCGGAAGGCAGCTAGTAGATGGCTGATTGTTTAACTTGGCCAAAAGGAGTGGAACTTACTCCCCTAATGAGTGTTGGTGACTTTAAAAAGATAGCTTTGGATTTCAACTACGAAAGTCGTTATTTTAGTTTTAGTATACCATTAGTAACAAAGCAATCTAAATCAGAGACGTGTAAAGCCCCAAAATAGATGGAAATGAATCCAAACGCTTGGATCGTGATCGAACAGTTCTGAACCGTTGGGAGTTCCCCGCCCAAAAAGCATCAACGGAAATTTAAAAAAAAAAACTAGCATTGAACACATACCTGGTGCGCCCGGCAGATGAGGTCGAGGTCGTGCTTCTTGAGGAACTCGGCGACCTTGTCGGCACCGAAGGTGTACGAGACACCGCGGTCGTTGTCCCCCCATCCCTTGATCTCTTTGTCGGGGTCCGACCAGAGGAGGTCGCAGAGGAGGCCCTGGTCGGGGACGTCGATGGGCCTCTCGATCTCGCGGATGCGGTCGAGGGAGTCGAGGTCAGGGGAGAGGCCACCGTGCATGCAGAGGATCTTCTCGTCGATGACGGCAGCGACGGGGAGGCAGTTGAAGCAGTCGGTGAAGATCTTCCAGAGGCGGACGCTGAAGCGGCGCTTGCACTCGTCGTAGAAGCCGTAGATGCGGTTGATGGAGGCGCACTCGTGGTTGCCGCGGAGGAGGAAGAGGTTGTTGGGGAACTTGATCTTGAGGGCCAGCAGGAGGGAGATGGTCTCGATGCTGTGCTTCCCTCGGTCCACGTAGTCCCCGAGGAAGAGGTAGTTGGAGGAAGGCGGGAGTCCCCCGTACTCGAACAGCCGCAGCAGGTCCGAGAACTGCCCGTGTATGTCCCCTGCGCGGGAGGTTTCCAACGGCCTGCGATTAGATCTTTTTTGGGTTTTTTACACCATGACCCCTAAGATTATTTCCAATTACTTCAAAACCTATATAAACATTGTAAGAACTCCACCATCCCTATAATTTTGCTTTATTTAACACATATGTCCCTGGTGAGAGAGTTGATAAGATAACACGGATTCGGATGTAGATTGAGACAAAAAAGGTATCAGAAATATCATTAAAGATTTGTTTTCAAACAACCCTTAATCAAACTTTTGAACAATTGAATCAAACCTTTGTAAATCTCGGACGAGTTAAACTGAACCTCAACAACATCTTCTCATTAAATCAAATCAAATCTGAATCTTAAATATACTAACTGGGTCGAACTTCATATTCAATTCGGTTATATTCATGCTCGATATACTTTGGATTTGTCGTAATAGTCGAGTTGAAGGAATTCTTCTCCATGGAGTTAAGGATGAGCATTAAGATGGACCGGACCTAGCACATGAACCCAACCAACAACACCGACCCGAAACCCAGCTGAACGTATATCAGGTTGAGGTTGGACTAACCTCGGCCCAAACCCATTAGTCCACCGGCCCAGCCTGATAAGGGCCTAATAAGATGGTCGATATAATAATCCATGACCCAAAATTAGTATAGTGCATTTCTATATATTCTCATCAATCTTTACTACCTACATACGCATAATTATCCAATTTCTTCTTTTAGAACAAACTCAAATAGTTAAGCCTCTCTCCTTATCTTCATCGTAAGATTATTTTTCTCACTAATGATAAAATGTCACTTCTCTCATTGGTCTTCTTATGTGTATCTCGTGTAACACACTCTATTTCTTATGTGTATCCTCGTATACCCATTTAGACTCATTGTTTCATCGATAGCATATGTATTTTCAATCACCCATTTTCCTTCCTCGTACTCCCATCCAAATTATTTTACTGGACCAACAAGACCTGAACTCGAGCCGATTTTAATCGGGTCGTGTTCGTTCGTGGGCCGAGCTGGAGAAAAAAATTTGAGCCTCAACCTAGCATGCGGCCCATTAATTTTATCCATTAATTTATTGGATCTTGAACCGAGTCACCTTGCACTCAAAAAAGCCTAAGCTGGTATTCATCCCTAATCGCAATGAAATGCAAACCTCCGATAATCGAACATGTTGATTAGTAAATAGTAATGCATAAAAAACGATTGAGATCTAATCTGTTAAACAACCTAATAAAACTATCTGGTTGTACAATCAAATTGAAGATTGCATTTAATGTCAGATTCTAAATTTCAGAAAGGGGTTTTAAGAATGGATTAGCAATTGTCTTAATCCGAAAATGACCTAAAAGCGAATCCCATCACTTATCATTTCCTTCCAAACTAAGAAATAACTGCATCTAAACTTTTCACCGAAGAACAGAGAAGAAAATCTGTTTTTTTATATATATAATGTATATATCCTTCGTTTCTCATCTCCCTCCCGAGGCGTGCGGTCGATCCAACGACTTGCGAATCCCAGAAGAGGCACGTACCGCAGACATTGATGGGGGCCTCGAGCTCGAGGAGGTTGGGTTGGCTGAGGAAGATCTCCTTGGCGGAGAGGCAGAGCCCCCGGATGTTGGACTCCTCCAGCGGCACCCTCTTGCTGGCGGACTTGCTCTTCCTCCCTTCCAGCAGCCTCTCTATCAGCTCATCCACCACCTTCATATCCATCACACGATCTCTATCTCCCCCTTCCTCCCTTCTCCCCCACGCTCCCGATGTTAATTAATCCGCGATCGGGAAAAAAAGTGTTTGCGGGATCGCAGCTGCGACGTGTGACCGTCCCCGTGCTTTGCCAAGTTGGGACTCGCGGTTGGGAGGGGGTACCCCCTAAAAGTGTCGCGGTGGGGAAGGCTATATGATGGTAGAGGATGCGTTGGGCAGAAGGCGGGGAGGCGCGGGCTCCTTAGCTCCTGGGCTCCGCCGAGAAAAGAGCTGGAACCACAGTGTAGACCTTTTCGCGTTGGAATATTGGATCTTGGATCCTATTGGTCCATCCATGTTACTCTTCCGCGTCCAAGTTCCATACTAATCAAACAAAATATGGGATCATAGAGTCTGTAGACCTTTTCGATTGTAATGAAAACACTTTGATTGTAGGCAACTTTTTTTTATGGCATCCTCTCCTCAACAGGACAATAGAGAAACTCAAATCTTCCATACTAATCAAACAAAATATGGGATCATAGATCTGAATCATTTGATCGTTCTGATTGAGGACAATCGACGATAGCTGGAATTGTGTTTGTTGCAATTAATGGAATAAAATGAAAGTAAAGCATGGATTGTGATATACGGATCTGAATAGCACGAACTTGGCCCAATTAAAGTCTATTTGGTACGATAAAATTATCGATCAATTATTAAATGATCTGAAATGATCAATAGATTGTAAAACGAAATTTGTTCGAGATCAATCGATCAGGTCGATCGCATCGAAGTCTGCGCCATATGAAAAGCCGTGATGCAAAATCCGAACCGCAAAACAAATTGAGACGACCATAAAATCAAATTCGTTGAAATGAGGCCAATGAAATCAACCATTTGTCGATCGGAGGTTGTCTAATATTTTAAAATCATAAAATTTGATTAAAAATCAAGAGCGTATTTCGTCGGTTTTTTTATCCATCTTGGATCAGAAAAGTATGGAATTTATATTGTTTGATCATCATGCGTAGACGATCGAATGAGATATTGTACATCAGAATCGAAGATACGAGATAGAAACACAGATGACTTTGGCATCTCAAATCAGAAAGAGAAAAAGGTATAAAAATTAAAATTAAATTTGATATCGGTACAACAGACAGTACATTAGCATCTGCCCACTTGGCTCCCCTTTCTCCTCCACTTGTCAAACAAGTGAGGCCCTCTCCCCTTATTCATATCCCCCAAAAACCCCTTTATTCTTCCCTATTTTTCTTCCCAATTTTCTCCAGTCGAGGAGTCACATCTCCTCCATATTCCTGCCGAAGATGTTGACCGTAGTTGCAGACTGGAGCTGCTACTATGACATTGATCCTCCTACCGTAGCTAATACCAGCAACTGTTGTTTCTGCATGTGTGATGAAGTTGTGATTCATCACTCTAAAAGTCGAAATAGAGCTTTATTCCCGAGTAATTGGCTGCATTTCTCCATTTATTTTGTATTATTCTCATTCATGCATTTAGAATTAATGCCTACATTTTAGCATGCATATTAGCATTAAATAAGAAGCCAAATTCACTTGTAAATATCACATGTTTATTGACCATATTTCCTTATTGTATCTATTTTTCACTGACTCGGAATTGAATAAAATCAACTTTATAGTGTATATATTACTAACACTAATAAAGGAAAAATGTCAAAAAAAATACTAACTTGTAAAATTGACAAATAAAATCCTAACCCTAGTTTGAGAGTAAGAACCTTAAAATGTGAATATCTCTCTCATACAATCTTCTATGGAACAGTATTCACTTTTGAATTAATGTGCATTCAATTACCTTCAAAACAAGACCAAATTCAAAAGAATCGAAGTCTGTATGTGAAACTTAAGTTTTAGGCCCCTTCTTGTATATTGTACATATGTCCACTTTTTTTATTTTTTTATTTCTTTTTTTCTAAATTATTATTAATCCTAACAAATAGATTACATTGTAATATTTATCTTATATTTTATTTTATTTTGATTTTTATATTATTTTAAAAAGCCAAAAAATCTGTAAAAAATGAAAATTCAGTATTTTATATCTGTAGGATACCACCCAAAAATATTTTTTGTGCAGATGGTTTACTTTCATTTTTGGTCCTTCACGAAAGTTGTAGATCTCATCGAGAAGAGCAACTTTCATGTTGATCACTTTTTTATTTGACCTCTTTTGTTATTTCTTTTTAATTTGTTTGTTTACATTTAATTTTAAATTTTTCTGGATGCGACACGTGGCAGATCTTGGAGTCACCACGTGTCACCCAAATTTATATTATTTTTTTAATTTATTTTATTTTACTTATTTTATTTATCTTTATTTTATTATTTATTTATTTATTTACTTGTTTGTGTTTTTTATTTTTATTATTTATTTTATTTATTCATTTGTTATTTTTATTTTTATTTTAATTACTTATTTATTTTTTATTTATTTTTATTTTATTTAATTTCATTTTTTTAATTATTTTTTATTATTTTCTTCCACCATCTCCCATTCTCCCCTCATCTTCTACCACTCCTCTAATCTCCACCCCACTTCTTTTCTAACTTCCCCTCCTCCTTTTTATTCTCTTATCCTCCCTTCATTCTCCTTTATCTGCCATTCTGTATTTCAACGAGAAACGGAGCGAGCCTGGAGTGTTCTATCGGTGATAGCGACCTAGCATCCTCCTCGAGCGATGACCTCCTACAGGCGAGATCCACGACGACCACCGTCCCTGCGTAGCGAGTTTCTAGCCAAGCTCTCCTAGCTTACCTCTGCCACGCCGCTCAAGGCCACAATAGGAGTACAGCATAGCTGTTCCGCACCCTCCGATGAAATCCCAGGTAAGTTATCCTTCTCCTTTTTTCATTTTTTATCTAATATCATTTTATTCTTTTCTTATTCACCACCAACACAATCATCACAATAACCACCATCATCATCATCATCACCGCATCTTCATTATCATCACCACCACCTCTCATCTTAGTCACTTTTGAGTTCCTGTTTAAAATATATAAAAACTATAAAAAAATAAAAGAAAACAAATCTACTTCCATCGCCACCGCTCCAGGCCCCTGCCGCCGCGACTCTCCTCCGCACTCGTGTGTGGCCACAACCCCATAACCCTTACACCATTGCACAGCCGCAAGCCATCGCTCGTGCGCCACCAACAACTTCCCAACCCCTCGTGCCCACACACTCCTGACAACCTGCTGGTCGTGCTCCCCCACACCACTCCAGCATCCCGACCTCCGTACCCTTCTCCAACCATAGCCGTCGGCCGTGGCTCCATCGCCCCCTTCATCATGCTTCTCCAGCACCCACTCCCATGCAAAACTGTGCCAACATGTCGTCCATCCTTCTGGAGACCCATCAGGAATGCACCGCAAATCTTGTAGGAACTCTGCCTCGCCACCCCCGACGCTTCACAACAGCTCGCCCTCGAGCCCTACACATAGCACCTCACGATCACTGCCCTCACGTGTGGCTGATGAACGTGAAAATAACCTCTTTAATGGTCGATAATTGTAGTATAGGAGGCGAAAATGATTCGTCAAAAACCACAATCTTTGAATGTTGTGGAGTATTTTTACCTGGCAAGTCTACCAAGGTCGAACACAGAGAACGATGGTTTTTAGTTATGTGGTTTTAAATTAAATTAAATAATTAATTAATTGCTCGCTTAATTTATGTATCAGAAAATACATAGAAAATATGATGAAATGGAGTGCAATGCAGAGGAAATAAACAGAGAAAATGAAGCACCGGATCTGTGATGGTGATTTAGTTCCTCAAATAATATGATTAATAAGTCCTTAAAAGATTGTCACAGATCGAAAGACATTCGGGAGAAAAATTTCCAATCAAATTCAAGCTATAAGCAAGGAGATTAATCAATGAATAATTCAGTCATTCAGGAGATCAGGAAAAAAATCTCCGAATAGATGTGATAATCTCAAAAATCTCTCAAAATTAATTCTCAGATAAATAAAATTTGATCAGCTAAAATCTTGATAATTAGATTGAAATCTCCTCGAATACACCCATGCAAGGATTAATTCTTTAGGATTATTCAACGATGATCACAAAGAATTAATCAAATTAAATTCCTCAATCGAATTCCTGCAAAAGATATCGTTAATTTTCTCCACAAAAATAAGGCACAAATATGCCAATTTTTAGCCTTCAAAAATCAAAATGCTCCTGAAATAATAATCATCATAGCATCAGATCTGTCCACAAATTATATAATATGAAAGAGAATGGAATAAGCTTCAAAATCGTATATGCTAAAATCAGATCTCGGATGAAAAATATATGCCAAATTGAAATGTTAGGGACTTAAATGCAATAAAAAAATATTTTTCTCAATTAAGTCCTTGGAGGGACTTATCTGCAATTTTGAAGATTCAACTGGAGACTTGTGTAATTTACCCCTTGTAGGGGTATTTATGAAAATAACAAAACAATGGAGGGCATTCGTGTAAAATTCCCAACGTGTCACGTGCATGGCATGTGACGCTGACGTCTGCGAACTGGCAGGCCCTCTATGCTATTATTCTGGAACTGGGAGAGGGGTTTGCAATTTCTCCTCCAACGCATGTGCGAAGCACGTGCATGGGTGGCTCGACGCAGGCAGTTGAGGCTTGATCGACCCGAGGCAGAGGCTCAGTCGACCCGAGCCTAGGTGGCAGATGGAGGGCACGTGGCAGAGGCTCGTCGACCCGAGCCTCGAGGCTAGGGACGAGGCTCGAGGGATGGACACGTAGCATGAAGTGGGCTGTTATGGTAAGGGGTTGGATGGTTGGGCGGCATGTCGGGTGGAGCGAGGCTCGAACCCTCAATCTATGCATGGCACGAGGGGCGGAGTGAGCGCGACAGAGCAGTGGCGGCGCTATGAGGGCAGCGAGTCATGGCAGAGGTACTCCGAGGCAGTGGAGGCGGAGATGGAAGTGCTACTCCATGTGAGCTGTAATGTACAGGAGCGGTAGTCGATGAACGCGGAAGGATGATGGCGCAGCATGGAGCTCGAAGCGGCCCGAGGCGGTGCCTGTTGGAAGTCCGACGAGGGGCATCAATGATGATCTGAGGTGAGAGACCGGAGGTGGCGGAGGAATGCACAGAGTATGGCGAAGTGCAGTGGGTAGCACTCGGCGATGGAGCGGAGGTGAAGGGATAGCATGGGTCAATGGAGTCACGGGAGTAAACTCCGATGATTGCCTCAACCACGGCGGGATGGTGAAGCTCACGTGCAACATGCACGGAGATGCGGCAAGGTGCTTGCAGCACCTTGGATCGTACCTACAAGGTGGTCGGGGCATGCAAAGGGGGAGGTGTTGTCACCACCTTCCCCTGAAGCGTAATCTTGCAGAGATGGCGGATGAAACCAGCTGCTGGAGTGGCGATAGGGCTCTATGGGGGGGACTACAGTTATGCGGGCAAGGGTCAGCCTCATAATGGTCGAAGAGGGAGTGGAGGCGACGACTACCGTTACGAGGGAGGAGGAGGCGGCTGTTACAAGAAGGGCGCAGGTGATGTTGGGAAGGGGATGGAGGTTACGTGCAAAGCACGCGACCAGAGTGAGAGAGGTCAAGAGGGGTCGGGCCTTGGCAATGGAGAGAGAAAATGAGAAGTGAGGGGAGAGAAAGGAGTGGGGTGCCACATGGCATGCCAAAGGTTGCCACATGTCACCCCAAAAAAATCAAAATTTAAAAGAGGAAGAAAATTGGAAAAGAAATAGAAGGAGACCTCGAATCGAAAAATTTTCTTCACAAAGTTGTTCGTCTCGACAAGATCTACAATTTTTGTGAAGGAACTGTGAGCAAAAGAGATTAACTGTGCAAAGTGGTATTTTTGGTGGTTCTCCATGTGTATAGAAAACCGACTTTTGGGGTTTTGTAATTTTTTTGGTGGTTTTAAAAGATGATAAAAATTATAAAAAAAATAAGATAA
Organism: Ottelia alismoides; assembly: GCA_037367405.1. Classification (NCBI taxonomy): domain Eukaryota; kingdom Viridiplantae; phylum Streptophyta; class Magnoliopsida; order Alismatales; family Hydrocharitaceae; genus Ottelia; species Ottelia alismoides. The sequence goes on along the minus strand of JAZKJV010005306.1, from coordinate 63,639 downwards.
AATATAAGAAAATTAATTACACACTAATCTAGTTTTTTAGATTTTTTAAAAATAGGTAAATAAAACAGAAGTACGACATAAGCAAATTTTGTACAGACTCTCAGAGGACACTCAAACTCAGTCAGTTTCTTTGATTTCAGTCTTGATCTAAATTTGAATTTTTTATGTCGTTTGATAAAACTTTCATCAAAGAACACAAATGAAAAAGAAATAAAATCAAATTATTAATTATGTACATAAAAACTCAGGTCAAAAATAGCAAAAAGATACAATGCGCAGAAGAGGTTCAAAATCCAACTTTCATACATGAGCTCCGAATTTCATGAAATTATTTTTGTTTTGAAGGTATATGAAAATGGAGTACTTTAAAATCGAGTAAACCAAAATCGGACATTGTATGAGGAAGACATGCACATTTTAGTCCGTGAAATTTGGTTTTGGGATTATTTGACACTTATTTAAGTTAACATTTTTATATTTTTTATTTATTCTTGTTAGTAATATCTACACAATAGAGGTAGTTTCAGATCAATTGGAGTTAAGATGAATTAATTAAAAACTGGGAAATTTAGTTGCTTTTTAAGCCAATTTACACATTATGCAATTATGCATGATGAAATGCGAATAATATTAACACATGTATGAGTGCTAATGATGTTATATTAATGATTAAATGCAAATGAATTAAGGAGAACATAGTCTAATTGACCAATTTTAGCATGATGAATATGAGATTCATCATACCCCTATACTTAAATCATGCTCATCTGCGAGCATCAATGAATGAATAACTTAGTTGGATAAATCCATGACTGTGCGTGTGAATTTGCAAAGCTTAATTCATCTAAGACACTTAATTTGAGTGATCCTAAAATTCTGATCTCAACCATGCTTTAATCAAAAGGAATCCAATTTCTCTATTTATCAGACTTTATGTTTGTACATAAAATAAGGATATGACTTTTAGTGTACTGCAATCATGAGAGTTGAGTCAAGACATCACCCAAAGTTCAAGTACAGGAGACTCTCCTCTAGACTTAATCCTCAACACTACGGAATAAGTCGGTTCTTGCATTCAATCCACCTTCTCATTAGTTTGTCAGACTTGAAAGTGTAGATGAACGGCCAGATGATGGAGGGTATAGGATTATGTATATTTTTCTCTCCCTCACATTGGAACAAGGAGCCTCTCGAGTGCCTTATTACTCAACACATGTATATTTTTGTTGTTGATCAATGTGTCTGTCAAGAGAATTTGGAGTAGTCTATACTTGTTTTTCTATGAGTACACCGGGGTATGTCTCTTTTGAGTATCTAAGATACCTTCAACACCCAGACTTGTATCACAATACGATGCAGAACTCTTTATTGGTGCTAGCCCGACTCCTTGGTCCTAGTAGCGTTTGTTCCACGTGGACACTTTGAAAATGATTGAGAGCGCTCATCATTAGTGGAAGCTCATTTAAAAATCGACTTTGAAGGATAGATCTTTTCTTTGAACATTTTTCTCTTTTTCTTTTCTTTTCTTTTTGGCTAGCTCCTCTGCTTTTACCAAAAGTTGGCGCACACTGATCAACAATTATTTAAGTTTCATCACACCCTGGCACATAGGTAAATATAAAATGATAGCATATGAAATTGATCACATACTGGCTAAATTTTTGCTAACACTCAGGTTTCTTGAAGTATTCATCAACTTTATCCCATCCTCGAGTATCATTAGATCGGGTTTAGACTCAAATCTCCAGTCCTAGTTCCTCAAGTGATAACTCAACTCATCTCATCAATCATGCAGTTGTGAATGTGTTTGTGCTGATCATATTCTTTAAAGGGTTGAGATGAAGAGTGCAATATAGCGCTCAAATCTTTCAAACTATGCAAGTGTGGATTATTAAGTTTCAAAAATCCTAATGATTAAGGATGGTTAACTTAGACTCTCAAGATTTCATAAATCCACACTTGCATTACTTGGAGGAATCAGACTCTTTTTAATGAGATTTTTTCGGCAGTAACCCCCACAAAGGGGGATCACCCATTTTAGATTCAAAAAAAATCTTACACTACTTGAAGGAATCACCGGGTAGTGACCTTTTTTATGGGATAAATGGCTACATTGATGTTATTGCATATGCTGATGTCAATTATACGAGTTCAACTTAGGATTGTCACTCTAATACAGGATATACTATTATGGTTGGAGGAAATATTGTTACTTGGAGGAGCAAGAACATATTGTAGTCTTCATATCCAGTGTAGAGGCAGAATACAGGGCGATGGCTCAGGCTACTTGCGAGATTACTTGGTTACTGACCTTTCTACAGGAACTTGGCATTGTTGTCCCTACTCATATTCCTCTATACTGTGATAACAAATCCACTGTGCATACATTGCTACAAATCATGTGTTTCATGAGAAGACCAAACACATAGAGATTGGCTGTCATTTTGTTTGTGATGTCTTATGAGGAGGGAAGACGACTACTCCACACATCATAATGGATCTTTATCTTGCATATGTACTCACGAAGACCTTACCAAAGAAGCGTCTCTCGTGGATAACTTTCAGGTTGGGTATGATTGATATATACGCTCCAACTTGAAGGGGAGTGTTAGTGATGTGTTTATATTTATCTTATTTCATTATAACCCCTCTGGAGGTATTTATGTATTTTCTCAGCTATGAACACTCTAGGGTTCCGTCCTATATAAGGACCCTTAGACCTCCTGAATAAAATAAGTTATTGTGTTTCCTTTTCTTACAGTGTCCATTCCTTTTTCTCTGATTATGGACGAGTTGATTAGTTACATTCAGGATGAGATACCTTGGTGTATGTTGTTCGTCGATTATATTGTGTTGATTGATGAGACAAGAGATGGAGAAATGAGAAGTTAGATGTTTGGAAGCATGCCTAGAGGCTAAAGGATTCGTATAAGTAGGGCTAAGACTGAATATATGGAGTGCGCATTTGATGGAAACAATGGTGAAGGACTCGAGGTGAAGATTGGAGACAATACCATTTAGAAGAAAGATTCTTTTATATGCTTAGGATCTATCTTGCAACATGATGTGGAAATTGATGGAAATGTTACTCATATAATAAAAGATGGTTGGTTAAAGTGGAGAGGAGCTTTATTGTTCTTTCTGATAATAAAAATCCCTTTGAAAGTCAAAGGAAAGTATTACAAAGCAGACGTAGGATATGTTATGCTCTATAGATCAGAATGATGGCATGTGAATCATACACATACACAGAGAATGACAATAGCAGAAATGGAAATGTTAAGGTCGGTGTGTTATCATACACGAAAATATCGGATTCGGAATGATGCGATCAAAAGGAAAGTTGTTGCTCTGATAGATGATATGATGAGAGAAATCCGCTTAAGATGGTTTGGTCATTTGCAATGGAGATTGGTCGATGAGCTGGCCTCGATGTGGCTATAAGATTCATATCTGTTTATCTTTGGAAGTTAGGCTTACACTCTTAACAAGGTCTATAATTGCCGCACATGTAGAATATATGACTATAAATACCAGTTATTAGCTGGCACATCCTGTATAACAAATATAGGTCATAGTCTGAAGTCTGCATTTTTAAATAGAAAGTGCCTCCTACTGTCCTCTCAAGTCCTTGTAAGAAATCTGTTTGGAGATATTTCCTGTAATGAATTATTGTGCAGTAGCTCTTCTCTGCATTTTAAGGTTAAGCGGTCACGGTGACTTTAGCTTGTGTTCTTGTTTTGCTTTTTACCATCAGACAGTCAAAGAAAAGAAACCTTTCGATAAGCCAGTCCGAGAGAACTTTATTTGCGGAGCTTGTGGCCAGGTATGTGGCATATTCAAAGTACAGATAGAATCTACAGAAGATAAAAAATACATGTCCATGCAATAACAAGAAAATATTCTGCATCAGCTTGGTCATATGCGGACTAATAAGAACTGCCCAAAGTACAGAGATTCCGAGACTCAAGATTCTGAAAATGTGTCAGGTAAATATCATCTTCCAGATAGTTCTGGGCAACAAATGAAAACTCCAAACAAGAAGTTGATGCACAAGGGTATCAGCATCATAAAAACTCCCACCAGTGAGGCACCAGGGAATTCGAAGAAGCCTGGACAGAAGTTGAAGGCACGTGTACCATCCTTGAAGGTGAAATGTGGATCTCCAGATGAGCCTCCTGATAACATTGACGGGGTGCAGGTCGCCTTGAAGCAGATTAGTAGGGCCACGCCAGATGATCTAGATAATGAAGCAAGATCTGGTGGAAAGATCAGTAAGATTATAATTTCCAACAAGAGTAAGCCTGAAAGCGCCCAATCAGATGTAACAAAGCCTTCCGTTGTTATCCGTGCTCCCGAGGAGATGGATAGAGACAAACCACGGAAGGAAATTATTATAAGGAAACCACGGAGCACCACACATGTTGGGAGTATCAGGCAAGGTGGGGCTTTTGGAATGGATGAAGAAGTTAGGAAAATAAAGAAAATTGCCGAATTGGCCAGCTTCGAAGAGCAAAGGGCGCAGCATGTCCAGTGGCTTGCTGGGGACATGTTGAGCGAAGCTACTGAAAGTAGAAGGCTAAGGGAAGAGGAGGAGAAAAGGCAAAGCAGGCAGAGGATGTCTGAAGAGAAAACCAGGAGAATACTCGAGGAAAGGAGGATGGCAGATGAGCAGCAGAGGTTTTACGAAATCAGAATGGCAGGGGAATTGGAGGAACAATCAAAAGCAAAGAAGAAAAAGAAGAAGCCATATTTCAGGGATGAATACATGGAGGCGTACACATCAAACAGAAGAGATAGGAGTGTTGGATTCTAACTACAAGGATAATATAGTGACTCACTAACAACTTACATTAACAATACATCATCATACAATACAACACCTTAAAGTGTACATCACTTCACATACACTCACTCACTTACTCACTAGTTATACAACACTCAAACTCTGTAACTTTCCTCCCAATATACTTGGTGGTTCTCTACTCTCTTGGTTCTTCTCTTGGTTGATTACACTCCACCCTCAAGGGCCATATTTATAGAGGCCAATGGAGTACACTACAACAAGTGATGGCTTCTTAAAGAAGCCAACTTTGGAGATGACGTCTCAAGGAAGCCAACAATAGCTTCTCAAGTAAGCCAATAATAGCTTCTCAAAGAAGCCAACTTAGAAGTAGCTTCTCAAAGAAGCCAACATAAGGATTTCTCTAGGAGCTTGCTTAATTATAGAGGAGATGTTGATTTTAACACTCCCCCTCAACATCTACTCTTCGCATCCCAAGTTGTCTTCGAAAATACTCGACCTTTGTTGTGTTGAGTCCTTTTGTAAATATATCCGCTACTTGGTCTTCTGTCACTATCGACTTTAGCTCAATCTCTTCTTCTAATACCTTCTCTCTCAAGAAGTGATAGTGAACCTCTATATGCTTTATTGCTTACTTCTTGCATGGAATATTGGATTCTCAGCTAACTTGATAGCAAATTGATTATCACAAAATGGACTGGATAATCAATTGGTTGATGAAGATCCTTCAGTAGCTGCTTTAACCAAGTACTTTCTTGTGCTGTCATAGCTGCAACTCTATACTCGGCTTCAGTTGTTGAAAGAGAAACAGTTGGTTGTCTCTTGCTACACCATGAAATTAATCATGATCCAAGGCTGAAAACATATCTTGTGGTCGAACGTATTGTATCATGGTCGCCAGCATAATCAGCATCACAATATCCCTTAAGCTTGCACTGCTCTCCTTTCTTGTAAAAGATCCCATAATCCATAGTTCCTCTTATGTACCTCATTATCCATCTTATTGCTTCTAGATGAGGCCTCCTAGGATTTTGCATGAATCTAGTAGCTACTCCAACAACAAAGGCTATGTCTGGCCTAGTCATGGTTAGGTAGATCAAGCTACCAACCAGTTGCCTATACATGGTCACATCTTCTAATACCTTTCCTTCTTCAGCACAACGTTTAGTACTTACCTCTATTGGGGTTGATGTAGGCTTGCAGTGTAGCATGCCATACTTTTATAAAAGATCCTTAACATACTTGTGTTGATGTAGAAGAATCCCTTCATTGGTGTGCTTTACTTTGAGGCCAAGAAAAAGCTTGAGCTCGCCCAACTCTTTCATCTGGAATGTAATAAATAGATTATCTTGAATTCTCTTAATTTCTTCTACATCATCTCCTGTAATGATCAAGTCATCCACGTACACGAGTACTATGGATAACTTCTCATCTCTTATCTTTATAAAGAGACTGGAATCCGATGGAGCAACTTGATACTCGCATTGCAGCAAAAACTCTGCCATCTTTCCATACCATGCTCTAGGTGCCTGCTTCAGACCATAGAGTGCCTTCCTCAGCTTGCAAACATATTGAGGATGACTCTTATCTTCGAATCCTCTTGGTTGCTCCATATAGAGATCTCGATCTAGCTCTCCATGAAGGAATGCATTCTTTACATCCATTTGTCACAACCTCCAAGATTTGCTAGCTGCCAATGCTAGCAATACTCTAACCGTAGTCATTTTTGCAACTGGGCTAAATGTCTCCTCATAATCTAGCCCATACTGCTGAGAGAATCCTCGGGCGACTAAACGAGCCTTATATCGGTCTATGGTTCTGTCAGGACGAGTCTCTACTTTATAGACCCACTTGCACGATATTGGATTCACATCTTGAGGCTTTGGTACGAGATCCCAAGTCTGATTCTCTTGTAAAACCTTCATTTCCTCCTCCATTGCTTGTTTCCATTTAATGTTTCCAAAGGCCTCTTCAAATGTAGAGGGTTCTTTCGATGTTTCTTCCTGAGAGACTGTTGCATCTGCATACTTTGGATTTGGCCTCCGGAGTCTGTTGGTTCTTCTTAGAGGTATAATCGGATCCTCTTTGATCTTGTGCTGGCTGGGATGAACTTCTTCAATAGTTTGCTGATGAACTCCATTCCTCCAAGGACTCACCATCTTGTATGGTGTGTTATCTTCTTGTTGGATCTCCTCGATCCTTTCTTCTAGTTGATCTTCTGAGGTCTTCATATCTCGTAAGTTAATTTCTTGAGATGACCACCATGATGATGCTTCATCAAAGACAACATTTCTTGATATATAGCACTTGCCATTGACTGGATCATAACATCTCCAACCTTTCCTTTCATTATCATATCCGACAAAAATGCATCTTACTGCCTTTTTGTCGAACTTGCTGCGAAGGTGGTCAGGAACGAAAACGTAACAAACAGATCCAAATACTCAAAAGTGACTTACAGTTGGCTTGAGTCCCGTTAGCTTCTCGAAGGGAGAGAAGAATCCCAACCTTTCTTGAGGTAGCCGATTAGTTATATCAGCTACTGTCTTCATGCATTCTGCCCAAAATCTTTGCGGAATGCTCTTCGCATGCAATAAGCTTCGACAGATTTCTGCAAGATGGCGATTTTTCCTTTCTGCTACTCCATTTTGTTGTGGTGTGCTCGAACATGTTAGTTGCCTTCTGATTCCAGCTTGCTTTAGGTAATTGGTGAATTCCTCCGAGATATATTCTGCACCATTATCAGATCGCATGCACTGGATCCTTCTTTTGATTTCTTTCTCAACTTTCTCTTTAAATTCCTTGAACTTAGAGAAAACATTAGACTTTTCCATAAAAAAGTAGAGCCAGACGTACCTTGAGTAGTCATCGATGAATGTCACCATATATCGCATACCACTGATTGATAGAGTCTTGACTGGTCCAAACACGTCTGAATGGATCAGTTCCAATGGTTCCTTGGCTTGATATTTTGACTCCTTGTAAGGCAACTAATGAGCCTTACCAAACTGACATCCAGCACATACTGTGTCTTCACGTACATCCTGTTGTGGGAGACCCTTGATCATTGATTTCTGCATCATTATCTTAAGCATGTGATAGCTCACATGTCCAAGCCTAGCATACCAAATATCCACAGTCTCATTCTTCTTTGTCTTATCTACGTACGCAGATTCTTTGACATAACGTAGATAGACTCAACTCTTCTTCCCTCCATGATGGCAGTATCAAGTAACTTGAGTTTACGATACACTCGCACGTCCTCAGGTCCAAACACCACATAATGTCCTGCAGATGTAAGTCTATACACGGAGAGAATATTTTTCTTCATACCTGGTACATGGTACACGTGCTCTAACTGCACCTCATTGGAGTTGAAGCGTGGCACTATCGTTGTAGTGCCAATATGGGATATTGGCAGCTTTGAGTTGTTGGTTATCACAACAACTCGCCCTCCTTTGTATTCGGACATGTCGTTGCGCTTGCTTTTATCTCCGGTCATATGATTGGAGCTACCGGAATCCACAATCCAGACATTGTCATAATCAACTCCTTTGGTCATGATTGTTGCCAATGCCATTTCTTCTGATTCGATAATCGCCATCGAAGCTTGTTGCTCCCAATCTTCTTCACTAAGATTTTCTATGTGATAGTTTGACACTGCAGTATTGCTTTGTATTGTCTTTTTCTTGATTCTACAGTCTCGTGCAAAATGTCCCTTTCGTCCACAATTGAAGCATTCTCCATTTTTCTTTTTCTGCAAAGAATCATTCGGTCTTTGTGATCGACCATATGAAGCTCCCCCTATATTGAAGCTCCTCTGAGAATGTTGCTTCCACTGAGGAGCTGAATCTTTTTGATGCAGCTCCTTCAGCTTCCCTCGTTTATGTGCACTAAACAGTGCTTCTTCACAACCTTTTATTGACAGACTAGCCATTTGATTGGTTAAAGTCTCTTGATTTTCTAAGAGACTTTCAAACTCTAAGAGAGTTGGTTGTTTAGACCAACCAGATATGGCCGTTACGAGAGCATCATATTTTGGTCGTAATCCATGATTGATGATCCTTCGCATTCGTGACTCACCAATATTTGATTCTAGATCTAATTGGGAGATTTCACGACATAGAGAGCGTACATTGTTGAAATACTGTTTGATTGTCATCTCTCCTTGCTTGAGAGACATCAAGTTGTTCTCTAAGAATTGAAGTCGAGCGACATTCTTGCGTGAGAACAATGTAGCAAATGTGTCACATGCTTCCTTTGGTGTAACGACTTCTTGGATATGCTCGATCAGCTCCTCCTCAATCATGGTCTTTAATACAAACATTGTTTTACCAGCCTTGATCTTCCATTTTCTCAAGGCATCAGCATTCTCCTTTGGTGGTGGTGTTGTATCATCTCCTCCAACAATCTCCCAGAGATCCTGTCCTTGTATATAAGATTCGACGCAGGTCCTCCAATAACTGTAATTGTGCCCATTCAGCTTCTTGATCCCAAAATCAGAGTTGAAGGGATCTGCCATAATTTTTGGGGAAACTATATTTTTCCTTCGTCCAGCGAAGTTGGTCCTAGACCTATCTCGATTACAGTCCCTGACTGCACACGGACAGAATTTCCCCTTACAAAAACTCAAGACTTGACTGGACACACATACAGAGGCTCTCCTAATTTATTTATAGACCTTTATTGCAGCTGGATGGAATTGGTTTTCTACAATGTATGGGGATTGCACTCTTACTAATTTGGACCCTAACATGGCTCTGATACCAGTTGTTGGATTCTAACTGCAAGGACAATATAATGACTCACTAACAACATACATTAACAATACATCATCATACAATGCAACACCCCAAAGTGTACACCACTTCACATACACTCACTCACTCACTAATTATGCAACACTCAAACTCTCTAACCTCCCAATATACTTGGTGGCTCTCTACTCTCTTGGTTCTTCTCTTGGTTGATTACACACCATCCTCAAGGGTCCTATTTATAGAGGCCAATGGAGTACATTACAACAAGTGATGGCTTCTTAAAAAAACCAACTTTGGAGATGGCGTCTCAAGGAAGCCAACAATAGCTTTTCAAATAAGTCAATAATAGCTTCTCAAAGAAGTCAACTTAGAAGTAGCTTCTCAAAGAAGCCAACATAAGGATTTCTTTAGGAGCTTGCTTAATTATAGAGGAGATGTTGATTTTAACAAGGAGGATCCCTGAAAGGGATCGTGCAGCCAAGAGACGACCTGCAGTTGACAGGGAGGCATGCCGCAGACATGGACCTCCAACAAAGCGTCGAAGGGGAGGAGAAGTAATTTCGACATCCTTCATAGCTTTCTATTAGGGTGATTTCATTCTTTTATTAAACTAGGTGATATATAAACTATGCAGGTGCTTCTGTCAAATGTTCTGGAGAGCATTGTGGACAAGCTGAGGGATAACACGGATGTGTCCTATCTTTTCCTGAAACCCGTAACAAAGAAAGAAGCCCCGGACTATTTGGATTACATCAAGCAGCCGATGGACCTGGCAACTATCAAAGAGAAAGCCCGCAGAATGGAGTACAAGAATCGGGAAGACTTCAGGCATGATGTGTGTCAGATCACTTATAATGCCCACTTGTACAACGACGGACGGAACCCAAATATCCCTCCTCTCGTCGATCAGCTTCTGGAGCTGTGATTATTTGTTGGACACCAATGATGAAAGCCTGGCTGAAGCTGAATCTGGGAAAGAGCGCTCTCATTTTTAGAAGTGGGAGAGCCTTTCATCCAGAATTGTATATTTGGGCCACCTCAGTAGCTTGTAAATATTGTTGATTGATGGAGGTGTACACTATCTTCTTCGTTAGGTCTTCGAGCTCCATCAGAACAGATTGGTATACTCAAGCAGAACGTTAGTTTATTAATCACCAGTAGATGTGGCACATCACATGGTGTGATTTTGTAATCTTCACGAAGATGCCAGTGATTGTATTTAGGCTGACTTGAGTACTGGCTGCCAGTCTGTGATGTGGGCAATGCAATCTTTGTCATTCTAATTCAACTCATCGCGTTAGATCTTGTTGTAGTAACCGCGAATGTTGAGATGTACTGTAATGTTAGCATAAGTTATTAACATGTTAAAATGCATCTTGGGGCTGTGTGCCTGTTTTCTCATTGTTTTCTCTTCTGCAGGTGAAAGCACCTATTTGAACCGCCGCCTTCTCCAAACAAAGTTGCTTCTACTGTAATACCATGAATGGCATACGTTGTGAGTGTTGTTGGGGTGATCAGTATGTCTTTGATGTTGTCTTCTATCAAATAGTGACGGATTTGGGATCCAGTGGAAGTACCTCTGCTCAGGATATATGCAAACCAGCATGCATAAACTAATTGGATTTTTTAAATGGAGAAGTGATCATGTAAGGTTTAGGAGACTATCCTGTTTGACTGGACATGGAGATCAATTTCTTCCACTATTCCAAGTTGATGAACTCATACCCATTTATCTACATTTCAACTTAAAATTACTCAAGAAACATCAACTTGCCATCACATGTAACCTGCTCTTACGACTGATTTTCTTCTTCGTAGAGAGAGCGAGTCGGTGGGTACTTAATTAAGCCGCATGAAAGCCCACGTATGTCATTTACTGCATCTTGACCGACTTGTAAGAGCAGGTTACATGTGATGGCAAGTTGATGTTTCTTGAGTAATTTGAAGTTATAATGTAGATAAATGGGTATGACTTCATCAACTTGGAAGAGTGGAAGAAATTGATCTCCATGTCCAGTCAAACAGGATAGTCTCCTAAACCTTACATGATCATTTCTCCATTTAAAAAATCCAATTGGTTTATACAGATACTCAACTTTTCTTAATGACCCTACCTGCTCACGTTGTATTGACTATAAAACTAATGTTCAGCCATAAATAACAAAAAAACGATATTGGGATGTCAATATTACCAGAAACTACGGGCACTGATTTGTTGATGAAAAAGGTTAATTACTGCTTTTATGTTGGGCAATTCCACGTGTTGATAGCAAAGAAATGCCGCATGGCGTTCACACGCGAAGGAGGTCGTCATCAGGAAAGCAGCTCTTCAGAGTAAAACGTCTGGTCTTTGTTTGTGGTTCTTTTCGTTTTTCTTTTATCCTTTTGAAAAAAGGAAAGATTGTGGAAAAGGCCTTTGACCAATAAAAATTGAAGAGTATGTTTTTTGCCTTTAGGGGAAAAAAGATAGAGAACTATGTAAAAGTCCTTAACTATAACGTTCTCGATTTTAATATCGTAATCGAACTTTAAAAGGTAACCGACAGTGTCCAATTTGTATTTTTTTCAAGGGATAATTATACCATAACCATTAAAAACTTGTCCAATTAAGGATAGACCCTATAAACACAAAGAACAGGTTCCAGTTCAGGTCAGAATGGATGGGTTGTGCTTCAAAGGCACAGCTTCCACGACCCTAATATTCCAAGAGAGCAGGACTGCTGTAAATTGAGATTAGGCGAGCGGTTTGCACGAATTTTCACGGTAAGAGTTCATAAAAACATCGATTCTGTGTGAACCACTCGATCACTCAGCTCACGCAGTCGATATCCCAGCAGACCTCTGCAGATCTGCTCACATATTCTAATGCTTCTGCGGTACCTTACTACCTGTGGGTCACAGTGGTTCACGGGCTTGCTTAAAAATGGTTGGTGGTTGTTTGAACGAGGAAAACTACAAAGGTGCATATCATATTTGTCCCATCAACGGTTGCTTTTTCAGGACTTTATATGAATAATTGATTAATGGACAGGGATGTTTTTGTAGTTTTGTGTGGACACCTTTTATCTCTCCTTTAAATTAAGACTTTTTCCCATTGAAAAGATAGTCTAACCAAGTCTTATTTGACTTTAAATCAATAATAAATATGCTAGAGGACGTATATTAATTAAGAAGCGATTCTGATTCTGTTCACATCTATGTATGGGTAGCATAATGGGTACGGTTCTTCCAAAGGAGGTTGATTGTCGATAAATGTAGATCCATGAAATCAACCTTTACACGAAAAAAATGAGAAAAATAGATAAAATTGCTCATCAAAGAGTACCGAGATTTGACGTGGATAACTCCTATTGTGTCGAGGGGAAAAACTACACGCACAGTAGATGGAGGTAGTAGTATTGCCTCTATGTGCATGGATCGAGGAGTCGTTGTCGCAACAAATGCTTAAGCTATATGCATGATTATTTGATTACAAAAAGTGATTTTTTTTAGCATGTGCTCTTCTGAGTCTCTGTTTTCTTTTTTTTTTTGCAATTACACTTATATTCATGTATTCTTACAGAATTCATAATAGTGTTTGTGTTCTCATACACGTCCCTATATTATACAAACAGAAAAAGGCATTCCTGCAAAATTTGTAAAAATACAGGGGCATAAGTGTGGTTGCAAAAAAAGGAGTATAAGTGTTAGTGGAAAATTTCACAAACGCACGAGTATAAAATCTCACCAAAAAATAGCCTAATAATGGATAATCAGATGCAGGACGATACCCCAAAAATGTATATGATATTTATAATCAGATCAAGTGCATTTAACACGTTAAAAAACTCTGAAAATCTTTTGTAGATAACTTTTTCCATTTAGACACAACCCCTTGGAATGGCAATCTCTCTAAATCTCCGTGCCAACAGATTTGGTGTCTACTCCTGAGTCCTCCATTTAAAATTTATTGTTAGGTGTGGCCTATCGACTTTTGATCTCAGATATATTCTTGGTTACAATTGGCAAACACGGTGAATCTCTCTTGTATCATTTGATTGGAGAACTACTACAACCCAAACAAAGACTTCTTTATCAACACAAAACATGTTTTTCCTTAATAAAAATCATCTGGACACTACATGTATATATACAAGCAGAGGCACCTTTTGAGACGGTCAATAACCGTCCCATATGCTATAAGAAATCTGTCTCCTTTGATCATAGCAGACGGTTGACAAAGCATCCCTAATAATATTGTCTCATTTGTCTAAAGGGGACGTAAAAATGATGCGTCCCTATTTAGAGACAGAGGGAACAGTCGTAATTGTCCCTTCCGTTCATACTGAAAGAGACGATCAACGAACGTCCCTGTTAGTTACTCGTATGGGAGGCCGCAAATCGTCCCTTATTCAGAGACGAAGGGGATGGTCGGAATCATCCCTTCCATTCATACTAGAAGAGACGCTCAACGAATGTCATGTTAGTCACTCGTAGGGGACGGTCGCAAACCTCCTCTTGTTCTTGGAGGGGATGGGTAATGACCATCCCCCTAGTTCTCCCCAGTTATCAGGGTTGTAGGGATGGTCACAGAAGTCCTAAGGGGACAGTTAAGATCACCACCTTCTGTCCCCCCCCCCCCCCCAAATTGGATCATTAAGCCTACCTTGTCCGGAGGGGACGTTCGCGACCGTCCCTTATAAGAACTAGAGGGGATGGTAGCTAACCGTCCCCACTAGTTCTCCCCAGGTATCAGAGTTGTAAGGACAGGCACGGAAGTGCTATGGGGACGGTCAAGACTGTCCCCTCATGTCCTCGCCCCCCAAAAATTGGACCAGTAAACCCACCCCGTCCAGAAGGGACGATCGCGACCATTCCCTAGAAAAACTAGAGGGGATGGTTAGTGCTCATCCCCTCAAGTTCTACCAGGTTTCGGGGTTGCAAGGATGGGCACGGAAGCACTATGGAGACGATTAAGACCGTCTCCCATGTCTCCGCCCTTCAAATGGGCCAATAAGCCCACCTTGTCTGAAATGGGCGGTCGCGACCGTACTCTATAAGAACTAGAGGGGACGGTTAGTGCTCACTCCCTCAAGTTCTCCTCAGGTATCAGGGTTGTATGGACGGGCACAGAAGCGCTATGGGAACGATTAAAACTGTCCCCTCTTGTCCCCGTCCCCCAAAAATTCGACCAGTAAGCCCACCTCGTCTGGAGGAGATGGTCATGATCGTCTCCTCTTGTTCTTATAGAGGATGGTTGGTGATTGTCTCCTCTGAACTTCTAAAGAAAAAAGATATGTTGCAATGGATTCGGTACCATGTTGCTGCAACAAATTCACAGCAAAAACAATCCACAACCAAAACTATCTCATCTCAACTACATATCAAAGCACTTCATGCATAAGTTTAAAGTATTATACATACAATCTAAACTGCAAACATTAAGATTAAAGTGTTTGAGTTTAGTCTAAAACCAAACAAACATTCTGAAACCTAATCTCCTCCTCATCGGTATCATCACTCTCGTCGCTCTCCTCCTCGTTGTCCTCCTCATTGTCGCCAAGGCGTGCAAGTGATTTTGATCGATCAACCTCGCTCTGGAGACGATTAGTGTAAGCCAAGACTTTCTCCATTTCAGAACGCATCTTGGCCATCTCCTCATCCTGCATGGACATTTTCACCTTGATGTCTCGCAGCTCTCTCTCCACCTCTTTATCCCTCTGGTTTCTTTGAGATGATGATTGAGACTTACTAGCACCAATTCCGTACCACGTATGGATCACCGTTATCTGTCTGTCGCATCGTATACATCCAGAATGTCCCAGAAATGTGGTTTGGACGAAAGTCTCTTCAGTAGATAGCGGTAAGGTGCTCGTCTCTGTGCCATCTAAGGAGCCGATCGTAATTGTATATCATAATTAACTTACATGAATTTGTGTGTATGTGTCATCGATATCCATTACACTTCTTCTTTGAGGTCTTGACTCTTTGACCCCACAAAAACCTTTATCCGAGTGGCCTCTCAATCGTTTTCATTTAACTAAAATTAAATAGAAATCATATATTGAAGATTTTTTTATATTATTTATCTATAACCGATTAAACAAACGTACAAATCCTTCTTGAATTGATTTGTATTCTTCCTCCCCATCTTATGGGTTGACTTTATTCCCTTCGCATGATTCGTGACAAATTAGTAAAATTAAGTAATAAATAAAGACAAAGTACATTACAACTTGCAAACTCCTCACTATACCAGAAGTTGATGAGCTCCCTCCACTGTTCTGGAGTCACAATGAAGCCTACAATGAAGGCATAAAAATCATAATATCAACCTTAAAATATTTTTTATTTTAAGGTTTTACCTCTAAGTCCGATAAAATAGCAGCCTTCACAGACAGAGGAAATTGTCGGAAGTCATAAGTAGTGATGGGAACCCGGGCACGTGCCACCTGTATGAGGTAACTCTGCAACTCAGTAGACTTCTCACCCATGACATCGTCCTCTACAATCTGGACATGTAAGGTTTGGCCAGAAGAAAGGTGGACCAAGAATCTACACCGGGATGGTCCTTATATATGTTGAGAACCGCCGTATACCTGCACCAAAACAATCTACACATGGCTGAGGAGTAGATTCGGTATTTTCATGAATCCTCCTAAGATGAGGAGCCATATCTGAAAAATAACAATATAATTGCAAACCAATAGTCAAAACACCAGTCATCATTATATAAACATAATGGAAAAGAATAACTTAACTCAATATTAGTTTGAGTTACATGTTAATGTGTAACAATGTTTTAGCAATATCTTCTACTTGTAGTAGAAATGTCAATATCAAGTACATAAGCTATAGTAGAATTCTGAGGTCTAACTGAAGCCGTTGAAACGGTCAATGAAATGGTATTATCATAGCAATTGAGGTTATGGACTTTTAGTTCATGGGGGGTAGTATGGGATCCGTAGTAGGCGAGAAAATCACTCGTTTGATCGAGTATGCTACCAATCGATCTCTTCCAAATGCAGGCAAAAGGCGACAAGAGGGGAACAACCTTTCTTGTTATGTCACTCCTTTCATAGGGTCGAATTGGATGGATTCAGCCGTGGGGATGGACTCCATTCTCGATTGAGAGAAGGTCAGAAATTTTTGGAAAACTAGAGGAGCCCTGCGGAAAAAGGAAAAAAGTTGGCTATTCGAGTCTGGATTTTTGATCATTTACTAACTAGATATAAATCAGCTTTGTCGAGCTGCTTTATGCATCCTCAATGTCTAAAAGGTCTAGATCTTCATTTACATCAAAAAAATCTAGAAGCATTACATTCGGGGCAAACTCTAATGTGAAATTCTCCTTCCAATATAAAATACAATCATTTGGACATGCATTAATTTTTTCATAATTTAATCCAAGATATCAAAACCTTGATTTTACATCCTTCTAGTCTTTTGAAAACTTGTCAGGATTACTTACTATCCTTTGAGTTAAATGTAAAACATCAAATATCACCACCAATGTACAACGATTCTTCATTTTCATCTTAAATAACTCTAAAAAAATCTTAGACAAGACAACTCACAAAGCCAAACAAGTTTTTGTATCTGTTAAATTTCCAATAAAATCATTCTTGATTTCATTTGAAATAGGTCTTCGAATATCATCTAATATTTTCAATATCTCATCACCAACATATATTTGCATTGGATCTTCATCATAATATACATCATTATTTTTTTTCCAAAACATGTTGAAGAACTTCTCCGTTGTAAGTCCAATTTGTGTAATGTAGCCTAATCTCATTCAATATAAGATGTGTGCAACTCCTCTCTAAGTAAAGTATTTTTTACATCTTACACATGGATATTGAATCTTATCTCATTCACCTCCAACAATATTGTATAGCAATTCACAGTGAAAATCCTAATCTAAGATCTCATTGACACATTTCTTATAAGTCAGAAAATCATCAAATCTTTTATTTATCCAACTCTTTTCCATTTTCATGTATCATACAAACTCATATATATATATATATATATATATATATATATATATATATCTTAGTTACTCTTTAGAGGTTACGATGATCATGATGATGATCAAATCAAAAGACTCCAATAAGTTGACTCCAAGAAGTGAGGATGTACTATATGCTCTATTGAGTCTCAAGATAATTTCGAAAATTTTCTTGAATTTAATTAGTGGCTCCATTGAGTCTCAAGGTAATCTCTTTGAAAAAGAAGGTTTAGAACATGTATAAGATCTCCACTACATCAAATCATAACCAAAATTCACTTTCATTCATTTAATCATTTATGAAGTTACACAACCAGCCTACCAAGTAAGCCATTTAACAACCCAACTTTATTCTTGACTCAATCATCCAATTATTAGATTGTTGTCAAAAGCTTGTTGATAGAAGCTTATGTGAATAAAAAAGACTATTTGGTATCCAAGAACTATTCAAGATATTTGATTTATATTTTATTTTATTTAATATATAAAAATAACTTACTCTATATATGCATGTGTGTGTATATGGTAAATTAGTGACCTAGTTATCACAAGAATTAACCACAACCTTAAAACCATTAATGAATTTCCTAATACAAGAGAAAAGATAATGGTGAATTAGTGACCATTAAATGTCTTGAGTACACACATGAAGAAAATGATTTCTAAAGAAGGTATTACAAGAGAAAAGAGCAAAACTTGTTTTATAAGAGCTTATTTGAAGTTTCATTCCTCACAAAAATCAAATCATATGGGCAATTAAAAATATATCAAAACTTATTGTATCAGAGCTTATTGGAAAGGAGCAATGATATTAAAAAAAGATGGTCTCAAATATCAAACTATAATAAAAATCAAGTTGTGACACTTAAAGGTATAACCTGGAGGAGCGAGGATGGAGGAGCAGTGCCGACCGCATACGAGCATCGCAGACAATGGAGAAGAACCTGGACGAGCAGGTGGAGGCTAGGGAGAGGACGACAAGGGTTGAGAGTCATGGGTGCTTTGGTGAATGAGAAAGGGATCTAGGCACAAGTTGGGTAAATCACCATAGATGGCGTTCGTCAATTGTTCCCTCTGTGATGATAAGGGACGGTTCACTAAAGACCATCCTTTTAGCCTCAAATATTCCCCGATTTTCGATCCATCAAACAGAGAAGGGATGGTCAATATACGGTTGTCCCTCTAGTAAGCATTTGGGACGGTTATGCATGTATCCTTTGACAAAATATCTCCAAGCATTAAGCAACTATCAACAACAAGCACGGAGAAGCAAAGGGGACAATTATGACCATCCTCGGTCATCAAAAAAGAGTTTGTCATAAGCGACCCTCTCTTAGTAGCAATAATAGGGGGGTGGTCACAACGATCATCCTGTCTATAAAATTTGGAAATTGATTATATCGGTTGCATACACAATGATTTTCACAATTTGTAAATGAAGTTTGGAAAATTACAGTTCTTAGGAGACTTGTTCTATTTACGGAGTTATGTACATCAAATTAAGGATATTAAACCTATTGTGCTAATAATAGGCAATTATAGACAAATTTTTAAACATGTTTTAAAGCCTAATTCATGTGAATTTATCTTAGAGGGACTATAATGTAAATAAGAAGAAATGGATGCAATTATTTAAAAATAAACATCATATAAATTTTATCGGTGTCTAAAATAATCAAAATTCATATATGTAATTAATATAGAATGAAAAAAAGTGGAAGCTTGATGGAATTTAGTTAAGACTAAAAAATGCTTATAGGAGCTGAATTGTAAAGTTTGGATGAGTCCTCCATTCAAGAATGTAGGGTGTGGAGTAAGGGTGGCTTGTGGTTGTGAAGGGTTGTTTAAACTGTCTTAAATCTAGGTAATAAAATATGCCTCAGATTAATATGCATTTCATTGACAAATTAGGAGAAAGGCTTGATATGGATAATCTATTGCCCTTGTATGAGGAAAATAGCGACCCGATTAGTATGTGATAGAACACTTCCTCCATCTATTTTGATAAGAAGTCCACTTTCTATGGCTTCTAGTAAATGATCTTTGCAAACACTTGGAGAGTGTTTTCTTTAATTTCATAAGCATGTTGCGCTTTCTTTGGGTTCAGCCTTTTAAAGATAGATATCAAGGATTGGATTAGGGAGTTTTTAAAGTCCTTAATATCGTCCATTAGGTAATTATGACGTCAATACTACTTAATATTCGCTCTTCTAACATATTGTAGAACATTTGCACATATTGACACTTCTAAAATCCATGATGGGGGCATTAACATAGAAGTTCTTTGAACTGCTCCCATTCATCATGGATAGTGCATGATGTTAGGAGAAGGTTCCAGAAACTTTCCTAATAGAGTTAGTACAACCTATGGGGGGGAGACTTTTGAATGAATATAGTATTCATTTCTACTTACAAATGGGTTTTCCTATATTGTTAAGACAATAATTGTCTCTACCATGAGAGTAAGCAAGAGAGAGAGAAGTTGTTTATCATGCATAATATTTTGTCATATAGTTGAAATGAATTGGTTAAAAATGGAGCGAAAGTCTTTTATATGTTGGAATGGGCTTTCAACATTTTTCTATACAAGTACAGGAGTAAGACAATCAAGGTGTACTTCAATTCAAAGTTACCATAAATGGCCAGGATTTGGATCCATAGGGTTAGGGTTTATGCTGCAAGATTGAAGTGATTTCAAGTGGTTATTAGATCATGGTTTCCTCTATATTGGACATCTACTTTGGCTTCAAGCCAACAAAGTTATGTTGGACTTGCACAATTTCAACTAGAGTTTGCATGGACTACTTTGCAATTGATATGTGGACTTGACCTAAAAGCAAAATCAGTTAATTATAGTGCATGATCAAGATATTAAATCAAACAATTATTATAACACTTAATTATTAATTATTAGACTAGGTTGAACATAAGGAGACAACATAAAACTAGCACATAAGAAAAGTTCACACACTTAGTTATAGGTTGAACATAAGGAGGCAACATAAAACTAGCACACAAGAAAAGTTCACACACTTAGTTATAGGCCACTTCTTTTTTCATATATTTTATGGGCAGTTGTATTTTTATGTGATCTTATACTTTTAAATTATTTCAATTGATTTGTGTATGACTATAAATAATGATAAGTATATGTATATTGTTTTATAATATTTATTTAATTTTTAATTTCTTCAAAGTATGAAAATGCTTATTTTTATTTTGGAATATTTAATAAAAAGAAAAGGAATAAGGATACATAAAATAAAGGGAAATGGGATTTAAAATATAAAAAGGATGATAAAAAAATTAATAAAATGCAAATGAACTATTTGTATGATTCTAAGTTTGCAAATATTTTAAGTACTTTTAAAATAAAAATCTCCACCTACTATAATTTTGTAATTGAATGAAATGATCAACCGAACAATTCTCTCCCCAGAGGGGACAGACAAGGGATTATCAGGAAAAATAAAAAATAACAAACTAAATTGTGAAAAAGAATGAAAATAATTGTGATTTAGTCCCAACCGCTTGGCACAACAATCTCCTTAAATCTCTATGCAAAATTTTTGTTGTCTGCTCCTAAGTCCTTCATTTAAATATATTATTAGAGATAGCCTTTAGACTTTTGATTTCATATGAATTATTGGTTGCAATTGGCAAACAATTAATCGTGTGTTTGTGTGTGTGTGTGTGTGCACGAGGGAACGTGCATGGTGCATGCGAGCATGTGTTCGTGTGCAAGCATGCGTGCGTGTGTGTGTGTGTGTTTATGTTTGCGTATGTGTCGATGTGTGAATTTTAGTCGAGTTTCTTGAAGTAGACACATGCATCATATTTGCTTCATGTGAATCTTGGACAACTACCTACGGTGAATCTCTCTTGTACTATTCGACTAGAGGATTACTCCAACCCAAAGAAAGATTTCTTTAGCAATACGAAATATATTTTTTCCTTAATAAAACCATCAGTGTTATTTTTTCAATCTTTTTAGGAAATTTTTATGAATTTATTAATTTAGAGAGGTTTTCCAAGAGAAGGGATAGAGGGAAAAGACCCATTTAAAGACTTCCCAAAGTGTGACATGTCCCCAACCATTTTCCTCTCTCATCCTTATAAAATATGCATGGTCATCCTTCTTGAAGATCTCCATGTTTTACCAGATAGAATAGTTCAGAGAGAGAGAGCAGAGAGAGAATTTTTCATCTTCCCTGTACCTACATTAGTTTCTTTTCATTTTGTCTCTCGCGTGCACATTTTAAATCTAAATTCATTTTTGTTCAAAGTTCTAGTACAATTCAATCTAAATCTTTATTTAATTAAGTAACTGTAATTGCTTGGCATATAAATCATATAAATTGTAGTCCTTGTAAGTTTATTTACAAAATTTAAGTTGTGAAATTTGTCTGAAAATTCCATAAAAAAATATGTGGACATTGGACCACGCTCAACTCTTATTCCCAAAGTTTGCCTCTTAGGTTTGGTCTGGCTTATGATTTCTTTTATTTTTTTAATGATTTTTTAACTTTAGGTGTGTGTGTGTGGACAATAGCTTCAACAGTCATGTTGATGATAATGGTAACACTGATGATGGCACAAATGAAGATCATGATCATGCTAATGTATCTCTGAAATGGCCAATGAAGGTGTATTGTGCACCTCATCTTTGGGCATCTATCCATGGCATGTCTTAGTCCCTACTCAAGCAAACTATCAATGCCTTACCTAACCATTCTAATGAGATATGTTCCTATATGGAGCATAGGGTCCAAAATAATGCCCTGAATGAGCATGGGGAGAAAATAATGCTAAGTCCAAGCATGTTTTTGTAAATCGTATGTCGAGCAGTGAATTAGCACCTTACTCGACAAAACCATTCGTTGAATCAACGCCTTTTACATGGTTTTCAAAGCATCCTGAAAATAAGTGCCTGCATGTCCGGCATTCGGAAAATGATGACATATTCATTTGATTAGGCAAACGGTTTGTTGAGTCTGATGGGATTTTCATATATTCGTCTGACTCTGCAAACCATATTCCAAGTCTTTCAACCCTCTCTGTGCCCGCCCGCCTATAAATACTACAACCCTCCCGTCATCTCCCCATACTCCTCATTTCCCTCTCTTAAGCCCCTCATACTCTCTCAAGCTTCCTCTCTATCTTCCAATCTCTGTTCCCTTGAATTCAAGGAGTGGTTTGGTGGTAGAACAATGTGCTTACATCTTAAAGAACTCGGGTTCGAATCTCAATGAAGACGCTCTAGACCCTCGAAATTACAGGACCTACTATTAAAAAAATCTTCATCTCTCTCTATCATGCGTGGTTGTGTTTTTATATTTCATTGGTATCTATTTTCTTATATTGATTATATTATCATATTAAATGATTTGATAAATTGTAAATTAAATTTATCGTTATGCATTTCCCTCGCAAGAAATTGATATATTATACCAAATAATAAGTGCATGTTATCTTACACTTGATGTAGATAGAATAACCAACTCGTATTATCTAGTTGTTAATAACATATAACAACCAACTCATATTAAGTAGTTATTCATATTACATGTCGAAACATTGTACATTGTAGTTCATATCGTGCATCCTTTTGTAATCCAATTCTAATAAACACTCACATTATACATTTCTTGTTTGTTTTCAACACTTTAATAATATTAAAATACGATTACTTATGAATTGTGAACTAAATAAAAAAACCGACTCTCACATTATCTTATACATACTTTACCATTTTTTGAAGAACCTAACTTTTGTTAGGAGTGCCCCTCATGAGATTATCATTTCTACATAGAAATTAGAGGACAGAAGTTATATTTTCACTTGTCCTAAGATTAAACAATTAGTTTGTTAGCTTTAAGCGTGTGATTGAAACTAATAATTGAGGACTTTAAAATATACATAATTTACTGTTGGTATTGTGACTAGATTGGTGTCTAGGCTAAACATGTTAAGTGGTTACTTAATTGGCACCTTATATTAATAGCAAGTGCACCCACTCTTATGTTTTGTACGACCTGACCGACTTGGTAGAAATCGGTATTAGTAGGATTATGGATCAAATTTTAAAAGCTAACGATTTAGAAATTTGGTATTAAAACAATCACAATTCTATAGTTTTAATAGGGTAAAATGGGATTGCCTCTTGTTAGCTCCCTTCGCCCCATTTTTTCTATTGTTTATTTTTTGAAAAATGAAACCATAGAAATTCATCGTTATATCCCTATATTATGTCATTCAATTTTTATACGAAATAGAGAATCCTACGACCTTCATCTATACAGCTACTTTTTAACGGTTGTAGAATTGTTGAAAATGATGAGAAGATGATGTTGATGCTATTAAATAGGTCAATCGATTGGAATAATGCAATTAGCTTAGTGGAAGCTCATCAAAATTAGTTCACGATGGTATAATATTCGATTATCGTCGAATTATGTTATGGGAATCAAGATGAAATCGAGGAGGATGGTGAGGGAGACCAAGAAGAACTAGACCGTGAAGATGTTGATGATAGCGTGGAGATTTAATAGATCACAATCAGGAATTCTCTAATCCCTTTGATAAATAATGAATCGCTTTATGGTCACCAGGTTGATTACAATATGGATTTAAATCTGATGGAAGATTTACATGGTATCTTCGAAAACGATGATTTGATTATCAGTTCATTTGCGGAGGAGATCTCATTTGTAAATGAAGAAAATTCAAATACATAAAGTGTTGATAGGGATGAAGTTTTTTGATTGAATAAGATTTTTCTCATCTGAGACAGTAGTAGTGGAAGAGTTGAGCACTATGAATCTGGCAAAAAATGTTAAGTTCAAAGTTTTCTTGTCCAAGAAAGACATATACATTGTAAGGTGCTTGCATGATGACTGTCAATAGAGGTTGAACGCTAGTTAGTTATAGCAAAGATTGTGATAACTGGTAACTGCGTAGCTACCATGCATACCATACTTGTCATGAAGCAATTTCGCTTGTTGATAATTGTGCATATACATCAAAATTCATCGATCGCTATATTTTGACCACGATGAGATCAATCCTGACAATGGCTTTGAGTGTCATCAAGAGTATAGTTGTCGATAAGTACAAGGTTCTCGTCTCTTATAAAAAAAATCATGGTGTAGAAAGCAAAGAACTTTGGAGAGTATATATAGAGATGTGGAAGGATCTTATGTTGGTGTATGCAGATATATGTGGTTAATAAAATAGTAAATTCTAGGGTCATTTTATGAATTTAAAAGAGTGCAACTCGAGATGCTAAAATCATTGCCCTTATTCCTTGAAAATATGTCTTTCCATGTCTTTTTTGGGCATTTGCGCTATCAATCGTCGGCTTATCTTATTATGGACTGGTTCTTATTATTGATGTCACCTACTTGCTCGGAAAATTCAAAGATTGCATGCTTGTCGTGACAACTATTGACTTAAGTGGTCATTTACTCGTCATCGCTATTGATATCGTGGAAGGAGAAAAACTAGAGATTTTAGTGCTCGTTCTTCATAAAGTGTCAGGCATAATTAACCATGATGGTATATGTTTCATAAGCAGTCCTATTTTTCTAGTTTGAAGAATTTGTTACCCCGATATTTTCCATCGGAACGTGTCGTATTTTATCGCATAAATAAATATTTAGTTGAGAGACACCACTTTAGAGGTTGAAATACTCTACACTTTCTCATTTAACATACCTGACAACCAATATAATGTTTTCTCTTCAAACTCACGGTGCTTGGGCATTAGAGGTTATAACTATAATCATGCTAAGTGGGTGTAGAAGAGAGAACCTTTATGCCTAACAATATTCATGTGAAGCCCCTTCCTCAGTTAAGAAGTATATTATTTTAAATGTTACTCATATTCTAACGGGTAGATACCTATTGCAATTTTTTCAATGTTAAAAACATGATAATTCTCTGAAGTGTGTGAGTACATCTTTTTTTTCTAAAAGAAAATGATTAAAATCCATTCATCTAAGAAACGATAAGCAAAGAGTTTTCTGAACGACAAGTAACCCCGCCCAAGTTATCTGGTGGGAGAAGGGCTCGGTTTGTCCTCCGACGAAGCGCGTCTGAAAGTCTCACGCAAAAACATAGATTAGCAAATAGTGGTAGAAACTCCAGGGTTAGCTTACTAGTAGATGCATTTGGCAGAAGATAGATCTCTACTCCAAAATCGGCAACCAGATGCACAGAACATTTACTTCTTAAGTTTTGTGCTAGAGAGAATCTACTTATGATGGTTTATGTTGCTAACAAATGTTTTTAAAAAAATAGCTCCATTGTGGTAATGATATAGGGATATTCTTAGCAGATAATAGATTACTATCTCACGTTCCAACCATTTTATATTCTGACCATGGCACGTTGATCAGGGATCTTGGGGAACATCAACACCCCATAGGTTGTTTGTTTGAGACCTTTTAACATACCATCTCTTTTTATTTATATATTTATAAAAAGGGGTTGAGACCTTTTAACATACCATCTCTTTTTATATAAATATATTTATTTATATATGTATAAACATATTTATATATTTATACATTTAAACCAATTAATAAAGTTTAAAATACTTTGTAGATATCATTTTTTTAATCTATATATCCCTCGTTTATTTGAAAGATGTGTTGGTTAAATTATTAGTCTTCTTTTGTGAGGTAAATATTAGACCTGAAGTGTTGATTTTTTATAATTTGACATCTATATTTACAAAATAAATGAATCATTTTTGAGTTTTCTTGGATTTCCTGCGCTCAAATTTAACTGATTTAACGATTGGATTTAGTAAAATTTGGTAGTAGCAGATGCATAATTTCAACATTGCAAGATATAGGCACATGTTAGAGTTTGCATTACAACAAAATCGACTTATGACATTGAACAATTTAAATATTTGATGCTATATATTTAGATGTTATGTTTATACAAATTAGTATTGTTTTGTAATATTAGAATTTATTTTAATAATTTGCAACAGATGCTATATTCGTTGGTAAGCATTTATAAACCGAATGTTATAAACAAATAATCATTTGTTATATGATTTATTGCTAGAAATTAGCAATAAATGTGGTTTTCATTGCAAATTTAAAGATCAAATATGATTTATTATACTTTTAGTATAAAATATTATAATAGACGGCTATTACTCTTTCTCATGTGTCAATTTTGTTGTAGTATTGTATGTATTAATTTTTTAATGTGTTTACATTTGCAAAAGAATGTGGGCCAAGGCTTTGTTATTGTTGTTTACGTTTGTAAAAGTTTCCTTATGAAACCATTAAATAAATTTGATCAAGTAATATCACTCAGGTATTAATATGAAACATATAACAATACATGTAACATGTTTTAAATGCCTTGAAAGATTTTATATATTTACGTAAAATCCAAAAAAAACTTAATACAAAATAATCACACTATTTTTTTAAGCATAACTTCTCGATATTTAGACATAATTTCTTTGATTTTCTTGATTTTTAAATGTATTCTATACAATAATGTTATTAAACTACATTATGATCCGTTAACTGTACAATGAATTTCGATGTCATACTTGAACTTTAAAAGTAGCAATATGGTACTTGATCTTTAAGATTTGTTCCAGTATGTTTTGTTAGTAGTACTAAAATTTATTCTTTTGTTTGGGTCTCTAGCCTTATGTTCAAAATCAATTTCAGACAAATTTTAAAGATCGAATACCACATTGTTACTTTTAAAAGTTTGGATATGACATTGAAATTAAGTCTATAGCTCAGATTTTTTTGTGTACTTTGCTCTATTTAATACGGTAATATATCTATTTACCGCCATTTATATTTCTATGTATCATCAATGCAGCTTACGTGTATGCTAGTATACCATGCATGGTCTCATGCCATTTTCTACTTTTATTGCATTTGAGTTCGGCTCGAACCTTTCATGGACTTTAATAACAGTAATTATAATGCAACTCGATGCATTTGGTTCAGGAAGCACTATTCATGTTCAGATGGAAGGATAGGGATAAGTGAAATAAGGTAGAATAATGATAGGTAAGGTAGAATAAAGATAAAAATAAAGGTGAAATAAGGATGATGAGAAGGGAATAGCCGTACTAGGAAGGAGAGGGGATGGGAAGGGAATAATAATCTTATTCTTGAAGCTATTCCCCAAGCAAACACACTCATTACAAGAGAGAGGCATTACATGCAAATGACAGTGTTCATGTGAGTATCGATACAGATATATAAAATATGGAGCTGCTTGTGGAATGACCATAATCCACTGAGCTTATAAAATGACTCGAAAGAATGTCAATTAATTTTTAATCCTTTGAGAATGCACGTGACAATGAAATTCTTGCAATAGTTTCCTTCAAAATTTTAACTCAGCAGCACCTTTTGCTGTTTTTATTATATCATATGACCAAGTGATGGTTGTGCCTCTATATTCTTGTGAAATGTTCAGAACAGATATGAAAACATATGACAAATCATGCATGTGATTATGAGATTTCCACACTTTTCCATCCTTTGCCAATAACAGATGCAACAGCTCAAAATGTTTAGCTTCATTGGTTCAAACTAATTATCTTCTAAAATAATTTTGTAACAAAAAGATTGAGATCCGAAATGATCTCTCAAGATTAAGCTCCAAACTCGATAAGGAGCATGCATGACTATGTGGCTCTCCATACTCTCCTCTAATATGTTGTTATAGTAGGATCAGTAAGACTCATGCACGAAAATAAAGTTCCGAATGTTTGAATTATCTGTATTGGGATAGTTTGATGCAATTTGATGGTCAATATCAAGTTGTATTAAGGTATCTCAATTCCTGGAATTCAATGTTTCAACCCTGTGGGGTGCTGTTTAGTCCCACATCGTGGAGAGATAAAACTGGCACTTGGTTTTTACGTGGGAAGTCTTGAGACTGGTCTGGAAACAGACTAGAGAGGACTTTAGACCACAACACACGCACGCACGCGCGCGTGCGTCGCGCCGGGACGGGCTCGAGCGTGGCGTGGGTGCGGCTGCGGTGTGACAAAGACCGAGTCAGTTTTGTAACCGTGTGTTTGAATTCCAAGGGTTACACCCCATTATCCTCTCATGAAACGTAATCGCCCGGATGTATTTAAGTATCTCTTAAAGACGTGGGCGTAGGTTACGAACATTCTATCTCTTCATACACGGTGCCTCTTCTCTCTCTCTCTCGAGGACGCTCACTCCTCTCTCGATCTCGGGCTTTGTCTACGGAGGTGACTTTCGAGGACGCTCAAGCACGGTGCGCACCGTCGACGAGCGTGGACCGTCGGACCCTGGGAGCGGCACATCAAGGCCCTGTGCGCCGGTAAAGTGGGGGCGCTGTCTTTCTAAGGGGAGTCCTACGACAGGACGCTTCGGTTGTGATTTCTAACTCTCTTCATTTTTTGTCGCATTGTTTGTCATGATGTTTGTTTTCGGATTTTCCCTTGTGTTAATATGCATATGTTCTTAAAACGGATAATTTTCTTATCAATGTTAATATGGTTGCATACCTATATCGATTTATCATGGAAATCTGTTGATAATCGGATTTTTGTATGTATGCTAATGACGGTTTTCTCAACAATCTTAGAGAGACAACGTTATAACATGATAAGAAAAATATCGGATTTGAGGTTTCGGTCTCGTGTGGATTTCACTGGTATGCTAGAGAAATTCGGAAGTCAGAATTTCAAGCGTTGGCAACAATGCATGAAAATCTGGCTGACCACGATTGGCCTGATTTCGGTTCTGGAAACCGAGTGCCCTAAGTTATCTGAACAAAATCCGGATCCTGAGACGGTTAAGATGGCGGATGCGTGGAAAGAACATGATCGTCTGTGTCATGGGTGCATTCTTACTGCACTGTCGAACGTTCTGTTCGATGTCTATGGCGCATCCACCAAGATCGCTAAGGATCTGTAGGAGGAACTGGACAAGAAATACAACACGGAGGATCTAGGTATTGAAAAATACTCAGTATCCAAGTTCTTGAAATTTCAAATGATTGAGGGCAAATCGGTTTCGAAACAGGCTCATGAGTTTTGTTGCTCCATGGGTTAGCCGGGGCAGAAATGAAACTTCCTGAAAAGTTTCAAGTTATGTCGATCATTGAGAAATTTCCCAAGTCCTAGGAAGATTTTGGGATGTCCCTAAAGCACAGGAAGGGGAAATTTCTCTGGATGATTTGATGGTCTCGATAGCTATTGAAGAGGAGCATAGGAAACAAAAACATGTGATGCCTGTAGACGTGAACCCTAAGGTTAATGTGATAACCTCAAAGGCAAACATTGCTAAAGGGAAAATAAGAAACTAAAAGCCAAGGGAAAAATCCAGAAAAAACCAAAGAACAAACCTTGCTGGCAGTGTGGATAGGTTGGACATTGGAAGAAGGATTGCCCTTCTCTAAATACCCAAC
The DNA here is from genome assembly GCA_037367405.1 of Ottelia alismoides. Lineage (NCBI taxonomy): Eukaryota > Viridiplantae > Streptophyta > Magnoliopsida > Alismatales > Hydrocharitaceae > Ottelia > Ottelia alismoides. The sequence continues at coordinate 33,632 of JAZKJV010005306.1, read as the reverse complement.
AGAAGTCTACGGATGTCGTTCCTCAGGCTCTTGTGCTGACTGAGGGAGGCAGTCCCAGTGAAGGGTATGTCTCAGTGAACCTTGAACTCTATATAGTAAACGAGCCTAATGGGTGGCTTGTTGATACTGGTGCATATGTACACATTTGTACTAACAGGACCTTCTTTGTGTCTTATCAGGCTTCAGCCGGTGGAACAGTAATGATGGGGAACAGATCTGCAGCCAAGGTGCATGGGTCTGGACAAGTCGAGCTGAGATTCTCAACTGGACGAGTTTGGACTTTGCGCAGGGTGCTGCACGTTCCTGATATTAAGAAGAATGTCTTATCTGGTTTATTATTAGTTAGAGAGGGTTTTCAGTTAGACTTTAAATGTAATAAAGTAGTTTTTCTGAGACATGGTGTTTTCTTTGGCAAAGGATATTTGGTTGATCATGATCTTTTATTTAGAATAAGATGTGACATCGATAGTTCAGTTAATAATATTTCTGGTTTTGATTCTTCTACTTATGTTATTTCAAATATTGAATCTACTGATTTATGGTATGCTAAGCTAGGATATGTGAACTTCAATTCTATGAAAAGAATGATGAAGCTTGACATGATTCCTAATCATACTACAGACAAACTCACCAAATGTAAAATGTGTTCTCAAGCTAAGTTGCCTAGAAAGCCTTTTCATTCTGTGAATAGGGAAACTGAAATCCTAGACTTAGTGCATTCTGATATTTGTGAGTTTGGTGGCGTGATGACTAGAGATAACAAAAGATATTTTATCACCTTCATAGATGATAGCAGTAGATACTGTTATGTTTATCTGCTTAAAACTAATGATGAAGCCTTAGAAAAATTTCTTATTTTTAAGAATGAAGCAGAAACACAAGTCGGAAAAGTAATTAAACGTCTAAGGTCAGATAGAGGTGGTGAATACACATCTAAGATATTTGATGAACAATGCAAACTATTTGGCATAGTTCACGAGGTCACTGCACCATATTCACCACAGTCCAATGGAATAGCAAAACAAAAGAATAGGACCCTAACTGATATGGTCAATGTGTTTTTACAAAGTTCTGGGCTACCATCTTACATGTGGGGGGAAGCTTTGAATACGGCCTGCCATATTCTGAATAGAGTTCCCCTAAGGCATAAAGATAAGAGTCCATTTGAACTTTGGAGAAATAGAAAGCCAAGCCTAAAATATCTCAAGATGTGGGGATGCTTGGTTGAGGTCTTAGTCCCAGAACACAAGAGAAAGAAGCTTGGACCTAAAACAGTTGACGCGGTCTTCTTGGGGTAACTGGAAAATAGTTATGCCTATCGATTCTTAGTAATTCGGTCTGAGATCACAGGCATAGATACTAATACTATTATTGAACTTCGTGATGCTACATTTTTCGAGGATATTTTTCCAATGAAAAAGGGATTTCTGAAAATCTGATTAGTGATGTAGCCTCAACATCTGGTTCTATTCCACAACAAATAGAAAAGATGTCAAATGTGGGGGCTACCTCTTCTGAACCCATTGAATTTTTGGAGGATGTTGAATCTAGACGAAGTAAGAGACCTAGGATTGCCAAGGATTTAGGTAGTGACTTTGTCTCCTACCAAATCGAGGGTGATCCTCCCACATACAAGGATGCCATGGCTTCTATTGAAGCAAGGCATTGGAAGGACGTTATTAAATCTGAAATGGATTCGATCATTTCAAATGGCATGTGGGAATTGGTCGATCTACCTCATGGGTATTCCACCATAGGAAGCAAATGGGTGTTTAGAAGAAAACTTAGACCGGATGGATCCATAGAAAAATATAAGGCAAGACTTGTAGCCAAAGGTTTCAAACAGAATTAGAGTATTGATTAGTTTGATACATATTCTCCTGTAACTAAAATGACTACGATTCGGATGCTCATTGCGTTGGCCTCCATACATGATCTCACAATTTATCAAATGGATGTGAAGACTGCCTTTTTATATGGTGATCTTGAGGAGGAGATCTATATGGACCAACCTGAGGGATTCGTAGCATCTGGTAATGAAAGAAAGGTCTGTAAGCTTATAAAATCTCTTTATGGATTAAAACAAGCACCGAAACAGTGGCATGACAAGTTTGATAAGACTATCTAGTCTTATTGCTTTATTGTTCATGAATCCGATAAATGTGTGTACTCTATGATTAAAGGTGATATGTTTGTTGTCTTATGCCTATATGTAGATGATATTTTGATATTTGGATCAAACATAAGGATAGTGGAAGAAACCAAGAGGTTCTTGAAGCAGTAAGTTTGAGATGAAGGACTTAGGAGTTGCAAATATGATTTTGAGGCTCAAACTAATTAGATCTACTAATGGGATAGATGTATCTCAGTCACATTATATTGAGAAGGTTCTTGAAAAAAAATTTGGCGATCAGAACTGTAAATCTGTATGCACTCCTTATGATTCATCTAAACCCCTCTGCAAGAACAAGAGTGGAGTACTTGTAGCTCATCTATGATATTCCCAGATTATAGGAAGCTTGATGTATCTTGCGAACTGTACTCGACCTAATATTTCATTTACAGTCGCAAAGTTAAATAGATATACGAGTTGTCCTGACCGTACTCATTGGGAGGCCTTGGATCGAGTGTTGAAGTACCTTAAGGGTACTGCGCTTGTTGGACTGCATTATGGCAAATATCCTCCTGTCTTAGAAGGATATAGTGATGCAAGTTGGATAGTACAAATGGAGGACTCCGGGAGTAACGGTGTGACTGGGTATATATTTACCCTTGGAGGTAGTGTAGTCTCCTGGAGGTCTGTGAAATAGACCATCTTGGCTCGGTATACCTTTGAGGCAGAGCTGTGTGCTTTGGACACAACAGGTATAGAGGTTGAATGGATTAGAGAGCTTCTCTCTGAGATGCCCATGGTGGGAAAGCCGATAATGGCAATTTCTTTACATTGTGATAGCATGACTACTATTGCAAAGGTAAATAGTTCAAAGTACAATCAGAAAACAAGAAGACATATCCAAGTTAGACTTAAGTCTATTAGGGATTTGGTGTCTTCTGGAGTGGTTGCTGCGGAATTTGTTGGTACCAAAGATAACACGGCAGATCCATTTATAAAGGGACTTGATAGATCTTTAGTTCAAAAATCCAGACTTGGGATGGGGCTGAAACCCACTGAGAGTTTACCCGCAGTAGCAACTCAACCTAAATGAGTGGAGATCCCACAAAATAGGTTCAATGAGAAAATAAGTTGTACGGGGAATTGGTTGGCACTCAATATGCAATATTTTGCATGTGAGTCATATCCTTGAAAAGTCGAGTGCCTGAAAACTGCAGGAAAAGGTTGAGCATTATGCTCTAAATGGATTCAAGCTTTTATAAGAAGGATGTGAGCAGTGCATCCTTGGAGATTGCCATCTATATGAGTATTTCTGTGGGCCGCAAATAAAGGATGAGGGTTTATCCTTAATATACTCATGAAACAGGGTAGGGTGCATGACCATTAATAGCACCAAAACCAAAAGATTGTCACCATAGACTTCACTCTGTTGTTATCACTCGATACCATTACATCAAAGGATTAAAGTTCAAGACTTAGTTCACTTTATTCCTGTGATGGTGAAAGGGGATAACTCAGATAAAGGTTCAAACCGGAAGGTACCTTTACTGAAAGCAGAAAGTGTAAACCCGAGATCCTTGACTCTTTGTGTTTCAACAATGAATTCGTGGGGGATTGTTGGAATTATATGTATTGGGACAATTTGATGTAATTTGATGGTCAATATCAAGTTGTATTAATGTATCTCAATTCCTGGAAATCAATGTTTCAACCATGTGGGGTGTTGTTTAGTCCCACATCGTGGAGAGATAAAACTGGCACTTGTTTTTATGTGGGAAGCCCTGAGACTGGTCTGGAAACAGACTAGAGAGAACTTTAGACCACAACACACGCACGCACGCGCGCGCGCGCGTCGCACGCACGCGCGCGCGCCGCATCGGGTCGGGTCGGGCCGGGCTCGGGCGTGGGCGTGGCGTGGTGCGTTTTTGAATTCCAAGGGTTACGACCCATTATCCTCTCACGAAACGTAACCGCCCGGACGTCTTTAAGTATCTCTTAAAGACATGGGCGTAGGTTACGAACATTCTATCTCCTCATACCCGACGCCTCTTCTCTCTCTCTCTCTCGAGGACGCCCTCTCCTCTCTCGATCTCGGACTTTGTCTACGGAGGTGACTTTCGAGGGCGCTCAAGCACGGTGCGCACCGTCGACGAGCGTGAACCGTCGGACCCTGGAAGCAGCACGTCAAGGCCCTGTGCGCCGGTAAAGTGGGAGGCGTTGTCTCTCTAAGGGAAGTCCTACGACAGGACGCTTCGGTTGTGATTTCTAACTCTCTTCATTTTTTTATTGTCGCATTGTTTGTTATGATGTTTATTTCCGGATTTTTCCCTTGCGTTAATATGCATATGTTCTTAAAACAGATAATTTTTTATCAATGTTAATATGGTTGCATACCTACATCGATTTGTCATGGAAATCTGTTGATAATCGGATTTTTGTATGTATGCTAATGACGGTTTTCTCAACATTACTTTATTTTACCATTAATTTCAAAATTAAATGGCTCAATTAGTACTTTGTGACTCCGACGTTTATTAATGGATTCAACATTGAATCGGCATTATACAATAAGACAAACATTTTTCGATAGTCACACTTTGCTATCAGTAAGGGTACCTTCTAAGCTAATTAAACATGACTATTCTTTTCCATTTTTAGATAAACTTATCACAAATTTTTATGGCATTTATATAAGATGGTTCTCTAACACCCGGTGGACAGTTGGGAACTTCCACTTGAGTAACATATTATCACTTACATAGAAAGAAGTGAACTATATTTTGAACTTCAAACCTTTGTAGAAGTCGAGGGAAGTAACAAAATAATGGTTATTGATGATAATTTTTTCCTTGTGGTGCTATTAATGGTCTACACTCAGCCATGTTTCGTTAGTGTTTTCAAGAACAACCCTAATCACATATTCGCAGCCCATCGAAATACTTTCATAGGTGGCATTCTAAGGATGTAACTATTGACGTCCTACATTAAAAGGCTTGAACCCATTTAGGTACTCAAGCTTTCCGGGAGTGGATATAATTACATGGCAATTATCTTTGAATGTGAACTGGTTATAGATAATTTGTTATTCTTTATTGATCTAATATGTTGGGATCTCCACTAACATAGATTAGGTTGCTAATACAAAGAACTCTTATGGCCACCAATCCCATCCCTATCCTAGGAATAAGGATTAAAGACCTACCAAGTCTTTTAATTAATGGATCTACCAACTTTATATCTTACAAATTCTTCACCAATCTCGCCTCCAAGAACAAGCTCCCCTATGGACATTAGCCTAATTTGGACGTGTCTTAATTTTTTTGATTATAGTGGGATCTTTTTATGATTGCAATTGTGGTCATATCATCACAATGCAGATACAAATATACTACATGATTTAACTTACCCACCATGGGCATCTACATAAGGAGAATCCTTAGACATTCTATCGTAATTCTAATATTAATTAAAGCACATAGGTCAAGTTCAATAGTAGACCGAGTTAATATAATATGTTTGTCTAACCTCCAAAAATCTCTAATCTTGTTCTTGCATATAGGTCTTGAAGAGTCATATATAGTAGATCGAGCTAAAATGGCATGCTAATATACAATTGTGAAATAGGCACTCCATTCTTCTTGCATAAAGGTTTTGAAATTTCATATGTAGTGCTAACAAATGTTGAATTTGATAGCAAAGTTCTTAAGAACCTTATCAGCATAATGTGCTTGAGAAGCATCTATCTCTCTAGATGACCTAGTCAAGTTACGATCCAAGATCAGTTTAGAAAATCTCATATTCTTTTTGTCAAATATACTACTCAAGAATGCCTTGATATCTAGGTATCTACATGTTTGTTCTACACCATAAGATATCATCCATATAGAGGTATAGGATAATGGGCGGATCGCCTATAGTCATAAATAGACACAGCTGTCAAATTCATGAACCCTAAGTTTGTATATATAATTAAATAGTCATATCATCATGTCTTCTTTTTGAATTTGGATTAAGCTCGTACAATATTTCACAAGCTTGTAGACATTTCTTTTCATTACACCTGCTATGAATCCAACTACTTAATCCATATAGATATCTTCATAAGAGTGCCATATAAAAAGCTAGTTTTCACATCTATTTGATGAATAAATAAGTCACAAATAACATTCAAGGCAATAAGCATCCAAATTGTAATAGCCTTGTTATTTTCTTTTAACCCCTTCGTGCACTATGTGAGCTCGGGACCAAGAGTCCAGTCACTAACTCCGTTGTCGTTGTTTCGCTCGGGCTTAAATCTTAGTAACTAGAGGATATGTATCAAAATAATCAATGCTTTTTTCTACTTGCAACTCTTGGTAACAAGTATGTCTTATTTTTGTTAGGGATAATTACACCCATAACCCTGAGTAATTCTGCAATAACATTCATAACCCTACATAATCGCGAATTACACGAGAAACCCCGAGTAATGCTTAACTCTTACATGAGATAACCCTGTGTTATATTCCGTTTAAGATGTCAGTTATAATTGACGGCTTCCGTTAGAAAAAGTCAAAATTACCCTCAAAGATCATTCTTATTTGCAATAACTTGCCACCCCCTTCCCAGTCGAGCTTGAAGCCTCACCTCGTCATGCCAAAATCCCTCCTGGCCCGCTACCCCGTACCCTCGCCGAGCTGCTCCGTCCTACTCCAACCCCCCTCCTGGTCGAGCCCCTCAGCACCTCTACAATCCCCCTCCTCGAACCCACCTTTAAGCTCGCCACTCTACCCCGCCCCTGCTCCCCGGCCTGCTCGAAGCCTACAACCCTGCCCGGACACACCCCTGTTGGAAGCTCGCAGCCATGCCCAATCTCCTCCGAACCCCCATCCAGCCTCGTCTCCGTCGCCATGCCAGAGCTCCTCCCTCCCGGAAGCCCCCCCCCCCCCCCACACACCCCCGCCGAGCTGAGCCTCCCCTGCCTGAACCCGCAGACCTGCTCCCCCCCCCCCCCCCCCACCGAGACACCCCCTGGTCGACACCCGCAGGAACCCAAGGTTGCCCCAACCGATGGAGCCCCAGCGAGCACCGCCTGGCGCTCCGCGCCTAGCCAACCTGCTCGAAGGCGGGTTCCCTCCCACCCGCAGGAACCCAAGGCTGCTCTCCCCCCCCCACCGAGACACCCCCCTGGTCGACACCCGCAGGAACCCAAGATCCACCCCCCCCCACCCCCCCCCCCGATGGAGCCCCAACGAGCACCGCTCGGCGCTCCGCGCCCAACCGACCTGCTCGAAGGCGGGTTCCCTCCCACCTGCAGGAATCCAAGGTTGCTCCCTGCCCCCCCCCCCCCCCCGCCGCTGCCCCGAGCCCAGCTCTGGGTTCCCTTTGGACCGATGGAGCCCCCTCGAGCACCGTCCGGCACTCCGCGCCCAGCTGACCTGCTCGATCCGGGCTCCCTTTGGAACCACCCAACCGCAGGACCGATGGAGCACCCTCAAGACCTGCAGCCTCCCTGCTCGAGTGCCCCTGAGCCCCGCAGCCTCCCTGCTCGAGCGCCCCCGAGCCCCGCAGCTTCGCTGCTCGACCGTCGATGAAGCCTCCCAGCCGAGCACCGATGGAGCCTCGCGCCCAGCCTCCCTGTTCGACCCCTACACCTCCCTCCCTCCAGGTTTCCTTCTTCCCCTAGAACCACCTGTAGAAACCTAAGCTGTCCCCGCCGTCGACCCACGCGCAAGCTCCAGATCCCACCGTCTCGCCTTGCAGGATTTTTTTCCCCTTTTTTATTTTTGGATAAATCCCAAACATTCATTGCTAGATTGGTTGGATTAACTCACTCAAATGGTTGAGTTAACGTATCAAATTAACAGAGGGTTATGGGTGTGAGACGGAGTGACTATTCGAGGTTTCTCGTGTAATTCATGATTATGCAGGGTTATGAATGTTATTGCGAAACTACTCAGGATTATGGGTGTAATTATCCCTTTTTGTTAATAGATCAACTAGACCTAAGTTTTCTATTAAACACCTACTTATGTCCAATGGTAGAAGAACCCTAATGTAAGTCAACTAACTTCCATGTGATACTATAGTCACCCGATTATATTCCACTTTTATTAATACCATGCAATACTTTGATTTCGGAAAATCCATAGCAATTCCAACAAGGGATAAGATCCTCCTCAACTTACAAAGCCAAAATCTATTCCTAAGTTCTCGACAGTCTTAGGTTTTTAGTCCTTCTAGATTAAGACTCATTGATTATATCATTGGGATAAATATTAGAACTAGCCTCCACACAAGACATCCCCATCTAGTTACTCTGAAAGAGAAGGAGATGTGGTGTCTAAACTATCAAAAAAATGTAATAATTCCACCCAAATAAGATCTAGATCATGTTAAAATATTCTTATGCATGGAGTTATTATGCAAGGAGTTATTGAGAATAATAGAGGGAGACGTAGAGGCAGGCTAGGCATATCCATGTCGCTTCCCCTTGGTCTAATTCCACGACGGAGAGTCGATGTGGTGTCAAGTGAAGATTGGGGGAGTAAAGCGAAATCCACGTTCAGGGGTATTCCGAAGGTGTAACTTAGGCAACGAAAGAGGGGCTCAAAATTTCTAGTTTGCCCTCAGAGCGACATGTTGGTTCACCAAACCCCAACCCAACGTCACACCTTCTTCAGTTCCGAAGGGATCTAGTGCCCCCCCCCTCCCGACTCCTTCTGGAATTTCTTCCTCGGAGCTGAGCCAGGAACGGTCGGACACCTACCACTGTCGAGTTCAAAAAAACCATTTTGATGACCTCCTCACGTCCTTTCTCATCAGCCAGTAGTGAAATCTTCGAGAAGGCCTATTAGATAGATGTGAATCGCCAATAATATCTAGCCAAATCGAGAAAGCAGTGAATCTCAGAAAGATTTCTCGGTTGGCTCCAGTTCACTACTGCTTCCATCGCTTGGATATGACATGACCTAGAAATGCTACTTTTTCTAGCCAAAAGTCGCACTTAGAGAATTTAACATCATCCGAAAAATCAATGAACCCCCGATAGTCAAGGGGTAGCAGAGAAGTCAGCAAGCAAGATGCTCAGACCCGCACCACGGGAAAACTAGTGTGAGGAGGGTGGGGTTAGAAAAGTCAGTCTCAGGATCGAGCGAAGGGGTGACACCGCACATCCCAAGCTGGTCACGACTGCCAAGCTAACAATAGATGAACACAACCAACAGACCCGCACATTGATAACAAATGCCTTTCTACTAATTCTGTCATGCGTCGATTATACAATCAACATGAATTAAGATAATGTGATGTATAATACCTCAAATGTAAATAACAAGTATGTTTATCCTACATGGTGTCAAAGAAGCGCCTTAAATATAACAAAAGGAAACTACGCTAGGAAAGTAAATAGCAAAGGATGACCTCTAGATGAGAAGTAGCTGGTCCTTTAGAAAGTAAGGGTCTCCTCTTGATTAATTCCTAGCACGATGAAATATATATATATATATATATATATATATATATATATATAAACTATGTCAATATGAAAAGTGTCAAGTAATGAACAACTCAACGAGTATCTTTTAACAATTAACTAAAAATAATAACTAACTACCACGTGATGTAAAGTTCAATCCATATTTAAAAACTAAGTGCACCCATTCGTATTAATAAACTCACAAGTATAATATATTAGAGTATGTCAATGAGAGCAAGATCGTAATACTTAAACTATTGCTCTATTTACTAAAATTGTTAATAAAATACTTTGATCACTAAGTACAAGAGACGAACATATACTTAGATACTCTCAAACCACGTACTGGTTGCAATGCATGTTTAAGTGGTTACTAATGAACTCATTTCCATATTAAGGCTTCACAAGCATAGGTACGAGGAATTGCATCTCACTTCGAGGTTATACATAGTAACTAAGCAACACTTGTCATACAGAGATAACACACATGTATGACATGTGTGCATGTGTCTGTGTTTGTATGTAATTTTAGAACTTCACAAATCTGTATAATCTTCCTTATTCCTTACAAGTTTGAGTTAATCTGCCACTCAATATACTCAAAGTCCTACAACTTCACGACTTCATTGTGTTAGTTATCTTTATATTTGTCCAAACACACTTAGTTACCCAACCCAATACGATAGTCACTTCATAGCATGTCTCTATTTCCCATAGTTCCCATGTAAAAATATTAATCCATATATTAAACTAATTCTAATTGGTTCAACTTGAAACACATCGTGAATGAAGGATGAGGATCCTTTGTGCATCATATACACAAAAATGTCCATTTTATTATTTATACTTCTTATTTAGCCCCTTAATGTTAACTTGGATTTGAGTTACTTACTATAGGTACAATAATCACTCTTAGCATGTTCTTGGAGTTTCCAAGCATTAAGACCTTCACAAAGCAATTATGCCACTCTCTAGTTAACACATATAACTTCGCATTCAGAATCATGTGCATGCTAAATATATAATTTACTACATATTTACCATGTTGCAAAGTTAGACAAAGCCACAATATTTCTTTTAAACTTAACTATGTGAAAAGGAGATTTCATCATTGCTCAATATGTTAATATTTTTTCATGCAACTACATATCCAAAAGAGGTATTGATAAACTTTAGACACCACATGTGAATCCAAATACTTCTCAATTATATTCTTACTGAAATCGAGCATGAAAGCATATGGTTGGTTTCATTTTATGCATCAATTAGCGTTGATACTTCATTAGAAGCATACACATGCCAAAATAGAGGACACCCTATATTAGTAATTTTTATTTTTAATAAAATTTTAAAACCTCCAAAAAGTTAAAATGTTTTTTAATAATTTTACAGTATGTTGAATTTTTTTATTTGTTCTTAAAAAACTCATCTATGTGAAAAAAGTAGGAAATTAGGGACCTTCATGTAATTTTATAATAATTAAGATAATTTAAATATTATAAGTTAATTTATGGAACCCAAATTGGTATTTCAGTATTTTTTTAATTATAAGTCCTACGTGGGTGAGTCTAACATATAACCTAAGTTCTTTTTATTAGAGGCAAAAAAGTGTTAAATCTTGTTGTGATATAAAAAAGGGGTGGGTTATGAGTGTAAAATACCCAAAAGAAGATGGATCACCATTGATCAAACTTTCCAGAATAATTGTCAGAACATCAAAAATATTGAGATAAGTGATGTTTTCTTCCTATTTTGTTGAATAAGTAAATCACATCTGATTTACCTCAAAATATAGGTGTAGCTTATATTCTTATAGACCAAATATTAGCAGCTTTGATATTTGAGTCCGGTAGGTAAATTATAAAACAACGATCCAATATTAAAGCGTTCTTGACATGATCTATGCAAAAATAATCAGATCACTTCGCTAAAAATCCAATCTTAAATGATTCACTTCTAACATATCATTTTATAATAAAGACATATGTAATGAATATATACACACACACAGAAAGGAAAGGGATCCTACTCCATAGAGTATGTAATGTACCTACTCCATTCTCATTTTTTCCCACTTCTTTTTATTTAAAAAAATACTTCCATCGATTTTCATAGCTATATCCCTCTAACATGTCATTCAAATTTCGTCAGAAACACAGACTCCTATGCTCTCCATACAGAACAAGTTGATTACAACAAATCTAAGACCGTTAAAATTTCATGTTCTGTATGAAGGATATAGAGGACTCTGTTTCTGACGAAATTTGAATGACATATTAGAGGGATGTGGTTATGAATATCTATGAAAGCATTTTTCAAAAAAAATAAAAAGAAGTGGGAAAAAAAGAATGGAGTAGGTAAGTTACCTACTCCATGGAGCAGGATCCCTTTCCTCACATTATATATATATATATAGAGAGAGAGAGAGAGAGGGGATATCTTTCAAATGAGACATGGTCCTTCCATCTATAAGGATGGCCAGGAATCCCAGTCATCCGTAATTAATCTTGTGGTTGTTATCAATGGCATGTTAATATTATTTATAAATTAAGCAAAAATCTTTTTTGATCTTTGTGCATTATCTAAATATAGTGTGTAACCACCTCAATTATCTCCTCCATTAATGTCACGTTAATTGCTTATACAAATTTAGAAATCTAATTATTCTGGCATGTTGAATCGTCATTTTGGTTGCCCCCCACGCTCGCGAATGGAGGCGTCACCCTTGTCGGTATCGAAAGTTGATGCCCTCGCCTGCACATTCTCTCCCATGTTCGTGGATGAATGATCTCTTTCCCTCAACCCTCGTATCCCTCCCGCGTCCATACGACCAGAGATCAAGATAAGTGATGTTCTTTTGTTCCCTTTTCTTGATTCTTTTTTGTTTCCTTGATTCGGATGGGAGTGATTTCAATGAAGTTCACGAAAAAAATCATATTTTTGTTCTTGATCATCAAGATAGATCCGTTTTAGCAGAGTGGTTTTATTAAGACAAATATATTATACTATCTTGATGTGATCCTGATGATCCACTTTGATTTTAAATTCTACTTCCATGTCGTGGATCTGATTGAATCCTATGGGTTAAAGTTCGTGAGCTAAAGTGAACGGGAGCGACCGACGAGGACGGCGAAGAAGCCTTAGAGGACGGGGAGGCCATTTCAGCTGCGTATGCATTGTTGCTTGTGCTGCACCCAGTCTCGGATGAAGAAAGATCCGTAGTTTTATACAATATGGATGTCTATTATACAATACTGATGTGTCTTATACAATTTTGATATGTATTATACATATTTGTTATGTTTTTTTGCATATCAGTTGGTTGCGAATGAAAATTGTATTTTTGTTATATATCTTGTATATTTGATGTGCATTACACTATAGGATTTGCATTATACATTTTAGATGTGTATTATACATATTTTGTTTATATTTACTCATCAATTAAGCGTAAATGACTACCGTATTTTTACAAAGAATTATATAAAGTTTATTGTACAAAGAACCATATATAAAGAACCACACATTAATTACTAATATGAATTGTATTCTTCAAAGAACCATGCAAAATTTACAAATAACTGACGACTTTTTAATGAACCACGGATTTTACAAAAAACGTGTGAAGATACAAACATATGCCCCACGTAATGTTGATCAACACAAAAGTGGACATTATATAAATATGGCATTGTGAAAAATACCAAAAATAAAACTAGCTAAATTTAGTATTTCGAATTATTAAATGGTGCACATAACTAATGCAAAAGATGATGACTAAAATACCCTTTTGGACAAATAAATTGATGGTGTCATTAGATTTGAATCTAACGGCTATGATCATTGACCTTCCTTAAGGATGAAAGGATCAAGTCCTATTGGAAAGACCCCTATATATAATCACATGAAAATAGTCTACAAAATCTAACAATCAAATCAATAATCCAAAATCCAAGAAATATCCATGCAACCGAGATCTATATTGCATCAAGTTAAGGACTGGTTTAGCGATCAATAAAAGATGAGATGTCTTACTGAATGCTAAACCATTCCTTGACCTTAGAGCCTCTTTTTCTTTCAAAAAAAACTCAAAGCCTCTTTCCACATCTTGGAATCTTGATTTATAGATGGGAAGGTGGATATTTTGGGGTAGAAGAGAGAGTGATGAAGTTTGATATCATTTTAAGGTTGCACACCAACATATGAACATGAGATATTATTCATCCTAATTTTTCTCCAAGTTTTTCTCTTTTTTATCTCCACCTATTGTCTTACTACAGAAATTGAAATCCTCTCCACCTCAATTAATTGATAACTAAATAAATTCTACCTTAGTCTAACTAACTAAACCCGTATAATTAGTTAATTAACATTCTAAATCAACTAAATAACTCTAAATTTATCTTAAAATATAATCAGTATTAGTTTCAATGATTCCACTCTTTAAACTTAGTAAATTAATTGGATACGACTTATAGTAGTTTTCAACTAATATTTCATGTAGAAAATTAAGTATCCCCACCTATTTAGGTAACTTCGTCCACTATAGTATGATCTTTTTATGGTTGTGTAGTAAAACAATCTTTTAAGATCAGTCTACTTATGTTATCTATGACTTTTAGCTTTAAATTCAAGGACAAACTTCTTTTAATATCATTATACTGTAACATTTATGATCCAGTTAGCCTCCTTGGACGGCATGTTACCCTAACTTTCAAAAAAGGAATCATCTTGTTCCTCAATTGTTACTCCTTGTTGTTAAGAATCTATGCATGCTACTCTCGAAACGTCATGTCCATATTCATAGCAAGTCCCCCATAAGTGACAATATGAATCTCTCACACATGTACTTCCTCAGGCTTGAAATATGAAATACATTGTGCATGGTAGATGAATTGGGTGGAAGAGTTGACCGATATATCAATTTTCTGATTCTCAACGAGATCTCGATTGTTCTAATATACTTTGGATCCACCTTTCCCTTGACTCCAAATCGGTGCATGTCCTTCATCAAAGACACACGAAGAAACACAAACTCCATGAACTGAAACTCTGGTCTTGTCTTGGATTATCTGGTGAAATCTTATGCTTTCTCCAAGCTTCTTTCGTTTTCTATCGAATGGTCACCATGATCTTCTTGGTCCTCCCTAGCTCTTCTAACTAGTACTGATGCTTTCCAGCTACCTTGACCTAACAAATCAAGGTGCAACATCTTCTCCCAAAAAATATCTTAAATGTTGTCTTATCGATGCTAGAATGAAAGCAATTATTATAGGGAAATTCAACCAAGTGAAGGTGATTTGTCCCCAACTTCCTTCCACTCAATAACTCGACACCTTAGAAGATCCCCCAATATATGTATGCTACACTTGTTATGGTCATTAGTCCAAGGATGTTACGATGTACGAATGTTGAGAGTGATGCCCAGACTCTCATAAAGACTATATCAAAATCTACTTATGAATTGCAATCCTTTGTTGGAGTTAGTATCTCCGGGCACTCCATGCAAATTCACTACTTCCTTCATGTAGATTTTTGCTAGCTAAGATGTGATATTGACTTGGTCAATTGATCCACAACCACTTAGATGGAGTCGTGCCATGTCCTAGTATGATACAAGTCGCCTACAAACTCCATGGATATCCTCTCACACTTTTATTTGGAATGAGAAGAGTCTTCAATAGCCCCATAGGATATTGATGCTCAGCTTTCACCTAATGGCAAGTAAAGCGCCAACCCACAAAGTTAGCTACACTTTCCTTCATCCCTTGCCACCATAAAATAATTCTCAAGTACTGGTACATATTTGTACTACCTGTATACATAACCAATATTAACATATATGTCTCGCATCAGTTCCTCCCTTATTTTTTAATGATTGGTAAACAGTTTGATGCAATGTCTCAAGACTCCGTAGATGGATGTAAATAGTCCTCTATAATTATCTAATACATATCACTGAAAGTTGCACCACTCTTGATAAATCTGTAACAATAACCCTAAAGTATATGTACTCAATGCAATAATCACATTTAGCCCCATCTAGAAAGAACTCCATTTGTTAGCGCCAATGATTAAGTTTTAATAATGCACATGTGTTTCGACCAAAGGAGTTGTGTTAGAACTTTAGGGTCCAAAGTATTATACACGAATCCAATATATGAATTATCAATAAAATATTTTTCCAAATAGAATAGACAAAATAAATATAAAAGCAAATTAATAACTTGCAAATAAATAAAAAAACTACCACTACAAGAATAAAAAAGATTTTATCAACTAAGAATAATAAAGAAATATAAACTGGACCTTTAAGACAATTTCAACAAAAGAACATGAAAAAACTAACTAGAACATCAACAAAATCTGAAGATGAACATGTACTTGAACTAGAAACGTAGAAGTTGAAGGAGAAAGCTAGCTCACCATGTTTGGATCATCTCCTTATATGGATGGACATGGAATGGCTCTCAATAGTATCCTATGGGTCTTATTCATAGGCCTTGAGGGACATTCAATTGTTTGGAATGTAAGACCTTATCCCATCAACATTCTTCATCATGGTTAAGTATTGCAATAAAATTTTATCATCTTAGAATCAAATTGGTGGTTGGCCATTGTAAATAAAGTGTAGGACATTTTATTAGAAATGTATAGCATCTTATCCAAGAGATATTGATCCCTTTTGGTTTGTCTGTGGGTCTAGTTTTTTTTCTATGGCTCTACCTGCATGCTCAAAGTGGATCAGATTGTTAGGTTTCACAAAAGCTTGTGAGGTAGACTGTGATACTTTGCTCACGGCCATATTATGACCATGATTGAGAAAATAACTAATTTAGAAAATTTGTTGGAGCATGACATTAGGGAGGAACCATATAGTATCTAGGTGGGGAATGTATAAAGAGGTTGAGGTCACATGGAAAGGAGATATGATCCTATAAGGGTAACTTTGGTAGCTTTGCAACCACTAACCTCAAAGCTTCCTCCAAAAGTTTGTCGTGAGGGTTGTTAGCAGAGACATTCAAGAAGGAACACACTTTAATTTTCTAGAGATATATTTAAAATCAAAATCATGTATACACCCACCTCATAGTTGTAAGATTGGCAAAACATTCTCAAAGCATAATACAAAGAGTTTGTGGTTGAGGATGTGATTGTGGATGTGGATTCATCAACCATCTTAGAATGTTGCAATTAGACTTTCAAAGGGATGTTAAGAGGAATGTTGTGTCATCCAAGATGCATAAGCATCCACCTTGATTATCAAAGGTACTCTCTCAATAGATGGATTTCTAGGATGTGTTTTGTTGAATACACGAGCAACCAATTCTTTTATCTATGTTGAATTTTCTTGTACTTTGCCTAGACCCCTAACATAATTAGACTTTACTTTCTATATTAAAGTGTTCGTTGATGAATCCTCATTCATCACTCTTTATTCTTTTATTTTAGCTAAATATCTTGGCAAAGCATCATGTATATTGTTGTAAAAATAATAAATTAGCAATAAGCATGCATTTGTTAATATTTATAATTAGCATGTATTTATGCAAAAATAAAAGAATAAAGAATAAAATAAAAAGAAAGAAATATTTAGAATAATTATTGAGTGACCTGAACCTGAGAGAGGGTCCAGTATGGGCATGATCGCCAAATAAAAGAAGTAGAGAGAGATAGGGCCACTCTACCTTGAGGATATTTATCACCTATGTGTATATAATTTATTTTTACAAAAATAAAAATAAAAAGGTGTTTTTATTTTCCATGTATAGATTTCTCAAAATAAAATATAAATTAGAAAAATAAAAATAAAAATAAAATCTCTCTCACCTTGTACATAAAGGATGTAAATATGTATCTTTCCCTATTTAATTTATACTTGTAAATAAATAATAAAAATAAAAAAATTATTTTATACTCCAAACATTATGTTGTAAATAAATAAAATACAAAATTAGAGTATTTTTGTAAAAATAATAAATTAAAAATAATTGTACAAAATACATAGGTATTTTATACCCATATATAAAACAATATATTGTATATAAATTAATTTATTTTTCATAAAAATAAATAAAAATCACATAAAAATTCCTTGAAAAATAATAAACATTTTTCATTTTATTTATTTTTAATTTAAATTCATTTATTATTTTTAATCTTTTTATTTTTTATTTTTCAACAGGTTTGTCATGTAGTCTATTTTGTCATTTTCTTCCGCAGCTCCTGATTGGGCCAGAGAGGATTGTTGACCTCGGTCAACTGCCCCCTTTGGGCTCCATTTCCACGGATCCGGTTTCACCCGATTTTCTCCTAATTTTTGCGACCCGATCTGACCGCCACTTCATTCCATTCGCTGCTCCGATTAAAAAGGGAGGATCCATGATCCACGCCCATCGAAATCTCTAGGGATCTGTCCCTCGGTTCGTGCACTCACGCTCTACACTTCTCGGACCCTGCAGCATATAAAATCTCATGGAGCCCCATCTTCTTCTTCATCTTTGGCCGCCCCCTCATCTATGATGATCTCCACCTCTTCCCACGAGTGACAGCGTGCAATAGAGCCTGTTGTAGAGAGGATTCGAGCCATGTAGCCTTAGGTCCGGTGAACACTCCACAGTGCTCTGCCACGAGGAGAGCCCAGCCTCTGGACCCATCGACCCATCGAGGCGAAGACCCCCGGAGGTCCCTGACCTTCAGCCCAGACGACCCCAGTCACTAGGTAACTTAGATTTCGTCTTGCTCGCTTTTGATTCCGGATTTTCGAGTTTGGGTCAACTTGCGTTGCTCAGCCCCGTTGACTATGATCGAACATCCATTCGCTATCCCAACGATCTTAGCACCTTCGCCAACATTCTCCCCATCTTCTACGCCCATCCATTCACCTCGTTCGCCCCAGGAACGAGTCCCAGGCCCTCCTCCGTCGTCGCTTCGCCGGAGGGCCACGCCTCGCCTCATCTGCCACCCATCCCGCATACTGATGGATCGAGGCACTTTGCCCTCGACCCAGTAGCTCATCTGTGCAGGTTTAGCACTCAAGGGACCTCATCTAGAGGTCAATACATCTGGGAACAGCTGCTCTAGGTCGTCCAGCTTCGTTGGGTTGTTCCCGACGGTCTCGCCCTCATCGGAGCATCATCACAGCCGTGGACCATCTCCAGAAGCATTTCCCCTATCCTAGCAGCTCCGGAGGACATCCCTGCCGCATGTATTAGCCGACCGAAGCTCACCGGAGGTGAGTTCTTTGTCGTTCTTCCAGGAGTCATCCCTACCGTTGGATCGAGGCTCCCTCCAGTTCTAATCTCGCTCGTTCATCTTCGGGGAGATCTCGATCGTCCGATCCATCTGAGGATCAGCTCTCAGCCATCCATCGTCGAAGGGTCATCTGAGAAGCTCAGTCGTCTGATGATAAGTGAGAGACTCTCGGTTATTGGATCGCGAATAAGAAGGGTATTTGCACTTTGGCCCTCCTATTTGTTTACGTTTCCTTGTTAGTATTGTAAATATTTTCAGTAGTTCTTTTTATCTTGGACATTTTGCATCTTGGACCTTGGGCTTTTAATATTTGTATTCCAATCCTTCCATTTGTGTGGCACGCGGTTCCCTACGTGACTTTTGGGTTATTTGTGTGTTTCATCCAGTACTTCATGGTTATTAATGAACGAATCTTTACTAATATAATTTGCATTTATACCCCTGAGTGTCTGGTTCGCATGTTGCCCATGTGCAGAGTTGGACTTTTTTGCAAACTCAATCATGTACAATTTACACGTGTTATTGTTTAGCTGAAAACTTTTCAATAATTGCATTTTGGTCCATGTGTACTGTGAGTTTTACTTTTGATTTAATAAATAACAAATATTATCCAAAAATCACGAAATTTTGGCACATGGCCCCTGCCATGGTGTAGGAATTTTGATGAATTTTTGGCCCTATTTTTTTCATTTATTATTTTTAAAAATTCAAAAACCTTAAAAATAGTTCCTGTTTGTTTTTAAAAATCAACTAAAATATTAAATACCCTTGAAAAATTCTGAAAAATTCATTGTTTGCTTATCTTGAGTTGTTTTTATTACTGTCCAATTTTTGTTTCATTTCTATTTATAAAAACCTTAAAAATTAAAAAAGAGTAAAAATCTTAGAAAATCATTAAAAATTCATAAAAAAAATCAAAAAATGTGTTTCCAGTTGTTGTAGTTAGTTTTTATTTTGGGATATTTACACCCATAACCCTGAGTAATATGGTAATTACCCCAGAAACCCTCTATAAACCCGAATTACATCGAAGACCCTGAATAAATACCCCGTTTTACACTCGTAACCTTCTGTTAGTTTTATCCATTAACTCAACCATATAGATGAGTTAATCTAACTGATCCGCGAACTAACAGTTACGATTAATCAAAATTAAATATAAATAAAATGACTTGCAAGAGTTGTCGGGGCTCCCATCACAGAGGGGGTCTTGTAGCTCCATCTGCACAGCACCTCCGGTTATCTCCCTCTATATTCGGTTGTTATACTAATTTCACTACTTTTCAAACAACCAGATTGCATTCTCCGACGACGGTTCCATTCCAAAAACCGGTATGCAGGTGATTGTAAACAGGGCATTAGCGGAGACCATCTTGGAAACGATCATTGGAGAGCATGGGGTGTCGCCGGAGACAAATCGGAGCTTGGCTTCACGATTGGTGGGATTGTTTGAGGACGCAGATGTTGGTGCAGAGCAGAAAAAGTCTTTTGTGGATGGTAGCGGAGGTGTGGAGGTGGAGAAGGTGGTAGTGGCGGAGAAGAAGGTGGTGGTGCCAGAGGAAAAGGGTGCTGTAATTTAGGTTTGCGATTTGTTTTCAATAAAACTTTGGTTCCCTCAAAGAAAGAGGTTTGTGATTTGTTTTCAATAAACTTTTGGTTCCCTCAAAGAAAGAGGTATTTGAGCTACATAGCCATTGTGCATTACAACGTATAGATACGTAGGAGGCGGTGGGGGATGTGCTGCAGGCGGAGACCGGGGGGTGTTGGGTTGCGGGCTCGGGTGGTGTTGCGGGCATAGACGCGGGGAGACGGAGGGGGTGTGTGTGTGCCACAGGCGGAGCCGGGGGGGGTGTGGCTGCTTGCGGGCTCGGAGGGGGGGTGGGTTTGCGGGCAGAGAGGCGGTGGGGGATGTGTTGCAGGGCTGCAGGCGGGGATGCAGCCGGAGGGGTGGGGGCGGGGGTTGCGGGTCTGTGCCGTTGGGGGGAGGGAGGGGCATGGCTTGCAGGGGGAGGGGGTTGCAGGCGGGAGGGAGGGGTGTTCAGTTGGAGGGGAAACGGTGGGTCGGAGCCGCGGAGGGAGGGACGGGGCTTGTAGGGGGGAGGGGGGTTGCAGGAGGGAGGGAGGAGGTGTCCAGTCGAAGGGGAAGCGATGGGTCGGGGACATCGAGGGAGGGGACGTCACAAGGAGGGGTCTTCTAGGCGGAAGGGTGTCGCAGAGAAGGGTCGGACTTGGGTTGGAAGCGGTGGGTCGAGGCCGCAGGGAGGGGCGAAGCTTGCAGGCGCCAAGGCAGGATTGGAGGTCGGGGGCCTTCGATGACGGTGCTGGATCGGGGTGGGGTGGACGAGGCGGGGAGCTTGCAGGCGGAAGGGGAGGAGGGGGTGTCGGTGAGGGGGATGAATGGGAGGTAGGCAGAGGACGTCGAGGGAGGTGCCTGATTGGAGGAGGAGGAGGTAGGCGAGGGGCCAGAGGAGAAGGGTATAAAATATAAAATAACAGAAACTTTAAGGGTATAAAATGTAAAATAATAGAAACTTAAAGGGTATAAATGTAAAATACATAACGGATATCGTCGATAGTTAACGGTAAATTGGATGGAAGATAACACAGGGTTATGAGCGTAAGAGTTAATTGCTATTCAGGGTCTTCAGTGTAATTCATATTTATAGAGGGTTTCTGGGGTAATTACCATATTACTCAGGATTATGGGTGTAAATATCCCTTTTATTTTATAGTTCATCATAAAAATGCTGTTGGGATTTTATAGGCATTTTAAGTAATTTTAATCTACCTTTAGATTTCAACTGTACATTGTTTGTTCTTTTTAGTTTTATTCTATTTTTAGAAAATTAATTAAAAATCAGAAAAATCCCATAAAATCCACTAAAACATTGAATATTTTAAATCCCAAAAATATTTTTTTTGAATTTTTTGAGTATTTTTTATGCTTTAAATAATTATTGGAATGTGAAATTTTATTTATTTTATCCTTTTCTTATATTAAAAACCATAAAAAATTGAAAAATATAAAAACCACCACTTCTTTGTTTTCCTTGGATTTCTGACTACTTCGTAGCGTTAGTATCACGTGCTCCTTGTGTTCGATCCTGGTAGCTATACCAGGTAAAATAAATTAGCGAGATCGCTTTGTTTGATTGATTGCTTGATTTCTATTTTTGATGGTTTTCTTTTTCTTGATTGATTTCGCTTCGCGGTTCAGGTCGCAACGACCGTAATTATTCCTTAACCCGAGTAGCTGAAGCGTGTCATCATTCGTGAATTAGGTGTTGTCATCATCTCAAGTTCAAATATCTAGATGGAGGACATGGGTTTCCAATAGACATGATCGCATTACTAATACAAGACTTTGATGTGCTATTGAGCATCGATTAACTGACTTGATATCGAGCCTCGATTATCTATTATGAAAGGAAAGAGGTATTTTTCCATCTGAGGTCAGAACATTTGAATTCAAGGTCTTGATTGATGATCGGGTTATCGATTGTATTTCAACCCATCGAGTAGAATAGTTATCAGACAATGGATGTCAAGACTATATCGCCCACATCACATCAGTTGATGAGAAAGTGGAGAATACCATTGTAGACGTGACAGTTGTCAAAGACAATCCATATGTCTTAGCAGAAGTGGTGAACATGTTATCACCAATTAGTGAGATTGAGGTTAAGATTCCCTATACCAAATGACACGTGCAGAGTTGCAAGAGATAAGGACTCAACTCCAAGGATTGTTGGGGAAAAGGTACATCATCCATAACAATTTCTCCCTATAGAACCTCTGTCCTTTTGTAAGATGAAGAATGGCAAGATGCCCATGTGCATCGACTGCCACCAATTGAACAAGGTGACGATAAAGAAAATATCCATTGCTAAAAATCGATGGTTTGTTCCATCAACTTTAAAGAGACAATGTCTTTTTCAAGATTTACTTGAGTACTGACAAGGTTGCATTGTGGGTTGGCCTTTATGAACTCTTAATTATGCCCTTTGGATTGACAAATGTACTTACAACCTTCATGGACTTGATGCATGATTAATCACAAGCATTCAAGCATTTTAATAACTATAACTGTGTTTTACTAGTATAAATGCACTCATAATTCTTGCACTTAGTACAGCCATATGATTTTTGTTATTGAAATATACATGCAGCATATTGCACTCTTATTTGCATGTTTTCTACGTTTGCCCATATTCGATGTGTGTATCGAGAGTTTTAAGGAACTTAATATGTTTAATTGTAATTTTCTATGTATAAAATGATGAAGTTCATTATCAAATCTTTGATGTGATAGTGCTTTTGTAAAGTATAAGAGACGAGAAGAAAAATAAGACCAAGAATGTGAATGTCAGAGGATTATAGAGAAGGCTATACAACAAAGAGGAATTCAGGGAGTTAAATTTTAATTTTACATTGGTCAAAATTTCAATAACAAAATATGAGGTGACATTTACATTATTTAAGAGCTCGATCTCACAATTATAATGACACCAAAATCATCCAAATCTGAGGATCGATGCTCTCGGAATTGCAAATTAAAGATTTCAATGGCTAAAATGTAAATCTCCATCATAACTAGCCATAACTTGTGATGCAACACATATTACATGAGAATTATGGAATAATAAGTGAAAGTATATGATAGATAAATAAAGAGAGACAATGAAGATGCGATAAGAACAAATGTTTAGGGAAAGAATTGCATATTGTAGGAGAAAGTAATGGTGTATATGTAGTATCATGGAGGAAACTCGTTCTTACTATTTATATAAATACTTATAATCTCAAAAATATCAAATGCCCTTAAACTTCTTTCTCGGACATCATAAACTATTTTTCATCTTATAAATAGATCAAAAATGCAAGAGTGACAATACCATTAGACACTCTTTAAAATTTGCAACAACTTGCTCCTTGTTATTATTTTATTAGCTTGTGCTACACAAAAGGTCATGTTCAAAAAAATTATTCGAAAGTGTAAACACTAGTGCTATATTAAACTCCATTAAGCTTGTAAATAATTTGGCTAAATTCATTAAGGGTAAAGAAAATTAGATAAATCACTTACATCTAGAAAGAATCCTTTTAATAAAATTGAATCAGGGTTTAATATCACTTCTTATCCTTGTAGCAAATTACGTAGTCAAAATAATGAGAAGAGTTCTAACTACGGCATGCCTTAATTGTTAGTACCTCAATTACATACTAATTGTATTATTGTTTTGACGATAACAAACATTTAGAGTACAGATAATACTACATATTCCATGATAAGTTCACTCCAAGTATGAAACACAAAATAGCATCATTATGGAGATTTTAACAAGGATGATAAAGCCATATTCAACAGACAAGTTGAAAGAAAGTTGTGGACAATGCAAAGAAAAAGAAAGAAGATTTTTGTAACAGACATGTGTAAAAAGTCTCAAATATATATGCATGTGTATCATGTAGGTATATTTGGATAAAGCCATCTTGATCGAAGAACCTTCCTGATATGATTTATCATCTGCCTCTGATCGATTACCCGGATTGACCCGATCGACTAACCTACATGACATGATTGATCACCCTTGAACAGCCAATTACTTTCCATGATCAATCATAATTTGAATTCAAATCTTCCTACGACTATTAGATGATCAATCACCTTACTCTACCTAATTAATCAATTTGGGATGAGTGATCACCTTGTATGATCGATCATATTTGTCGAATCTTGTTTATTTCTTTCTAGATTTGTTTTTGCGGTTATGTTTTTGAATGTCTCCTCCCTCCACTATAAATAGATCTCTATACCTTTATTATAGGCACATATTTTAATACATTTTCTCTAGTCTCACTTAAAAGCTCTGCTTGATGCAGTCTCTCTCGATCTCTGGAAAGGCATTCACCTACAAGCTCGATCATCTTTAATTGTGTATAACTTTTAATAAGCTATTTAATGAAGGTGATTTCATGTTTTTTGGATTTAAGATGTGAAAGTTAGGTTTTGGATCCCTATTGTATAATATACCCAAAAAAATATTCATTTTATTTATTCTTATTATTTTTATAATTTTAGATTTTTATAATTTTAT
The DNA here is from genome assembly GCA_037367405.1 of Ottelia alismoides. Lineage (NCBI taxonomy): Eukaryota > Viridiplantae > Streptophyta > Magnoliopsida > Alismatales > Hydrocharitaceae > Ottelia > Ottelia alismoides. The sequence continues at coordinate 8,710 of JAZKJV010005306.1, read as the reverse complement.
AAATAATATTTATAGTATATGTAAATATTAAAAATAAAAGAATAAATTAAACATTAAAATAAAATATGTATATAAAATACATAGATGAATATACAATATACATACTTATATACTATGCACCTCTATTAATTTAAGTCTAAATATTATACTAGAAAAATATAACAAAAATGTATTTAAGTATCTAAAAATAACTTATAATTTTATAAAATAAGAAAATAAAATAATAAAATCAAAAATACAAAATAAAAATGAAATGCTCTAAAACATAGATACCTATAATTAAACCCTAAAAACCAACTTGTAATTAAATACCTCTAATAAATATTAAAAATCATAATAAAATACTTTATAAAATAATAAACATCTTTTTATTTATAACTTTAATTTAATAAAATCATTTTTTTATTTTTTACGTAATTTCCAAATATTTTCGGGTAGGTTTTTCTTGATTGGTCCACGTAAACCAACCAGGAGCAACCGTCAGTTGAACTCGGTCAACTGACTGGCCTACACCTGCGCCCGTGTCAGAATCTAACATTGGTTTACTTTCTCAATTTTTTCACGCTTGATGCGTTGCTCGAGGAGATGGGACCCTTCATGGGAAATCTTCTCTGTACAACCAGGATCCACGCCGAGCCCTTGCATTGGGTTTATCACCTTCGACTTGCTTCTGATTCGTCCTTGAACATCCTGCCCCAACAACCTGTACATAAGCCATCCTTGTCTTCCTTTCGAATTTGAACCTCCTTTGACCAAGTTTTGGACTCCATCTTGCTCTCTGGATTGAAGGTTTTGACAGGGCCTTCTCCAGCCATCTCGAGCGGACCCAGGCGAGGTCTTTGGTGGCTTCCTCCCCCATCTCCTGCAAGCTCCGTCACCGTGAGGTCCACTTCCTGATCTAGGTTGGTAAGGTATTTGTTTTCTTGCATTTTATAGCTTAGCTTACGTCTTAGGATCATTCCCCACATTTATTTTATCTTTTAATTGCATGCTCTAGTATTAAATCCCCACCTTCGTAGTTCGTCGGAGCTAGCCTCTAGCGAATCTTCCACCTATTCTCGACCATTTCCCCGACACGTCGACCACCGCCACTCACTTCCCTTCACCCTCTCATTATCCCAGGCAGCCTATTTCACCCAGATCCTTTGTGGATTTGGAGATCCACTCTCCATTTTCCGACAGCCACCGGAGAGCACCACCCAGCCATCCCAACCGCTCATCCTCCCTGCTGACGCTCCCTCGAGTATCGTTTTTTGGCCCAACAAGCTTCTGCAGGAAAGAACCAGAAAGAAGAGCCTCGTCGAGGCTCATCGAGGCAGGAAGTACCCTCCAGGTCTTGGTGCTATGCCAGGTCACGCCGACAACCCCCGCGCCATTTTTATGCACCTGGAGGGTGGAGGAAATCGCTAGGAGGGTTTTGCACCTCGGGGGAGACCATGAGATCGCTGGAGCTGCACTGAATCGCCGACTGAAGTTCATCCTTGTGGTATTCTTCATCTGTTCTTCCAACTTACCTCGGAGCCGTCTGATCGAGCCCTTTCTTCCAGGCGAGCAGCTACCATTCAATAGAGCTTCGTCAGCACCGTCCGATCCATGTATAAGATCTAATCTTGGTCGTCTGATGCGAAGCAGTATCGTGAGGTGTGGGAGCAACACGTGGCATAAGTAGCGGTATCTAACCGTCCTCTCCCGTACAGCTGTGGGTATTTTGCACCTTTAATCCCGTCACTTTTATATTTAAAATTCGATACTCAAACTTTCATCTGCTATTGTTCAATTTTTGTAATATTTACAAATAGGCCCCCAGACTTTTTATAATTGTCATTAGGTCCGCAGCACGTCACCTCACGTGATACCCTATGTGAGGTGGCATTTTGCAGGCAAGCCCTTGGAATTTTGTGTATTTCGGTTAAATATAGTAAATTTTTATGCATGTTATATAAGTATGTGAAATTTACAGGAAAGCCCTTATCTTTTATTATGTTTACGGAAATGCCCCTACTAGTATTGTAGTTTCTCTTTGTTTCCTCTATTTATTTAAAATACCAATTGTGCTAAAAATCACCAAAAATAGGCTTAAGTCCACGGATGCTTGTAATTTCACGTCCTATATTTACCTTTGCATTTTACGACCTTTAAGTATTTTATAAAAAAAATCAAAAAGAGCACTAAAAATGCCCATTTGATTTAAAAATCCCATAAAAATATAAAAACATTTTGAAAAATTTCCAAAAATAATATATTTTATTTTTTTTGTATTTTTTACTTTCAGATCAAAAATCACTAAAATAGAAAAAGAAAACTCTTAAAATTTGAAAATCATAAAAATTCTTTATAAAAATTTATAAAATTCTACAAAATTCCAAAAATATATTTTTTGTTTTATAATTTTCTCGATATTATTATCTATATATTTAAACTGATTTGGAAAATTTTGGACTTAATTTTCTATTTTTAATTTCCATTTTAATTTTGACTATTTAATTAGTCCATATTTTATTTTTTATTTTTAACTTTAAATATATATATATATATATATATATTAGCAAAATACTTAAAAAATCACAAAAACAGTAAAAAAATATTCAAAATCCAAAAACATTTAATACTATAGATTTTTTATTATTTTTAGTTATATTTATACCTTTTTATCTATTATTGTATATATACTCCTATATATCTTAGATTGTATATTTAAAAAGAAAAAGGAAATACAAAATATAAAAATACAAAAAAAGAAAATATAAAAATATAAAAATAAAATAAAATACAAAAATATAAAAAAATAAAAATAAAAAAAAATACAAAATTAAAAACCCACATACAAATTAGACAAAGAGCTCACAAACACATTTTTGCACTTCACGTGCCCGATCTATCTAGTTTGCTCCTTGTGTTCAGCACTCTACACTACTTGCACTATACACATATTTTGTAAAGTTAAATAAAATAAATTTTAACTTCACACATTTATCTGCATTGCTTTATATATTTGTGGGTTAAATGTTGATTGATTGGGATTTTTCGTGGGATGCCACAACGACTGTGTCCCCACCTTATGTAAGACATACTTTAGACCTACGCAAAATCTTAGTTATCAAATGGTGTCGTTGCCAGGGAGCAATTGCGCATAGATTGGTCTTCTTTGATTGTGATCTCTATGTCTTCCTTGTCTATATTTTTTGGTTTTATTTGTTTGCTCTTTTATTTGAGTTGTCTAACCTCTTTTTGTTGACTTTGTTACGAGGTACCACAGCTCGAGGGAGGCACTCTACTCCGAGCGCTTGCGCACCCACATGAGGTCATACCAGCTTTTTGACCTAGATGTCAGAAGGGAGCACCAAAGGAGACTGGGAGGATTTTTGAAGACAAATCCACTTGCATTTTTATTTCATCTATTTTGTAATTTAAAGTGTGAGAGAGATATATTATATGTAATAATTCAGGACTCTCCAGGACTATGCCACACTTCACGAGGTCCAGTGCCCAAGGGATTGTTCCCTTGTAGGCCTCGTCGATCTTGTTATTGTTTTCATCACATCTTTTATTTTGTTTTCCGATTTTCACTTTTCTTTATTTTGTGTGATTGAGCCCTAGCATTACGATCTGTCAGTTGATCGATTAAGTACAAACACCTAATTACCATTGCATGCACATGTAGTCTCGTTTGGGCTTAGTCAAATTTTGAATTGCTATTTATTTGGATTTGAGACCACATGCCTAGAGAGGTCGTATACAGTGCTTGCAGGACCCTGTTGTGGCGGGCATCGATCGGCATCGAAGACCGGACCTTGGTCTCACTTCTATATACTCAACATATTATTCTTCACGATAATAGTATATTTTCAGCTAGGGCGATTTCATCGGCTTGCATTGCATATAGTTAGGTTTCAATTCTGCTTAGCATCCCTGCACGAAGAGAGTGGGAGGAAAGATGAGCATTTCTCTTTAGCATACATCATCATTTTCGCCTTGCATTGCTTTTTCGAATCTCTCCCTCTGATTTTTATCACCTAGGTTGCTAAAGGAATTGATTCCTCATTAGGATTCGTGTGTTTCTTATTAAAATACAAAACAAAGTGATAATTAATAAAATTGGGACTGTTATAATTACTTGACCCTAAAATAAATCAAAAAGAAAATCATTGTCTTTGGATGAGTAATCCCCTCATTGTATACGTTTTACATTGCTCACACAAATCCCATAAGACAACCTAAGTGTTGTACAATTTTGTGATTCTCATCTAACTCTAAAATAGACAAGATAATAAGATCGCACTTTTAAGGTCTTCACCGAGTGGAGTAGGTGAATTGAGGGGTTGTGTTTTGTTTTATGTGTATTTGTTTGTGACTGCTTGTGTGCATATCCGATCTGTCTACGCATATGTGCCTTTCTTCTCACACCTCTTGATTTGACCATCGTGCTCTCCCGATCATTTTCCTTTTGTTTTGAGATGGTCGACTAGAGTGTATTTTATCCATACTTTGCGGATCCCTCATACCCTCTAGCCGGACCACCTCCATTTTTTCAGGAGGACTTTGCTCCAGATTTTTGTATATATAAACCGCAACCACAGTATCGGGACTCGTTTTTTTACCCACCTCCACCTTCACATTTTTCCACCTTCACATCCACCCAAGACTACATGTTGGAGTCACCTCTCATGGAGTCCACACTTGAGCCCTTGAACCGAATGATGGAGTATATGAATTCGATGATTAAAAATCTATTTTGCATAAATAAGAACTAGAATGTCGCTCCACTATTTGAGGATATAAATTCACTTGAGGATGATCATGCGAGCTTGCAATCACCCAAAATACAAAAATTGATCAAAATTTTAAAAATCCAAAAGGAATTCAGGAGAGACTTTGGTGATTCAGACTGTGAGGAGAGAGCCCAACTGTCAGATCATTTGACCACACATCCATTCACACCTTGTCCCAACTTTGACCTCAAGGACAACACTGTACAGATTGCTCTTCATCGTCCTCATATAGATGATGAATCTTGTATTCATCATGCTAAAAATCAATCCTTAATCCTCTGGCTTAAATAAATCAATAAAAAATTAGTAATAATTTCTTATTATTATCTTGTATTATATAGTGCATAATTAACCTATAATTATTGTATTTAATTATTACCTTCTCTTCTTTAATTTACATCTTATTAAAACCCCATAAAAATTAGATTTAAATAATTGTCTATAATTTTCCTAACCTTTAAAAGAGATAAAAATACAAAAAAAATCAAAACCCAAAAAAGCGATGTTTTTTGTCCCCTTAAAAAAACACCCCCAAAATATACTTTTGTACAAATGACCTCTTTTGGCTTTTTGTCCAACATGAAACTTGTAGATCCCATCGAGATCTACAATTTTCATGTTTTGAATTTCTACTAATATTGCATCTAGCTGTTTTAAATTTTTCTTTGATTTTCTATTTTTGAATTTCCTGGAGCAGCCATGTGGCACCCTCTAGGCTGCCTACGTAATTGCCCCCTCCTCTCGTCACCTGGCGCCCCTCCTGGCTGCTGGATCTCCATTCCCCCGCTTCATCCTAGCCCTTCACTTGCACACCCACTCCAGCCGTCAGATCAAACCCCTGATCTAATCACCATCGCTTGTCTCCGCCTCACTCACAGCCACTCGATCCCCTTATCATCCAACGGCTACCCTCATGCCACATCTTCCACTCACCCTCCACCATTGGATGGACCCTAGTCCCATCTGAACCGTCCGTCCCCACCGTTACCCTCGCCGCCAGATCAGATCATATGATCTTGTATGATGCTTCCATCCATGCCTTAATCGGAGTCATTGGATTGCAAGATCCAACAGCTAGAACCTCATCTTCCTCCTCAACATACCTCTCTTCCTGGGTGTTACGACTCACCACCTCCGTGCCCCCTTCCATTTTTAGCCTTCACCTCCGGCTATCTCCCCGCTTCATAACGCTTCCCCCACGACGCTCATTCCTCCGCCATCTTCGCGTACCTCATAAACACCCTCTCCATTACTCCGCTCCTTCACTATTGTCATTGCAAATCCTCGTCACCACCATAACGGACCTCTATCTCCTCCTATAAAAGTGATTGCTCTGCCACCCATCACTCCCATCCACTAATCCAAGGGTCTCAGCCCTAGACCTCTGCCCTCAGTGATAGCGGATGTCGGCTTGTCGAGGCGACAATGGTCACGAGTACCCTAGTGTGATCCATGGCCTTCCCGGCCATGTCACGGCCGCCTTGGCGTCACTGAGCTCCATGCCCTAGGCTGAGCACGCCGGGCAACGACCCGAGGTCCTCTGGACCTCAGCCCAAGCCTCTCAGATTGTCGTCTTCCTCTCCGACCTCCAGGTCTTCTTTGCCCATATTTTCTTTACTTTTTCTCCCAATTTCTCTGCCTTCTATACTACACTCTACCACCGCCTGACCACCTTCATGTCTCTGCCGACCATCAAACACCCAAGCCAACCCCTCCGATCACCACTTCCCTTCTCCAGAACCACCCCCGCTCCGACCCATCTCCTTCTCCACCTCACCGGAGAAGGAGCCCAGGTCCTCCACTCCCTCCGCCTCCATTGGACCTTCACACATCTTGCTCACTCACGGCATCCACCAAAGCATGCTTCGGTTACACTAACCTTGCATGATCTTCATTGGTCGGAGTTCGCATCGGAGCCCCATCGAGCATTTATTCTCCGGCACGGCTTAGTCGACCTGCCATTTTGATCACCATCAGAGCCTCGCCGCACCTCCAATCTTTACACCAGCACATCAGCCAGCTTCCTCGACCCTCAGTCAGGCATCTGGAGCACGGAGGAGCATATAGGAGGTCACCAGAGCACAGCCTCCTCCGATGGCCTACTACGGAGCACGAAAAATAGTCATCGTCCGATCATCTAGATCGGATGATCATGATGATGCCACGAAGATCACCTGAGCCTCACGCTGAACCTCTAGGCTCGAGCGACACGAGCCAATCCTCGAGCCACCATTAGCTGCCTCGTGGCCTGAAGCTGTGCCTCGACTGAGCCTGGCCTCACGCGTGCCATGCACGTGAGGGGGCTAGGTTAATTGCAGAGAGCACCTTGAACCTTTCCAATACAAAAAGGTTCAGGCGCTCGTACATCACGTGCGCACCTGGATATTTTGCAACAATGTCCAGCTGGGTTTTGCCATTTACATCCATGTCCCTGTGCACTTTTGGAAAAGTTATAGAGGTCCCTAGATGATTTTGCAAAATTGCAAATAGGTCGCTCCAGGGACCTATTTGTGATTATTTATCCTTTTATTCCTCGCATTTTTATTACATTTATGCCCCGCATTGGAACTTTCATAACTTGAGCATCGTAGATCCAAATTGCATGATTTCAATGTCATTTTGTTCCTTATTTCATCATCTATCTAATGGCATAGTTGATTTTCTCATCTAACATTAATTTAAATGTGATGCATTTTTACTGTTATATAGTGTTCTTTGCTTTATAAATCTCAGCCATTGTTAAATCCTTGCTCCTAATTTTGACGCTCAATTTGACTTGGATTCTGAATCATAATCTGTGCTCATATCTTGTAGGTCATTTTTGTAATTAATATTTAGCTTGAATATCCTTTGCACTTAATCATATCTTGTGTTCATGCATACTCATATAATTGTATCATAAAATCAAACAAAAAATGCACGCATTAGTTTAATCTGCATTTTGTTGTGCATATGAGTGAAGACCTAACAATGAGAATTTATTCACACATACATCTAATTTGACATGAATTCGATAAATATATTAAAGAGGCTCATGTCCATGTGTTCGACCTTGGTAGACTTGCTAAGTACAAATACTCCACAACATTCAAAGATTGTAGTTTTTGACGAACCAAATTTACCTCCTATACTACGCCAATTATCGATTATTAAAGAGGCGAATTTGATGATCATCAATAGATGATGCTTCTGATCTCCTCCCTTGTATGGAGGAGATCCGAAAATTCATAAAAATGTTGACTGAACATGAAATGGTGGCCACTATTCATGAGCCCATTCAAGCCCTACTTCACCAGGCCATGACCTATTTATCTGCTCCTCAACCCAAGAAGAGAAAGTGGAGGAGCAGATCTGAGCATCATATCTTGATCATGGCCACTGCCCATGCCATCACCCACCGTCCAATTCTAAGAAAGGGAACACTACTACTCCATTCATTAGATGCAACATTTTTGACTATTCATGTGATCACACTCTCCTTGACGGTTGTTCTTCGATTAGCATTATATCCTTTTCATTGGTAAGTCTCTTCACTTAGGGCCTCTCAAGAAAATCAGGATGATCATTCAGTTTGTTGATGGATCTATCAAGAGGCTGAAGGGTATTCTAGAGAACATTTTCATTTGGATTCAAAGCATGAGCTACATTGTTGATTTTATCGTATTGCCCATGGAGACCTCCACCGGGGAGCACTTTGAAATCATCTTGGGATGACCTTTTCTCACCTCTATGAGAGTCTTCATTGATTAAGGATCGGGAGAGATTCACTTCCGTCCTGCTGACGGGAGTGTTGTGGTCATCACTGCACCCCCTGCTGACCAGAGACCAGCATCGATGTGACCATACCTATCCGACCTAGGACTATGACCTCGATGAGACTATTAGAGATTTTTTTGTATGTTGGATTCCACTGAGACCCGAGAATTCCTCTCCAAGGAGGA